>CM046871.1:30511578-31711578 GCA_025617745.1 Heliocidaris erythrogramma | reverse complement strand
TTATACGTAAGGCTGCCCATAAATAGTTGAAATGTCTTTGCTCCGTGTCAATGTGACAAAATCCAGATTAATAAAATAAGACAAAAAGAACAAGAACATTGTGAGGGATAATCAGACACCCACTAAGAAAGTTACAACATGTTTAATGATACTTAAATTTCTGTTTCATAGAGACAAATTGGCAAATTAGTCACGATTCTCTCATGTCATTCCCTCACTATTCACTCTTTGTTTTGCATATAAATGGTATAGAGGTATATTCTTCCCAGTTTTTGCGAATATCTTATTTCCTCCTGCATTTATCCAAGTTATGGTAAATAAACAAAAGAAAACCTGCTGGAAATAAAATTAGCTGAAAAGTATCGAATTTGCACAAATGAGACAGTGTATTACATAGTCAGATGACTACCTGGTAGCTCAATTTATTTATTTCTTTTATCACTCAGTATTCATCTACATGTATTAGCTATCAACATCATTTGGCAGTTAATCTTTTAGTTTGATTTTGTAAGAATTTATTTACCATCATTTTAGTACTGTAGCTGTCATTATTTACCAATTTTTTATGACTTGTGGTTTGCAAATGGTTGACATATCCTTTAACAAAATATTAAAAATATTAACGACAGAGTTATGCATTATTAGTGATCAATATTGCAGTACTCATGCAGCAAATATATCATGTATGTAAAGACGCCTTGTAGTAAAATTTTGAAATACATATTGTTCTGTATCAATATCTATTTTTGTAAAGCCATCATTGTCTGAAACATATTGTTTAGGTGTTTTTAGTTGAGCTGCATCTGTATTGTTCTTCATCAATAATGTTTTGTTTTTTTAAGCCAAAATTGTTTTAAACAAAAGGTTTAGGTGTTTAATAGTTGAGATGCATCTGTATTGTTCATCAATAATGTTTAGGAGTTTTTTTTAGCCATAATTATTTTAAATAAAGTGTTTAGGTGTTAGTTGAGCTTTATCTGTATTGTTCTGCATCTGTAATGTTTTATTTGTTTGAAGTGTTATTGTCTGAAACATATTGTTTACAATTTACATAATAAATGTACATGTAAGTGTTAATTGCCTGGGGATTGGATAATGTCTAGGAATCCAAGAGTATTGGGTTTTTCGCTGTTACCATACTGTACATGTATGTTCTGTGTTACCATATGGTAAAGCCTGTCATTCTCATTATAGAGTATTTGAAAAGGATTAGGAAATGAAATAGTACATAACTATTTTATTCTTTGCAGGATTAATGTACATTTTAAATGGTGCATGGACAGGCTAGGTATGTCTACATTTTTAATTTTTGAAGATAAAGTTGAGTTCTGGTCATGAGATTACATCCTGAACATTGTTAAATAAACCATTTAAAAACTGGAAATGCATTCTACATTTGTGAGGTCTGTGAGGTTTTGGAATCATCAAAATGATAAGAAATCAACTCAAACTTGCTGAAAAACACATGCGCTGCACACATGTGACATGAATGTCTGGTCCAAACACTTCAGCTATAAGTTCTCTTCATATTTTGAATGTTAGGTGTAGTGACCTGTATGTTTGTAATGCATAGCATGTTGCACACACTTTAAAGGTCACAGTGAAACTAGGTCACTCGACACATGTGACCGAGAAGATCAGACGGTACGAGAATAAACATGAGTTGAAGTTTGAAATTTATATTCCTTGAGTTCGGAATGTGTTTTATTTCGAGTGATCATCTGTCAATGACTACAGATGTGATATTGGCGACGAGGATGAAAGTCACAGGACTATTGTAAATCTGCTTGAGACGAAAAAATGGCATTTGGAGGCGCAGATATCAAGGGACTTTGTCAGTTTGATCCGACTGGAGACGCCAGTGTTGTAAGTGAAAGATGGCAGCGCTGGTATGAAGAGTTTGACGCTTACGCGGATAGCCTCGGTCTGTTTGTCGACGGAGCAGACCGGGCGCAGCTGACTCGACGGAGAGCCTTGCTGATGTACTCGGCTGGGCCGGCTGTGCGGGAAGTTTTCAAGACCCTTCAGGATACTGGCGCCAAGTCAGATTATGAAAAGGCTGTGAACGCTTTGGAGAGGCACTTTGTGGTGCAGTCGAATTCAACCTTTCAACGCCATGTTTTTAGGCAGATTACCCAGCAGTCAGATGAGACTATTTCGCAGATGGTTACACGGCTGAAGAAAGCAGCGGAAGGCTGTGCCTTCGGAGGTGATTTGGAGAATCAGATCCGTGATCAGGTCGTTCAAGGGTTGCGGTCACCTGGACTGCGAAGGAAGCTTTTGGAAAAGGGTGCTGCACTCACCCTGATGGAAACCCTGGCGACAGCAGCCTCATTTGAGGCCGTGGAGGCCATGGACTCTCAGTTCAGAAAGCTTAATTCATCATCATCGATGGACAGGTCTAGCTCCCAGGTCCATAAGGTCAGTACCGATACCCGTGGTCGTGAATGTTTTAACTGTGGTCGAACTGGACATGGTTATAAGGATTCTGCATGTCCAGCCAAAGGACAGTTTTGCCGCAAATGTGGGAAAAAGGGACACTTTGCCACAAAGTGCAGGTCCGCTTCCAAGCCAACGGAAGGTTTGGGGAAGAAGGTACAGAAAGGTGGACCAAAGCCAAAAGGGAAGGGGAGGAAACATGTGAGGCAGGTTGAACATGAAGAGAGTGACAGTGCCGGTGCCCCAGAGTACGCTTTTTCCATTAATGGGAAGAAGAATGCTAGATGTGAGATTGAGATTGGAGGTGTGCCGGTGGATATAATCGTTGATTCTGGAAGTGATACTAACATTATCGACAGGAGGCTGTGGGAGGAGATGAAGGAAAGGAGAATTGTATGCTCATCTAGGAAATGCGGAAAGAAGATTTATCCGTATACATCCAAAACTCCTCTTGAGACGATTGGAACCTTTACGGCTGACGTCACGGCAGCAGGGAAGTCGATAGTGGCTGAGTTTGTTGTCATCAAAGAACGGGGAGAGCCGTTGCTAAGTAGAGAGACGGCAGAGGAGTTGGGCATACTGCACATTGGCCCTGTAAGCGACCAGGTCCATGCTGTAAGGGACAATTACAGGGACATGAAGGATGAATTCTCTTCGGTATTTAGTGGCTTTGGCAAATTGAAGGGAAGATCCGTTAAACTGAACGTTAATGAGCAAGTCATGCCCAAAGCTCAGCCGGTTCGGAGGACCCCCTTTGGACTCCGGAAAAAGGTGGAAAGGAAGATTGCCGAACTAATTCAGCTGGACATTATTGAACCAGTGGAAGGACCTACTCTATGGGTGAGTCCTGTAGTTATAGTCCCTAAAGCAAATGGAGAGATCAGATTGTGTGTGGATATGAGGGAAGCTAACCAGGCAGTTGTCCGTGAGAGACATCCTATCCCGACGATAGATGACATACTCCATGAATTATCGGCTAGTAGAGTTTTCTCGAGGCTCGATTTAAAGTGGGGCTTCCACCAGCTCGAGTTAGAACCAGAGTCCAGGAAGATAACAACATTCGTCACACACTGTGGACTCTACAGATACAAGAGATTGTTATTTGGAGTGAATGCTGCACCAGAGATATATCAGCATGAGATCCACAAGGTGATACAAGGGATACAAGGGACAGCAAATATCTCGGATGACATCATTGTTCATGGAGCCACTCGTGAAGAGCATGATGAGAGACTAAGACAGACATTGACTCGTCTTAGAGATGCAGGACTGACAGTCAATCCTGATAAGTGTCTGTTGGGTGTCACAGAGATGGTGTTCATGGGACACAAGCTCACAAGCAAAGGCATGAATCCAGCAGACAAGAAGATTGAAGCTGTAGCACAAGTCCGAGAACCAGCGAGTGCTACAGAAGTCAGGAGCTTCTTAGGTTTGGTGAACTTTTGTGGAAGATTTATACCAGACCTAGCTACCATTGCAGAGCCACTCCGCAGGCTGACCAGAAAAAATGCCCATTTCATGTTTGGTCCAGAACAGAAGAAGGCATTCCAGACATTGAAGGAACGGTTGATGGGTGCCCACACATTGGGGTACTTTGATCCTAGTGCACCTACCCAAGTGGTTGCCGATGCTAGTCCAGTGGGTTTAGGGGCAGTCCTCATTCAGAAGCAGGGAGACAAGTCATGTGTGATCGCGTATGCCAGCAAGGCGCTGACTGATGTTGAAAGACGCTATTCACAGACAGAGAAGGAGGCATTGGGGCTCGTCTGGGCGTGTGAACACTTCCATGCATATCTCTATGGTATAGAATTTGAACTTTTAACCGATCACAGACCTCTAGAGACAATCTATGGACCGAGGTCTAAGCCCTGCGCACGAATCGAGAGATGGGTCCTAAGATTGCAGCAGTATCAATATAGGGTCAAGTACATACCTGGACGAAGCAACATTGCTGACTCGCTTTCACGGTTGCTCAAGATGGAGGGATCTTCATCGTCAACACTGAGTGGTGAAGCTGAGACGTATGTGCGTTTTGTTGCTGTCAACGCTACGCCAAGGGCTGTGATGACTCGAGAGATCGAAGAAGAGTCAGATGCTGATCCAGATCTCCAGGATGTTAGAGAGAGGATCAAGACTGGAGACTGGGGGAAAAGCAAAACGACATATGCAGCAATACGGGATGAACTGTGCATCATTGGGAAATGTGTGCTGAGGGGTAACAGGATTGTTATTCCAGAGAAGCTGAGGCCGAGGATGGTAGCCTTAGCCCATGAGGGACATCTAGGTTGTGTGGGGACCAAACAAAATCTCCGCACGAAAGTCTGGTGGCCAGGAATGGAGAGGGACGTTGAACGCTATATCAGATCCTGCCACGGCTGTCAGATTACCAGCAGGCCTGATCCGCCTGAGCCTGTTAGAAGCACGCAGTTGCCTACAAGCCCATGGGAAGACGTAGCGATAGACTTTCTTGGACCACTTCCAAGTGGTGAGTCCTTGCTGATTGTTGTGGACTATTACAGCAGATATTATGAGTATGTGATAATGAGGTCAACTACGGCAGAGAAAACTGTAGCTGCATTGACTGAGATCTTTGCAAGGCATGGTCTACCCTCAACACTGTACTCGGATAATGGGCCACAGTTTGTGTCAGAGACGTTTGCAGACTTCATGAAGATCACTGGTATTCACCACCACAGAGTGACACCAAAATGGCCTCAAGCCAACGGAGAGGTCGAACGCCAGAATCAGTCGTTGGAGAAAAGGATGCGCATAGCCAGCGCAGAAGGCAAAGACTGGAAGTAAGCCTTACTAACATATGTTGCCGCCTACAGAGCAACTCCCCACTGCACTACGGGGAAAAGTCCGGCGGAACTCTTGTTCGGACGTAAAATTCGCACAAAGATTCCTGTCGTTAGCGAGATGGTTACTGACCATGATCTGGAAGTAAGAGATCTGGATGCTGAACGGAAGGGAGCAGCCAAGTACTACGCAGATGCCAGGAGGAATGCCAAGCCATCAAACGTTATGCCAGGTGATGAAGTTCTGGTCAGACAAGATGCCCGGAACAAGATGGACACACCATTCCTTCCCACTCCCTACACGGTGTTGTCGAGAAAAGGTAGTCAGGTGACAGTCCAGTCACCTGATGGTGTTGTGTATGTAAGGAACGCTTCGCAGGTGAAGAGGTATCTTCGACATGAGCCAGCAGCGCCAGAGGCAGTTGTCGACGACGTCGAGCCTGGGGGACTGGGCAATCGATCAGATGTTCATCCAGATGATACTGGAGCAGAGCAACGAGCTTCAGGTTCCTCACAGGAGTCTCAACACGCTGTGCCGGGAGAACTGGACAACGGTGAGATGGTCAACAATTCAGGGGAGCCGACTTCCTCTGGAGGAAGACCACACCGCCATTGTAGACCACCGAAGCGATATGACGATTTTCACCGTTATTAATTGGAGGAAATCTTTTACTTTGGATCGTCTAATATGGAGCATGTGATTTCTATGTGATATTTGAAAGTGCATTGATAATCATCAGGATACCATATTTGGAATCGTCCATAATCAAGAAATGTCAGTGAATGTAAAATTTATTGATCACTATGGAGCCCATTATTTTGTGTAAAAAAAAAAAAAAAAAAAAAAAATGCTTGAAAGTTGTGAAGTGAAAATACCCGAAATTGGATCGCGGTGAAACGTGATGTTACATGTGGAAACACATTCGCTTATAATACCAAGTGAAACACCAATGATCGCAGATTCCTTTTTGCACATTATGATTCATCACTAGCTGAAAGCGGATCACTCTGGAGATCAGTTTCATTTCTAAGTTTCATTGCCAAGTGGATGTGCCCGGTTTGAAAAAAATTTAGTTTCCATGCTTTAATTCTCTGAGAGAGAGATACGCCTTTATTTTTGGAGCCACATGCATCAATTCATATTTATGTGAAATCATTTATGGAGCAAATCACACAGTGGAGGATCTACATCATTGGAAAAGTTGTGAAACATATCTAGTGTTTTGTTAATAGTTTGGGAACCACAAGTTTTTGCAAGGAAAGGAGAGATGATATTAGTCAGAGGAGATGAAAATATTTGTGCATTTTATGTTTGTTGTGATGATAACACCTTTGTGAATGTTGGATTTCAAAGGAATTGCATCTAAGTTGATGAATCAAAGAGGAATTAATGCACAATTAAAGAGAATGAAGAACGTGAGACCACATGAACAAAGGACTCAGTGACAATCAGATATTGTTATTGTTCAAAGTTGATTTATTGGTCAAGAAAAAGCTCTAAAAAAAAGATTGGCTAGAACATTTTGTTGCATGTTGATACAGAAGGAAAAAGTTTCTTTCTTGTTTGAAAAGTTTTGAAAGTTAAAGTTACCTTGCAGAAAAGGAGTTATTCTTTTTGGACAGAAGAAAATTATTTGATAAATAACTTTTCTTGTGACAAGGGAGGGATGTAGTGACCTGTATGTTTGTAATGCATAGCATGTTGCACACACTTTAAAGGTCACAGTGAAACTAGGTCACTCGACACATGTGACCGAGAAGATCAGACGGTACGGGAATAAACATGAGTTGAAGTTTGAAATTTATATTCCTTGAGTTCGGAATGTGTTTTATTTCGAGTGATCATCTGTCAATGACTACAGATGTGATATTAGGTATAAAGAAGAGGAATCCTTTTCAGGGGACATTTCTACTATGATGTTCTTCCAATCTGACATTAAAAGAGTGAGAATGCTCACAAATTTTTTTTTCTCCTTTTACCAGAACTCCACCTTCTCTCTAGGGAAATCGAACCTTAACGGCAAGTTGTTCGGAAAGAAAGCAGAAAAATCATAGGAGGAGATTAATGACAGTTTGTCAAACAAAATTAATATACAAGCAATATTAAGAATATGGCACAAAAAGGAGACATGATAATAAAGCTTTTCGACCTGCGCTCATCAGGCTATCACGCAGGTACATGTGTACTAGAAATCAACTATATTATAATCAATTAACAGGGACGCCGTAATTTCAGAACAAAACAAAAGCAAAGCTTGGACGAACTCCTTTTGTCTACACAAAAGGGGTTCATGCGATTGAATGTAGGCAGCTTCTAGAAAGCATAAATGCGCTTCGCTTCTGGCCCGGGACATAACTGAGAATTGATCCTCGGCATAGCTTTGTGCGCAAGCTGGATTGGTCAGCAAATGGAGACCAATCACTGAATCGCCTTTGACTGTCTTTGGTCTGTTAGTGTGCTATTCCGATTTATAGGCACGGACGGGCTGCGTGCGTTGATAGGTTGTACGGTTCCGAATAGTCGAGGGGGACGTGTTGTTTAATGCAATCAGCCAACCGCTGGGAAGTACGACCTACGTACCTGGCATCGCACCGGCACTGAAATTGGTAAATAACATTACTCAAGTGGGAGGTGGAGTACATCCTTGCAAGTTGACGGTAGCATCCTATTTGTAGAAAACACAATGCGTGTCGAAACCGCGTAATAGCAACGTGACACCGCATGTTTGATCTGACTGGCGTATTTGTCAGATACCTTACCCCTCAAGGGTAGTTTGAGATACACGGGGCATTTGGCAGGTCCAAATCTGGTGTCAGATTTGGATTGTGCCTCCAGCGTCCATGTTATGGTGCGAGATACAACATGCTCAGGGTAACCATTGTCAAGGAGAACAGTTTTGATGCGCGTGATTTTGGGAGCTAATTTGCACTCAGAGCAAATCCTAAGGGGCGCAGCACACTAAGTTTCTAATGAGCCCAATCTTGTATGAAGTTGCACTGTACGAGTCCCATCTCGTGTATTGCCCAGTACATGTGGGCTTGCGGTAGACGGAAGTGATAAATTTCCCATCACTTCTCTCCACGAGAACATCGCATGAACCGCTTTTGTGTAGACAAAGGAGTTCGTCCAAACTTTGCGATTGTTCTGAAATTACGGCGTCCGGGTTCATCAAGTATAGTATAGTTGATTTTGAGTTTGTTACATACCTGCGTGATAACCTGATGATTGCAGGTCGAAAAGTTTCATTATCATGTCTCTTTTTCGTGCCATATTGAAATTTTGTAGTACCAGGAAATTATTTGAATAAGAAAGTTAGGAATTTTTGTAAATTGCAATCACTATTGAATATGGGAATTTCAAATTGGCTGAATTGGTAATTAATATCACTGTGATGTACATGTACATGTATTCTGTATAACTCTCCTGTTTGCTCCATCACACAAAATGACTAATATGTCAATTTTTCAAAATTTATAACTCGGTAGGATCTTGTTCTTTTGGGAGGACCTATAACAATGTGCTGTCTACAATATATTTTAAGTACTGAATTATTCTGCATCTGTAACATTTGTTTGAAGTGTTATTGTCTGAAACATATTGTTTACAAATAATAAATGTACATGTAAGTGTTAATTGCCTGGGGATTGGATAATATGTCTGGGAATCCGAGAGTATTGGGTTTTTCCCTGTTACCATACTGTACATGTACATGTATGTTCTGTGTTACCATATGGTAAAGCCTGTCATTCTCATTATAGAGTATTTGAAAAGGATTAGGAAATGAAAAAGTACATAACTATTTTATTCTTTGCAGGATTAATGTACATTTTAAATGGTGCATGGACAGGGTAGGTACAGTATGTCTGCATTTTTATGCCTCCGCACACCGTAGGTGGTGCCGGAGGCATTATGTTTTTGGGTCGTCCGTCCGTCCGTACGTCCGTCTGTCCGTCCGTACGTCCGTCTGTCCATCCGTCCGTCCGTCCGTCCGTCCATCCGTCCGTCCGTCCGTCCCCTTTTCGTTCTCGCGATAACTTCAAAACCGTTTTTTTTGGATCAGTTTGTAACTTGGCCAATGTATGCATATGTGAGGGACGATGAACTGATTAGATTTTGGGGTCTCAACGTCAAAGGTCAAAGGTCATTATGTACATAAAAATGGTTCGTTCTCGCAATAACTTCAGAACTGTTTGACGGATCAGCTTCTAACTTGGCCTACATGTATGTATGCATATGTGAGGGACGATGAACTGACTAGATTTTAGGGTCTCAAGGTCAAAGTCCAAATGTCATAGAGGTCAGTATATACATAAAAATGGTTCGTTCTTGTGATAGCTTAGGAACCGTTTGGCGGATCAACTTCTAACTAGGCCCATGTACATGTATTCATATGGGAGGGACGATGAACTGATTAGATTTTGGGGTCTCAACGTCAAAGGTCACAGAGGTAATTATGTGCATAAAAATGGTTAGTTCTCGCGATAACTGAAGAACTATTTGACAGATCAGCTTCTGACCTGGCCCATGTACATGTATTCATATGGGAGGGACGATGAACTGATTAGATTTTAGGGTCTCAAGGTCAAAGGTCAAAGGTCAGAGGCGTCATTATGTGCATAAAAATGGTTCGTTCTCGCAATAACTTCAGAACTGTTTGACGGTTCAACCTCTAACATGGCCCATGTATGCATATGTGAGGGACAATGAACGGATTAGATTTTAGGGTCTCAAGGTCAAAGTTCAAAGGTCGTATAGGTCATTATATACATAAAAATGGTTCGTGATGTATGGAGTCTAGGCCTTAGAAATTTCAAGGGGACAGTGGTCTATTTGCTATAAAATATCTATTTCCTTGGTGTATTTGATGATTGTAAGTCATCAATGGTAAGTTTTTTATTTGTATGGGATGAAAATGACACGAAATAAATTTTCTGTCTCCTGTGCTTTTTAAGTGAAAAGATTTGTAATTTTGTTGGTCCAATCCTTTGTATGCCATACATTTCCAATCTGGTGATGGCGGAGGCGTAAATTCCGACCGCGCGCGAAGATTCATTTAGTTAATTTTTAGCTCACCTGAGCCTAAGGCTCGAGTGAGCTATTGCGATGGAAATTTGTCCGTTGTCCGTCATGCGTCGTCCGTCATGCGTCATGCGTCGTCCGTTAACTTTTTACATTTTCATCTTCTTCTCCAAAACCTATGATCGGAATTCAACCAAACTTGGTAGGAATCATCCTTAGGGGTAGGGGACCCAAAGTTGCTAAAATGGTACATGTGGCCCCCAGGGGGGCCCAGGGGGAGGGCCCCCAATTGTAAAAGCTATGTAAATTTCAAACATCTTCTTCTCCAGAACCAGGCATAGCTCAGACTTGGTATTGTGTATAGAGATACCTCTATAGATGAAGAATGAATGTTGTTCATGAAATTTCTCTTAGTGGCCCTATAGGGGCCCTGTGGGGGTAACATACTGGAGGGGGGGGGGGGGCGCTGCCAGGCAAAATGTACATTCCGATCTTCTTCTCCAAAACACATGATCGGAATTCAACCAAACTTGGTAGGAATCATCCTTAGGGGTAGGGGACCCAAAGTTGCTAAAATGGTACATGTGGCCCCCAGGGGGGCCCAGGGGGAAGGCCCCCAATTGTAAAAACTATGTAAATTTTAAACATCTTCTTCTCCAGAACCAGGCATAGCTCAGACTTGGTATTGTGTATGGAGATACCTCTATAGATGAAGAATGAATGTTGTTCATGAAATTTCTCTGAGTGGCCCTATAGGGGCCCTGTGGGGGTAACATACTGGAGGGGGGGGGGGGGCACTGCCAGGCAAAATGTACATTCTGATCTTCTCCAAAACACATGATCGGAATTTAAATAAACTTGGTAGGAATCATCCTTAGGGGTAGGGGACCCAAACTTGCTAAAATGGTACATGTGGCCCCCAGGTGGCCCATGGGGAGGGCCCCCAACTGTAAAAGCTATGTAATTTCAAACATCAGAACCAGGCGGGGGGGGGGGGGGGGGGGAATTATGTTAATTTCTAACATCATTTAATGTACATCCTCCTAGTTGTTTCAATTTCTAACATATCTCCTGGTGGTGCTAGAGAGAACATGCACCAGATGTGAATTGATCGACCTCAGGTGAGCGTCGTGCCCCCCTGGGGCTCTTGTTGAAGATAAAGTTGAGTTCTGGTCATGAGATTACATCCTGAAAATTGTGAAAGAAACTATTTAAGAACTGGAAAATCATGATAATGTCTACATCTATGCATTGGTGTATACCGTGAGGTTTTGGAATCATCAAAATGATAAGAAATCAACTCAAACTTGCTGAAAAACACATGCACTGCACACATGTGACATGAATGTCTGGGCCACACACTTCAGCTATAAGTTCTCTTCATATTTTGAATGTTAGGTATAAAGAAGAGGAATCCTTTTCAGGGGATATTTTTACTATGATGTTCTTCCAATCTGACATTAAAAGAGTGAGAATGCTCACCAATTTTCTTTCTCCTTTACCAGAAATTCTACCTTAACGGCAAGTTGTTTGGAAAGAAAGCAGAAAAATCAAAAATATTAAGGACAGTTTGTCGAACAAAATCATACAAGCAATAAGAAAGATATGAATTTTTGAAAATTGCAATCACTATTGAATACGGGAATTTCAAATTGGCTGAATTGGTAATTTATGTCACTGTAATGTATTGGATATACAACTCTCTGCTCTACGGATGTGAGACGTGGACGCCTTACAAGAAGCAAGTCCGCACACTTTCAGTTCCACCTCCGCTGCTTGCGATGAATCATGTAAATTTCCTGGGAGGAGAGAGTCACCAACACTGAGGTGCTTCGGAGAGCCAAAATGCCTGGGATTGAAGCTCTCATCATGATAGCCCAGGTGGGTCGGACATGTAACTTGCGAATGGACGACACGCGTTTACCAAAGATGGTCTTCTTCTCTGAGCTGGCATCTGGAGCAACAAACCTTGGGAGGCCACTGAAGCGATACAAGGACTGCCTGAAAGCCTCCCTCGAGGCCTGCGGCAT
This sequence comes from Heliocidaris erythrogramma, assembly GCA_025617745.1. Classification (NCBI taxonomy): domain Eukaryota; kingdom Metazoa; phylum Echinodermata; class Echinoidea; order Camarodonta; family Echinometridae; genus Heliocidaris; species Heliocidaris erythrogramma. The sequence continues at coordinate 31,699,291 of CM046871.1, read as the reverse complement.
TTCAGCCCTTGGATGGGAATCATTTGCCTCTGACCGCTGTGCCTGGCGCCCAGCTGTCCACAAGGGTGTTAGGCTGTTCGAGGAAAAGCGCCTCGAGAGCCTGGACCAGAAGTGACAAGCCCGCAAAGAGTGGATCCCGACCCTACTTCTGCTGTTGCGTGCCCAATATGTGGCCACGTCTGTGCGTCCGCCTTTTGGGCTCTGCTCCCACCTTCGGCGTCACTGACGTCATTGTCGATTCTGACAGACTTCCATTGTATTGATGTATTGGATGTACAAATATCCCGTTTGCTCCATCACACAAAATGACTAAAATGTCTACAATACATTTTAAGTATTGCCCCAAGGGAAAAGGCGCTTCGGAGAAAACTGTAAATTAATCCTTTCTTAGTGTATGACAAATAGGAGAGTTAACTGGGAATACATGTACATCACAATTGATTCACCCTATTTGAGATGCATACATGTAGATTTGGTGATCTCACGTTTCATACTCTCATGACTTTCTTTTTCTTTGCCCAATTTCTTTCAAACTTTTACCATTATACTGTTTCTCTTAATTTTCTGCTTTCACACAAATGAACTCTTCACAAAGGTTGGATTTCCCATTTATATTTTTTTCTTTATCTCTGTCATTACAGATTGGTGTCTGATCATAACCAAGTTCTTAAAGAGCCAACTGGACAAGATTGTGGAGTACAACAACACTGCCTCCCTGGTCTCGGCCCAACAGGCGGCAGCGTCGGCCACCAAACAGTCGTCATCGTCCACCTCCTCATCCCTGCTAGGGGGCGGGATGGGATCAATGGGCATGGGGTCGGGCGCAATGCAGGGAAGCACCATCGAGTTGGAGAAGTGTGTCAAGTTGTGGCAGTACACCACAGAGCTGGCCAGGTACCTGTATCAGGTCAGATACTGTTCCCGATTTGTGGTTGAATGATTTCATGTTCAGTGTTGGCACTTCATGGTATAAGCTCCATTTTCGGTGAATATTTGTGTAAGCTCCGTATTAAAAAAACAATTCTTAGCATGTGGTGGATCCATTTGTAAGATAGTAAGAGGGGTCAGTTAGTACACAGGCCTCTGACGTTTGTAAAGTGAGTGATGAATCTTTGTTGGGTGGTACCAGGGGTGTAGTGCATGTCACCACACAAGGGTGACAGCAGAGACAAGGGTAATATACCATATTCACCGGCCGAATGGCCGCAGCGCCGGATAGGCCGCACCCCAACTTTGACAACTCATTTGAAGAAAAAAAATATGGAGAAAAAATCACGAGCATAAGAAATTTTGCCTCCCAAATATCATACAACGAAAAAACAAGGACCAAACTTTTTATTGTATTGACTATTTGAAGACGATTATTCCTAGATGTCTTTGCTTTATGTCTTTGCTTTATGTCATTAAGAATTTTAAAAGTTGAACTTGAAGAGAATCTGACGAAGCGTAGTACTAGTACTAGTAGTAGTAGTACTCGCAAACATGTACATCTTTGTAGACTAACGTTAGTACTAAAGTATACGATACATGCAGTTTCCCTAAAAGTTCGACAACAAATAGGACTATCAACCGTGAATGCAACTCGCAAATTGAGGTACAATCACAAATGAAATTGGAAAGGAAATGTTTCCACCACTCTAAAAAATCGTGAAGAGATATCTTACATAGGTGCATATTTTATCAAAGGTTCCCTATGTGACATCCAAAGACAGAAAAATACATAATACAGCATGATGGTTTCGAAGAGGAAATTGAAAATGTTGTCACGACGATTTGCAAGCTGAAACGTACATGTCCTTGCCATGACCAAAGATCGTGAAAAGGACACTCTCCTGATTGTGTAAAGGGTCCGATGTAACGGCCAAGGGTAGGGCGCCCTTGGCCTTCCCCATATGAGGCCACTTACGTTACATAAAATTAGGGGGAGACGGGAATGCCCTATATTATCTTTTAAGATCTTTGCCATGACTTACAATGCAGGGTAACGCACGCAACGTGCGCTATGAAAAATCCTCTACGATAATGTCCGTTCTCCATACAAAATACACACATCTCCGTGAAGGATCCTGCAAGGATACGACCGCGCTGAAATAGCGCGGAGATGGAGGGGGTGCCATCGATCTCAACACATACGAAGGGTGGGCTCAAAAGACAAATTAAAATTTACAAAGCGCCTACGTATCCACTACAATAGCTCACACTTTTGCCTCTTTGATACTACCATAAAATCTACCGGGGTGGCTGATTTCAGCACGTTACTCGAGCTCAATAGAGAGCTTCGTACGAATGCTCTGTCAACCTCGGAAGACCATACGAGGCCGTGTTTGTAACTATATTGATAAGATATGTAGTTATTAGTTCTGAATTATATATTTATGACTGAAAATATTTCAGTACTTGAAAGATAAGTAGATCTACATCATTAGAGATAGAGCACAGGCTTACTGTAGATCTAACGTTTGTCCTGTCCATTCCAATACGTGTGGTGATTTTGGAGGCGGTTCATTTTTGTCTGTTGTTGCCCATAGGCCGCACCCCGACTTTGGGATCATATTTTGAGTGAAAATACAGCGGCCTTTCCGCCGGCGAATACGGTAGTGAGTCCTATGACAATAGCTCCAGTCTAACTTTGCCATGTTAATGTAAACCTAAACCTAGCCATAACCCCAATCCTAACCCTAATCCTAATCTTCACATTGTCCTGAACCAAAAAAAAAATCATGACCTTGACCTTAACCTTTGACCTTTTGAGATATTTACTGTGGAGCAATGTCGCAGGAGCAAATGTTGTGTCACCATACTGAGCACATGTACATTTATGTAAAATCACAATTTTCCAAGAGAATAGTCGGTTCATGCTTACATGTGGTTTGTCAACAAGAGATCTCTCTGTCGCAAGGCTAATTTGAAATTTACCAGGGGCTGAACCTACTCTTGAGGTTAAAACAGGGTTACCCCCTTCATAGCTCTTTAGGATGTGAGTCTGAGTGTTATCCCCTTACGGAGCCTTGCCAGCTGAACAGAAGTTTAGCCTCCAGAAATAGGTTTAGCCTTTGTGAATATCCGTGATTTTGTGCAATGGAATTGTCACCTTGTGTGTTGTCAGCATAATTCCTTTAGCAGTCAAGTTTGGGGTCACTTTGATAATAAGCTTCCTATATGTTTGATTCTCTGATGTCCTTTAGGAAGGGATGTTGGAATGCCATGACTATCTCTCTTGGCTAGTTGACACCTTGGAGAAAGTTAACACCAATGATGACAGCACTCTGCGATTCCTCCTCCCATTTGTGGTCCAGGTTTGTACATGTTCTAAGCAGACGGGTTGAAATGTATATTGGGGGGGGGGGGGTCTCCACCTTTCCTATATGCAGATATGCCTGAAGTAATTTGTTCCATGAATTTTAAGTTTTCAAGTTTCATGTATTGTCACTAAATTCTCGTCAGAATATGTACATGCATACTGTTGGATTGAGTAACCGTCAGTGACCTACGGCAGTGCGAAGCCAACATAGTCATTCAGCAGAGAGATCACTCTAAAGAGACTTTAGCTCAAGTTGATAGTATAAATTATTCTAGAACATGTGAATTGTCCAAGGAATGCTATATGTTCTGTTATTTATCTGTGTTACATGTACATGTCTTTGATTTTTTGTGTGCAGTATTTGGAGGAGTTTCTAAAAAGCCAGATGCTGTCCCGCCGTCTTGCCTACGTCTGTGCTCGTCGTCTCACGTCGATGTGCTCTGAATCTAGACCTCATTCTCCTCATCTCAACACTTCAAGCAAGTAAGTCATCTTAAGATTTGCTTCACATGATGTGCCAAGAGCCAACTTGTCCACTTTCCATAGGGTAACAAATGTGCAAAAGGGCAAGTAAACTTTAAAGAGAAGGTCGAGTTCTGGGAAAGGTGAAAAATAATTTGCGAGCTTCCTCATTCCGTTTATGTCACTTTGGAAGAACATCATATTGGAAATGTCACCTGAAAAGGATTGCTCCTCAAATGCCCTCATTTTCAAAATATGACGAGAAATAGCTGAAATGTTCGGGCCGAACAGCCATGCCAAGTGTGTGCAGTCCCATATACCCATTACTGTGTGCAGTGCATGTGCTTTTCAGCTAAATTGGGTCAATTTCTGATGATTTCAGTGATTCCTAAGCCTCACAGTACATACCAATTCTTATATAAACATGATCAACCTTTCCCAATTGCTTTGGAACAGTTTCTTTCACAATGTAATTGCAGGACTAGAACTCAACTTTACTGGTTGTGTAAAACTAGGAAGGCATTCATTTGTGGTCCTTATATGAAGCATCATGTACAAAATATCTAACTCATTTTTTTTCTTCAGCATAAGTAAGGAGGCATAATGGATCAGTAGGAGAGCAGCGGTCTTGTAACTGGGAGGTATTGGGTTTGAAACCAAGTAGATGCGCTAGTGTCTCTTGGTGAAGCATTAATTCTTATTATCAAGTCCTTCTGATAGGACTTGAAGGTTGATAACCACCGAGCATGTACTTGCTTTCTTAGCAGGTAGAATAAGTCACCAGTCACTGATTATTAGTATTATTTGCTGCTTCTTCTCATCCCCCAGTGTCCAGATGCCCCCAAACACCCCTCCGCACTCCCAGCATGCCCTGGCCACCATCCTGGCGGAGTTCCGGAGCTGTCCTCAGCACCATTCCATCATCCTGGGTCTGAGCTGCATCCTGCAGGCTGTCACCCTGCGCTGCCCCAGTGCCCTGGTATGGATCAACCTGGGTGAGAGCAAGAACTACAGTGTACCAGGTTCACCCCTGGACATCTTGCCCTGTCCTCCGTCCCTGCTGCCCCTGCCCGGCAGCGTGTCGATGCAGAACCACCAGGTGAGTCTACCTGTTTCTCCCTCACCCCCTCTCTCTCTCTCTTGGTGATTGTGTCTGTCTGTTGATTGGCCCATGTATCTGTCCATCTTTCTGTCTATCTTTCTGTCAATCAATCTGTGTACATGCAAGTTTACGTAGTGATGTATTGGTGGTTGCAGAGCAAAATTTGTACTTTTCCCTACTTTCTTGCCTTTTGTTTTACCTCAAAGTTTTTTTTTTCTACATTTATCGCTTATTCTTACTTATTCTAATACTTTCTCTCAAAATCCCATAGGAATTCTCATTGTCATTCACTAATTTTTTGTATCTTAAATTCATTTTTTTCCTAATTTGAATTATGTCCTTTGGTCTACTTGGAACCAATGAAAAAAAAATTATATTTTGTGTAAAATCTTAATCTTTCTTGTATCCTGTCAACTATAGCTTTGCCAGTTTTCAATGCTTATGTACTATAAACATAGAAAAGAACAATTTCTTAGCATGAAAATGATATGTTAATCACACTCCACGATGAAATTGTTGTTTGCTAATTCCACCTTCGATTGTCTCTTTGTACATAAGATTCGGAGCAGCATCCGACAAGCAGAGAACCAAATCAAGATGAGAAGTAGAAGAGCCGAGGTGAGATGGTCCTCTGATAAATGCCAGGAATCTGCAGCAGGTAAGATGGGGAGATTTTCAAATTTATTTGTTGGGTGTAAAAGTTTAAAGGTCAAAGGTCATGGGGTCATGAGGAGTTTAAAAAATCCCAGAAAATATCTTGTTCCCACAATAACTTGGGAACCTTAGAGGAGAATTCAATCCGACTCGACTCGGATATGCATGAGTATGACAAAATGAACTGATTAGATTTTAGGTTTAGAGGTTTAAGATCACAGATCACAGGGTCATGAAAAATGTAAAAGAAAAATCGTAGAAAATATATCGTTACCGACTTGTTAACCATGGAGGTGATTTTAACTCTTAAAAACAGAAACAAATTTATATGCACAAGCATGTAAAGATAAATTGATTTGACTTTTGGTTTGAGAAGTCAAATGTCAAGTATCCCTGGCTCATTGCATAATTGAATGTGGACTGAAGTATATTAGTGATGATGATGTACATATGTATTCGTCTAGTTCACTTTGTATGTATAATTATTTTGATGAAGTATATATTACCAATATTAAAAAAAATTTTTCTTTATTTATCCAGGTCATACGATATCAAGAGTGCTACAAACTCTGGAAGTGCTGGACAGACATTGTTTTGATCGCTGTGATGCTAGCAACTCAATAGATGCTCTCTACAACAAGATATTCCTTAGTAATCAAAAGCAGGAAGCGCCTGAGGTATTTATCACCTACCCAACCCTTTCTTTGGGGGGGGGGGGGGACAGCCCAATGCAAGCTATGGTTGGTACGCTACCCAATTAAAAAAATTTTCACAGTTCTCTCATGCTTGTATCAGTCACTCTGATTGTGAGTTTTATCATGAAATATAAACATGTCAGCAATTACATGTATAACAAATTTGCCCAGTGTCTTCCCTGAGCAGTATCATAGTAAAAAAAAATAAGTGACAAAAGGAGATAAAATCCTTTTTACACACTATTCTGGTAATCATTATGATTTGAATTTTATTGTAGGCTTTTATTCTAAAATTGTGAAAGAGATTTATGTTAATGCAATGAAAAAGGGCTTTCATAACACGTAAAATTACTTCAGTTAGATTAGTAAGCGAAGAAGCTTGACTGGGGAGGAATTTTTAAATTTGTAAACAAATCTTTCGGCATATTACTCCCAGTGTTAAAGATCGTATGCTCGATCTGTAATGAAAAACACAAGTCAGAAAAAATTGGAACCAGCGGGATTCGAACCTGTCATCTACTGCTTGCCGGGCAGCGACTTAACCACCAGGCTATTCTGGTTCACGGCCAAGTCACGACGAACTAGAATCAAATACCCAAGATCCTCTTCTTTCTGACTCATTAATATTCAAACGGTCCGCCGTGGAACAATGGTTAGTAAACGAAGAAGCTTGACTGGGGAGGAATTTTTAATTTGTAAACAAATCTTTCGGCATATTACTCCCAGTGTTAACTTCAGTTAGAGTTTGATTAAAACCTTTTCATTTGATGTCCCATTGCAGCCTCTCCAGAGTGATGATCCCATAGTGTTACTGCTTTGTCAATGGGCTGTATGTCCAGAGAGGACCAGCGAACACAGAGCTCTTGTAGTGGCCCAGCTCCTGGAGAAATATGTCATTGACATGGAGGCAGAGGTCAGTGGGTCATTCTCGTCAAAAACTAGAAATGTGATGTCTTCTATGCATGTTAAATCTTTAGTGAGAGCAACAAGCTCTCTGTGATTGAAATCTCGGTTCCAGTTGAGCAAATATATGTCATATTAGATTATTTACTCTTTATTAACCATAGATCGAAACGCCGGACTGCCATGAGTTGTTTGGAGTATATCAAACATGTACACTGTACATGTGGCAAAAGTCAACTGTGGCAGTCCCTTGTTTGTTCCATGAGTAGACCAAAGCCTGTAAAGAGTTAATGATAATTATGATATGCATAATTGGCAGTTTGTAAAATCTTTGCCAGTCTTGATGCAGGTGTTGTGAGTGGGTATCTGGTAGGATTTATTCCTTTAAATGGACTGTGCACAGATAACAGTTGCCAGAGCTAAAGCTGGGGTAGTAGTTTCCAAAGCACTTTTGATGGGATTAGATATATCAAAATGTAAAAATGTGCTAAAAACAATGAAACACTAACTTTTAGATGTGCTGGATATTACTTCAATGTCCAGTTACCTATTTAGTAAAGTTGTCATGACCAAGGAAATAACATGTGATATCATCTTCCCTGTAGAAAATGGCTGAGACAGAAGGAATGGAAGACAAAGAAATGGCACCAATATCCCCTATGCCTACTGCATCCACTATCCCTGTATTCCAGAACCTTCTTCTGCATTTCCTGGATGTAAGGGCTCCTGTGATTGGTGAGTCTAGTTCATCGTTTCATGTCTGTTGAGATTTATTTGATATTTCATATGTCTATATTATTTTGTCTTTCCCTTATGGAACAATGTTTCTTATTGAAATCTGTATCAAAGGGAAACCTGTATATAAAGACCAGCTGTCTTGAGTGGTCTTCAAATTTTGTTGACGATATAACATGTAGAGTTGGCATAGTGGATACTGTTATACATGTATGCCATAAATTTTGGCGAATAGGACTAGCCAGACTACTTCATGAGTGGTTGAAATCATGATCAAGAAATTCTCAGATCTACAAACGGCAATGATGTTGTACAAACTGTACTTTCTTTGTACTTTCAACTGACTACTTTGTTGGCAATAGTTTAGCGTGTTGTTGAATTCGCGACCCACTCATGCTTCGAGAAATTGGCGAAAATAAAACCCCTGCGGAATATATGGCGTATACAGTAAGTCTCTTCAGTATTAACCTTGTGATGCTTCGTTCAAATCCTTGCCATGGAATTAATATTTGCCACTTTTCACCCAAGTGAAGCAAATGGCTACCTGATAGGAAGAGAGCCTTATCTTGGTAGCATGGCTAAAACCAAGAAAATAATAGTATTCTGAACACTGTTTCATTATAACATGTCTTTGAGTATTTAAACGAATATATGAAAATGATCTTTAAAATTTATGTTAATTTTCATTCTCCTTCCTCTCTTATTCTCTTTTCCAACTTGTTTGTTTTCATATTGTAGTTGTAATTCTATTGTTACTTAGTTCCTATTCTATGAAGTTTGATTTATATTCTCTAGGGATTGACCTTAGAAAGCCTTGCAGACCTATGTCAATCCCACCGCTATCTGTTATATTACACTTATGTTGTACACTTATTCTTGTTTGTCTCTGACGGTTATGTATTTTTTATTAGATTGTAGAAATACACTTGAATTGAATTGGATGAAAAAAATACTCTCATGATCTATTCTGTATCAATTTGATTTCTACCTTAGATGACAACTCATTGGCTGATGACAAGAAGGCCTTTGCCAACCTGATCCTGCTGTTTGGTGAGCTGGTTCGATGCGATGTCTTCTCTCACGACTCCTACATGTGCACCCTCATCTCCAGGGGAGACCTGACCACCACCCCCACCCCTCATACGGGGGCCTTCGTTGGGGGTCCAGGCAGCCAGCGCAACGATAGGGGCACTGGTGATAAGAGTGAGGTGAGACAAGGTTTCTATAAATACTGTTTAATAACAGAAATAATTATCTTCTTCTAGCTATAAAGCATGCTCTCATTTCCCCCCGATACTCAAGGTGCTACCTCCTGTTTCCAATTGCTAATGTTTAGTATTTTTGTTAATGACTTGATTGGATATTTCCTTACTTTTTTTTCATAGGCCAAAGATGATGGTGAGGAGAAACAGGATTCCTCTGACAATGAGGACTATGGTTACCTGGACGATAAGCCGCCTCCTGCACCTGCCCCGCCCCCTCGCAAGGAGTCTGCCTCATTCCAGGAGAAGTTCCTGGAGTCCATCCAATCAAAGTCGGACTCTCAGTCGGACATTTCGGACGACGAGAAGGACAGCCCCATGGACGGTGACAAGAGCGATGAGGAAAAGAAATCGGACATGGACTACAGGTCTCCTTCTCCGGAGGCACCACGCGTCAATCGCCACCAGCTCTATGTGAAGCACTTCCCCATCTCGACGGAGGATGGCTCCGCGTACCACGAGAGCAACCAGCGCTCTGTGCTTCTCTACGGATTTGGTCGCGCCCGCACAGAGGCAAGGCAACAGGTGAAACATGTCCAGAAGGACCTGCTGAAGATTCTGACCCAAGGAGGGAGCAAAGGTGAAGGGTCGAAGGGCAAGAAGATGTCCAAATCGGACGAGCCTGTGGTAAACAGGGAGGAGACGATGCAGCGGTTCCTGGCCCTATGCTATTTTGATCAGCACATGGTGACGGGGTCTTGTGCAAATGGGGTCCTGGATCAGGTGCAGGCTTTCAGTATGGGCAATAGGGATACTCCACCCACGTTTGACCAGGTTACACTGGTCTTTGAACTCTTGGAGAATGCTCTCAACATCAATGGCTTGCTGGAATTCGCGGTCAAGGTGTGTTGGTTTCTTTAAATATTTGTACTTTGGTATTTTAAAGCAAAGTCGATGATGGAATGACAAATTATGTCAGCATTTGATGGGCACATGTTTTGGGAGTTCTAAAAGCCCTCAGCATTGATCATGTTTTAACTTGTAATTGCATTGCCAGTCTGAATTATTAACACATGTCATAAGGCTAAGGATTAATTGCTCATAACTTTACTTATTCCTCTATTTGAGTAATTTTTTAGTGATTTCTTGATCTTGCTTACGAACAAAGTGTGGCATAAATCAATTCCACCCAAAATATTCATCAAAGTTTCCTTATTGCTCATTCCATTTGTAGGTATCCTATCCTCCGGGACATATCAATGTATGAAATGTGTGTAGTTTTTATTTATGTTTCCCTTGCTTCTTTCAGATGTTGTCTCACATGAGTCGTGTAGAGCATGAGTTGATGAGGAGGAAATCTCCCAAGGGTGGGACGTACTGTACCAACCTCTGTCTAACCATCGTAGCCGTGTTGCGTCGCTTCCAGGCATGCCTGCTTGTGTTCCCTGAACAGACAGCAACAGTCTTTGAGCTGTAAGTTTGTTTAACTCTAACCCAAATTCTTGCCATGGTGGACTTTGATAGATAGCATAAATGAGTAAGAGAATTCCACTTCTCTTAAGATAATTCTTACAACCTGTCCACACTATTTTTATGCCTCCGCCCACCGAAGGTGGTGCTGGAGGCATTATGTTTTCGGGTGTCCGTCCGTCCGTCTGTCCCGCGTTCTCGCGATAACTCAAGAACCACATGAGGTATGCATTTCAAACTTGGTGCTAGTATGTATTACGATAAGAAGACAATCTTATTAGATTTTGGGGTACAAAGGTCAAAGGTCAAAGGTGAAAAAAGAGCTCTAGTCAAAATACAGTAAATAGCCTCCACTGGGCATTGTTCTAGTCATTCTCCTGAAGACGATCAGACCATACTGATTGAAATGTCGAGAACCAAAGAGCTCTTACCGGAGCTCACCAGCTATTTTCATGGCTCTTATTCCTTGAAAGATTACATGTACATGGTGTAACCCTGAAAACTTTACTTACTATTCTCTCTTTGTTTGTCTTTCACAGGTTGTGTGGTGTTGTGAAGCATGTAAGTAACGTGACCAACTGCACGTCAGCAGAGCGCTGTATCTTGGCCTACCTGTACGACCTCTACACATCATGTAGTCATCTCAAGGTTAGTTGGGTCCTCTGTAGAACAGAAAGAGAGTGTTTAAAGACCACACTGTTGAAGGTTCCAAGGGTCATGGAAAAAGTTGAAGAAAAAAATATAAAATAAAATCTCCCAAAGTCATGGAAAGTCATGGAAATTGATCGTTGGTTTAGGCCATGTGTGGCTATGGCAACCTTACATCACAAACATGAAATAATATATATCACTGTGTGGTACTGGATGCCGCAACGCATACCAAAATGGTACTTATCTGGTTGTAGAAAAAGGCAAAAAATGCATCCTGGACAGTCATGGAATTAGGTTCTCAAAGTTCCGTGGGAACCCTGATAGCTACCATGACCATCATTCGATACATAGATTATAGACAAATAACGACATACTTAATACTCCACTTCATTAGAATTTGAAAACACACCTACTACAGCTGTGAATTTTATATCTCAACATCTTTCAATTTAAGATCCAACAAGTCTGAATATGATCTAAATTACTTTTTCCCTAGACCCCAACACAAGTAATTTTGGCTAATAGTCATCAGGCTTAGGGCTAACAAAGACTGTACTTGGACATGAATTAATACAGGTATCATTTGATATTGTATGTCAAATATTAAGCATATGGCACTTTTCTCCACCTTCCCTTGAAAGTGTAACATCTGTACCGTATTTGTTTCAGTCCAAGTTTTCAGACTTGTTCAGCAGTGTGGCTAACAAGGTCAAGCAGGCCCTGTCAAGCATCACACCGTCTGAATCTAACTCACGCTGGAATCAGGACTTCATGCAGGAGTACATAGATAACCCAAGGTAATGATGGTGGTGATGATGATGATAGTGATGATGATGATGATGATGTTGATGAGGGTGATGATGAGGAGGATGATGAGGATGGTGATGAGGATGGTGATGATTAAGCCCCTTTAAACCGGGCCTGCATAGAGTTGCGTTTTGCCGAAATTACGCGCAGGATCGGCGTAGTCCTTGCATAGGTTATGCATAGGCTGGCGTACGATGACGTATGGTTGCGTACCCTGTGCAATTGGCGTACCCTGTGCAATTGGCGTATCTCCGCTTAGAATTGCGTATAACAGGCATAGGGTTGCGTACAAATACGTAGGTCTGGCGTAAAGGATATTTAGGTTTGCCAGCCTCAAAGGATTTTTCGTCGGACTGGCCTAGGGTAGCATGCTATTGCATAGGGATGGCGGACAGTAGCGTAGTGTTGCGTAGACTTGCGTAAAAACTGCATACCTTCTGCGTCCAGTGCTCTACGCCGAAAGTACATGAAAAAATGTTTAATTTTTTGCGTCCATCTCGCGTACCCCTTTGCATCCCTCGGTGTATTGGCACGTAGGCCAGCGTAGGCCCAGCGTAGGCACAGTGTAGGCACAGCGTAAGCACAGCGTAGGCATAGCGTAGGCACAGCGTAGGGCAGCGTGAGCTCGGTGTAGTTGGTACGTCGTACTACGCAACTCTACGCAGGCCAAGTGTGAAAGGGGCAAAGTGTAGTGATTGTGCTGGTGATGATGATGGTAGAGATTAATACCCCTTTCATATTGAGCCAATATAGCGGAATCAAAAGCGCTTTGACCCGATAACGCTTTGATGTAAAAGGGTAGTAAGTCGGATATTCTGCTATCGACATGGGAGGTCTGTGACTACCTCGAGAGGTGGTTTTGAAATCGCCATCTAGCCAAAAGTGGCATTGATAATGCTTCGGTTTTTTATGTGAACAGTCGCACCAAATAAAATGGAATGAAGGGCAAAAAAACCAATGCATTGCGTAGATGATGTATTTCCGCTCTGAGCATCACTCTCTATTCCGCTTACTGAAGTAGCAGTATCTGTTGCTTGATGTGAAAGCAAAGCGATGCGAAGCGCCAATGCAATGCAATGCACACGAAAGCTGGTGACTGTTTAACTTTAAATCTCATTTTAATTTCCATGTCATCCAGGGGTCGTGAGTTCAAGCAATCGTCGCTGGGTCGTCAGCTGAATGATAACCCTGGAGACCGATACAGCTTCGTGTGCAACGCCCTTCTTGCCATTTGCAATGCAGATCCAGAAAAGTAAGTCAAACAACAAACGTTCTTCCCACTCATAAACACCCCCCACTTGCATAAGCATCCTAAAGTACTGTTTAAAGATAAAGTTGAGTTCTGGTCATGCAATTACATTGTGAAAGAAACTGTCTGGAAGCAATTGGGAAAGGTTTATCATGTCTAAATAAGGATCAGTGTATACGGTGAGGTTTTGGAATCATCAAAATGATACGAAATCAACCCAAACTCGCTCAAAAGCCCATGCACCGCACGCAGATGTGGCATAATGTTCGGCTTGAAAACTTCAGCTATTTTTCGTCATATTTTGAATATAAGGGCATTTGAAGAGAAATCCTTTTCAGGGGACATTTCTACTAACATGTTCTTCCAAACTGACACAAAATGAATGAGAAAGCTCACAAATTATTTTCACATCTCCCAGAACTCAACCTTCCCTTTAACATCCTAGACACATGTTGATATGTTTTTTTGAACACACTCTCCTTTAATAATAAGGTACAGGTATGTATAAAAAGGTGCCTGAATGAAAACTGGTGACTAAAGAGAAAAGTGCTTAATAAATTGTGACAAGGACACCATGGTTAGATGAGAATGATTAAATAGACAAATCTTGAAATCGTCAAGCCAAATGAATGTTTGCCATAAGTGTCTTATTAGAGAAGATTTTCTCTTAGTTTTATCCTTCTTCTTTTTTAGTCATTTGACAAATGGAGATAGTCCCAAGTAGTCCACACAAAAGTAGAATTATCTCTCAAATCACATTGATCCATTACGTTTGTTTCTCTTGCAAGGAAGTATTGATTTTATCCCAAGACTGAATAGCATTTCTATCAATGTGTACTGAGTTGACTTCTAGCTGTACCACACTGAGTTATGAGTGGCTAGTAGGCTTTCCAAACAGACTTGTGTGTATTCTTCATTTACATTTATTCATTCTACCTGTTTCTTTTTAATGAAGTAATGATCGTTCTTTCTTTTGATGTTTATCCGTAGGTTGAATAGCCTATCTATCATGTGTGCTGAGTTAACTGCTAGCTGTACCACACTGAGTTCAGAGTGGCTGGGAGTCCTCAAGGCTCTCTGCTGCTCCTCTATACACAGCTGTGGATTCAACGACCTCCTCTGCAATGTTGATGTAAGAAACATCCCTAATACTTTATTTCTACCAGTTCATGCTGAGATTATTTGTGACCAGGCAACACAAAACCACCAAAAAGTGATCAGATATGAATTTTTAGTCAAGGTCTGATTCTGAAAGAGGACATTTCCAGCTTTAAAATGGTATATAACTCACTGGCATTGGACGTTACTAACCCACTGTACAAAGAGTAGAATACCCAGTCCCACAGAATGTTACTTTTGAGAAATAAGGGTTTAAAGTTTGTCTATTGAAGCACTCTGACTTGCAAGGTATGGTGCAAAGGTGACAAAAGGAGGATTAGAACTCAATAGAAATTTATATGAAGCACATCCTGCTCATCATAGTGGACAGGTATCAGTACAAGAAACTTACTCTGTTTTAAAGTTATGGGAGATCAAAATGAGACAAGCATTCAGGGTCGTAAAAGAGACTTTTTGGTGGTTTTGTGGTGCCTGGTCACATTTAGAATCCCTCTGCTCTCATGACAGACTTCAAAAGACTTCTAAGATCTTCTACTTGGGGGGAAGTTGATCAAAACAAATTGTTCTCCCGATTCAAACGGAATGCGTTTTTTTTCTCTTGTCAGCCGTGCTTAGAGTAATCCTGATTGAAATGGTGTCCCCTGAGATTAAAAGTTTTTCCTTTGGTTGCACGCAAAATTTGTACATGCCACACTAATTTGGAATTCACAACCAAGTCTGGTGTGAGCAAACTGATGTTTTTCACATAGAAGGTCCAGAAGTTTGTGTTTTACCAGCATGATTTAATTTAAAACTAGGTTTAAACACCAACCAAGTAGGTTGAGTTATCACGGTCCACTGAGTTACAAGGTGCTATCTACTAGAAAATTCTATGATCCTGTTAATTGATGGATAGCCTAATATTCACTGTGTTTCAGAATTACAGTCATTAATTAAAAAAAAAAATACATTTACATGTTTACACTTTGCACTCACAAACCAGTGTACCAATACTTACATGTAGTCTGTTTTGTTTATTCATTTTGTCACAGAATTACATTGAATATTATCTTTTTAAATACAGAAATTTACACTTGGTGTTTTATAAACCAGTGTACCAAATTAAGCCATATGATACTTACAATGTAGTCTGATTTTAATGAATCTTGGCCATTATCGTGTTTGTTTTCAGGTGAGTGATCTATCGATCCATGACAACATTGCTGTCTTCACTGCCATCTTGATTGCCAGACATTGCTTCTCACTAGAAGATGTCGTAGACCACGTCGCTCTCGCTTCCCTCATCGCTGCCAATCCTGGGATCTCCGGTAAGCCGTAATAAGACAGGAAGAGTGATTTATGGTACTTGGAGATGTAATGGATGCATCTAGCTAAAACAGATTAAATATACAATGTTGCTCAGTATGTTTGAGGCATTACCCCCTTCCCAATGCATAATGAATTTTAATGTCAAGACAAAAGTACATGTACATGGTTATTTCCCTTCCCACTGAAAGAACTTGACTGCCTTTAAAAGCTAAGAAAATGCACTTCTTGTGAATACTCATTCTGATTCTTGTTTGATTTTACAGGGGCATCCATCGCCGATCCTGATGCCGAGCCAGGGGCACGGCTCATGTGCCACCTGCTCCTCTGCCTCTTCTGCACCTCTCAAGAGACCCCTACCCTGCCCTATTCCGGCTCCTCAAGCACCAGCGGGGGTAATAACCCTGCTAACACCGCCCCTGGAGAAGCGGGAGGAAGAGGCGCGGCAGGAGGAGGAGGAGGGGGTGGAGCAGTAAGGTTCATTAAGACAATGTGTGATCGGCATATGCTGGACTCTGCCCATAGCAGTATCACTGTGGATGCACTGGTGGGAGTCTTGAAGGCCATTCTGCTGCTAGGTCAGTATCGAAATGCTCTCCTGATAACATACTTTTGTACTTTGCACAATACATGTACATGCACATGAACAAGTGGATTTTAAAAGTCTTGGGTCATAGAGAGTTTCCCTTTTAACTGTGGTGTTGTTTTACATCCATGTAAATTGTGTGCACATGTAGTGTAAAAAAAAAGTCTCAAGTTCACCCAGGTTTAATACACAGGGCTCTTAATAGGTACATGCAGTTGCCCAGGTGCCATTAATCACATAAAATTGGGTGGGCAAGCTAAAAGTCCCAGTCTTTTTGCCTCCATGGCAACAAGGATGTCTTATGACATTAGGTACTTCAGGTACAAGGTATTTTTTCGCATACATACATTGCTGATTACTTTAGTGAACAGAATTTAATATCAAGTGCTTTCATCTTTAATACACTACTCAAAAAAAGTTAAGGACCACTTTTTAATGTGTGTATACAATTTTCAAACCGGGTGTTGTATTTCTAGAAATACCCGAATATGGCTGTCTTGAATCTCCTCAAACACCCTGTAACAATTTCACACATGGGTGGTTTCAGTTGTTGCATGATGTCTCTCGCATTATTGCATATCCTGAAAAGTGGGCCCATTGTGAAGTGGTACAAATGTGGATTCAAATGCATTTTCTGTCTTTAGTCTCTACAATCAACAAATTGCTGACAACAGCAATGCCAAGATACAGCTGTCCAGAATGCCATCAAACACAATGACATCAATTTCACACATGCAGTTCTTTCATGATGTCTCTGGCATCATTGCAGTGGGCCATAAGACAAGTGTCTTCCAAAGCATTTTCTGTCTTTAGTCTGTACAATCAACAACTTGCCTACAACAGCAATGCCAAGACACCACCTAAGTGAAACAGATGTAGCCAGAGCCCTAGGGATGCTGGAAGCTGGCCTCAGTCAGCGAAGAGTAGCCAGAATGATGGGCGTGTCACACAGTGTCATTAGCAGAGCAAATCAAAGACACCGAGAGACAGGGCTATACTCCGAGAGACCCCGCAGTGGCCGACCAGTTTCGACAACCCCTAGAGATGATCGCTACTTGACGAATCTCAGCCTCCGCAACCGCTTTCACAGTGCACGCCGCCTCAACAATGACTTCGCTGCAGCAACTGGAGTGATTGTTTCCACTCAAACAATCCGTAACCGACTTCACAGAGCCAATATGCATGCCAGACGGCCAGCTCAGTGTGTCCCACTCACCCCTGCTCACAGAAGAATTCGTCTCAACTGGGCCCGGGAGCATGTCAGATGGACCAGACAGCAATGGCGTAGAGTTCTGTTCACAGATGAGAGCAGATTTTCCCTTGACCACAATGATGGACGTTCGAGAGTCTGGAGGCGACCAGGAGAGAGATTTGCAGACCCCTGTATTGCAGAACATGACCGTTATGGGGGAGGCAGCGTCATGGTGTGGGGAGGCATCACCTACGCCAACCGTACTCGTCTCTACGTGGTCCCAGGGGGAGCAATGACAGGAGTGAGGTACAGGGATGAGGTCCTTGAACCTATAGTGGTGCCATTTGCAGAAAATGTGGGACAAAACATCATTTTCATGGATGACAATGCCCGTGCCCACCGAGCTAGGGTGGTGACCGAGTTCCTTGAGGGCCAGGGGATTGAGCGTATGGAGTGGCCAGCGAGGTCCCCGGACTTAAACCCGATAGAGCACGTCTGGGACATGATGGGGAGGAGTCTCCAGCAGCTCGAAGCCCATCCACTTGGACTGCAGCAGCTGGGTGTGGCTCTGGAGGCTGCATGGGATGCACTGGACGTCAGAGACATCAATCGCCTCATCAGCTCCATGAGACAGCGCTGTGAAGCCGTTATTGCTGCAGGAGGTGGTCACACTCGTTACTGAACTGCCTGAAAGACACTCAGACATTCGTTTTTACCACTTCATGTCGGTAGCTGATACCCCTCGGGGCCCACTTTTCAGGATGTGCAGTGATGCGAGAGACATTGTGCAACAACTGAAACCACCCATGCGTGAAATTGATTACAGCGTGTTTAAGGACATTTAGGACAGTTGTACTGAGGTATTTCCAGAAATAAAACACCTTGTATAAAATCTTTATGTACGTTTTAAAAAGTGGTCCTTAACTTTTTTTGAATAGTGTACTTGATAGGCAAACTTTTTGTAGACAAGAGCAGCTTGTACATTTGTATGTTTCAACTCTTAGTATATTAATCTTGTAGATATTGTGCTGCCCTAAGTGCACTACATGTACCTTGGTTGTTGCATGTACACTGGTGCTTTGCCCATACAGGTGATGCTGCTGTTGGGGGCGGTTCATCCTCAAGCCTCTTCGGCTCCTTTGATGACTTCGGTGGCGGCAGGGAAGGTGGACGAGACGGCAACCAGGAGGAAGGGTTCAGCCAAGGGGGCAAGTCGTCAGGGAACATGTCTACGGCCAGCCTGAGCAACTACGCCAAGTACACCCTCAAGACGATCTGCAGTCAGAACTGGGTCAGGGAGACCTTCCTGAAAGACCAGGAGAATCTCTGGACCAATGAAGTGCTCCTGGATCAGTATCTCTCACACAAACAGGTATGAAGTCCTGTTGGTAATGCTTTGGATAGCATGTAATGTAAAGCTACTTTGTTAAATGCTATGATTATAGAAAGTCATTCCAAAGTGTTTTGATCTTAAACTTGATAACTAAACAAAACGAGGTTACCTCGTGTGGTTTTATTACACAAATGGGTATGAAATATAATTGGATGTGGTGGAAGTAACATGCTGTGGAAGGCCATTCCGGAACATTTGTTGCTGGTAAAAGAAAATGATTGCTTTTCTGTGTGATAGTAACAAGTCCATTCATTTTGGTTATGCTTGTCTTGTTGAGTTTTATTTGTAAATTATTGTCTTTTATTTTGTTATACATGTACATGTACATATACAGTGAAACCTGCTTTAGCGACCACCTGTATAGAAAGACCACCTGTCTATAAAGACCATAATTTTTGTTTCCCTTGAAAAGTGTTTCTCATTGAAACATGTATTAAACGAACCTGTACATAAAGACCTCCTGCTCATAAAGACCAATTTTCTTGTCTCCCTTGAGTGGTCTTTGTAGACAGGTTTCACTGTACATCTATCTACATGTATGATTGAACATTACTGACCAGTGCTACTTTATTTTGAGAACACAAAGCCTTGAACATCAGCTGCATGTACAGTGAAACCTGTCTATAAAGACCACTCAAGGGAGACAAGAAAAGCGGTCTTTATGAGCAGGTGGTCGTCATGTACAGGTTCCTTTAATACACATTTCAATGAGAAACACTTTTCAAGGGAAACAAAAATTGTGGTCTTTCTATACAGGTGGTCGCTAAAGCAGGTTTGACTGTATATGTATGGGTAATTCATATGTTTTGTAACGTCTGTCCCTAATACGCAATGGTGGTGCTACATGTATGATACAATGCTAACAGACCAGTGCATCACTCACACATCACAAGCCTAAGTAGATCGAGCAAGCCCGTGGCAACTCTCATTCTCCTGGGGAGCGTTTCATCAAGTGTTTTGTCAGTGATTTTTACCGACAAATTTGCTCTCAGCCAATCGGATGCAAGGATTTCTGTAGCTTGTAACAGTCGTCAGTAAAAATCACTGACAAAACGCTTAATGAAATGCTCCCCTGTTCTCTGTTTCTTGTTTGGTTTAGATTCACTACCTTCTTCAGCTGATCTGTTACCCCAGTGGAACCTCAACCATAGGAGATGGAGGCTCAGACTCTGATCAGAAGACTATCATTACACGTATCTTAAAGGTAATTGAAGGTTTCCCTCTCTCTGGAGATGTAATACATGTATGGGCCATTCTTGGTAAAGTGAAACAGACGGACAAACATGTGACCATCTAATTTTGCCTCTTTGCCGAAATCAGATTTCATTTTATTGAAGCCGGGGTAATAATGTGATACTTTGTATTAAGCGCAGTAGAGTATATTTGTATAGTAGCTGCGCTATATAAATGGACATATTATTTATAATATTCTGTTTGATCTGTCCTTTTCGGTTCCATCAGAATCTGAATCAGTGGACCTTGCGAGTCTCCTGGTTAGAGCTCCAGCTCATGCTCAAGCAGTGCCCCTCCGCCTCTGAGAGCAACACACTCCTGGAGAACATTGCCAAGGCAACCATTGAGGTGTTCCAGTTGACCCCTGACGATGACCAGAGCTCAAGCAAAGGAGGATCAAGTAGTAGTAGCAGCAGGAGGAGCACGGGAGCTAATCACAAAGGCGCACAAGACTCGAAGTGAGCTCACAATAATGTGGAATTGTTTATGGAAGCTTGTTTCACTTTTCTATAGGAATTGTTACTTACCGGTACCGGTATGTTATTGTGAGCAATCCGTTTATTCTTTTTCCAGAGCTCTTGGGATTGCATTTACAGAATGATGCTTTTTTTTGTTGTTGACAGCTTTCCATGCACATCACATTTATTCAACATACATGTAGCACTTAATTTCATGTCTATACAGTAGATTTGATACGCCATGAACTTGAGTATTTGTAATTGTAGATGGATGTGCTTTATTTGTTAAAATCAATTCAAATGTTATTTACGGCAATAGGAGACACAGTTTCTCAGTTGTGGTAGTGTACATGTGTGTCACAAAGATTGAAGCAGCCTTATGGAGTTATTCATATGAACACATGTAACTTCTTTTTGTCCAATCTCTGACAGATCCGACCCAGCTAACAGCAGTGTATGGTTGGTAGCCCCTCTGATCTCCAAGCTACCTAGCTCAGTCCAGGGACGTGTCTTGAAGCAAGCTGGTAATATCCTTGAGAGTGTTGGTCAGACATGGACTTCAAAGCCATCCAGTAAAGACAAGGACAAGCAGGGCCAGCGAAGGTATGCCGCACTCAATGTCCATTAAAGGGATTCAGTAACTTTGTGGAGGCTTGATTTAATAAATTGTTGAAATTTGATATCTGTCTTGTATAATGATGTTCAGAAGGATAAATAAATAGCCAGGCATAGAAAGGTTTTCAAATATATAATGCTATTATTAAGATAGCTACATGTATGACTGAATACTCCAATTTACGAAAGCGTATAGCCATACGCTTTAGTCTAACACTGAGTCTATGTGGGAAAATGAGTGACATTTCCGGTCACTTGCATATGTTTACTTTTGTGAAGGATATGATGATTTTGAAATGCTTTTTTCCTCCCTGGCCTTCATTTTTACACCATATTACATACACTGATAGCATGTAAGGCCAGGCAGCTCAGATTTTATCAGGCCTCTACAAAGTTACCAAATCACTTTAAGTTATGTTTCAATTTTCTTGTTCGGACTGACTTTATATTTCACTATTTCAAAGACTACTTCCAAAGAATTTAACAGTGTTGCATCAACAAGAGTCAAAAGAGGTATTATGTTGTGGGACAGATGATTTTTTTGTTATAGCTAAGTTTTGCTTCTATTATCTCAAGGGCCACTGGCAAAAAAAATTACAGGGGTTCCTTGCAAACATATATCAGTAAATCATGTCATACCAAGTAATTTAATTGTTTTCCACTTGTCATTTTTGTACAAGTTCACTCTAGAATTAGCGAAATATTATTTCATAGTTGTTTATGAACTAAAGATACACTAACATTATGTATGGCCACAAAGAGTTGAAATGATTAGGTGTTGGGTTAATTATGTTGTTTTTCTCCTTACAGCCAAGCATCAACAGTTAGTCACCAGCCATTGCTGTCTCTAGTGCTGACATGCCTCAAGGGTCAAGATGAACAGAGGGAAGGTCTCCTAACATCCCTGCAAACTCAGCTAACACAGTTCCTACAGTCACCAAAAGATGTGAGTACAATTGTTTACCGTCAGTATCCAACTCTACTCAAATTCTTTATCCCGATACCCAACACCATACATGTAGCAAACCCTAACTCTAATAATAAATAAACTACAACTCAAGTCCTCACCCTAAGTCCAGAGCTTATGTGACCAAAGCGAATGTTGGGTCACCAGTCGAACAGCTCTTGACTTGTCCAAGATAGTCTGGCAGCTGCTATGTGGATATCTGCAATAATAACAGTATCAGTGGTATATTGAGTTTGTGTATCTTATTTCTTGTTTTCTAGGATCGCTGGGAGGACCCGAAAAGCAGAAGATTAATGCACGAAGCTCTTCAACTCAGACTTAGTTTGGTAAGATGCAACAACTTAATTGTTTGTAATTGAAGATTCTTCAATACCATGAAGAGTGATTTTTTAAAGTTGATGTGTAAATCTGTTCATGTGTATATCTCAACAATGCTTGCGTGTGCTTTCCATA
The DNA here is from genome assembly GCA_025617745.1 of Heliocidaris erythrogramma. Taxonomy (NCBI): domain Eukaryota; kingdom Metazoa; phylum Echinodermata; class Echinoidea; order Camarodonta; family Echinometridae; genus Heliocidaris; species Heliocidaris erythrogramma. The sequence goes on along the minus strand of CM046871.1, from coordinate 31,676,739 downwards.
TTGATAACATCATCCATGTACATGTACATGTATTTGGAATATATTTTTATACTTTCATGAATATATTGGTGGATTGAAATGTGGAGGTGTTATGGTCTAGTGGATACGTCACCGGACTGTGGATCTCATGGTTCGTGGTTCGAGTCCCGCCGCGGCACTAATGTCCTTTGGCAAGACATTAATCTACATTTGCCACTCTCCACCCAGGTGTAGTAAATGGGTACCTGGTAGGAATTTATTCCTTGAATGCTTTCAGCGCTTTAAGGCAGCTGGGCTAAAGCCAGGGTAATAATACTCCTTTGTAAGCGCCTTGAGCATCCTCTGAGATGGATACGTGCGCAATATAAATGTAGCTATTATTATTATTATTTATAATGCCTGCTTTTTTATGCCTCCGCCCACCGTAGGTGGTGCCGGAGGCATTATGTTTTCGGGTTGTCCGTCCGTCCGTCCCCTTTTCGTTCTCGCGATAACTTCAAAACTGTTTTTTGGATCAGTTTGTAACTTGGCCCATGTATGCATATGGGAGGGACGATAAACTGATTAGATTTTGGGGTCTCAAGGTCAAAGGTCAAAGGTCACAGAGGTCATTATGTACATAAAAATGGTTCGTTCTCGCGATAACTTCAAAACCATTTTTTTGATCAGTTTGTAACTTGGCCCATGTATGCATATGGGAGGGACGATAAACTGATTAGATTTTGGGGTCTCAAGGTCAAAGGTCAAAGGTCACAGAGGTCATTATGTACATAAAAATGGTTCGTTCTCGCGATAACTTTAGAACTGTTTGGAGTGTACATGTATGCCATAAATTTCCAATCTGGTGATGGCGGAGGCATAAATTCCGACCGCGCGGTCGAATATTCATCTAGTTTCCTTCTGATTTTGACAAAATTAGGTTGGGAATATGTTTGATACCATCATGAGGAGTAGTCTGACATGGACCACGGAGTTTGCTCTTCTCTTACTCCAACTCATCACCACAGGAACAGTTGATCCACATACCAACAAGTAAGTGTGTGATTACATGTATCACCAATATCATCGATCACTAGCAATATCAATTTCCTTACTCCAACTCATCACCACAGGAACAGTTGATCCACATACCAACAAGTAAGTGTGTGATTACATGTATCACCAAATATATCATCGATCAATATCGATCATCACCAACGTCATCAAGATCAACATGATCAATGTCGGTATCAACATCATACTGTAATACCAGAAACTTTCGCGACATAAAACTTTCACGAATTGTTAATGACGGCCAATTTTGCAGCAAGAAACTTTCGTGAATTGCAATAATTTTATGCTGCTTCAATTGTGATTTTATCATTTCGCGGCATGAAACTTCACGAATCTCGACCCCTCTCAAAATTTGCATGCCTGTGAAATTTTCTGGTTTTAAAGTAAGTATGATAATCAGCAGCATCCAAATTTTCATGGTCTACATCATCATTATCGTCGTTACCACCACCATCATCATTACTACCAAATTTCTCATTATTATGCAAGAAGCCTCATCATCATGGTTTTATAACTATCATCTTCAGCATCATTTCCATTATCATCTTTGTTGTCATCAACATCATCTCTGTCATCATCATCATCATCATCATTATCAACATCAGCTTCATCATCATCATCATCATCATCAAGATCATCATCATCATAACCATCAAGATCATAATCATCATCACCGTCATCATCATCCATCATCATCATCAAGATCATCATCGACATCATGACTATCTCCATCATCATCTTGAATATTAAATCCATTTTAATAACAAACTTAATATCTTCAACGGCATCAATAAAAAACATCATTACCATTATCACTATCGATATCAACATCGTACCCTGTATATTAATGTATTGTTTTGATACCATTGTTTTGTTTCCTACAGTGAACTGTTCACTACTGTGCTGGACATGTTATCGGTTCTCATCAATAGCACCTTGTCATCCGATGCCAGTGGAAGTCCGGGAGCAGGGGAGGAGAAGGGAAGATCTCACCAAGCTCTTATTAAGAAACTCAAGGTACAGTGTAACTCCAAATTTCAGCATTTTTCTCTAACAATCCCTCGTGATTACACCTACTTCTTTTGAAAAGACACTGCTATTAGACAGAATAGAAGTGGCGTGGTCAAGTGGATAATTCACCGGACTGTGGCTCATATGGTTCTCAGTTCAATTAAGAACTAATGTTCTTTGGAAAGACATTAATCTACATTTGCCATTCTCCCAGGTGTAGTAAATGGGTACCTGGTAAGAATTTAGTCCTTAAATGCTTTTAGTACCCGAGGGCAGCTGGGATAAAGCCAGGGTAATAGTAGTACTTTGTAGGTGCCTTGAGCATCCCCGGGGATGGATATGTGAGTAATATAAATGTAGCTATTATTATCATTATTATTAGACTTGTGCTGAAACACACCGGTGACATTATGAAATGGATATACCAAGATTTTCTTCATAAGAGTAACCAGTGAGCTACTTCTAGATACTTTGAATGGAGGAAACTTTTTAAACTTCATTGCTTCTGAACTTCACTTTCCTCTTAGTGATAGTAGAGGTGTCGTAGTCGATTGGTTTAATCACTTGACTGGGGATGCAAAGGTCGTGGGTTGGAACCCCGGCACGGCACTTATGTCCTTGGGCAAGGCATTTTATCTACATAGCTCCTCTCCACCCAGGTGTTAAATGGGTACCTGGTAGGATGCGAACGTCATTGTGGCTAGAATAGCATGTGTCCGCCTGTAAAATAGTTGCCAAGCTGGAATGCTCCCAAGTGGAGTCTGTGGAGAATGTGCACTCTGAGTTCAAAATCGCAATTAAATCCAATGACCGGGTAATAATACACTGTAAAGCGCTTTGATCAGTTACTTAATTGGAAAGGTGCTATATACAGAAAAAAACGAAACCAGTTATTATTTACATTGTGATAAGGTTAGTCTTGTTCCTATTTCTGAAGGATCATGCCATCATTGTATAGTCTTGTTTTGCTTGTCTTGGTCTCGCATTCTTGATGTACAGAAAGAGGTTGGTGACAAGCATTCTGATGGTATCAACCTAGTACGTCAGCTCCTACCGGTCCCTAGGAAGACCATCGAGGTCATCACATGTGAGCCCATGGGAAGCTTGATAGACACCAAAGGCAACAAGATCACTGGCTTTGACTCGATTGATAAGAAACAGGTATGTCTACTGGGAACACTTAATATACTGGTCTGGTTTAGCTGAATTTTTACAGGTTATATTAAATATTGAGTTATTGCGTTGTGAAAGAAACTGCCTAGAAGCTATTCTGAAAATTCTGATGGAATGTCCTGTATATACTGATATGGGATTTTATAAATCCAAGAGTCCCAAACTGAAAACTTTTTTATATAGTGATGGTAATGAAGCAATTCTAATATTTGTTAGCACCATGGGAGTTTTTTTGTTGGTATTTGCTTCTCTAGAACACACATATACAGCCAATCCGCAGGTCCCCAAAAAGCGCGCTATTTTATTTCCAGTTCTGCCTGACTATGAATACATAATGAGCAAGAACAGCCAGGAACATCTTATTTGCAAACTATTGAATAGACTACTTATCATTCACCAATTGCCATGAGTTATGCATCAAATAAAAGAAGAGGGATCAGAGATTTGTGACATGCTTTTGTTGTTTTCAAAATAAAAGACGAAATTGGTAAAAAATGGTGTTCCTTTTATGACAAAAAATGGAAATGAAATGAAATATAAATCTGGCCAAAACTACCATAGTTTTATTGTGAGCCAGGGCAAATTTGACATGAGCGTAAAGGGCATTTTCTGTACTTTCCAAAGATTGAAATAACATTAATGTGCACTTCATGACAGGGTCAGGATCCAGCAATATGTAACCAATGTACACACTTTGTCTTTAAAAAAGTCAATTCCAGCATTCCGATTGGTTACCACCACGTAAGATGTTTTCTCACAGCCTGGCAACAGCTATGCGCATGTTTGCGCAAGGATGAAGCAACAGGTTGCGCATTGTTTCATTCAACGCGCACTTGGTTACAGATGGCTTGCTTGCCAATCACAGGGCTAAGATTCTATGGTCTTGACCATGGTCTTGACAACGGATGATCTGCGGCTGAATATTGCTGGATCCTGACTCTGTCATAAATCTATGGATGTTTTGAATGTAACGGTGAAAAAGATGAGATTCCAGCGCTTCTATACATATGTGTCTTGATGGCGGCTCATATACTTTTTATATGTCTTTTAACAACTTGAAATCTTGTGAAAAAATTCTGACTAAAACAAAATATCCCTGTGTTGGTAAACTATTCATTTATTTTTGCAGAAAGTCTAATGAGCATAGCATTTATATTTATTTAAGAACATAACTTTAAAGATGACCATGCGATACAGCCGACTGGGTGCAGGGAGAGAGTCCATTTCGGGCACTGGAAATAAAATGCGCGATTTTTGCTCATTTGCATACGACCTGCGGTCTGACTGTATACTACACCCATAGTTACTGTTAGCCAAATGATATAGTCAAACCTGCTTTAGCGACCACCTGTATAGAAAGACCACCTGTCTATATAGACCACAATTTTCGTTTCCCTTGAAAAGTGTTTCTCATTGTAACGTGTTTCTCATTGAAACGTGTATTAAAGGAACTTGTACATAAAGATCACCTGCTAATAAAGACTGCTTTTCTTGTCTCCCTTGAGTGGTCTTTATAGATAGGTTTCACTGTATATGACATTACCCCAAGTCATCATCTTGGAACTACTTTATGTACAATTGTCCTGTCTCCCTTTCTTGCCAAGGGCTTGCAAGTGTCAGCCAAGCAGAAGATCAACCCCTGGGACACATTAGAGATCCTCAAGAACCCCGCCCCTCTCTCCTGGGCGTGGTTTGGTGGTATCCGGATGGAGAGGAAACCCTTGAGGTACCAGGATCAGTATCGGCTTACCCTGTACCACTCACATAACCAGGTAAGAATGCCACCCTAACCCTGCCCCTCTCTCCTGGGCGTGGTTTGGTGGTATCCAGATGGAGAGGAAACCCTTGAGGTACCATGATTAGTATCCTCTACCACTCACATAACCAGGTAAGAATGCCACCCTAACCCCGCCCCTCTCTCCTGGGCGTGGTTTGGTGGTATCCAGATGGAGAGGAAACCCTTGAGGTACCAGGATCAGTATCGCCTTACCCTCTACCACTCACATAACCAGGTAAGAATGCCACCCTAACCCGCCCCTCTCTCCTGGGCGTGGTTTGGTGGTATCCAGATGGAGAGGAAACCCTTGAGGTACCATGATTAGTATCCTCTACCACTCACATAACCAGGTAAGAATGCCACCCTAACCCTGCCCCTCTCTTCTGGGTGTGATTTGGTGGTATCCAGATGGAGAGGAAACCCTTGAGGTACCAGGATTAGTATCACCTTACCCTCTACCACTCACATAACCAGGTAAGAATGCCACCCTAACCCCGCCCCTCTCTCCTGGGCGTGGTTCGGTGGTATCCAGATGGAGAGGAAACCCTTGAGGTACCAGGATCAGTATCGCCTTACCCTCTACCACTCACATAACCAGGTAAGAATGCCACCCTAACCCTGCCCCCCTCTCCTGGGCATGATTTGGTGGTATCCGGATGGAGAGGAAACCCTTGAGATACCAGGATCAGTATCGCCTTACCCTCTACCACTCACATAAAAATGCCACCAGCAGGCTTGAACCACTTTCCTGGGCTATGAATTTCTTAGAGCAGATGTAGTCGATAATCAACATAAACTCTATGAACTCATACATGTATATGTTATCAACTTTGCAGCATTTGTATTAGAAAACAATTCATCCTTTTGAAAAGACTTAAATGATCCTCTTTTTCATCAGAGCCAAATAAATCATCTGAATTTCTTCTGAAGATTAGAGTGAAAATAGCCTTTCCCTTTTCCCAAATTCTTACAGCTGCACTTGCACACTTGGCAGGAAAGCAAAGGTTGTGTTTAATCTTGCATTCCCTCATCAAAGTTACGTAAGGCTGCTCAATAATCACTGCCATCATCCTGTTTCATACGATTTGATTGTGGTATAACACAAATTTTCCCACAGACTCCAGCCTGAATTATATTGGGCTTAGTATCAACTTGTTAAATGATTGATCAATAATTGAGTTACTTGGTGGTTGTTTGACTGATTCCCTATAAACTTCTCTTCATCCCCTCACACTTCTCAGGTCAAATCGGACAGCCACTACTTCGACCCGCCCCAAGTCCCACCCGACGAGGAGGAGCCACCGCCCCCGACCAACCAGGAGGCCGAGAAACCTGTGCAGGAGATGGACACCAGCCAATCAGAGATCAAGGTTGGCGTGGTCATACCAGTAGAGGGCTCCAAGGAGACGACCAACAAGAAGGGCAAGAAGAGGACGAACAGGAAGAGACCGGCCAACAACCCTGCTCAAACACCGATGAGAGAGGTAGGAACCAAAGGATTGATGCATGCCCTTGATTTTGTAGAAAAAGCTACATGTAGCTGCATCTGCCCCATTATGAGGTTTCTTTACTGAAAGGATGTGCTTGTATCTCCCATTTGCATAGATTTCCAATTTTCCTTAACATGTACCTGTGCAGGTATATATGCTACTGCACTGTTTTAGTTTACAACTATCCGCTGAGACAAATTTTGTGATTGTACGACATACCTATATGCTCAGCCAAAGATTGCCATGTGGTCTATTTCTAACACTAGTCAACTTCATCACATCAACCCTGGACCCAACACTATAGTACCCAACCCTAACAGTAAACCTAATCTATGACCTAAAGATAAAGTTGAGTTCTAGTCCTGCGATATCATTGTGAAAGAAACTGTCTCAAAGCAAGTGGGAAAGGTTGATCATGTCTACATAAGAATTGGTGTATAGTGTGAGGTTTTGGAACCATCAAAATGATAAGATATTGACCTAATCTTGCTGAAAAGCACATCCACTGCACACAGAAATGGGTATATGGGACTGCACCCACATGTGGCATGAATGTTCGGCCCAAACATTTCAGCTATTTCTCATACATGTATTTGGATTATGAGGACAACTGAAGAGCAATCCTTATCAGGGGACATATCAACTATGATAATCTTCCAAACTGACATAAACGGAATGAGAAAGCTCACAAATTATTGTTCACCATTAACCCAGAACTCAACCTTCTCTTTAATAGACCACTTCCGTAATGTATGCAAATTTTATGCATACCTTTCAAACAAAGGTTGTTCTTGACAACCTGAAAGCTTGCCGGACATACAAGCTGCTACAAATAATGTATGCAAACTGGATTCCAAGCATTGAGGCTCGTTTATAAAAAGCAGGTTCATGGAATAGCTCGTCACTTGGTGCTCAGAGAATATATGTGCATAAATTTGCATACATTACAGAAGCGGTCTATTGCAATCCAATCCCTATCCCTACATATCTTTGACCAAGATAGCCTTGAACAAATGTCACAGGAGTATATGTTGAAGACCTGGTTTTGCATTACTGTTTGTTGACAACTTTTACACGGGATATGGCTTATCAAAACAAGGTTGTAGCATGTTACTTTTCCAGCTAAATCTCTTTCATCTTGGTATTGCTAAAAATGATTTATGTTAATAAAAATCTGCAAAGTTTAGCGTGGACTTTAATGCTTATATCTTAACCTGAAGTATTCCTACATGTATATGATGTAACTCCTCAGTAGTGACCTGCTTCAAATCAGCTTCCATTTGCACTAAAATCATGTCTTATTTTCAGGATTAGATTTCTCTCTTTTTTATGCCTCCGCCCACCGAAGGTGGGTGCCGGAGGCATTATGTTTTCGGGTTGTCCGTCCGTCCGTCCGTCCCACTTCTCGTTACCGCGATATCTGAAGAATCATTTGAGGTAGGAACCTCAAACTTGGTAGTAGTATGTATCCCCATACGAAGATGAACTGATTAGATTTTGGGGTAAGTAGGTCAAAGGTCAGAGGTCACAGAGGTCAATTTACATGAAATTATATGAAATTACTGGTTTTTAGCACCGTTACCTTAATATCTCAAGAACTGTTTGAGGTAAGAACTTCAAACTTGGTACCAGTATGTATCCCCATAGAAAGATGAACTGATTAGATTTTGGGGTAAGTAGGTCAAAGGTCAGAGGTCACAGAGGTCAATTTACATGAAATTACATGAAATTCTTGGTTTTTACATGTAGCACCGTTACCGCGATTTCTGAAGAACTGTTTGAGGTAAGAACTTCAAACTTGGTACTAGTATGTATCGCCATAGAAAGAGGAACTGATTAGATTTTGGGGTAGGTAGGTCAAAGTTCAGAGGTCACAGAGGTCAATTTACATGAAATTACTGGTTTTTAGCACCGTTACTGCGATATCTCAAGAACTATCTGAGGTGAGAACTTCAAACTTGGTACCAGTATGTATCCCTATACAAAGATGAACTGATTAGATTTTGGGGTAAGGAGGTCAAAGGTCAGAGGTCACAGAGGTCAATTTACATGAACTTACATGAAATTACTGGTTTTTAGCCTCGTTATCAAATATTTCTAGAACAGTTTGAGCCATCAACTGAATTTAGGCGGAGGCATATAGGAGACGCAGTCGCATTCATCTTGTTTTTCAAAAAAACCCTGTAGTTCTTTACTTATCCTTGCTTTCTCATTGCAATACCTGGGGGGAGGGGGCGCTTCATCAAGTGTTTTGTCAGTGATTTTTACCGATAACTGTTATAAGCTACTGAAATCCTTGCATCTGATTGGCTGAGAGCTAATTTGTCGGTAAAAATCACTGACAAAACACTCGATGAAACGCTCCCCTGAACCCCCCCCCCCTCTCTCTCTTTCTCTCTCTCTCTCTCTCTTTTCTCTCTCTCTCTCTATCTTTTCTCTCTCTCTCTCTATCTTTTCTCTCTCTCTCTCTCTTTATCTTTTCTCTTTCTTTATTTATTTCTGTCTCTGTCTTTCTCTCTTGTCTGTCTCTCACTCTTTTTTACTTGACCATATGATTTATTCTACAACCAAATATTTATTTAAATCAATCATGTTTACATCATATGATTTTCCGTACTAACCACCTTATTAATTTCATGTTATTTTTTCACACCTACCCCGCTGCCTTTCGTACAAAAAGCCTTATCATTTTGCGCCCCCTAACCAACGTTGCCTACCACCCAGGGGCTATGCCATAGAACAGGTACAATGTACCCAAGTCATATTCTTGAATAGCTCTCGCTTGCTTTTTTTGCACTAGAAGTAGAGCTAGCTCACATACAATACAGCTATACATGAGGTGCCAAAGTAGTTTATGTAATGAACATGCAGGTACATGTACACATTATAATGCATTTACTCTTTGTTCAACAATCGTGAGGCCTTTTTTACAAGATGTTGCTGAATTCATGGGTTTATCTCTAAATCCTGGTCTAAACCACTGTTGTGATATGGTTGGCCAAAACTGGTAAAATTTAACACTACAAAATGAAGGCAAAATCTACTGATACATGGCACTGCAATGCTTATGATTAACCAATGTGTTGTCTAGAAATTTTGTATCTGTGTACAACATATACTTAGTTTGTTTGGAAAGTTAAATGGTTATTTTAGGGAAGAAAAAGTCATTTTACCAGATATTTTCATGCTGAGCATGGGGATAAAGTTAGTTTTAAGGATTATATGTACATGCATGTATGGATTTGTGAAGGTGCTGTTAAAGAGGATATCAATATTGTGTTTTCAAGATTTTTGACCTTGTATGTCTTCATATCTACAGGGTGCATGTAGATGATACTTGAGGCCCGTTCGGACTTGAAACGGTAAACTGCCTCAAACATCGTAGCGGCAAATTTTTTTATGCGCGGATGAATGGAAAATTGCAATTTATGGGAGTAGAGAAAAACGGAATACGTTCCTGGCAATGAAAGACTTATTTACAGCAATAAATCGATGTATCTACCTATTTGCTAGTTTCCCAAACTATGCCGTCATTCGAGAAAAACTAAGTCTAAAACGCGCAGCCCCTGCCTGCGCGCGCGTACTCCCCGTCCACCAATCCAATCGCGCCACCGCCATACTCTTCCTCTTCCGTTCTCGCCCGTCAGAGAAGTGACATCTATGAAGCTAAGTCTTAACCTAAATTGCGAGATTTTTACCTCCAAAAGCATTTTTGGTTGCCTTTCGCAATAAAAATCCCGTTCACCATGTTTTCACATTCATTTTGGTGTATCGGATTTTTCCTGAGTCAACCTCCTTCACGGTAAATTAATGAAATTACTTTGCCGTTTTTCCTCACTTTCGGGGCTTTATTCACAGACGGTGTACTAGTACACTGTGTCGGGCTGCCCCCCGTGTCTGTAGGTGGTTGATTCAACGCGCTTAGACAAGCGGTCTTATCAAAACGTTGTGTCTCCGTAATAGGAGTTTATTCCCACTCCGACTAATGTGAGTTGGTTGTTACCCTTTTATAGATCTATATTGTTTGTAATAATAAATTTATTACCAAATATGGGTTTCTATATTTGTTTGCTTGTCTTTATTTTCAGCCATGTCGAGGTCTCCGTTTCGGCTGGCGTTCCCCAGTATTTAAATACTTATAAGGGGACTCGCCCAGCCTTGGAAGGGTTGGCTGCGAGATTTTCATCTCGCACCAACATTATAACTTCCCCGGAGCCTCGACCAAGGTAAGTTAGGGCCTGCCTTGTGTACGGCTCGCCCCGTTATGAGTTCGTCGTCTGTTCTGACGACCAACTCATGCGGGATATACCGAGAGAGTGAGTCCTGAAACATGGCCAATACCTCTCTCGAAGAAGAGACTTGTATAACGGTGAGAGTGAGTGCCTAACCCGTCCAATACCTCTCACCGATAAAACTGTGGGTCTACCCCAGCCCACAGTTCGTCTCGCTCGAGCTGCACTTCTCGCTCACTAGCCATAGATGTTGTTCGCTCAGGGGTCGGCTCTCTTTGTCTCTCTCCGCACGCTTCTAATCCAAGCAAGGCGGGAAAGAGTAAAGAGAGTCGTGATCTTCCTAATGTACCCAGTACAAAGGGTTTACTACGGAAGCGGCGCCCGTTTTCAAGTGGGTAAAGGGAGCGGTCACGTGACCGCCTGCCCAGAAACGTAGGCGCCTGAGTACTGCCCAGCCAGCAGGCGGGGCGGACTCTCTCCCCTTGACATCGACTGTGTGTTCACCTCATGTGTCAGGGGGGCCAAGAAGAAGAAGGTTAGCCCCCAAGGGGCGACTACTACTTCTGAGTCGGGCGTCTCTGTACCCACCTGTACCCACCAACCCGGGTCCGGTTCGAATACCCGGATATCCGGTTCAAATACCCGAGTGATTCCGAGCGTTGGAGGAGAGGGTTGGCGGAGCCTTCCGCTGCAACCCGCCTACATATCGCCCCCTTTCTAGAGCACATCTCCTCCGAGATTCAAGAGCTGCTAGAACAGGGCGCAATCGAATGGGTAAGAGACCACCCCCATCTGTGTCTCTCCCTTATAATTCCCAAACGCTCGGGGAAGTTCAGAATGATCTTGAATATGAGGGTCATCAATACCTTCATTCCAAGAGACCTTTCCGCATGGAAACTTTGGCCTCCATTCTTCCGGCGATCATATCGCCCCCCTTTCTAGAGCACATCTCCTCCGAGATTCAAGAGCTGCTAGAAAAGGGCGCAATCGAAAGGGTAAGAGACCACCCCCATCTGTGTCTCTCCCTTATAATTCCCAAACGCTCGGGGAAGCTCAGAATGATCTTGAATATGAGGGTCATCAATACCTTCATTCCAAGAGACCTTTCCGCATGGAAACTTTGGCCTCCATTCTTCCGGCGATCATATCGCCCCCCTTTCTAGAGCACATCTCCTCCGAGATTCAAGAGCTGCTAGAAAAGGGCGCAATCGAAAGGGTAAGAGACCACCCCCATCTGTGTCTCTCCCTTATCTTATAATTCCCAAACGCTCGGGGAAGCTCAGAATGATCTTGAATATGAGGGTCATCAATCCCTTCATTCCAAGAGAGCTTTTTCCGCGTGGAAACTTTGGCCTCCTTTCTTCCGGCGATCAGACCGTCAGATGTGGCCATTTCGGTAGACTTGAAAGATGCTTACTTTCACATACCGATACACCCTTCTTCAAGGGACCTTCTAGGCTTCGCCTTTCAGAGCGAAACCTTCCGGTTCAAGGCCTTACCTTGTGGCCCGAAACCGACTCCTCAAGTTTTTACTTGAGTAGTCTCTTCCCTAGCCGCTTTCCTCAGGTATCGCGGTCTGAGACTTTTCACTTGCATGGACGACTGGCTCCTGGTGGCGAGCTCTGTGTCCGTCTTTCAGTCACGCATGGACCTACTTCTCCGTACTACGCAAGAAGTATGATTCATAGTCAACTGGGACAAGTCGGAGTTGACTCCTACCCGCAGACCCATTTTCCTGGGTGCGGAAATAGACATTGTGAACCAACTTGCCCGCCCCAGTCGGGAGAGAGTTCTAACTATTGTCTTACTGGCTCGATCTCTTCGTCGCTTACGTCGAGTTCGGGCAGGCCGATGGCTCCAGTCCTTGGGCCACTTATCGAGCCTTGTAGATGTCCTCAAAGACTATCGGCTTCATATGAGGCCTTTCCAGCTTCATCTGCTGAAGTTTTTCCAAGCCCAGTGTAGACTCGCTCAAGGTGTGGATTCCTCTATCCGAGGAAATCAAACGCCTGCTTATCCCCTGGTCGAATGAGTCGTTCCTTCTTCAAGGGCAAGTCTCTTTTGGACCAGGTGGTCTCGGGGGACTGGTCACACCTGTGCACCTTACCCCACATCAATATGTTGGAATTGATGGCAGTCTTCATGTCCGTTTTTTTTTTTTCGAGAACATGATTGTAGGTCACTCCGTCCGGATTTTGACGGACAACACTACTGTTGCTGCCTACATCAACAGACAAGGCGGGACTCGTTCCACTACCCTGAACGATCTAACCGCCAAACTTTGGAAGTGGTGTCGGTCTCACCGAGTGATTCCGATCGCCTCCTATGTTCCCGGGCGGGACAATCTGATTACAGAATTTCTGTCCCGGGGCATGTGTCTCCCCTCCGAGTGGCCACTGAACCGAGAGGTCTTCGACACCTCTGTTCAGTCTGCGCCCCTCTGGAGATAGACCTGTTTGCGACAGCTCTCAATCATCGCCTTCCAAGATACTGCCATCGGGTGCGAGATCCGGAAGCTTGGGCCCTCGATGCGTTCTCCCTTCAGTGGAAGAACTTCCGGGGTTACGCCTTTCCGCCGGTCTCCTTAATCCCTCAGGTCCTGGGGTAGATTCAGGAGGATCAGGCGTGGTTTCTGCTCATAGCACCTTGCTGACCGAGGAGACCTTGGTTTCCTCTTCTTCTGTCTCTGCTGGACGGTCGGCCTCTCTCCCTTCACCGGAGAGCAGACCTCATAGCTCAGCCCCTGTCGGGGATCCTCCACCATCGCCCGGCGGCTCTACATTTGACCGCCTGGCCTCTATCGGGGAGGATGCGAGGACGGCAGGACTCTCTGAGAGAGCCTCCCAGTTCATAGTCCAGAGCAGAAGAGATTCTACCCGAGCTGTTTACATCTCGAGATTAGAAGCCTTCCATGCTTGGTGTGGGGAAATGGGATTTGCTTCCCGTTCTGCCCCGGTCGGTGCTATTGCAGATTTCCTTATCGCCCCTTTTCGATAAGGGCAGGTCCCTCTCTACCAATCGTGGTTACCGGTCCGCTATTGCTCCGGTTCACCTTGGTTTTTTTCTGATGGTTCGGGAGTTTCTAACTCTCCCTTCTTGACTCATTTGCCGAGGTCTGTCTTTTGAAACGACCAGCAAATCGCCAGTTGACTCCTGCGTGGAGCCTTCCTTTGTTTTTGGACGCCTTGGCCAAACCGCCCTTTGAGCCGTTGTGCAAAGCGTCTTTACACCATCTCTCGATTAAGACCGCCTTCCTCGTCGCTATTGCTTCTGGGCAGAGGAGAAGCACTATTCAGGCTCTCTCTACGGCGCCCGGGCATATCAGATGGGAAAGGCAAGGTGTACGTCTTGTCCCTCGACCTTCGTTTATTGCCAAGAATCAGAAGGATTCTTCTGGCTCAATCGAAGTGTTCTTGAGTCCTCTGTCAGAATTCTCTTCTGTCAAGGAGGATAATTCTTGGTGCCCTGTTAGGGCTCTCAAATGGTTCTTGGATAGGACTAAGGTTTTTCGTAAGGATGATCAGCTCTTTCTCTTTTCCCGTCACCCTTATTCCCCAGCATCACGGGAGACTGTCTCCCGTTGGATTGTCGAGGCTATCCAAGCTGGGGGTTCGGAGGCTCTCCTGTCTGAGAATCCTCCAAGAGCGCACGATACTAGGAGTGTTTCTACCTCCTGGGCGCTCTTTCTGGGTCCTCCTTTGGAAGACATTTTGAGGGCCGCCTTTTGGCGTTCCCCTACTTCCTTCACATCCTTCTATCTTAAGGATGTTCTTTCGGGTGAGGTTAGCTTTGCAACCTCTGGGTTGAGAGCTGCTTCGTCGTCTCTGTCTGCCCCGCGTTAGTTACTCCCGTCCTGGGACATGCCACCCGGGTTTTTATCCGTGCTATTCTAGCAAATAGGTAGATACATCGATTTATTGCTGTAAATCAAGAAAATTATAACTAATTTTGTTATTTACTAGATAAATCTATGTATCTACCTATGTCCCTCCCTCCAGCCCCTCTCCTTGTCTGACATGTCCTAGATTCTGTCTCTGACTGCTCGGAAGAGGAAGAGTATGGCGGTGGCGCGATTGGATTGGTGGACGGGGAGTACGCGCGCGCAGGCAGGGGCTGCGCGTTTTAGACTTAGTTTTTCTCGAATGACGGCATAGTTTGGGAAACTAGCAAATAGGTAGATACATAGATTTATCTAGTAAATAACAAAATTAGTTATAATTTTCTTGATTAAAAATAAGGAAGGGTGAAATTTTGACTTGGAATGAGACTTATTAATTGGTATGTCTGATCAGTTGTATGGAGCAGAAACATGGACTGTAACCCAGACTATGGAAAAGAAAAATCACATCATTTGAAATGTGGATTTACAGGAGAATGGTGAGAATACCATGGAAACAGATGAAAACTACATGTAACAAAGAAATATTGCGCATGGCAGGGCTTAAACAACCTACCCTGATAGGACTAGTTAAGGAAAGAAAGGCAAAATACTTTGGTCACATCAAAAGACATCAGAGTCTCTTAAAAGATATGTTGGAAGGGAGAGTAGAAGGTACTAGACCAAGAGGGAAGCTGAGAACCAACTGGGCAGAGAACATTGAGACGTGGAGTGGAAAAACACTGCAAGAGTGCACTAGAATGGCACAGAACGGTGATCTGTGGAAAAATGTTGTAATCAACCTCCCAACCCGGAGAAGATACCACAATAGAATAGATAGAAAAACATTGATAGCACAACAATGGCCCCTATGCATACGCTCTATTTATCATATTTCATTCTGCTACTGCAGTGTGTTGAAGCCGTTTGCTGTTTCATGTGTGAATGGGCCTTTAGGCTACACTATTTTGCATATTATTTAGAAACCTGGACTTTTTCAATCTCACTCACATAATAATCTTGCTTGGTACATACTACTATCCTCTTCCTGAAGGAGACTTTTTTGCACTGCACAAATGCATTATTACCTGAGCAATCTGATTTTGAAACAAGAATTCACGTGCACCACAGAACTCATTAGCATCCATTTGGAAGTTTATACTATCAACTTTGCTCTTCCTACATGTATAAGACTAGGCAATATTTATGGCTTCTTATTTCCTATAATCACATTTTTTTCTTCAGGTAAATTAATTTGTATTTCACTTTATTCACTCAAAGAATATTAGCAGAGTTACGGAGAAACATTCTTTGCTTCACAAGTTTTTCTATTACTTAGTGATTTTACTACACCTACCTTTATTTATTTCTTTGAACTTTGCTTGTCTTCACTTACCTTCACTTTACCTCATTGCACTTACATACTTCACTTCAAATTACACTTAAATTCTTTTTACTGCACTTAACTTCACTTTACTTCACTTACCTTCACTTAACTTCACCTTACTTCACTTCACTTAATTACACTTAACTTCTTTTTACTTCACTTAAATTCACTTAACTTTACCTTACTCCTTTTATTTCACATACATTTTAACTCCACTTTATTACACTCAACTGCTTTTTACTTCACTTTATTACCATGTAACTTCACTTTTCCTTACTTAGCAGTAATAGGGATGGGGGGGGGGGGGGGGGAGAGGGGGTCGAGCATGCCGTATTAACATGTACCTGTACATGTACAGTATGTGTTCAAATGATAAGAGATAAGACACAAAAAAACATGAACATGTATGTGCACTGTCAGTAGAAAAACAAAAAAATTGAAGCTATTATAGTGCTATTGTGATCCCGTATTATTTTTCTCTCGGACTATAAACAGCCTTATTCATTCAACTCTGGTATGAGCGGTTATACTGACAGGAACTTTGTGCCATCAGCCATGTTACCACAAGGACAGGTGCCCTTCCAGCAGCCTCTACCACCAGGTGAGTATACCCCTGGACCTCCCCTCCCCGCCCCTCTCCTATTAATCCTCCGTTTCCATCCTGCCCCTGTTACTACTTAAAATTTTGATGTTGTCATGAAAGTAAGGGCCCTTCCGGCAGCCTACACCATTTGAGTATCAATACCCGTGCCCCCCGCCCCCCTTGCCCCTCTCCTACCACACTTAGTTTAGAAAAGGCACAGTCCCAAAGTTATTCTAAATGCTTGGTCATAATATAGTTAATGGGCATAACTGTGTATCAAGAAGTTTTGGAATCTTGAAAATGTGATCAGATTTACTAAATCTTTATGAAAATCACTAACACCGGAGAGTAATGAACACAGATTTGGGTACGCAAGACTACACATGAATACATGGACATACCGGCCATTCCTCGCTACTGTCTCTTTTTCTCCTCTTATACCTTTTCTCTAGCATGTTAATTATGTTTTCATCTTTCTGTCTCTTCTTTTACGAGCTGGTCCAATCCGTCCTGAGAGACCTCACATGTTGCCAGCAGGTAGTTCCAAGTTGGTTCTCAAGAATCACATCATAGGGGCCAGGACTGCAGGACCCACGGGACAAAGTCAGGTAAGACACACCCCCATCCAGGTTTCTCACCAGTGCATAACGGTTACATATTGTTTTTCCGAAGGTTCATAATTCCAAAAAGTTATGTAGGGCTCTATTGCGTTTTCAGAATTACGAACCTCTGGAATTATGAACCCTTTTTCATTTTTCGGAATTACGAACCCTATTTCAGTTTTGGAATTATGACCCCCTGCTATGGGAAATTTGAGTTTCAGAATTACAAACCTTCAGAAGAAACGAGTACCCCCACGTGCATAACATCCTTCATGCTAATACCAAGTGTGATAGTTACAGGGAAAAAAAATACCAAGGGCAAATTCTCTTGGCAAGGTGACCAACCATAGTGAATAGGATGCTTTCTGTGAATTGTAAGCTTATAATCAATCTCATCTTTGCGATATTCATTTTTAAAGGGAAAGTTCACCCTCATATCAAGTTGGATTTAAAAGACACAGAAAAATTAAAGAAACTTATCAGTTGAGGTTTGAGCAAAATCCGATAAGAAATAAGAAAGTTATGAATTTTTGAAGTGTAATCAATCAAACACAAATTGGTAACTCCATGATGTATCTTGCAAGCACCTCTCCCATTTGCCCTCTACCCGAAAATCATTAATTTCCTTTTTCTCTAAAGAAAATATTCAATCATGCATGCACCTTAGATATACATGTAACCACTGCTCATGTTTTTACACAAAACCTGTATTCCTTCATCAACAACTAAGAAAATTAAAATTTGAGATTTTCTGTACTGAGCAAATGGGAGAGGAGCTCACAAGATATGTCACAGAGTTGCCAGTTTGTGTTTGATTGATTACAGTTTCATAATTTCATAAATTCATAATTTTCTTATTTCTTATGGGATTTTGCTCAAACCTCTACTGATATGTTTCTTTAATTTTTCTGCTTCTTTTAAAACCAACTTAATCAAGGTGGATTTTCCCTTTCAGTGAACCAGCCATAATGCAAGGTATTCATCTGATGCTTAAAAAAAAGGATTAAGAGTATTAATGGATGTCTTGAAAATGCAGGATTTCAAAGAGATCTTTTATGGTATTTTCTTTTACTCTCTTAGAACATTAAGAAAATCTATTTTTGGTTTAACCCTTGTGCCTCTTACCAACACTGCATTATCTTTATTGTTTTAATTTAAAGCAATATTCATAGTAACCATGATTTTTTTTTTTTTTAACGAAATAAGTTCAAAATTATAGGTTGAGTTTCGAGTACAACCATGTAAATGCATTTGACAGGCACTACATGTATTTGGCATGGGACAGGTATGGCAAGCAAAATTACATGGTCGGTGACAGACTTGTGCATTATCTTAGAAATTACTCATATTATAGTTATGATATTAATAGATTTAGAGTTATGCATATTGTAATACAAATTGAATTTGTACTATTTCTTTTCAAAATAAATATTAATATCTTCCCTTACTAAAATGATGATCATTATTGCCTAAACTGTCGGGAATTTTCCACTATAAAACAAAGTAATCAGTTGAATAGATTTTGATTTTGGTATTTGACACACTTTCCCTCGATCCAACCAAAGGTTTCTTGTGCTTAAGTATTAAAAAGTTAACGTGGAGAAGGTTCACGGTTCACCATGTGGTTAGTCCTGAAAAGGACTATTGAGTAAGAAGAAGAAAGTGGAGAAAAGTTAAGAGGAGAAGAAAAGGAAAGGTGATATAGAAATTCAGAGAGTGTAGAAGTAATCTTTCTTGAAAGTGTGGAGTCCTGAAAAGGACTGTAAACCAGATGAGAAGGCCGAGAGTGGAGAAGACTTGACATTTCGGACAAGTTGACTGTCCGTCATCCACTAACCACATGGTGAACTGTAAACCTTCTCCACGTTATCAGTACCACCATGCAAACCTCTACCTTCAAAGATCATCCTATTAAAAAAATTATTATTTATTTTGTCTGGTGAGAGGCAGAAAGAAGTTTAATGCTATAGTTTTTACATAGAGAGTTAACATCTTTCTGGGGGGTGTTTCACAAAAAGTTAAGTTTGACTAACAGTCGCACTTAAATTCCTAGTTGTGTGTAGTATATGACACATCACCACATTGGTCAGGTCATGCTCAGGGGACGCGTGCTATTGGGTAATCTACCAATGAGTTTACGCATGTAATACCATATGCGCATTAGCACTTACGCATGATTTTAAGTCAAACTTAATTCTTTGTGAAACACCCCCCTGGATCTCAACTGGTCAAGTTGTCAAGTTAAACTGTTACGCTGGGAATTAGTACCTTTCAAATCTCGGGGAGAATCTTTGTAGGAAGGTTAATAAGTAAACTCTTGGTGACGGCTTCTTTTTGCAGAGAGATGAAGGTTACGGTTATGGCAGTAATATACTTAAGGTAACAAAAATAAATCTTGCCACTGATGGAAACATTTTTGCATGAGATTTGCCTGAGTGAACTTTTAAAAATGCACCCCTCCCCCCCTATTTTATCATTCTAGCTTTTGTGGATTTTTCTCTGGCTTTGTATTTTTTCTTTAAATTCCCTTTCAAATATATGGTCAGAGATAGCATGTGCTTCCTTCGGTATTTTATATATATATTTAAAAAAAATTCATTTCTTTTTTGCCGCAGAAGAAATAATTATGCTTCGTGTATACTCTTTGATCCAAATATAGCATGTTTGGCGTATAATTATGTATCAGCCATTTGCAGACATGTTCAGGTCGCCAAATGTTAGAAAACTGCTTGAGTGATTGGTCATATTCTCCTTTCTTTTGTTGTAATTGATATAAAGTTTAGTTGGAAGGATGTCTTGCAGAATGTGTAGATTTGTACAGAGCCTTACTCTAATGTGTATGTTGTAGCTCTTGGTTTGAGCATTTTTTGTACCTCTTACACATGCATGTACCGGCTTGACAAGACTACTTTTGGATGACCCATATTGGAAATAATGGACCTTTCGGTGAAAGTTTTAAGCCTACTTACATATGATTCAGCCAAAATTGAAAAAAATCACTTGATATGATCATTAAATTACATGTACATGTATGTACCTTTCTGGCATCTCTATTGTTGCCACAAAACCGTTTTTTTTTTTTATAAATCAATTATTTGCATAGTGTTGGCTGGAATCATTGTCAGAATGTCCTTTTTATAGTTCTAATATGGAATCACCCTTTTATTAGTTTTCATCTTGAGTAGTGCTGTCGTCGACAAGCCTTTCGTTGACAATCTGATCGACAAAATGCGATTTTAGCGGGAAGACAACATGTCGACGAAGATTTTGATATTGGCGACATTACTATAATATTCAACTGTGAATTCCATATTCAATCTCCAATGAAATATAGGCAACATTTTTCGGAGTTATACATAAAAATAGTTGTTACGTGTTGTAATACCCTTTTAAGCTGTTTCAGCGTTTCTAGATTATTGTCACGCTCTATTTCATCGCCAATTGTTGCAGCGGCAGTAACTTGTTCTTGCACTTGCAATTTACTGATCATGTCTTTTCGACAGTTCGGTCCTAAATTTGACCCGTCATGTCGACAAAGAAAATAGAATACGACGACAGCACTAGACTAAGGGGACAAATACATGTACTTGTTATAGATACCGCCCTATTTTGGACCTCTATATTTATACGCAAGAGTTGTGTCTCTTGCATAGATCTCGTGCATGACAGTTTGCATGAAAGTTAAATTTGAAAGTTTCATTCTAACCTTTTTTTGTTCCATATTTCTGCTTGGTTTGATGCATTTTATGTTGCCGCTGGATAGGGGCAAAAGATGCAGTTTTCTCGTACATGTAGCAGATTCGTATTTTATGAACTGGTTTGTACTGTGTAGGTGGTCATGTAGAAGCATGTGCAGTTGCTTGTGTTCTTGTAGCATAATAGTCGTAGAATTCATGGCATCCCAGTCTGTAAGACCCCACATCCTTAGAGATTTTGAAATTATGTTTCCTAGATTTTGCACTTCCTGTCTTATTAGTAGCCACCTTATTGGCTGCTCCGTAAGATGTGTATTTCATAAGCATTTTATTAAAAAAAAGTGTAAAATCATCCAACATGAAAAGTGTCTAATGTTTCATTGTGGTATCTTTATTGACCATACATCACTTTTTTATCAATTGCAGTCAATAGGCTAAAAATGTACTGTTTGGCCTAAGTAGCATCACCATTTTGGTATTATCTGAATAGACTTTTGTGATTATGTCATCATGCTGGATGTGTTTTTTGTACTTCATGTTTCCACTTGATTACTTTTTTGTTTGTTCCTGTTTTTTATGAAAAAAAGTTTTACTTGACCTAAATCTATTTTTCAAATTGGCAACCTTGTTTACCCAAACTTAACTGATCGACAAGTTGCATGGTTATTGTATCATTATGATGCAAACCTTACTTCTCTTGACAAATGTTGTAAATGTACACATATAGAGTGTAGTCCACTACAGTTGCATGATCATTTAGTGTATAGTTTTATAGCAAGTTTGATCTATTTGTCTGGTATTGCAGTATGCTGTTTTGATAATATTATAATCATGCATTAATATTTTGATGTACATTTAGCTGTATGAATGTATAGTCTTGACTTTTACATATCATTCCGTTGCTGCAGATAATCATCATTATATCTTATAAGATACATTGTATATTGTAGCTATCAAGATAAACTCTTTTGTGGACTCTTGTTCAACAGATGGTTATTTAACCCTGATCAAAATTTGGGGTTTGATAGGACTTCTTATATGTGACCCGACGCCTCAAAACCTACAATAAGTCGCCAAAATTATTTTTTTGGTTTTATACTTTTTCTGTAAGTGGAGATTCTCAGCTTTCCAATGGCATATCACTTGCCTAGTTTACTCAGTGGTAACACCTTTAAATATCACGTTTAGAATCAGTATGTAACCAGCAATCAATAACTCCTATTCAGAGAAAATGGCCATTTAAGTTCGGAACAAAAGAGCACGAAGAGTGCTAAACTTTCGCTCTCTGTGTGCGCCCAAGTAAAACTGGGTATTCAAATGGCCATAGCAACCGGTATGAAGGGATTATCAGATTATGCAGAATTTTGGCACGCTGCTTAAGGAGGACCTATTCATTACTCACTCCAAAAATCAATTTAATACCTTTAGAGGTAAAGTAGTAATTTGACATTGAATGAAAGCATTACAAAAGCTCTCCAGACATTCATTAGCTCGACAGGTGAAAAAAAGGAGTCATTTTAAAATGCCCCCAAAACATATTTCTAAGTCGAATTACGACTTACAAACTTGAGACATGATAGAATGATAATGAAACTACCCATTTCTATCAAAAACATAAAATCGACTGATCCAAGCAAATTTACTATTTTGGGCTGTTTGCTACGTTGTGGTCCGTGCGACTTATTGTAGGTTTTGAGGCGGCGGGTCACATATATATATTATATACATGTGTACTTTGCTTAAGCCTGACTGGGCCACCAAGTTTAGGGACAGTGGTCATAAAGGATGAAAGGATTTGACTTTAAATGCTTTCTTTTATCATCAAACTTTACAATAGACTCTGGTAACTTTCTGTTTCTGGAAGGAAAATGTAGACCTCCTCAGTCCAAACACATTGTTCAAGGTTTGGGCAGAATTTGCTGCCTAGGGCACGAAAGGGGTTAAGGATATACAGGGTGGCCCAGAAAGAACACAACACCCAAGATCTGCAATTTCAACAACATCATTGACACAATATCAAAAGTTTTTGTCTTGCTACTCTTCCTACTTTTACAAGCATAGTCTTGCTTGAAGCAGCAAGAAATCTGTGTATGATCGCTTCTCAAAGTCATACAGTCAGCTTTGTTTGTTGACAAGTGAATGACTGCCCTCGCTTTGAAAACAAAGACACCATGAGTGAAACAGAGATTGTATGGCAAGCCGTCATGCTCAATTTCTTGCTGCAAAAGTAGCAAATTTAGAAAATGACATAGCCTAACAAAAATAACCATAGAAAATCGATGAACTTGGAGTAATTTTTATCGGAAAAGGTTTTTCTACCCAATACATTTTTTTTTTTTTTAATGATATCGTTGAAATTGCAGATCTCAGGTTTCTGGGCCATGCTGTATCACTGATTCAGCTATGGACGTCTGGATATTGTTGCTCGGCAACTGGAACATTGCTCTGTGCATGTGCATGTATTCATATTTTCTTTTATTAATGAATATCCCTGCTTTACATCATTTCACTAGAATAATGTTCATTTGTTTATACCATCCAGTTTGATATGGCTGTGCTGTAGCCATAGTGAGATGGATAGGGCAAATCATCTGCGTGATGCAGGGGAAAGCTTTTTGAGTTTGGACCCAAATAGTCTTCTTGAATGGTCAATTCTGAAAGATAGTATTTAGGCAAGTGATCAAGTGGTCATATATCGAGTGTCTGTATGTGTAATTTGGATTTTACAGACATAAATCAGATGTAATTATCAATGTCACCTTCCAAAAAATGCCACTCGGTTTTTAACAAGAGGTTTTTCAGAGCTGGTTTGTAGGCGAAGACAGAAAGCCGACGCTGACCACTAGACCACATATGATGAAGCGTATAAAGGTCAATTTTACTCGGTACAGATGACTTGTATGCACAAATTATAATTACGAACCGGCTTATTCACATCTCCCTGTGAGCTGTTTGGGCTGAAAGCTTTATAAAAATTAAAGTAACGATAACGTCATCTTCTTGGTCTGCCGTACCCAACTCAATACGTTCATTTCATTAAAATCAACAAAGGAGAGTCAGGTATCTTCACCACCACAGTGAATCTCATTTTTAACTGTAGCCATGTTCATTCTCATCTACACATGTGTAATTACACTTTCCTCCCTCTCTTCTATCTACCAGCCGCTCCTAACTCAGAAGCTGTTACGAGATCAAATTGTCCGTCGTCGTGGACCAGGAGGGATAGCGCCAGACAGTCAGATGACTGGCATGGTACAGCCAGTAAGCTTAAAGTGATTTGGTAACTTTGTAGAGGCTTGATAAAATCTGAGCTGCCTGGTCTTACATGCTATCAGTGTATGTAATATGGTGCAAAAATGAAGCCCAGGGGGGAAAAAAGCACTTCAAAATCATCATATCCTTCACAAGAGTAAACATATGCAAGTGACCGGAAATGCCAGACTCATTTTTTCCCCATATACTCAGTGTTAGACTAAAGTATAAATGGGAGTATTCAGTCATAGATATCTTAATAATAGCATTATATATTTGAAAACCTTTCTATGCCTGGCTATTTATTTATCCTTCTGAACATCATTATACAAGACAGATATCAAAATTCAACAATTTATTAAATCAAGCCTCCACAAAGTTACCGAATCCCTTTAGCAGCCTCCTTCAGATATATATCTTTTTAGTTTCTGAAAAATTCTCATATTTTCATCAGTTATGTTTTTATAATGCAGTCTGCTTGAAATGGGCGATTCCACTGCAATGGAGTGACTCAAAAACATTAGTTCTCAGTTCATAAGCTTCATTACCATAAATCTTTAAATCAGCCATGAAGATTGATTTATAGACTCTAATTGAAAGGCATGATTAAAGAAATACAAGTGTTTGAAAGTAAGCATGACTTACATTTTTGGTAACATCTTACAATATGCGAACCCCTTGGCACAGAGTTAAATTGATGCTCTAGCTTCAGGTTTTATCAGCAGAGCACAAGTATCTGTATCATCTGTTTGGAGCCAAGAGGGCGTTAACTCATGTACTATAATACAGATTTAACGTCCTTCTGGCTCTCAACAGATATTGTACATGTATATTAGATTTTATATGTGTGCGTTTGTGTGTGTGTAATTGGGTTTTTACAGACGTGTATCAATCAGATATGATCATTATTTATGTCTGGGGACCGACCTCTAACATCACAGTCCGAAAGACATGACTCGGTCTCGAACCTGGGTCCACTGAATCAGTTTAGTCATGTAACTTGCTCTGTTAGCTGGATTATAGGCGTACGCCACAACGCCCAGTTGATTATATATCATCCTACAGTGTACAGTATATTATATACATACAAGAAACATTGAATCTCGCTGACTGAATCCTCTTTCCCTTGCTGAGCCATACCCTGTCTCATTTCTGTCGTCTTGTCCATTCCAGGGTAACCAGTATGGCAACTACAACATGCCAATGATGGGTCAGCAGGCAGGGATGACCGCTGACCCTCACACCGCTAGTCAGCCATCGTCCAGCATGGTGGGCAGTGGCTACAACCAGCAGTTCTCCCATCCCACCCCGCAGGGGGCTAGCCAGCCTCAGCGCATGATGCCTGGCATGAACCAGCAGTCTGGACCGAACCAGATGGGATATCCGCCCCAACAGCATCAACCAATGCATGCTACGAGAGCCAGGTGGGTATCCAAGCTGGTGCTCTGACAAATGTGACGATTGCTGCGGGCTTTATACAAGTTGGGTTAGGGTGTTAGGGTTGCATTCGGGTTTTGGGGTTAGGGTTGGGATTAGGGTTGCAATCGGGTTTTAGGTTAGGGTTGGGATTAGGATTGCAATCAGGTTTTGGGTTAGGGTTAGGGTTGGGATTAGGGTTGCAATCAGGTTTTAGGTTAGGGTTAGGGTTGGGATTAGGGTTGCAATCAGGTTTTAGGTAAGGTTAGGGTTGGGATTAGGGTTGCAATCGGGTTTTAGGTTAGGGTTAGGGTTGGGATTAGGGTTGCAATTGGGTTTTAGGTTAGGTGTAGGATAAGGGTTACAGTTTGGCATAGTGTTTGGTCTGGTGTTGGCATTAAGAATTTGGGTCGTGTAGAAATTTACAGTGAAGCAATTGTCATCAGAACATGTGTCATACAACTATGAAAGCTACACTGTTAAAACCAATGTATAAAGACCACTCACGGAAGCCATGGAAAGCTGTCTTTATAGGCAGGTGGTCTTAAGTACATCTTATGTTCCAATGTTCTAGTCATGTATATGTATTCATGTAAGATTATTACTCTTTAGTACATTATATAGTTGTTCATATTAAAATGTCATTTATGATATGTGTTGTTAATAAATTCAATCAATCAAGCAATTATTCACCAACCCTACAGCTTATCACAGTATCCTAATGCAACATGTTTTTGTTTTTTGTGTTTTTTGATGCCCAGCAGGTTACAGCATCAGATTCACCAGCACCGACAGATGCACCAGGGTATGCAGCAGCCACAGCAACACCCCACCGGTCCATCCGGGCAGGGGGCATACATGAGCCACCAGATGATCCCCCAGGAGCAGCAACAGCAACAGCAGAGAGGTCAGCAACAGCTCCTGCAACAGCAGCAGCAGCAGCAACAGCAGCAGCAGCAGAGGATGATGGCACTGAGGCAACAGATGCAGCAGGGCCAGGTGCCCATGTCGGGATCGGGGATGATGCCAGGGATGCAAGGACAGATGGGTGGGCCCGGCAGGCCTGCCAACACCATGAACCAAGGCCGTCACAACACCTACACGCATTATTGAGGAGGGTGTGAGTAGGATAATGGAATGATATGGAGCACAAATGACCTGTTGCAGGTCTGGACTATTGATTTGGACCTGGGGTTTTCATCTGCGCTCTGCAATCTGTCATTAAACCTGAATTCAAGTCCTTCTCAACATGGACAGCTATTGTGAAAGGAATGTAAAGGAACTTTAGGAGCGAGTGTTGAAACAAGTGACCTGCTGCAGGTCTTGACTAGTGATTGGGAGCTTTCCATCCCTCTGGTATTGATCAGAAGCTTCTGGATATATTTATTCAAATTTTGTTGAAGTATATTCATTTGACTTCTGAGTGAATTATAAGATTGGCACTTTAAAAAAAAAAATTAATCTAACGCTGGGTTTAAGCTCTGTTTAACAAAGGAATTTTTCCCTTTGTCTCATAACTTTAGTCCGTGCTTAGTCAGCTTTAACCGAATTAGCAGAATATGGGCCTAAAAAGCTTTTTGTAGGGTTTGAATAACATTTCATTCTTGTACCATAAGCCAGACAGGTTTAATTCTTTGAATGACTCACTGCATAATGCACTATCCGGTTGAATATACTTGCATAAACTTAAGTGTGTAAATGATTTACTTGATAACATCACAATTCTGCTTGGGTGACTCAGTGCAGAGATTTTACTTGAGTCACTAGAATGTGTAATTACACATGCTACAAATTCTGGAGGTTAGATTTGGAAAATAGACAATTACTTTTTCAGATATTCAGTATTTTAGGCTGAAATTAGCAAATTGCTGCCTTTTTTCAACGTTTGCTCTTTTTGATATTTGATTCTTAGTGGGCTGAAGTGGCAGATTTAAGATTTTACAATATTCTTTGATGGCGTGGGTTAAATTTTAAAGGCATTAAAGAACCTATACAAACCATTGACTATTATAGGAATTTGAAATACAAGGTGCATCACAAATATATGGTGTATTTGAAAAAGAAAAAAAAGGACTACATCTTACAACTGGCAATATAGGTGGAGTATTTATTGCGTTTGTGTGCACTCGTCAGCGTCTTCACTTTGGGACCAGTGTGAAATATTAATTTTACTGACTTTATTTATAGATGATCCGTTTTTCTCTCTCTTTTTATCTTGGGCTTGGTTGGCATTCATTTTTGTAAGGATTGATAATTCAAATTTCTCCAAATACATGAAATGTATTATCAAATACTTAGTATTAAACATTTTGCTTTTTGATTCTTATGTAAGATCCCTTTGGTCATGTACCGTATTTATTTTATGTCAATACTACTTTTGTAAATACCATAAATCTAAATATTCTCTCTTTTGACTGATTAACTCATGTATATACCTTTTCTTATTATAGTTGTACATATACTATGAAAATACATTCTACATGTACATGTAATGTGCTCTATTCACACACCTCACTTTTCATATGTGTAGAAGATAGTATGAGTGTTGTAATGTAAATCGGAATACATCAATAATGCCTATAGAATTTAGAATGGACATGCTTTACAAGATATTTATTTGTAAGTGAACAAAGAGAGAAATTATGATTAGAATGTTCGTCATGTATTGAATCATTTTCCCTTCAAATTTTGAGCCTTAAGATCTCGCTGTGTTGCGTATGTTGTTACTGGAGTAGATTTGCTAAATAGTTTTTGTCTAAATATCTACATGTGGAGCATTGTGGTTTTGTGGTACATTTAAGTACTTCAATTTAAATCAGGAAAAGTGAAGTACAGCTCTGTGCTTAATCTCGTGGTAACATTGTAAAAGTGCTGTTGTCACTCAAGCAGTGGGTAGATTTATTAGCTAGATGTATGCTCTGACAGCACCATTGGCATTCGTCATAATTGGTATAAAGCACGAATCATTCTGTTCCTGAAGTTGCTGTTAATCATTTACAAAAAGACTTTATGTAGTTATTACAGTATGTGGTATTATCTGGTTGAATTTTGCATACATGTTAATCTGTTGTGTTAAGATGTCGGGCGTACAAAACTTTGGAACGGTTCAAGCAAAACTAATTAAGAGGAGGTTTTAGAGGTTTGTGTAAAAGTTCGTTGAATTTCCTCAGTTTTGTGCTTGAATTTCAAACCAAAGGACAATCTTTCAGCATTCTTACAAGGTAACCAGGGCCCCGTTTCATAAAACTTGTTATCAATAACAACTGCCCATTTTCTATGACAAACTTGCTCCCAGCCAATCAGATTCAAGGATTTCAGTAGTTTATAACAATTATTGTAACTTGTAATTGATAGCAACTTTTATGAAACGGGGGCCCAGGTGTTATCCGTCGCTAGTATCCAAAATGTGTATTGATTATATATGTGGAGTCTTTGACTCTCCTTTTGCACATCGTGAACAACTCTACAGTAATAGTATGCGTGATCATGCAAATAAGTTACACTGCTTTACATGTATGTTCCATGCCCAATGGCTGGGGTTTGTGGGTATGGTATATGGTATGTTTTTAACATGCACCTTCTGCTCTCTAGGGGATAGCATTGTGGTCTAATCATCGAGAGTGAAAATATTTTTTTTTATCTGGGAATTTTTTTACTTCTTCCCAGTCACTTTCTGAAATACAGCCAATCACCTCATAAGTATTTTGTGGAGTTTATGTTTCTTGTCTTCTTTGTGCAAATTATGGAGTAGATTGTAAAAGGATTTGATCATTTTGAATGAAGAATTATTATGACTGGAAATCAAAGATATCAGATTAATAAAATGTACATACACACACGAGATACAATGGTATTGATCCAACTTCTTTTTCATTTGATTTCTACTTGCTGACTCACTTGATTCCTATGATTTGTTTATGTTCATTTTATTTTCATCTCATTTGAAATGCAATCGTATAATTTGAGTATAATTAATGATTAAATATTATTACATGAGAGAGTGAGAGAGAGGGTAAAGGGGGAGATAGAGATAAACATTATAGTAAAAGAAAGAGCGAGAGTGAGAGAGAGAGAGGAAATGAGGGAAGGAGAGAGAGGAGGGAGAATGAAATTGGACAAACGACGAAAAGAGGCAGGAGGGAAAATTAATTCAAGCATAAATTAAAATGAAAGGTTCAAATTTTCATTATCAAGAGGTGTGAACATTTATTTTACTGATCCTTTACATCACATGGTCAAAATATCTATACACAATAAGTAGTTTATACAAATAAGCACATAAATACTTCAAATAATATATTACACTGAGCCACTCTTTAAATTCAAGAGTTTTTTATATATATATATATATATATATCTACGCATCTAACTACATTTATTCGATCTATTACTTATAGCTTTGTACATGAAAATCTTAATAGTTATTTATACTTATTTACATTGTTCTGAGTAAATTTCGTGACTTCCATAATCTAGCCTACAGGAACGAGATTTGTTAAATGGTGATTGACGGGCATGGGCTTACAAATGTATTTTTAAACAAAATTCAAATGATCAAATACAGGTATTGCAAAAAACACAGTTAAGACGTAATAGAGCTTTTTCTTTTGTAGACGTGTTTAGGACTTGCTTTGCAGTGTTCAGAAACATAAAGTATATTTTTAAGGATAAAGTAGAGTTCTGGTCATGCAATTACATTGTGAAAGAAACTGTCTCAAAGCAATTAGGAAAGGTTGACCATGTCTACTTAAGAATTGTTTTATACTATGTTGTCTTAGAATCATCAAAATAGATAAGAAATTGACCTAATCTCACTGAGAAGCACATGTACTGCACACAGAAATGAGTATATGGGACTACACACACAAGTGGAATGAATGCTCCACCCGAACATTTCAGTTATTTCTAGTCATATTTTGAATATAAGAGCATTTGAAGAGCAATCATTTTCAGGGGATGTTTCTATTATGATGTTATCCCAAACTGACATAAAAGGAATGAGAAAGCTTACAAAAATTTTTTCAAATTTCCCAGAACTCAAGATTAATTTGCTATTTCATGTTGTTAGCGAATGATCGTGTAAACAAAACATTTTATGTGTTTCACAAATTATGACTTTAGGAAACGGGTAATTGCCTTGGTGGAGAGGTCGATACTTATAAGGAACCTGCTTTTGTCATGATTAACAGTGATAGCAGGCCTTGTCCCATGAAATTTCATTGATGTCATACCGTTTATTTTTGACATTCAGTTTTTAGATTTTGAAATGCATAGGCTCGATCTGATGACAAAGTTCGCTATGAAGTATCCGGAAAGTCATATAATGTATCGTTATGCTCCCATCATCACTTTATCAGGATTGGTCCAGTCGAAACGGTGTACATTTCTCGTGCACCCCTTACTTCTCGTTTTTTACGAGGTTCTCGTCTGCACTCCTGCCAGCAGTGGGCGGTCGACTCCTGGCCTCGGCACACTTGAACACGACAATGCATGAAAACCTGTAGAAGAAATAAATGGAAGAGGAATATTTTCGTTTAAGTATTTTTACAAGCAATAAATGGCTATCAATAAAAGTTTATATAGAAGTATAATTAGCCCCATCGAATGGCAAACAGAGAGGGAGGGGGGGGGGGGTGGCAAGAACATCAAGACCCGATCCTCTCCCTCCCCAGTGGACATGGTGGACAAGCGCTTCCTACACAGCTACCACCTATCAATAAAACCCTCTAAGATGATAACACTCTCTGCTGTTGTAACATTTTTTACAACCCACCTCCTCTTATCCTGGATTTACCCCTCTCTGTCCTTGTTTCTTCATTTGTTTGTTTTTTCTCTCTGTCTTTTCTTTGGTCTCTGTATCCCTTTCACTTAATATTTCATTATCTCCCCATTCTGTCTGTTTCCGACCTCTCACTAGGACTCTTCATCTCTCTCCCCGGGCCACTCTGTCTGTCATGATTAATCCTTCCTCTCATTCACGTTTTATCTTCCACCGTACCATCTCCTTCCTCTCAGCACTGAAATACTGACCTCATTATACTCTCCAATGGGGCTCAATGAATCCACTGCTATCGGCCTGAATGTTGGATCATCGACTGAGGCTCCGATATGAATGGTATCGTCTATCTCACACCTGAAAGATCATTATTGGATTCGAGTAGTATTATTGAATATGTTAAGGATGTAAACCAAAAGTCAGCAAAATGTGTGAGCGTATCAGGAAAACCAAGAGACAAATGCATGAAATCCGGAGTATACCATTTGCAGATGATTATGACATATAACATGGAGGGACAATTTGACAATTTAATTTACTTGAACATGTTGAATTCTTCGAAGGCAAATAAACTTATAACTATGTAAGCATCTTAAGTCCTATCCGAGCGACTTGGCAATGAAAATTACTGACTTTACCAAGGAAGGGTGTGGGCGACGTAAATAGGAGACGATATCAGTCAACGAGACTTTTTTTTACTTCTAAAACTTTAGAAGTAAAACTAAACCATGTATTCAATAGTTGCCGCAAAACCATATCTCCAAGGCCTCTCGATGGACTTGACATTGTATGATCCTGAACTCACCCATCCTGGATCAATGAACTGGTGTTCTGGTCCTGAGCGTTTGGACCTGGTGTGGTCCAGCACGAGTCAACGAACACACTGGCATCGACTGAGGACGTCAGGTTCACCGCGAAGACGTTCTGTCCTGGCTGAACCCCTTCCATCCACGTCCCCCACAAATCTGTCCCCGTTGATGCATTCCCTGGTGCCCCTTGTGCGAAGGTGTCATCCATGTACTGGACCAGACTGACAGACAAGTCACCCAGGACAGCGTCGGAGAGAACCAGACTGCTGGGCTCCCGACGGCCGCTGGTGAGGGATGAGATGCCGCCTTCGTAGGATTCGCATTTGAAGGACAGGTCGCGGAGGGGAGACAATGGAGTGATAACAGCTGCGGCAAACCACAGGGTGTTGGAGAAGGTAACGCTATCTCCTTGTTCCTTGAGTGAAATGGATGATTAAAAGAATGTCATGCTCTTATTTACCCAGGTAGCTTCACCAGTGTTGCTACTGCTCTTCCTGAGGGCCATGCAATCATTACCACATCATCACCAGATATCGATTTAATACACCTGGGTCGAGAGGAACAAAAGTGGCAAAACCCCTAGTCCAATGATGTATGCAACGATCAAGAATCGAATCCAGGGCTCCCGTATAGCCTTTCTAAACTATTTCTACTTCTGTAAAAATATACCGGTATAACATCCATGTAATACATCTAAGTTATATATCTTTACTATATTTTATATATAAATTACCTCAATAGATATCTATTAAATATATTACATATATATATATATATATATATATATATGTATAATTTTTATTGGCTAGATAGTTTAGCTTATGAGTCGTACAGCCTGTTTCACCCGAAGGTTCATCAGCGACTGACCAGTATTACAATCTTTACAAGAGAGCAAGACAAGATGATAGAAAACATGTTCAGTGAAGTAAGAAAAGTACAATAAATGATTGATAACAAAACAGGTATTACAAGTACTACTGAATGGGATTACAGGGCATTAGGATTGTACAGTGACTGCCCGTTCAACTACGGGGATAAGGGTGAAATAAGGGTAAATATGTATACATACATGTATATATAAAATAGTAAAAAAATATAGTAAAAAAAATAGTAAAAATATGCCCTTGTGTTTTACCTGAACTTGAGTATCGCACGAATCGAAGGGTGTACTCAGCATGATGATGCCATCCTGGACCACCACGTGTTTGCAGGAAGGGTCATTGAGGGTTACGTCGTCGGGACCGTGAACGAGAAAGACGGATGTATCCAGTGTGATGGCCATTGAGGAGTTGTAACATTGCACGTCGAAACCTAAAACAGAAACACAAATGTGTGGCTATTTCAATGTTTTGCTCAATAACTGACTTCGTAATCATACTAATCACCTGGTTTCCACTTATTAAAAAAATTACATCTAATAAATTCAGTTTGAATGTAGGCGATAACCAGTAAAGGCAAGATAGAAATGTGTACATTTTGTCCATTAGCGACATCGACTTACAATGTTGTGAGTGAGATTTCATATTTGCACGAATGTGAATGCTTCTTAGATCTGATCGATGTAGATGCACTTTTTGTGCTTCAATGCATGATGATTAGAATAAATGACATTAATGCATGAGCGGTCTTCCCTTTATGAAAGACGCATAGAAAATGACATATAATACGAACTGTATAGCTTTGGAAACATCTCTCTATATTCACTAGAAATGCAAATACATCTAGACAGAATTAGGGATAAACAATTGTACTTTCCTCAGTCGAGATCTATTTATAACCAATCATTCCAATATTCACTAACCTGTTGGTGGAATGAACAATGGTTGAGCACTTGGGACGTACAACCGTTTCAGATTATAGGCCATCGGGAACGCACGTCCACTCAGGTAACCCGTTCCGTACCCAGTCACCAGAAACCTAGCCTGAGGGTCAACATGGCCGATGGTGTGACGACCCGATGCCAAGGTTCCATGTAGGACACTGGCGACATTATCCTCTACAATGACTCGCCAGTCTGGCGAATCCCGACCAACGGTGTTACCGTTCACGCGGAGTCCCGACAAGCTCGTGTTGGAGTTCGTAACCATTATGGTAACGTGGTCATTGTCCATGGAGGTGATCGACAAGTCCCCGACGATGAACTGCTCGATGGGTGGGATGACGACCATGGACGGATCCCCGACGAAATCTCCAGATTGGAAACCTTTCATGAACTGCAAAACTAGAACGGGTTCGGTTGATCGGAATGAGAGCTCAACATGACGGGTAAATATTAGTTCGTGGTGTTGATTTTCATCAAGGTGGATATCACTCGCATGTGGGGATGGGAATATGATGGTGGTGTCATTGAAAGGGGCGACGATTTTGAGAACATAGCTGCTCTCTCTGTCCTTAAAGGGTGCTACGATAAACTGTTTCCCAAGAGTATGTACTGGTGGCATTTGCTCCACGAGGTAGTCGCAGTACTTGATCCCCCTTGGGACTCGCGAACATTCGCTTCCGGTGACGACCGCGACAGGTTGGTCCGATTTTATCCTTGACCCAGTCAGGTCCTTGTTACTCATGATCTGCAGAGATTCATATGCAGCAAGCTGAAACTTAAAGACATCGTCAGGACCATATAGGACGTGTCCGAAGGCTACTACCTGACTGAACCTGATGTGTAACAGAGCGCCCGCTTCAGTGGCGGTGACGGTAAATCCGGCCTTATACTTTGGTGTCAGAGGCTCGTAAATACCAACGATGTAGTCGTTCCCAAGACTTCCGGTAGGGAGAGGGGTAAAGGCTCCCGAATTTACGCCTGCTTTCACTTGGACATGAACACTTAGGTCACCATCAGCTCTAATGCCCACAACATTCTGCTTCAAGCCAGTACCACGTGAGGTGAGTGAACTCGGGAGATCAACCATAACTTCTCGGTCACCAGGTACCGTGACGTCATGACGAAAGTTGCTACCGGAAGTGACAATGGAGGCAGTAACGGTTTGACCATTCTGTGAAGAGAGAAAGACACGTTTGGAAGCGCTTCGCTTATAGACATAGTCCGATGGTATGCCGAATACAAAATCATTCCCGATTGTACTTGGAATATCAAGCGACACTGCAACACAAAGGAGAAGAGAGTCGGGTTAATCATCACCTTGAATTTACGAACTACCATATTGATTTCGAAGAACTATTGACCAACATTGGGTCAAAGTCCATGCATAAACTAGGAATCACGAGGGTTTCTAATAAGATAATGCTGCAAAAGTAAAACCATTAGGGAAATTCGACATAAAAGGCAATGACACTGATTATCAGAATTTCTTGAAATTCTACAGAACAATGGATTATTATCATAATTATTTCAGCTCCTGAAAATGTCAGGTATCAAAGTATTGCAATATGCCGCAATAGAATATCATAATAGACCAAAATTTGATCCCTATCTAGATGCCAAATTTCCTGACCCACTTCTATTTCCTTGTACTTGTGTGAGCAAATGTAGCTTTTCTGCATAATGTCCTGTAAAAAAAAACCCACCAAAAGTCAATTCAACAAAGGCCATAATGGCAACTTACAATACTGTCGATGTCGGTCGACCTTCTTCCTATATTTCAATCAACCAGTATAATACTTCAATCACAAACATAACAAAGTGTTGATCCCGCTGAACTATTTCACATTGATATTAAAGTTGGACATGCTGATAAATACTTACATGTGAAATCTTATCCTTCTTGTACACCCCCTCCCCCCCCCCCCCCCCCACACACACATACGCATAATAATAAACCTTTTTCGTATAGCGCATATCACATTATGATATAACGTCCAAATGCTCTTCCAAAGGGTTTGGATATTATTCCAATAAACCAATACTGCCTGATTTTGATAGAATATTTAAGAATCGGTTTCAACGTCAGGAGGATAGTAGTCCTATAATGATATGCCAGGAAGTATGACGTGAACACTGAAGGCAGGATTTGGCTATATATAACCTTTGTTGAAGGTTTTTGTTATGACTATACAACATTGAAGCACATCCTATAAACATAAAGCCTGGCACAAGGATTACCTTAATTCGGATTTCGATGTAATTACAATGGCCTCACAAATTATCGTTTCGGCAAACTATTTGCAAGAGAACAAAACCCAAATATAATCTGCTTCATTTTGTGGTTTGAAAGTGGGTAACTTTGTAACAGAAATGTAAATAAACGTGAAATCACTGAAATCATAGAGCTATAATTCTACTTCGTCAGAAGATACTCACTGCTCCCGTCAATGAACACCACTGCAGCCATTACTACAACCATCATCCATGCCTTCGTCGTCGCCGTCATCGTGCTCGTTCACGTAATCGTTCACGTATTCGTGCACGGACAAGAAGCTCACTGGGACAGGTGTCTAAATACACTGAAGGTGGTGACTTAATAGTCCAAGCGTTCTCTCCCGTATGCAGAACTTTCTCGCAAGTGTCGGCAATGAAATATCAAGCAATTTTTTGGCGTTACTCCATTGCAAATAATGAGAGCTTCGAGGGGGACAGGACTACTCCACTCTCTGTCTCGCACCCAATCTGGTTTGCCGAGCCGCCAAGCTAGTGCGCAGTCAAAACACTCCAGTTCCTGGTCCTTGTGTTATCATCAGTCATCGGATCCTTCCGGTTTTGGAACGAGCCTGGATGTAAATCACATGCACAGTTTCACAGACTGCAAAGCAATTCGTGTGCCTGTGATTGTGATTATTATGTCATGTTTTGCAACAGCACCTATTAGTATTGATTGATTTGATCATGAAAATATTAAAATTAAACTTAAACTTCTTCTTCCCTGCATCCATATACATAATATAGATACCCATCCCACTTTTCCATCCAGTGGCGGATCTACATACGGGGAAAACCGGCCCGTGCCCCCTCATTTGAAACCCAACTGGCATACATTAAGTACGACAAAAAATTGCCTCCTTTATTGTGTATTTTTCCGGCTCTGTGCCCCCTCATTTACATATCCCCTTCTCCCCAGCTCATCATGATCATCCCGATGGGGTATCCAAAACAGCGTAAAGATGGACGGCGTAAGCCCCTCCCACTTTGATAGCCCAGGAAAATTATCATTTTTTATATCATGCACTTGTTGTAAGTGGAACAGTTTCAGCTCTCAAGCTGCATGTCTGATGCGTTTTTACAACAAACCAGTTCAATTAAATTACAAAATAAATACATCTCGGGTCTATAGGCTTATTCAGCACTAGGGCTGCGAAGATGCAATACGCCACCCATTTGGGGGGAGGATTCCGCACATCCTCCTTGGGTATCAATGTCTTGATACGCCACTGATTACCAACGTCTGTTGAGAGCCAGAAGGGAGTTGACTATATGCAAAGTGCTGTCAGTTAACGTCCTTCTTGCTTTTCGCGGATGCAGACGATCTATTCAATTCATAGACAAATTATTGAAAGACTAATGCTCAGTCCAAGGGTCCTTCAACCATGGCATTGTTTGACAACAAATCCTCGAATGACGGTAGAGGTTATACAACAGATTGGTTTCACACAGGAAGACAATCACGGCAATAGGAAATCCACCGTTTCCACTCTCTAATCTCTTTATCACCAAGCCGTGTTTCCCGGGGATTTCTCAAAGTTACTTTGATTCCTGATTATTCACCCCTACTGCAAACGATTGTTTCGTATTAAAGATGTAGCAAAAAATGCATTGTCATCCATACTTGTTCACACAATATGTTCTTTCCGCGTTTTGTCGAAGAAATCTGATAGCTTGAAATCATCACTCAAGAATCAATGACTATTTGAGAGCAGTTTATATATTTATATTTAGCATATTTTTGTAATGAGGTAGTTTGAACGGTGAACCCTAAACAGTGACAGGCAGAGTCTTACGAGGGGTCGTGTATACGGTTGCTCCAACAATAAGCCACTTCGGAGATGCAATCTGAGCATGAGCAGATAAAGGTCATCTGTACCAAATTCTAAAACCCACTGACACTAATATTCGATATGTGCTCATGAATGTCATGTAATCATTATTCAATTATGCACTAATGGTGCATTCCATGATATCCAGGTGGAATTATTCTTTTTAAAGGGGGAAACAAAAGCTATTCATGAGGCACCTCTATCACTCCCAGAGTTATTTTTCTGAAGTGCACATAAAGGGACCCTCCATGTCTAAAATATCTGTGGATATTTGGGGTCATTTGTACCATGCGCTAACCCCGAACTGGCTTATTGCTTCATGGCGAACATCCTGAATTAACCGCTTGTAACTTCAACCCTGGACAATGTGGACCAAACCCTATACATGTACCTAACCCTCGCCCAATACCCAGCCCAAAACCCTATTGTAATCCTAATCCTAACCCTACATCTTTTGCAAAGCCGGAGATATTGTCGCCGAAGCAGTTGCGGGGTCACCAGTCAGATGGACGCCGTTGAGCAGTTGTTGACTATTTCAAAGAGTATACGGCTATGGTAGCTTCAGTGGAGGGAATGAAAGCCTAGAGCCAGCTAGAGAACCAATGCACTCGTGAAATATCTGTGTTATGATGATGAAGTCTAAGTTACAATT
Source organism: Heliocidaris erythrogramma (assembly GCA_025617745.1). Taxonomy (NCBI): domain Eukaryota; kingdom Metazoa; phylum Echinodermata; class Echinoidea; order Camarodonta; family Echinometridae; genus Heliocidaris; species Heliocidaris erythrogramma. The sequence goes on along the minus strand of CM046871.1, from coordinate 31,638,050 downwards.
TCGACATGATATGAAATTATGATTTATATCAAGTCATTTTAGGGAGGGCAGAACCATGCAGTCAGCACTTTCTATTCAATTTTCAATTCATTTTAACCTTCATTCTTTCTTTAATGTTGGATACCATATTCTTCCCCTCCCCTCCCCTCCATCCCTCTCTCCTCCTTTCCCTCCATCTCTCCCCATTTCTCTCACTCTCTCTTCAACTCTTTCACCTTCTCTCTGTCTGTCATATATTTCACTCACTCTTCTTCTCTCTCACTTCTTCTCTCTTTCCCTCTTCCTCTCCCGATACACGCAATTAAATGAAATAAAAGTACTTAATAAACGATCACCATTCTTCTATTTTATTAGCCGATAGATACCCCCTCGCATTTAAATATAATAATCATGAATAAGATTGTGAAAACTTTTCCCCCATATCATCACTGATGCAGATCCCCCTCCTTTGTTGTTGATGATGTTGTTGTGTCATTTTGAACGCAGCCGTGGAGAGAAGAGTGACTTTACGCGGGAAGGAAGTGTCTACAGAGAAGTATCCCTACTCCAGGCTTTCATGACCATGATTGGTTGCTGACAATGACGTGTTCTGATTGGTTGATAATAATGACGTCATGATATATTCATGATCTTCGGATTCATTTATAGGTCCTGATAATGATAAGGGGTAAGAGGGGGAAACATATAACAATGAATTTATACCAGAAGGAAGTAAAAACTATGGACTTTACACATGCGCAGCTCGAACTGGCTTTCCTTACTCCGAACTCTTTAAAAATATAGACTTTGTTATATAGGGATACTCAACTTGATATGTTTCATCTGTTCATTATGTTTAGTTATTGATTCAATCGCGATCCTGGCCGAATAACCACCTCGAACTAATCCCGGAAAACAATTTTAGGGCAACTATCCGCTTACAGGACAACTATCCTCTATTCTCGGACAACTGCCTCCATAAAAAAACCCATACAATCTCACCAGAAAACCCCTAGTCCGTGCAATGCGAAAATACTCGTCGTTGTCTCGAGTAATATGAATAAACTCGTCTCGGGCTGTATTGATATACTTCCATATTATAGTTTCATAATCCATTCAAAGCAGTCATCAAATTATAATCTATATAAGATAGAATATAATATAGATATCGTACACTTTGTGAGCATGCTAGTCCGGCGTTAGTTCCCCAGATTTATTTAAAAGAGAAGGTTGAGCTCTGATAAAAAGATGAGAACAAAATAATCAAGTTTCAATCTGTTCATGTCAGTTTGGAAGAATAGCGTAGTAAAAAATGTTCCCTGAAAATGATTGCTCATTTTGACCTCGGTTGGACCAAATTTTATTGCTTCATGAATGTGGGCTCCATTTTACCCATTCTGTCTACAATGCAAAGATTTTCAGCAAGGTGGAATGAACTCTTCCTTAAAGGAGAATTAAGCCCTGATTACAAATTTACTTATATTGGAAGGTGTTATATATTCCTACTTATTGGCCTAAATCATTTTCTAATAAGATATCAGAAAAGGGTATAAATAAAGATATTCCAACACCCGGTATCGTCTCCTACTCATTTACATGGGGGCTGCCATTTTCTTGCTGATTTGGAGTTGTACATGAACCACTGAGAAATGTTCCAGTCAGGAAGATATTTTGAATCCAAATCCTAAATTGATTTTCTTCATTACCTAAAATCCCATATGTGACGGAAAATATAAAGTGGGTGTTTACATGTATTATAAAAATTAAATCTTTATAATGATACTTTTAAATTGTCTGGTTTTGCTTAACAAAAATCTATTTTCTTGGGTTTGCCAAACAGAGCAGAACATAATATATGCAGCATGCATTCTGACTTTTCAAGTCCATTATCCGAAAGCAGGTGAATGCATAGTTTGCCGCTATAGATGCTCAGGGAAGAAGCATCCATAAAATTTGAATTAATTTGCTCCGTCCCATACGTCCAGTATCGAGAAAATAGATTTCTATTAAGCGAATATCGATTTTCAACAGAAATATATGAGGAAATCTTCAGTTTAAAAATAAATTGACATATCTATTCTATATTTTTAATCTCAAATGGGTTTTTAATTTTGAAAAAGGCAATTGAGCATTTGGATTAAGAAAATCTTCTTGTACACATAAACAAAATGGCAGCCCCCATGTGCTGCTAGCAGACGATACATATTGCTAGCAGATGGTAAATTTTGATCAGAAAAAAATGATTCGTATGGATCTCGTATATTTTGACGCGAAGCCATATAGTCTAACAAGTAGGAATAAATAACACCTTTGAACACTATCGTCTTTATTTTTGAGCGTAATTCTCCTTTAAGTTATTATCTCATCAATTCTTATATACATGTATACATGATCAACATTCCCAATTGCTTCCAGACAGTTTCTTTCACAATGTAATCGAATGACCAGAACTCAACGTTAGCTTTAATCACGTGATTGTTAATGTTGGGACAGTATAGTTTTGAAATATTTATACGCGATGATATCTATTGACTGACTTGCTTTTTGATCTGTCTTCCTCATAAAGTGATCTATTCTTCCCTGGAGGAGCTGTCAGAACCTTTCAGTGATACAGCAGTTCCAGCCTCCTTCATCGAGTTCCGTTCCAAAGCCTCACCTCCACCGTGTCCACGCCGGTAGTGATCTAATCAGTCAATATGATGAAAAACAGAAAACCACGGATAGTTACTCTCTAAATGAAATGTGAAGGAGTGAATTTGTCACATTAAGAGTGAAGGAACTTTCACTCCTAATGGGGTGGTAAAGCACTCCCGTTTCGGGAGATAATGTAATAGCATTTGATATAAACACTTAAACACACAAAATATTTTTGATTTGAGGTTCTAAATAGTCATATAAATAATAAAATCGAAAATACGGCCTATACGGCATTCTAGTCGGAGGCAAGGCCTTATTGGCTCCTAGTCGTAGTGACGTCAGAGCAGTTCTACGATTGCCTACGATTTAAAACTGATTTGGCCCTTCCCGGAATAAGGATGACAGCGCACCGAAATCCTATATGTTTAGTATTCACATCATTGTTCAGAAACCGAATCAGGTAGATTTTATTTAATGCTTTTGCGATTTATTTCCAAAATCGGATAGTAGTCGATCGTATAGTGTGCTGGGGCTTAAAGTAGCTATCCAAAGAAAATCACGAATATGGCAGTTAATGTATCACTAGAAACTGGGAAGTTTACAGATGGCAATCGTATAAGTTTTATGTCAACTGCGTATCTGATGGTTATAAAAATAACATAAATAAAAGCTCTTCTCAGCATCTGGAATATCCGAGGATTCGCCAGAAATATAGCGATGTTTTGATGTCGTCACACTAGGGACCAATCCTGCTTAAAGGAGAATTACGCTCAAAAATAAAGACGATAGTGTTCAAAGGTGTTATTTATTCCTACTTGTTAGACTATATGGCTTCGCGTCAAAATATACGAGATCGATACGAATCAATTTTTTTCTGAGCAAAATTTACCATCTGCTAGCAATATGTATCGTCTGCTAGCAGCACATGGGGGCTGCCATTTTGTTTATGTGTACAAGAAGATTTTCTTATTAAAAACCCTTTTGAGATTAAAAAATATAGAATAGATATGTCAATTTATTTTTAAACTGAAGATTTCCTTATATATTTCTGTTGAAAATCGATATTCGCTTAATAGAAATCTATTTTCTCGATACTGGACGTATGGGACAGAGCAAATTAATTCAAATTTTATGGATGCTTCTTCCCTGAGCATCTATAGCGGCAAACTATGCATTCACCTGCTTTCGGATAATGGACTTGAAAAGTCAGAATGCATGCTGCATATATTATGTTCTGCTCTGTTTGGCAAACCCAAGAAAATAGATTTTTGTTAAGCAAAACCAGACAATTTAAAAGTATCATTATAAAGATTTAATTTTTATAATACATGTAAACACCCACTTTAAATTTTTTCCGTCACATATGGGATTTTAGGTAATGAAGAAAATCAATTTAGGATTTGGATTCAAAATATCTTCCTGACTGGAACATTTCTCAATGGTTCATGTACAACTCCAATTCAGCAAGAAAATGGCAGCCCCCATGTAAATGAGTAGGAGACGATACCGGGTGTTGGAATATCTTTATTTATACCCTTTTCTGATATCTTATTAGAAAATGATTTAGGCCAATAAGTAGGAATATATTACACCTTCCAATATAAGTAAATTTGTAATCAGGGCTTAATTCTCCTTTAAGCAGACGACGTCCTATAATGAATGAACGTAATTGCAATGCAATTATTTATCAAATGATAAAGAGTTTTGTATATTTAAACATGACCTTATTTCACACCATTCTAAAAGGGAAAGTGAAACTGATTCTGATAACTAAAACCGTTTGATTGTAAATACACAGGAGAAGGGTCAATGATCAATGAAATAAACCCCACTTTCAAATTGAAAAGCCCTCCGAATAATAGCACGGATGGTATTCGTTCCCTCTTGAAACGCCGAACATGCCCCGGTGCAAGCAGCTGAAAATACAATGGCGTCTTATTTTGTTTACAAGGGACTGATTCCTTTATTTTTTTAACGCTGCATTTTTCATCAAAATAATACCATACACGAAGTTAAGAGTGAGGCAACAGACTAACATTAAGACTGGCGCTAGTCAAGTAAGAGAAATAAGTGAAGAGGAGATGACAAAACAGGCACTGAAAATGTGTAAGATGTTATGGGACATCGTCTGCTTAGACAGGACTGGTCCCTGGTGTGTCGTCACACATCTCAGCAGGCGTTCGAGGAGCTCTTTTCAGCTGCTATATCGGGGGCTGTATTTTACCGTTGTATAATTGATAATAATCATTACTTCAAATGTTTCCAAGCGTTGAATTTGGATAACCTTGTTTAATTTATGCCATCTATGCAATAATAAGTATTAAGCCAATATAATTTTGATGGAATTTTCTTGTAATGTGATCTTTAATACCTGTCTGGGTGTGTAAAAAAATAATAAGTGGGCGGGGCTTATCGTGTGTGCGCACTGATATGACCAATCACCTGATACTTAGCCATTTGGTGCATTGGCGGATTTACTTAAGGGGGAAACCGGCCTGTGCACCGTCTTATGTAACGCAACCAAAATATTTTTGCTCTTTATGTTATCATCTCATGGGTTCTGTGTCGATATACTATATGCAAAATATGAGGCTCAAAATGATTCTATAAAGAGAGATTGCAAGTTAAAATACGCTCCCAGTAAACAATATAGCATCCTCACGGAACCGAAATTGGAGTTGGGTTCCAAGCGAGGGGGTATTATATTTTCCTTCATCGTTAACCCACAGCAGACTAGGTAAAGTGTTTGAGGTTGATTTTATACATTCTAGCTGTACACAAATATGTTTTTTTTTTTTTTTTTTTTTAGGTGATTGGCACACTCTAAGTATACAGCGATGAAAAAGCAGGGGAGCGTTTCATCATGAAGCTGTAGCTTCATGGTTTCATCAAGCGTTTTGTCAGTGATATTTACCGACAACTGTTATAAGCTACTGAAATGCTTGCATCTGGTTGGCTGAGAGCAAATTTGTCCGTAAACATCACTGACAAAACGTTTGATGAAACGCTCCCCTGGAGGCCTACAGATGGGTTGTTGGGAGGCGCAAAATGTAAACAAGCTAAAGTTTGCTTTGATTATCTCAGTTCCGTTTGGTTTTTGAAAATCTGTTTTCCGTAAATATTAGAGTAACTGAAGATTGCCCCTGGTAACGCAACAAATAAATAAAGAAACAAACTCACACACCCACAAAAAAGATAGAAAACTAAAAAAATAATAATAATAAACAACAACAAGAAGAACAATAACGACAACAATAGTAACAACAAGAACAAAAATGATAAGCCCATTTCGAAGTTATAGATGGATAGTTTGTAGGCCCTAAAGGGTTTTGAAAGAGTACATGTAGAATACTATTAACTGCATTGAGTGGTATGGTAAATCTGTTTTTCTGTGAACACCGATGGCTATACAGTATAAAGTAACAGTGCCAAGTGAAATTAAATTCGTGTTATATGATCTCTCTTTAAAAAAGAGTGAGTTTTCACTCTATTTTTCACTCCCCGTGGAGTCACGTCATTGATCACTTAATTAGAAGTGAATATCGATTTATTTTAGAATGCTCTCTAAAAAGAAAGAAACAAAAAAGCGAATCAATTTTCACTCTATTTTCACTTTTTCTGGGGAGTCACGTCTGTGATAACTCTTGTTTTTATTAGTACAAACCCTCCTCTTCCCCGTCCTCCTCTTCATCATCATCATCGTCGTCGTCGTCGTCGTCTTCATTATCGTTGTCGTCTTCATCATTACTATCGTCATCATCTCCACTGTCATCAATATCTTCCTTGATATCGCCTCGCGATCGGCCGCCGACATCATGAGGCCCAGCAGAAACCCTCACGGCGACCAGTACCACGAGGAACAAGATAAGCATTTTGTTGCTCATCCTCTCTCTGTGTAACATAACTTGTAGAACGATTTCATGCGTCAGAAAGTGACGTGATTGTGAACAATGAAGAGGCGCGATTTTAAGTATTTATGTAGCTTCCAAGAGCGACGTGATTCAAAACTACCTCATGGCAGATGCTTTAACCTAGATTTCAAGGTTCAAAGGGTTTGTTGTTATGAATAAGTTTCTCATAAATAATTTCTTAGTTTTGTGTCAAAATATTATTGGATTATACAGTGAAAGCAATAAAGCATCTCACTGTCAAAGGTCAACTAACTGAACCACAATCTGAAGAATAAGAAGAGTCCCTATTTAAAAGGTAGATCGCTTAGGTCACTCGTGCACAATATATCGCTAGAAAACAAGATCATAGTAATCAATTTCATTTTGCAATGGAACAGTGGTCATCCCTTATCATACTTATAAATAATTTCATTTCTTTGATCACGTTTCTGTGGTTAAATCGACCATGTTGTGGCTAATAACCTAGAAACCAGTGAATTACATGTATACACCTGGTATAAGTGATTTATTCTTTAAAGCGACCTTAATTAAACCTTACTTTAACCCAGTCCACTAATTTGTGGGATATCAAGCAATAACCCCATATAAATCACTGTATATACATTTATGTATTTATATTTACGCATAATGTGTGTTTGTGTGTGTTGGGGGGGGGGGGGGTTACTGGTTATGATGGGGCTGGAGAGGGACGATAGGGGTGCATGTTTTCTTGGACCTGATTTCATCCAATGCCGGTAAATCTATTTCTTCGTTCCCTACGGTATCTCGCTTCCCCTGTACCGGTAATCAAATCTATCCATCTCACCCCTCTCTCCCCAGTCCAATGATAGTGATAACATACGCCTTAACCTTAAAAATGGCCGGGTCTTGGGGCTATGCCACAGCCGGGGGGGGGGTGGAATCCCCCCCCCCCCCCGAGATCTCGACCGTCGACTGTATAGTTAAATGCTCCGAAATAATTTCATTAATTAATTATGCTAATTTATGCATGATATCAAAATTTTGCTCTAAATCATTAAATAAAGCTAAAAAATGCTAATTTTTGGTCAATTTTTAGTAGCATACGGACCAATAGGTCAACTGAACTGAGGTCTCCCTGTCGCCATCTATCGGCGAGATACGATCATAAAAAAATCAACATTATGGATGGCAGGTGAAGATCATTATTATAAATGTTTATAAATATGCATAATATATGTTGATTAGTAACCTATTTTTAGTATTACAAATGGTGATTTTGGATTAAGGGTAGGGTTAGGTTTACGATTAGGGTTAGGATTAGGTTTAGGAGGGTTAGTCTTAGGCTTAGGGTTCAGTGTTAAAGTTAAAGTTAGATATAGGTATCAAGTTCCGAAATTTACTAGCCATAAATATTGAACATTACAAACTATGCAGAATTAATATAGAAACGCGACTAGGGACTGACATCAGTAAGCAAGGTGTATTGCTGCCGATTATTTCGTCATAAGCATCTCATGACTCAATAATTATTGCAGTGCAATGGCAAGTCTCCCACAATTCTTATGTTAATCTACAGAATAACAGCAACGTCTTTGCTGTTAGACCAAGGAGATATATCACAGACCTGTGATAACTCCTTGGTTAGACTACACTCTAACAGAGTAGATTGCATTAACACGCAGTTTAATCAATCGTCACCTGCCATCATACGATATGATAATTCGCGTTCCGGGCAGGGTTAAAAAATATAGGTCCATTCTCCGCAAAAAGGCACCAAAAGGGTTGTACAAATTGAAAAAATTCAACACAAGAAAATCCATAAAACTCATTTGAATTCGGAAACTTTAATACTTTGATAACACAGAACAGTCAGTGGGTTGTTTTTAACAGCACCATATTTTTCAAGAAATAGTATCGAACTCGAACACCTGTTTGACATATATTTACCACCGATCAGATACGTTACCAGTCAGCTATAAACAAGAAAATTGTTGAGGGTGTATCATTTATGGATCATTCATGTAAATATCTATTTAAAAGTAAACGTTACTAATATGCACACATGGTTATACAAATTTAACTAAACTTTGATTGGTCCAGATACAAAAAAAGACTGATGTTTGAAGTGTGTAGGTCAAAATTAGCGAGAAAAAATAGTCTATTTTGGTATAAAATGCATAACCCTAAATTGCATTTTATATCTCTAATACACTTAGATGTTGTATCACATTGATAACATATTAAATGCTATGCATAAGTATTGAAATTATTATTGAAAGCCAATTGCAAGTACTTTTTACATTATATTTCATACACTTTGGATTAAAAGGAAGGAAAAATATGGTAACGTATCTGACAGACCTCTACTACAAAACCTCGTTACTGTGAGTTATATATCAACATGATGATAAACTCACACTTGCACTTTTTCTTTACATCAAAATGTATTATCCACCAATAACATTCATAACCTTGGATAATCGCCTTAAACTAGCTCAGTAAGTGCAAAGTCATATATATATTCATCAATAACATACGTGCATAGATGAACAAAATTAAGACAACAACATAATTATATCTGTTTGAAACGTATGACCGAAACTTTTGATTTCTAATGCACAATGTAGTCCATGTAGCTTTATTAACTCATTGATAGATAATGTAACATTATTCAGATAAGAACAAAATCATCAAATTGATTACCACCGAGTAAAAAGAAGATATACGGTCACGTAGATATGGTAACGTATTTGACATACATCTACTACAAAATTTCGTTACTGAGAGTTATATATATCAATATGATAAAATCACTCTTGTATTTTGTTTTACACCCAAATGTTATATCCACCAATAACAATCATATTTATAGCCTTGGGTAATCGCCTTAAATTAACGCAAAAACATAATTATAATTCTGTTTGAAATGTATGATGAACGAAACTTGACATCTAATGCACACTGTAGTCTCCGAAACTACATTAACTCATTGATTAGATATGTAACATTATTCAGATAGAACAAAATCATCAAATTGATTGCCTCCGAGGCAAAGAAAAAATAAACAAGGTATACGTTAAATGTATTATGTCGACATGGCAATCCATATATTCTACATCATACATGTACCATGTTTTTCCAGAATTGAAATCACTACAACCATGCATACAAACATTAACCATCCAGAGATCTCTTTTAGCTTTGTAGACTTATAAGTCCTCCTGACGATTTAATTTTTTATAAATACAACGTTATTTCACAAGGCTAGTTTAATTGGCTCTGCCCCTAAAAAGTTTTCAAAAATAATAAAATATCTCAAATAATAACGTTGCATAGATATCAAAAGCATTGTATATGTATTAACGTATTTTTCACATGTTCTTTAATGAATTTTATTTTTTTTTAAAGCTAAGGAACAATACTTTAATGGTGGTAACGTATCTGACACAAATCTTATTTAATCTAACTAAAACTCCTTTTTTAAAACAAATTATGTGATTAATCATCCAAACAAGTATTTTGGGACATTAAAGCTTACACTATTGACGTATTTTAGATTTTCACGTCTATTTTTACATTCAGAGAGAGCCAAGGGTAACGTATTTGACGGTAACGTATTTGATGGCCTTTAGTTTCCACCTTGTGTTTTGACGAAAAAAAACCCTTTACCTTCTTAATTCCCATGTGTGACGAAAGGTAGTGTATGATGTTTTAAAGCAAAATATATTATAACTTTGTCAATAATGTACTTTTCCTGTAATGGAGCAGAGTTTCAGTAACGTATCTTATTTCTGCTTATCGTAACATACACCTTCAAAAACTTTGTATCTGAATATATCTATTATTATAGAGATTCAATACACACTTTTGTATTTATATAATATTGAGATGGACTTCATTCCCCACACCTAAGTCCAGAACACTACGTCATTGTCTTCAATTTTTTTAGGCCATCAATACAAAAAGTAACGTATCTTATCGCGATTTGGAGACACCGTCGCTAAGATCGCAACAAAAAATATACGAATCTCTTTTTGGTAAGTAATATGCTTTCTTCTTTAGGCACCGAAGGAACTATAAAATGGTAAACAAAATACATGATTTCGATATAACAGTAAAGAGCAGAGGCCTGAAACATAATCACATAGTTCGCTGGCGACATGGGTAAAATAAACATATATATGGTTCTCGCTGATATATATAATATTTTCATGGCGTATTGTGACCTCGGTTGATACTAATTTTACTCTTTATATTCTTAAGTATCAATAAAATTAAAAAATAGGTTTCCTGATGAACAAACCAGTTGTTTATAGCCTGTATAATGTTGGCGACACAAAAATATCCTTTTGGCGCCCCTTTTAATGTCGTCATTGACTAGAATTATGATGCAGATGTTAATTTTCTGGGCATTTCTTGAATTATCCAAGTTGTACCGAAAGCAAAGCAGTTCGGAAGAATAAGAGGTGATATTGTTTATGGACTTAATTTTTAAAGGGAAATCCAACCTTAATAGCTAATTTGCTTTGAAAGAAAGAGGAAAAATCAGAGAAGCAGTTTGGTAAAAGTTTAAACGAAATCGGACAAGCAGTAAGAAAGTTATGAATTTTTGAAAGTTGTAATCATTATACATATGGGAATTTCAAATTGGCCGAATAGGTAATGTCACTGTGATGTAGCTGTGGACAACTCCTCCATTCGCTCCAACACATAAAATGACTAAAATGTCACTTTTTTCAAAATATTTTAATTAGTAGAATCTTTTTCTTTCATGAGGACCTATAACAATATGCTATCTCCAATATATTTTGAGTACTGCCCCGAGGTTAAAGGCGCTTCGGAGAAAACCGCAAATTAATGATAAATTTGTGTACGACAAATTGGAGAGTTGTCCACAAGTATGTCACAATCGACTCACCAAATTGCCGATTTGAGATTCGCATAGATGTAGTGATCTCATTTTTCAAACATCCATAACTTTCTTATTCCTTGTCCGATTTCTTTCAAACTTTCGCCATCCTGTTTTTCTTATTTTTCTGCTTTCACACAAATCAACTTAATACCAAGGTTGGATTGCCCTTTAAAATCTGACTTCCCCTCATCATGCACATTGTGTTCTTCTGTGAATCCTGCGAATGGAGCTTGCAATGATACAATGGCGTCACTCACCTTCATCAAGCCTCCTCATCCGAAACCCTGGTTAACATCTAAACATTCATATAAAAAAACACGACACAAAAAAAAAATCTATAAACCTCATGTACAGTTTCGGAAAGGCCCCAAAGTGTTCTCTAGGTTTCTTTGATTTTAGTTCATATATCTCTAGATTATTACAATCCTAAAGCTCCAGTGATATATTTCCAACTCATGAGGCATATCATAGGCCTACATTGTTATATTTATATATTAACTGACAAAAATAATTGTGTAAAACAAACGATTCTTGCGAACCTCAGTGAGGTTGCTGTGCGGTGCACTCAAGGGCAGACATCGGACTGGTATAGACTCGATTAGACGTTCCTGTTATAGATATTTGCACTAAGATTCATCCGATATCATGGACGGAACGTCAACAGATCTGTAACTTGGCTATCTTTTGATGCAAGTGTAAAACTATGATGAAATATTCAACAAGTTACACTCCACATTCCCTACCAGATCTAGATCCGTGTATATATTATTTTTTAAAGCTAATTTGAATTGACATGCTTTTCGAGAGAAACTGGCTCGAGAGAGGCTTGATCACCGAGGGCTATAGCTCATTGAAAAAGTGTCCCACCCCCCTCCAAAACAATTAGTAGACAAGATTCGTTACAAATCATGATCATGAGGATGAAGATGATAATTATCATTTATCACCATCACCACCATCATCATCATCATCATTACCTTCCTTGGCATCGCTTTCACCTGTAGAGGGCTTTCTAGCAGAACCCTGCATCGCTACCAGTACCACAAAGAACAAGGTTATAGCATTCTACTCCACATCATCACTCTGATGATAACTTGTATAAAGTGATGTGATAGTGAACAATCAAGAGGGTCGATTTTTATGCCGCGTATTTATACCACGACTGGCTTTCCGATACAACTAACGTACGACTGAGCCTTAGAAGGCAATTTCAAGGCTCAGAGGCTACCTTTTTTCTTTACATAATGACGCTTTATTAAAGTGTATGTTGTTGAACTTGTTGTTAAAGCAACTGTAATGAAAGCCTCGTTATAATAACCGTTAAGGAAACGAATCGAATAAGCGTCAGTTACGATTTGATAAATGTACAGGGTGATGTTGTATTTATAAGCAAAATGTACCGCAAACGATAATGACCGCACAAAGTGATATCACTTTATGCAAGGTAGTGTTCTAATGGTATATTTTAAAAAGTCAAATTCCTTTAATAAATAATATTTAATAAAATGTCATTTTTAGCGACTTTTGATAATCAATTTTAATTTTCTTGATATTTGTCTGTATCTTTAGTTTGTAATAGAAAGCACTAGAATAAAACCGTGATTATATCTCTCTAAGTCATTTCCTTTGAACACGTTTTTTATAGTTATGATTATGGGCCATACGATGGTCACTGACCTGGAAACCCGCAACTTTCAAAAGCAATTTATTTTCTTTCAACCTTAGATTATATACACTGACAGCATTTGACATAAATCAAATGTTAAATATGCAAATATGCAAATTAATACCACCACATACCATGCACCCATCAATCCTAACAAAGCTCTGGAATTAAACGATATCTGTAAAGTTACTACTAGAATGATTCTGAAAATTACAATGTGGATTATTTTAAAAATATGATATTCCTAAAGTATCGCATACCGTAAAGAGAAGACCTTAGTGATTATTGTGCCTTATTTAAGCAATACATTAAATGAATAAAGATTTTTGTGTAATAAGTTTACACGATGTTGTTAGTTTGAGTCAATTTCTTTTCTGTCCTTTATGTTTTATTGTTCTTTTAATTTCACTACCAAATGGCTCTGTGTGGCACTATCTGGTTTGCAACGGTATAAGGCCTACTTGAGAAAAACGTAATCGGACATGTTGCCACACAATGTTATGATCTTATAATGTGGCTGCGGTAAACGGTGTGCTGCTACAAGTAGAAGTTCTTTATTTCGATAAGTAAGTTTATAATTCTCGTAGCGGCATTAGTCACATTTGTCTGATAACGAGATTTTTTTCAATTAAAGGTACACCCTATGTCGGGTAGGCGTGAGCAGGCAAATTCCCTGGTGTGAGTGTGCTCACACTGTTAATAGTAGGGCAGCTCTTGGGTGTACCATTATTTTTTCTTTTAAATCAGTTTTTATTCTTTTCTCTCATAAAAAACAATTGTACAATTTCTAACATTTCATACATTATTACAAATGATATTCACAAATATATAACTACTAATTAAACATTTCATTAAAAAAAATGACAATTGAAATGTATTTTCACATACACAATTCGCAAATAAAGTTTTACATTTCGTATTAAATTGCTTTAAAAGCCTTAATTTTTTTTAATTAGGTCCTAACCAACTGGCCAATGACTTTTAACGATTTTCACGATACCTTGTTTCATTTCCTTCAGAGAGAAAGAAGAATTAAAAATTAAAAAAAAAATTAAAAAAAGAAGGAGGAAAGACTGATAAGAGAAGACAAAAGAGGATAGAAAGAAAAAAAATATATATATAAGAGAACATACACCATCGCTCCCCCGCCCATTCCACAACAACAACACAAAAACAATATTTTTAATGAAAAATCTCATTATCGTTACCGGACGAACGTGACCAGCCCTTAATAATCAATGGCAATGCTCTCCAAATAAGAATGTATTTTCAGTCACGTACATTATTCGTACTTCTCGCATATCGATGCATATTAACGTATGTACTTAGTAATGGCAGGTGCAACCATCTCTTTTATATCCTCTTTCATTTTTTTCTCTCTCTCTCTTTCCTTCCCTCTCTCTCTCTCTCTCTCTACAGTCCCTATCCCCCTTTCTCCCTTTCTTAGTAATTGTATTTAAATTGTAAGGGCTCACAATGCATCAAGCTTCTGCTTATTTTGGAGCTCTAAGTTCTGTCAGTTTCTGCGATCATACATAATGCTATGGTCACAACTGATCGTGCGTCTTTTTTGCACGTGCGTGTCCGCACCTGCGATCGGCTGTGGGCCAACTCCTGCTATTCGTACGTCCTTCTTTTGTCATGGTCACAACCAGTCGTGCACCTCTCTACACCTCCTCTTGGGCATCTTCCACCCTCCTCATCAACATACTCCCTCTTACCCGCAAGAATTCTTGAGGCGAATGTGCAGCCCCGTACAGTTACGTGCAACCGATGTGCCACCGACGGGCGACATGTCACGGCTCCGTATGGAGCCATGGGCTTTGTGAGACCTCAGCAAGAAGCCGTGCGATGGTCGCCAGAAGCACGTGCAGGCAGTACGATGGCTGCGCGTGTCAATATGCGTTCATCAGAACACGTAGCCACACGCAGAGATTGTTGGGCATGTCCAACAGCCTCCTTGCGTGTCCTGCGTGCTCCTACCTGCTTGGAAAAAACGTGCAGACCCGTGCGTGCGATGCAAGGATTTTCTGCGAAACGCATCGCAAATAAAAGTGAGTCGCATCTGTAACCGCAGATGGCAGCAGACAGCTTGACACATTCACAGAGTTTAAGGCTCATGTTGCTTTGTTGGGCAAAAAGAATATTCGCCATGTTGACCAAACTCTGTGTATAGATGGCCCCCGGTGGAGCCACTCCCCCGCAGAGGGGGACGCGTATGACCGTTACCAAAAATGCAAATAACCCCCTTTTGCAGTCAATTTCAAGGACATTTTGTGAAATTTAACCCCTTTTTTTACGTCAAAACAAGGACAAAATGGTGCTTTGAAATACCCCTATTTTTAAGATTGTAAGGACACTTTCGGAAATTTTCCCCTATTTTACCATATTTCAAATATTTTGAAATAACCGCTATGTCTGACCACTCACAAATAGGCGAGGTTAAATAACCTCATACCGACTTATACATGTACAAGCTTATCTGAAGATAACCTTGTACTCCAGACTAGCTTTTATGGTCGAATAGGCTTCAACAGCTTTTGTGTGTATCAGCGTGCCTATTTCCAGTCTAGATCATTCATACACGAGGTGGCCTATGTGGGACTGTATCCAACGTTCACTGTTGCAGCGGTCACAAACAGACAACAAAATTGCTCTAAGCAAGATTTGATTATCTTTAATTTGCTGGATTACCTGATTCATGGACTCTTCAACTAGCCTTACTGTGCTACAAATTTGGGATTCAGAATTGAAAATAAAATTTTAAATAATTATTTTCCTCTCATGACTCATCATGATGTATGATACTACTAGTATGAATTGTCTAGACTGGAAAAAGGCCCGCTGATAGTACACACAAAAGCTATTGAAGCCTATTCACCTATAAAAGCTAGTCTGGAGTACAAGGTTATCTTCAGATGAGCTTGTAAAAGTATGTACATGCGCGGATTCAGCCGTTTCCCATACAAAAGAATCAACGGGCCGGCATTGTGCGTGGACAAAGGCCGGCCCTTAGATACTTTTGTCCTCGGGGATGCTGAATCCGCCTATGATGTATAACTTTATAAGCACTACTAGTACTACATGTACAAGCTTATCTGAACTCCTGGAGATAACCTTGTACTCCAGACTAGCTTTTACGGGTGAATAGGCTTCAATAGCTTTTGTGTGTATCAGCAGGCCCTTTTCCAGGCTAAATCATTCATACAGGAGAGGAAAATAATTATTTTTTAAATTTCACTTTCAAGTCTGAATCCCTACATTTGTTGCAAAGTAAGAGTTGAACTGAAGAATGATGAATCAGGTAATCTAGCAAATTTAAGAAAATTTAAATTTAAATCTTGTTTAGAGCAATTTTGTTGTCTGCTTTTGACTGCTGCAACAGTGAATGTTGGACACAGTCCCACATCTAGTCAAGGGCCTATGAGTGTACTATATTATAATAATATAACTAAGCAGCAATGGCCTAGTATGAGTGCCTCATACCCATACACCCATAAACTAACATGAAAGCGTATGAATGGGACTGTAGTGTTACTGTTACTTGTTAGTGTAAGTTGAACTATTCATACCTGTGAAGTGTGATCACTGTGAAACATAAGTCTAGCTTTCACACGACTTTCACGAACATCACGATTCGTGCAGACGTAAATAATCATATCTGATTGATACACGTCTGTAAAAACCCAATTACACACACGTGCATCTTCCCACTTCATCTTTGAAGGGCATATGATGATTCTATGAGTAAAATAGTCCTTCAAACTTCAAAATTGTTTTGAGGGAAAGAAGATGGCGCTGGCGAGCTGCCAGTGGCGTCATATTGCCTATGCTATGGCCAATCACAGAACTCCTAGGAGTTCTGTGTGGCTAATAAGCGTGCAGCGAGCGATCGAGCCCAACAGTGTTATTAGTTACCTTCACGTCCGCCATCTTGCTGAGTGACGGCAGTACGGGTTTTTTTTTCTCAACGATGAACGCGCCCTCCCCGGCAGGCCCGCAGCTAGCGACTCGGCTCGCTCCCGGATTTTTCTTCATGCCTTGGGTTTTCTTCCCTTTTCCTGACCCCTATTTTATGAATTTCGAGGACACCTGCGCACCCCTATTTTCTATATTTCGAGGAATATTCTGTCCGCGGACGTTCCTTGAAATTTACCCCTATATCCGCGATTTTGGTAACGGTCATGCGGTCCCCAAGTCACATTGAGTGGCTCCACCGGGAGATGGCCCTTGAAACACTCCGGACGCAGAGCTCTCAGGAGGTCTTCCCATGGAAATCAAACTTGGGTTAGATTTCGAGTGTCCTCCCATACATCACTTTCCAGTCAAGGAGTTATCATAGTTCTGTGATAACTCCTTGGTCCAAACTTTTAGTCCGCTTGTTAAAAATAGAATAAACATACTAAGAATTTTTTCGTTAAAGTGTTGAGAATTATTTGATTTGATTTTTGATTTGAATTTATTCTCATATTTCTCATATCACAAAATAAGTAAATTATCAACATAATATAAGACAATACATTTGATTATAACAATACAGTGTAGCAAAGTAATTTCAGTATAGCAAAAATGGTAGATTGTAACAATGACAATAAATGAGTTCGAAATATGAAGGAACCTGCATAAAAAGCAGAGCTTGTAAAGTCTGCAGGTTCCTTTAAAATATTATGAAATCAGCAATCAAGGAGAAGGAACGCAAAAAAAAAAACCAGACTACATTGGAAGAGCCAAAGGTAAGTGAAAAGAAATTGTGGGGTAAAGAATGAGAAGAAAAACGGAGAAGCTATAAGAATAAGAGAGAGAGGGGGGAGGTAAGAAAAGAGAGAGAAAATTCAATACTAACGCAGTAACGTACTTTAAAAAAAGATACAAGGGTAGAAAACATGGCAAATAATTCATATTTGTTCAGCCAGTGCGTCTTAACTGGGTCCATAACTGGACAAAAGAGAGCATTTTAATTTATATTTAAACGTATTTAAGGATAAACAGTTGATTATTTCGTTAGGAAGATGATTCCAAAACCTGGGTCCTTCGAATGCAATTGTTCTTTGAGCAAATAATGTACGAGTACGTGGAAGGTGGAATGAGTCCCTTTGGCGGGTAGGATAAGAATGGATGAGGTTGTTTCTTTCAAATAAAGATGAAAAAATTTCCGGTAGATCGTCTTTTGAGAGTTGAAACATAAATATACCCAAGTGAAATTCGTATAAATCATGGATTTTTAGGATTTTATTTATTAGAAATAAATGGATTTGTGTGAGCATAAAAGTCAGATTGGTTAATCAACCTAATAGCCCGCTTTTGCAATTTAAATAACTTGTCTAATAGGGTCTTGTTTGTATTGCCCCAAGCCAATATACCATAATATAATTATGATAACACCCCGTTAACATGGTCACCCAACATTCTTTAAATCCTTCTGTCTCTCATTTTACTGTTTCTTCATCTCCCACTCACACTTCCTTCTCTCCTCCTCCTCCTCCTCCTCCTCCTTCTTCTTCTTCTTCTTCTCCTTCTTTTTCTCCTCCTCCTCCTCATTCATCTGCTTTGTCAGTCTATTTTTAACGCCCTTTAACTACACAGTGACAAAGTTAGTAATTTTTGAAATCACCATGAATATCAATACCCAGTAAATGATTATTTCGAAACGGCCGACTGTGTGTGTAATTGGGTTTTTACAGACGTGTATCAATCAGATATGATTATTTACGTCTGGGACCGACCTTTAACGTCACCAACCGAAAGACGTGACTCAGTCTCGAACCTGGGTCCGCTGAATCAGTTTATAACTTCCACTGGTAGCTGGATTACAGGCGCACGCCCAACTCTAAATCTACGGTACAATGTAAAAAAAGAAAGAAAAAGAAAATGAGACAAAAGCGTTGGTAATATATAGATGCGAGGATCTCAGCGCCTCATATTTTATGTCATGTATGTAATAAACATGGAAAATACTCCTCAAACAAAACTTGAGAAATACATGTATATAATATTATACACATCTTTATAGAAATAAATTGTGATACGAATCAAGAGCTAGAATTCATACTCTTTTGATGCAAGCATGGCAATCCTGAATAGTCGGAAAACTTAAATACGTAATCACACCTGAGAACATCGTAAATTAGAAAAGTTTACAAGATATGATGATTGTAAAGGTTGAATATCAACTACACACATCACAGCACAAAAATACAAAATGCCACAATAGGAACAAAATTAGATCTTATTTTTCTAGATCATAAATTACACAAAAAGAGGGGAAAACACAGTATGATCAGACCTTCTAACATATGCACTAATAAATACAATGCAAGTCAACACATAATGTTCCATACATAACAAAGGTAAATTGATAATACATGTAACGTGAATTTACATCGACTGCATTAATTATCGCGTTAGCTTAATTGTCTGACTAACAGGTAAAATGATAATTGAAGTCAATCTGTGTTTACTAAATGTATTCGGTAAACTTTGTAAAGTATACATGTACTTCATATTATTCAATTTGCTCCTACATGTATATGTAATTCAAACAATGTCATTCGGAATGCAACACCCATACATGTGACCAATATGGACACATAACATTGTTGGATAATAGTGAGCACGTAGAGAGCGTGGCTGTAGGGGGAGGGAGGGGGAGGGGTAGCCATAGATGAATTTACATTTAAAGGAGAGTTGGTAATCATGGAAAAGCAGGCGGGGGGGGGGGGGGTATCTAGCCAGATCACATTCTAAAATTTACGGACAAAGAAAAAAACAACTTTGAAAGAATAAATAACCAAAAATTATGGTTTTTCGCTGGCTGGGAATTTGAGGGGGTGGGGGTTATAACGCTGAAATATCTAGGTAATGAGAATAATCTATCGAGGAAATGATCCGCTGGATTTCTTCCAATAGTTTTCATCTTGTGTTATGATCTACATGTATTTCCTGTAATAGGATATCCTCTGGATTTCATAGCTAGACCCGTATCCTCACATTCATTTTATAAAAGTAGAACATCATTCATCCGTGTACCCTGTACTTCCTTCTTTGATTACATTGTCCCTGACAACTCATGCATCTTTTAAAAAAAATTAAATGTACAGTTAAAATTATTGATTTAAAGTGAGTGAATAATATGAAATAAAACATCTTCACATTCAAAGAAACACAGTTAATTAATTTCCCCCAAAATCAATATATCAATAAATAGTAATCATTTCTGTTTTGTGTTAGTTGTCATGAACTTGTTGGCAGTGTCTAATGCTATGGTCACATCCCAGAAAATCCGCCTGCTCGGCGGCCGGGCGGCGAGTTTTTAGCCAATTTCGCCCGGGCACCGCTGTTTTTTTTTTAGGGCATCGCTCGGTCGCCGCTGAAGTTTTAGCACGGAGTTAAAATTTCGGCGGCGCCTGGCCACTTTTCACTCGCCGCCCAAAATACGCTCGATCCCCTGGCGGTCGCCGCCCGGGCACCGACCTAATCGAGCGGTCGCCGTCGAGCGATTTAGGTCAAAAATCGAAGCCGCTAGATCAAAGGCTGCCGAGCGGTCGCCGCCCGGGAATCGATGGTCATCAGTCGGTCACTGCCCGGACGCCGCGCGGAGAAGCTCCCCCGATTTTGCCCAGTTTTGACCTAAAATCGACCGGCGACCAACGGGAAATCGACAGGGCACCGCTCAGGCATCGCTGGGAGGTGTCGTAGTCGAGTGGTTTAAACACTTGACTGGAGATGAGAAGGTTGTGGGTTCGAACCCCGGCACGGCAATAATGTTCTTTGGCAAGACATTAATCGACATTTGCCACTCTCAACCCAGGTGTTAAATGGGTACCGGTAGGAAGGAATTCCTTGAATGCTGTGAGCACCGAATTCGGTAGCCTAGCTAGAGCCGGGGTAATGTTGGAGCGCCTTGAGCATCTTATTACGAGGTGGATATGAGCGCTATAAAAATAACCAATATTATTATTATTATCTACAGCCCGCTCGACTTCTCCAAAAATCGTTGGGCGATGCGTAAATTCCAGCGGCGCCCGGGCAGACTACAAATCGGTCGGTCGCCGCTCTGATTTGTGACCAAAGCATTAAGCACATCGAACATTTGTATACAACTGTGATAACTCCTTGGTTATTCCGAAACATACACATAATATACACACACACATGTACGCACGCACATATACCCCCCCCCCCCCCCTCTCTCTCTCGCTCCCTCTCTTTCTGGTATACGGGAGTACATTCATCAAAACGTGAAATAACAATTAATTTGAACATCTAGTTCTGATCGCTCATTGTAAACAAATTCATAATAATCGGAATGTCAAATCCTGCCCCACTCCCGTATTGACTGTTCCTACTTCGAAACACGTGATTTTGCTTTTCGTTTCACTTGGTCACAAGTATCATAGAGGGGTAATCCTTTCTTTTTCATTCTCTTGCGAATAAGTGATGTAAATTGCACGTCACTTGTAAAGAAATAAGAGCACCAATTCGGCGCCCCTTCCTTCAACCTTGAATTCACTACGCGTCGATCTGTCGTGTCATCTTCTTCTGCATTACGACAAGTATTAAACAAATCAACTTGAATTCGTCGAAACGTTTTTAAATCTTCGTTAAAGGTGGGTCCATACTCCTTAACCTTTTCCCAGAACGTCCTATTGAAATGTTCGTATAACTTAACGTCTTCGGAATTCCACGACCGGATTTGAGCTTGCAAGCTGTCAGTCAATGGCTGGCGAAAACCTGATTGCCGCGCTCCTCTTGATATATGTCTTACATCCTCTAAACTCCAATGCATTAACTTACTTAGGAGTAGCATCGACTCATCGAAATACTCCGTGATCATGACGAGATCGAACTCGTCCTGGAGACGATGTATTTTGCCATCTACCGTCGAGGTATCACTCATGTCGTCCAGATTGACTCCTAAATCAAAGAGTTGTTGATTATGCATCCGCTTCTCAGTTAACTGCCTATTCTTACTGCGCATCGATTCAAAGTTCTTCTCTGGGTCCTCGAAGAATGCTGCCAGTGAGGTGTTTCCCGCTGGAAGATACTGGAACATTCGGAAGTAATAGAACATGGATTCGAACTGGGAGACAGGGTTGCGCACTATGGTGACGTACTTCGCCCCGTGTAATACTGCATCCATATCACTTCGACTATAACGAGCGTGGTTCGTAAGAAAGTTAAACAACGTCTTCTTCTTTCTTGCGGACGTGGAGGACAGTCCTTTGATCTTTGAGACATCGAAGTGTCGGTAGGTGTCGAAAGAATGTCCGCATTTTGGCATTAGGAAGGACAGATCATTGAGGTAGCCATACCGCTGCAGGAATGAAGTAACGGTGGAGGAACCCGTCTTGTGTGTTTTCAAGAAAACCAGACGCTGCACTGGGTCGGGTGTAGTCTTTGAGTCCTGGATGTTTGAAGTGCGTGTGACGTTGATCATTTGTGGATTCGGAAGTGGTTCTTTTTCCCCAAATGCGGATTGCATTCTATTCCTGTAAGGACAACAGCAATATTCTATTTGGATTTCCGTCATTTATCAATTTTTCGTTTCGGTTATTATGTTTTTTTATATTATTTAATTCAAGGAATTCCCCGTTATTAAATGAAATTACCTCCGCCCATACCGCATGCAGAACATATGATCTTGGATGATTTTCACACTGTAGGCAGGCGTTAGAATAATATCTTGTCACTTTAAAGTGAGTTCGATTTATATCTATTTTCTATTTTTCCATAAGGCATACACAGTAAGTCCTGCCTGGGAGTTAGGTATTTTGGATCTATGTCTACTGCGCCTACCCCAAGGGTAACATAGTCATCTAACTTGATTGCGAATACAGGACCTCCCGGTTCCAAGCATCGGAGTCATCCATTTAACCTTTTTAACCTTACAATAAAGAACAAAATCCCTAATAAGAAAGTTTCACTCTCACTCACGTAGAGAGAAGATTTTTGTTCAGAAGCACCGCCGCCATCCCATCTGCCAATGTTGTCATCATGTAAATTGCCATGGCAACCAACAACGCCATGGTGATGCAAGCCGCTGTGAATTGCCTTCGAGAGATCATTACGCTCCTCATGGTTGCTGATGGTCAAAAAGAAAGGGAACAAAACAGAAAATGAGAAGAAGTGATCATATCATACCCAAACTGTGCGTGTAGACGGAGGCGTACGAGACGGTGGGGGGGGGGGGGGGGGGTAGCCTCCCTAGAATTTGACATTTTGATGACGATATTACATTGTCAATGAAATAAAATGTCAAGATT
Organism: Heliocidaris erythrogramma; assembly: GCA_025617745.1. Taxonomy (NCBI): domain Eukaryota; kingdom Metazoa; phylum Echinodermata; class Echinoidea; order Camarodonta; family Echinometridae; genus Heliocidaris; species Heliocidaris erythrogramma. The sequence continues at coordinate 31,614,722 of CM046871.1, read as the reverse complement.
TTGCTCGCTCACTTTAGAACCTGGAAAGTTGAAATTCGGGCAAGAGACGTCAGCCCACAAAACCTCACGAAATTAGGCCCTCCTAAACACAACACACACACATTTTTTTTATAAGTGTTTTTGTTTATTCCTCCAAATAGAAATACACATATACACATGTACCACATAACATAATATAGGTTTTCCCTGTCAATTTCAAACTTTCTCCAATCAATTTAACGTTTCGAGCAATCAATTTCGCCCGAAATGCGATCGCGGTAACAAATCAGAATTCAAATTCGTCTTTGGCCGCTCAAAATCAACATCTCAGCGATCAAATTGCAAATTGCGCCAATCAATTTAAAACAATGAGCAATGGTATTCGTCAATCGTCATTCAAATTCGTCCATTCGTAACAATTCCGTCTTTGCGGTCATTCAAATTCGTTAATGAGCATGCATATTTGAAATAACTGCAATCAAATTAAGAATGTGAGGTTCGTATCAAGTAGAAAGTCAAAATGGGGAGGGTTTGGGGAACGCTTTATGTTAATACTTGGCCATGGTGTTGTTATGCTCATTTGGCAAATAACCAGAAACATTTTCCTTCTTTTCATGTCAAATTTGGGTAGAAATTTGATCTCTTTTTTGATATGGTGTTTTGATTTCTTAAGGGGTCTATGCCCCGGTTCTCCCCCAATCCACCGTAAACTAAATATTTAGTTTACGGTGGATTGGGGGAGAACCGGGGCATATTCATAATCGGAAAAGAGGATCGCTATTCATAATCAAAGAAGAGGGTCGCTATTCAAAATCGGAGAAGAGGGTCGCTATTCATAATTGGAGAAGAGGGTCGCTATTCATAATCGGAGAAGAGGGTCGCTTTTCATAATTGGAGAAGAGGGTCGCTATTCAAAATCGGAGAAGAGGGTCGCTATTCATAATTGGAGAAGAGGGTCGCTATTCATAATCGGAGAAGAGGGTCGCTTTTCATAATTGGAGAAGAGGGTCGCTATTCATAATTGGAGAAGAGGGTCGCTATTCATAATTGAAGAAGAGGGTCGCTATTCATAATCGGAAAAGAGGGTCGCTATTCATAATCGGAGCAGAGGGTCGCTATTCATAATTGGAGAAGAGGGTCGCTATTCATAATCAAAGAAGAGGGTCGCTATTCATAACCGGGGAGGAGGGTCGCTTGTCATAATCGAAGAAGAGGTCGCTATTCTTAATCGAAGAATAGGTTAGCTAGGTTAGGATTATTTGTAAAAAATTGGAATATGATTTTCATTGTTCAATGAAACACTCAAATATGAAAGAATCAAATTAGCAAACAAAATTATATTGGATGTGAGACACCCCACTGCTGTGTAGAAGCAATATGGCGAGGGGCGATGAAACAAATACACCCCCAGCTTAGCCAGGCGGGCAAAAGAGGGCCATGCCCCCCCCCCCCCCCCCCCAGTCAGCCCCTTAGAAAAAAGGCGAGAGCGAAAAAGCGGAGGAAGTGAGATAAAAGAGCCTAAAAAGGCCCAATCCACCGTAAACTAAATATTTAGTTTACGGTGGATTGGGGGAGAACCGGGGCATAGACCCCTTAAGAAATCAAAACACCATATCAAAAAAGAGATCAAATTTCTACCCAAATTTGACATGAAAAGAAGGAAAATGTTTCTGGTTATTTGCCAAATGAGCATAACAACACCATGGCCAAGTATTAACATAAAGCGTTCCCCAAACCCTCCCCATTTTGACTTTCTACTTGATACGAACCTCACATTCTTAATTTGATTGCAGTTATTTCAAATATGCATGCTCATTAACGAATTTGAATGACCGCAAAGACGGAATTGTTACGAATGGACGAATTTGAATAATAATAATAATAATAATATGCCCATTTATATAGCGCAGCCACTATATGGATATACTCTACTGCGCTTAATACAAAGTATCACATTATTACCCCGGCTTTAGCCGAGCTGCCTATTATGGCGCTAAAGCATTTCAAGGAATTTCTGCCTACCGGGTACCCATTTACTTCACCTGGGTTGAGAGTGGCAAATGTAGATGAATGTCTTGCCAAAGGACATTAGCGCCGATTGACGATTGACGATTGACGAATACCATTGCTCATTGTTTTAAATTGATTGGCGCAATTTGCAATTTGATCGCTGAGATGTTGATTTTGAGCGGCCACAAAGACGAATTTGAATTCTGATTTGTTACCGCGATCGCATTTCGGGCGAAATTGATTGCTCGAAACGTTAAATTGATTGGAGAAAGTTTGAAATTGACCGGGAAAACCTATAGTAAATATAAAACCAAATACATACACAAGTTATAAAGCACGTCATAACTCCAAGTAAACATAACATAATGTACATGTAACAAATATAAGCAATGTCCCTAACAATAATTATATTCAAAATATTTTAATAACAAAACAAAGCGAAACTAAGAAAGAAGCTCGATGAACTTGAAATCCTAAAACTAAAAGGGGGGGGGGGAATAAAGAATTCAAACTTTCTCCAAACTTACTCCCCCCCCCCTTCCCCACCCCACCCCACCCATATACACACAACACACACTCAGACACACTCCTCTCACAAATGGTAAAACACACACACACACACGCACACACACGTTTACATGGCTTTACTTCCGAGGACAACTATTGTTCCTCTATTGTTACTCGTCCTCGGACAGTCGACGGAATAAAGCACAAATTCATTGTTCGACGTTCGAGGACTATTGTCCGGCTTCCGAGGACCATTGTTGTCATGATTTTTTTTTTGTTCTCTGTCCGAAAATGTCCTCGGACATAATGCTAAACAAACGCACATTCACATACATGGACTTGTGGGGAACTCTATTCATTTCTCCTATTGTGTTTTGTACCCCACAAGCACTTCTCCTATTGTATTTTGTACCCCACAAGCATGACGGAATAAAGGGCATCATTGTGCTCTTTTGTTCTCTGTACCCCACAAGACTATCTATGTAAAACCACACCTACACACACGCACACATACACACACACACCAATAAGAAATAACTAGATGAATGCGACTGCGTCTCCGATATGCCTCCGCCTGAATTCAGTTAAATTCATGGATCAAACTGTTCTTGAAATATTGTTATAACCAGAATAAAAAACCTATAATTAACATTATAACTGATAAAAAAATAAACAAACATTAATTTCACTTCTAATGTTGAAGGGGGGGGGGGGGGTGTGACACCCAAATTTGCCGACAAAAATGCTGAACCCTAATTACCCCCCCCCCCCCCCCACCGCAGATCTTGATCATACGGGCCCATTTTCGCAAGGAGGGGGCTGACGCCTTTTACCCGAATATCAACTTTTCAATTTCTAAATGTTTGCAAGCGACGCGAGCAAGCAAAATTTTTTAACTTTTCGTAATGAAAATGTACAGAAGTTACATAATTATCTGGCACCTCGCTACCCGAATATGAATTTTTAAATGTTTGCGAGCGAGCAAAGCGAGCAAGCAATTTTTTTAACGTTTCATAGTGAAAATGTGCAGAAGTTACATACAGAAGTTACATAATTATCTGGGAACCGTGCTGCCCAAATATGTGGGTATTCTGGTTGTTTTAGTTGCCCAAATATCGGAACTCTAAAATTACTCAGAGGAAGGGGGGGGGGGGGCTGCAGCCCATTCCTGAAGGGGGACGCCTTTTGCCCGAATATAAAAATTACAGTGTTCTTGCGAGCGAGCAATTTTTTAAAAAAACTTTTCGTAGTGAAAATGTAGAGAAGTTACACAAGTTACATAATATTATTATCAGGGAACATTGCTTTCCAAATATTTGGATATTCTAGCAGCTTGCAGTCCTCTTTCCTCTTCCCTCTCCCTTTCCCCCTCTTTTTTTTCTTTTTGCCGACAGAGGTGTCGTATGTGTGTGTGTGTGGGGGGGGGGGGTGACACCCTCACCCCCTCTAGCGACGCCCCTGTTCGTCTCAATATGGTGATGCATACTATATAGTACCAAGTTTTGAGATAATGGCTCAAATCGTTAAAGATATATTGCGATAACGAGGCTAAAAACGTGAAATTTCATGGTAAATTATATCTGTGACCTTCGACCTTTGGCATATTTACCCCCATATCTAATATGTTTGTCTCAATATGGTGATGGATACTAATATCAAATTTGAAGCTCATAGCTCAAATGTTTCTTGAGATGTTGTTGTTGTTGGTTTTTCCGGCGCTGTCGTTCAAAATATGAATACTTACGCCATCTCGGTTGCGTTGTTAAATATAAGGCTTTTTATGACTTAATTATATATTACTTTGTTTTTCTGTAGCAGAAAAAGCCGTATAAGGTGAGAGGAAAAAAGAAAAGAAAAGGTTAAAACCTGAAATTTCAGAAATTGACCTCAGTGACCTTTGACCTTTGACCTACCTACGTATCCCAAAATCTAATCAGATCGTCATCCTAAGGTGATACATACTAGCACCAAGTTTGAAGTTAATACCTCAAATAATGTTTGAGATATCGCGTTGACGAGAAAGTGGGACGGACGGACAACCCGACCATTCTAACCTGACGCTTGAAACTGTCCAGTTTTCCGTTTCGAATCGTTTACATTTTATTAACATGATTAATGCCGATCCATAATTAGCATGATTGGGTGTAGTCAGTGTGATTTCAAAAGTCAGTGTTGGGCTCATTTCATTTCATTTTGTGCAAAATAAAGTTATAAGTATAATTCTCATTCGTATCTCTTGGGACCTATGTAATACAAGCAGTGCTTTTAAATTAGGTTCCACCGCTTTTGTTTTATTATAAATTCCTTACCAATAATTGTAATTACTTCATTGTATTCTTCTATTATAATATTCATGCTATTGTTCATACTTTGATAATATTCACTATTGCTTGTGATGTATGATTTATTGTGATTTGTTCAAGAAAAACAAGAGTGGAAAAAACAAATTCAAATCAAATAACTATCTCCTCGATACACTCTTAGAAATATTGGGCAAAATTTTACCCAAATTTTACCCAACATGAGGGTCCTTATGAGTCCGACCAACTTTTGGGTAAACTTTACCAATTTCATTCTTATTTTTGACCAATGTTGGGTAAATGCATGTAAAAGTTGAGCAAGATTTAACCAACCTATGCCCAATCTTCATTTACCCAGTGGCATTTACCCAACATTTCTAAGAGTGTATCGAGGATATTTCCACCTTTTGGAATCAAATTAACGCCTTGCGATCTTTACCGTCACTGTCCCCCAATATCAACTGGTGTAAATTTATAAGAAATCGGGAAAACAAGACTGGGCGAACTATGATCTTATAGATAACGACTATCTCTAAATATCTCTAAATATATTCCTCTTTATATAAAGAAACAGCTATTTATAAAGGATAAATATAGACATCGGGAGCAACTTGATAGCTCTCTCTTGCTGTAGGCAAATAGCATACGAAATGTAATCTATTGTAGTAAAGTGTCCCATCTTCCTGCTTATAAAACAGACACAAATTAGTTTACAACTTCAAGTGCAAATCGTTTACTAAAACAAAATCGTAAGCAAATCAGAACTTACCACTCTATTCCTTCCTATTCCGAACAAGAATATTAAACTCTGATCAATGACTCTGTCAAAAGCCGTTTATTGTATACCGAGCAAAATCAAAGTGAATCGTTTTCTATTGAAATCCTGATACCACGTAAAACACATGGAAACATACTAGATATAATTTATATCACATATATTGTGTACCTGTTCGAGTCAATTTATTGAACTGAACCTTGAATTTTCAGCAGGACTTTATTATTCAGCAATCAAAATGAGGACTGTTATTCAATGAGAGCACCCAACTGAGAACACTATTCAAAACGGACAAAAGAGGTCAATCTAAATATCCAATACACATTGGATATTTAAAGCAATTGCTGAGTTATTTTCAATTGAGTTTGTGCATTGGAATAGAAAAGGTGTTAAAGTCAACTCAAACTCAAGAAAGGGCTTATTACAAGGTAAATTTATGATATTTTATTTTGCTATGATAACACAATCTTGGTTTAATCCGCATCCTTTTTTAAAGGACCTATGGAATGCAAGTACATGTTGATCTTTGATGATGTGTATTGTTCTGTACATCACAAAATTTACAACCATTTGATCTGAATATGTGTCATATATTTTTAAATATTTTTATAATTATTTTATATTACCTGCTAGGCCCCGCCCCTAAAAAATCCTTTGGAGTCTGATTCTTCACATGACATCATCAGTCAATCATCAGTCACCTAAAACAAGCCAAACAATAGACACTGGTATATACCTATCCCTCAGTTTAGCACCTGCTCACAATAGCATCGCATGTTTTAATACAATACCAACTCATAAACTCTCAATCACAATAGTAGATGCTATGTCAGAAATGCTCCAGCATCACAGGAAACGAAAGGTACTGAAAATCTGTTGTATGAAAACACACGATGCTATTGTGAGCAATTACAAAACAGAGAGATACTTTACATACATTTATTGATGAATAAATTATTCATACTTTTGCAAATACAATGTACTTCAGATTTTGAAAATCTGGGTAATCTTCGCAATATGACGTAGCATACCTAAAAGAGCAAGATTCATACGTCAACATGCGTCGTAGTATATTTCACGGTATTGAATATGTATCGAATAACAAGACATGGTTTTTGCTCATTATAGAGGATATATCGTTATAAAAAAAATAATGGTTGTGGAATTAAAAATGTACCCTCCTTTTGATGGCATTTTCTGTCAAAATGTACGCATGTTACTAATCACTTTTGTAACAAGCGCGTAATACATGTATCCTATAGTATCCATATCATACTAAGATTAAACTTCAATATCTTACAGGAGGAAAATAATCCATGTAATAGACTCTAGTATTATTGATGAATACATTATTCATATTTTTGCAAAGCATTCTAAAATTTGATCTTTTTGATAATCTGTGTAATAGTTATGAGATATGGCATGGCATGGACGGAGGACTTGATTTAGTCATTATCGAGCATCTTGATTTGTTCAACCGTTTCCAAACGGAACTGAAATTTCAGGAGTTTTTGGACGGGGATTTTTGTTAATTACAGAGGATTGCCGTGTTAGGTGTTCATGTCAATGTTGCCACGAATCGCTGGACCGGTTGATTGACGTCATCAAAAAGATGTATTAGGCCTATATGTACGAGCAATCAAGAGAGAGGGGAAAAATACTTATATCCAAAATTTATTAAGAGCATACACAACAGGTCCATTAAAATAATAATTTTAAAAAAGGGAAAAAGTGTAATTGATCATAATTAAACGATGATATTAAACAACAACAACATTCAAAATGGTTCCAAGCATAAAAATAGAGTTGCGAACGTACGTGTGTGCTATCGCGAGAAAAAAACGTGTGCACCAAATGCAGGTGAAATGGTGCAATGGACAAAATAATGAGCAGAGAGTTTTTAGTTATCACGAGACAAGAGGTTAGAAGGCTGTTAAAATGAATTAGAGATTATTATATGGATTGAAACAAGGTCATTTGAAAGTTTAGATACACTGGATCACTTTGAACAATGAAGCATTGAAGCACAAAGGAGAATTCAATTTTTAAAATGATTGAGACTAAAGTAACGCATTCATTCGTTGCATCGATCAGCCCAAACTTAGAACAAGGAGATTTTGACAACACTTAAAAAACAAAAAAACAGTCATCCATGGCAGAAATGTCATGAATGAGGTACCATGGCACTGGACAGGCAATAAGTTACCCTTCACCATCAAATAAATTTCAAAGTCACAACGGTTATAACATTTGAATTAGAAGCTATCAAAGTTAGGTATACTTTTTTTTATACGCACTATATATACAGTGTAATGTCAAGAAGAGCTATAAAGTTGGGCCAAAAAGTTTAGACATGCACATACACCTGACCTCACATTTTCCCAACCTCACTCATTTCTGTTTGTCTCAGAGTGATTTTACTGGATGCTTATACTATATTATACAAATGTTGACTGCTTTGAGGGGCACGGTGAAAACTATGGCCCGAGGTGAGCTCGCAACTGTGCTATGCCCCGAGACAACAGTCGAGGTCCATAGCACAGGTGCAAGATCACCGAGGGCAATGGTTTTAACCGCGACGCGAAAAAGAAGGAGTCAACATTTGTTTTATATACCGCCAATGGCGGATCCAGGATTGAGTAACAGGGGGGGGGGGGCACACAAATGAAGGTTTGTCAAGTTTTGGAAAAGGTAGACCTGTATTTTTGGGGTCTCGCCAGCTTCTCGAAAATTCGCTCAGTGGGGGAGGGGGGTTCAGTTTCCCTCCATAATTCCCTGACAAGCAAAACAAAAAAACTGACCACATCCTTCTTTAGCTCAGAAATTCATTTCAAAGACAGATGAAATATGGTAAAGTGATAATCAACTCCTTGGTAAAGCAGGTAAAGGGACCAAACTTGTCTGTTCGAGGTGAAAAGTTTGCAGGAATGTTGGGAGAGTGTGAGGTAAAGTGTTTTGCTTCCAGGTAGGTACATGTAAACATCAAATCAATTTATCGGTTTAACTACATGTGTACTGGTGCTCCTTCATGCGCTAGCCGGCGACAAGTGCTCAGGGGTTTCTTTCGTCAAAGATACAATACAACTGTATAGTCATGATAGTGTTACGGTTAGGGTTGTAATATGGGTTTAGGTTTGGTTTAGGGTTAAGGTTAGGGTTCAAATGTTGTTGGGTTTAGTATTCGGTTTAATCCGTTAGTGTACGAAATCGGCACGGAACAATTGTCGCCGGAGCATGTCCTGTATAAGTTTATAACTTACCCCATCCAAACAAATGTGCGGAATGTTTACATAGTCCAACTACATGTACTATCAAGCCTCATTAAGAATTATCATTCGGAGTTCATGTTACGGCAGGCAGTCGTAGTCGGGTTGATGTCGGTGACTGAATGAGTGAGTGAATGAATGATGGTGTTATGACATTACCATCCGGATTGGCTACGTGATCATATATATCTGACATCTTACCCGCTTTGGGTGCTCGTCGGAAACCAGTTGAGTAGTCTACAGGCACAAACCCTTGTCAGTCGTAACGCGTAACAGTGGGTCTGAAAGACTGAACTAGGAGGCTTCTGAAACAGAAGTCCACACGGTGGCTGCTCTTGGCACAGATAAAGACTTGCAAAGTCAAGCTCAGCTCAAGACTTGATGGAATTGCGTTTAAGTGTCAAAATAGTGTCTGTGCCTTGCAGACTACGCAGAGGTTGGTTTTCGGAAACCAAAGGAGGTAAACGAACTCAGCGCAGCGGGTGCTGGCCATGGATGAACGAAACAAATGGAATGACCCCATGACCGCAATCATTATTTTTATCTGATGGGTATGCGGATGGTTGAGGGTGAGCTGGGGTAGAGGGGGTGTTGATAGCCCCCCCCCCCCCCCCCCTATTTGACGGTTAGAAGTTGGTCATTCCCAAGAAGTTTGTTTTGGTTCATACAATGCATCTATCACTTATTCGACAAGCTAAACAGCAGCAACAATAAAAAAGGGTTATGAAATTTTGTCGAAAGGGCGAGGATATATAGGTCCCACTTTGTCAAAAGTATCTGACATATAAAACAAGCAAACAAACAAACAAACAAACAACCATAGAAATAAAACAAAACAAACCAAACCAAAACATGGACGACCAACCGAACAAACAAAACAAATCGAAAAAGGAGCTACTACATAGTACCAGTAGTATCATTTTTTTTTTCGGCGGAGGAGGGGGGGGGGGGGGGGTGGGTGGGTGGGGAGCTAGCACATATCCCCCTGAATCCATCATCACCATGAGCACTGGTCAAACACCAAAAATGTAATCTTTATTGTTTGTTTGTACTCGCATACCCCAGGAGGGTGATTGGGTTAATAAACTAAACTAAACTAAACTAGTCAATGTTGGTACTCGGTGATGGAACGGACAGGAATGACATTCTGTGGTAAGGTCAGTGCCATCAGACTGTATATGCTTCTCATCTGTTGGGGACTCGGTCATTATAGCTATAGTCTGCAACGTTCAACAAAGTACACATGACTTGTAAACACTATACTGGAAGTAGTGCTTCGACTTCATTCAAGTACATGAACGATAAATGTAAATGTATGTGAATTAATTACTACAATTTCAATCGAGAAAACTGTATAAAATCGTTTGTGGGGGAAAACAGTTGTTCGCGACATAACTTTTAAACGGTCATTTTCGCGGGGGAAAAGTGCACAGTCTTGTGTACATGTGATTCATTTATTTCGCGTCATGAACTATTGGTAAATCTGGACCAATCACGAAGGGATTCGGATTCAGTTAAAAGCCAAATTGTGTTTAATTCACAAACTTGTGTCACGTAATCGCGTTTTCGTTCGCATGAGTCCAATGATCCTAGTCTGCATTAAAGCAGTGAAGCTTATGTTCAATTCTACCTATCACAGAATCCACATATTTCTCAATACTTATGTTAACAATTGTGCATGCTTTGTACATTTACTACATGAATATGTAAATATGCAACTATGCTTTTGTATTTTATACACATTCTGTTAATCTTCTCTCTCTCTCTCTCTCTCTCTTTCTCTTTCCCTCTCCCTCCCTGCCTAGCTATCATTTTGTTACTACCGTTCCTACCATTACTGCATTAACTGTTTTAGATTTGTATTTATACATGTACTCGTGCGATTGTAACAGAACATGCAATTCAGCCACCAGGCTGCAAAATGTATCTGCTATTGTGTATAATAAACCATTGAATAAATAATAAAGACACATTCACAAACTCGATGATGACTAGAGCAGGGGCTTATACCCAAGTCACATCGGTTACATGTCGTTTTTCCGAAGCATCATAATTCCAAATGTTCGCTTTTCCGAAGGTTCATAATTCCGAAGGTTCGTTTTATGAAGGTTCATAATCATAATTCCGAAGGTTCATCGTTCGGAATGTTTGTTTTTCCGAAGGACCCCAAGGAAGACCAGTGTTATTCTAATAATAACGCTGAATTTGGGCCATCCTCTGCATCTCATTTTCTCGATGTACATGATTTTGATGTCTACCTATGTTGTATATGTTTTTATATGATTCGGAAATAAATACAAACAAGGTTCGTTACTCCGAAGGTTCCTAATTCCGAAAAATGTAAAGCGCATTGAAGTATTAATGCGCTATATAAATGTAACATATTATTATTATTATTATTATTATAAAATGCAATAGAACCCGTCATAATTCTTCGGAATCATGAGCCCTATTTCATTTTCGGAATTACGAACCTTCGGAATCTTGAACCATCGGAGTAATGCAGCAAACGGTTCGACATTATGAACCTTATTTCATTTTCGGAATTTTGAACCTCCTGGTAAGGGGAATTTGTGTTAAGGTATTATGAATCTTCGGGGAAATGAGTGCCCTCGACAACGGACAGAACACACGATTACATCATCCCGAATGGCCGAGATCTTGTCCGCTATCGGTTTGGAGTCGATGCTGCGATGTCACTGGGGTATCAGTCCATATGGTTTCGTATATAGGCCTACACCCACACTGATTGGATACATTAGCCTGGCTCAAAAAGATCATGGCCAATGTTAAATATTGACAACTGACCAGAATCGCTTGAATTTTGACGCCTTCCCACGCTACTAAATTTCCCGAGATCAGTTTCTGTCGATTCACACTACTGCTGACACGGGGGAAAATACGCCTTCACGCAATACAAACATATTTTCTTTTACTAATGGTAAAATGCAGACAGGAGGGGGAGAGGTTTAGTATAACTCCAGACGAAATAAATAATTAATAATATGAATAATTTGATCTTATTTTATACCCAGGGTAGCCACATTAGTATCAATACTGCTCTTCCTATCGGTCCTGCAATAATCACCCCAGCTTTGCCAGGTAACTAATACTTGTGTCCAAATGGACAAATCCTTATTACATTTACCAAGACATAGATTTTATTTATTGTAAATTCACAGACGATCTAATTCCTGTATTATATTGATAGATGAATCCAAAGTAATAGGGGGGAACTAGGGAGTGTTTCATGAAAGGAAGTTGTCGGATATTTTAACCGACAACCGTTATAAGCTACTGAAATCCTTGCAGCTGATTGGCTGAGAGCAAATTTGTTGGATAAAATATCTGACAAGTCCTTTCATGAAACGCCCCCCAGATAGGTTGGTTAAGCCTTTCATGACAGGAATTATTTAAGGACTAAATTTATCACATTTTGTTCTTCAAATTGGCAACAATATATTTTTCCTTTTAATGCTACATGGTTCTAATAAAATATATTGTTAGTAAACGAAGAAGCTTAATGGGAGGAATTTTTTAATTTGTAAACAATTTTTTAGGCATTTTACTCCCAGTGTTATAGATCGTATGCTCGATCTGTAATGAAAAACAAAAGTTCGAATCCCGCTGGTTCCAATTTTTTCTGACTTGTGTTTTTCATTACAGATCGAGCATACGATCTATAACACTGGGAGTAAAATGCCTAAAAATTTGTTTACAAATTAAAAATTCCTCCCATTAAGCTTCTTCGTTTACTAACCATTGTCTACGGCGGACCGTTTGAATATTAATGAGTCAGAAAGAAGAGGATCTTGGGTATTTGATTCCAGTTCATCGTGACTTGGCCGTGAACCAGAATAGCCTGGTGGTTAAGTCGCTGCCCGGCAAGCAGTAGATGACAGGTTCGAATCCCGCTGGTTCCAATTTTTTCTGACTTGTGTTTTTCATTACAGATCGAGCATACGATCTATAACACTGGGAGTAAAATGCCTAAAAATTTGTTTACAAATTAAAATATATTGTCTTTGAAAAAACAGACATGGCCAGGAACTTTGACGAATAGTTTAAAATTCCCAATTTTGATTAAGAAAACAATGATTTTGAACTTTTCAATGTGTTGCAAATTTAAGGATTTTAAAGCTTATTCTCCTTTTTTAAAATTCCTGGCATCAAACGCAATACCGATATCATGCAACCAAATTGGACACAGTGTCTCCAGAAATTTTTTGCTCTTTCTACTCATTTACCTGGTATATTTTTTAGGGCTCTAAATCAAAATTTATTGAGCCAAACCCGTAAAATGTGGTCAATTGTCTCGAAGGGTTAAAATTTGTTTGAGATAAAAATGTGTAATATTCTTGTCTTTGTGGACCATTAAATCAATTTAAAATGTTCTCTACAGAAACATATTTCATTACGACGCCCGTATTTTTTTCCACGATGAAAGATTATTCATGTGGCAGACGAAATTCCAAATTCTCGCGATCAATCGGAAATTTTAGAAGGATGAGGAAGAGTTCACTTCTAAATACGGATGCTTACGTTGCAGAATAAGTTATTGACAGTAGATTTAACTCTGTCCACGTCTTGGAAGTGCTATTTTACTGTAGTCTAGCTACGTAATCATGGTAACTCTTTTAGGCCATGCAAAGGAAGAAGGAAGGAAGGAAGGAAGGAAACGCTTATGTTTCAATAACCGCCAAAGTATTAGACCAGATGGACGCAGAGGCGTCTCTAGACTAATAGTTTTTTAGTTTTTTTTTGTGGGGGGGAGGGGGTGCTAGTGTGAGACTAAATCTGTCGATAGGTGACAAATTTCTACTTTAAAAAAAGAGATAATAAGATCATAACTTTATTTCGATTTGCTAACAAGGATGGAAAAAATAATATAGAATGATGTAATTTCAGCAGAAATGACTAATTTATTTATTTATTTATTTCTGATATTTAGACTGGGTGACTCATTATCAACTATAGTGGTGGTCTTCCACGAGGCCCTGTTAACAATAATCAGAAACAATAGTAAACAAACAAAAAACAACCCACAACAAAACATAAATATAAACTCATAACAGCAACACCAAATAAATGTATAAACATAATAAAGTATTTGGTATCCTCGTAAAGAATGTTTGTTTGTTTTGTTTTGTTTTGTTTTGTTTTGTTTTGTTTCGAATGATACGTGATATCACAACATATCACAACATTACCTATTCTACTTACCCCGACGCTTTTTCATAATTTTGTTAACACATGTGACTGTAGTAAGCAGAATCGTTGTATGATTGCATTTCGTGGATTCTATAGCCTGTATTCATAACACATAATTACAAATTGTTTCATAAACATGATAAAGGTAGACAACAATTGATGGGTCATGTTTTGATGGCTGAATCACTTGTAATAACTGGGAACGAAAATAACATGATTTATATGAGTTGGTTTGAATGAAATGAAAATGATGGTAATCCGAGTGAATCTGAATGTGACGTCTGCGATGTCCTCAAAGTTTATTATTATTATTTCCTTGTAAAAAATGAAGAAAGAAGACAAATTAACGTATAATTATTGAGGAAAACTGGAACGGAGTGGGGGTGAGGGCAATTATGTGACGATTGTCTTTGGTAAATTTGCTTTACTCGTAATTTTTCTTGCTCCAAGAAAGATAACACTATATAGAAACGTTGTCTTAATTGTTGTTTTATTCCTAGGAGTCTCTGATCTTTTGGCATCCATCAAAAATAATGCTTTTTGTGAGGTGCCAACTGCCAACTGCATTTTTAGATGGTGAGAAAGAGCCATAAAATACTGATTATTATTGTTACATTAAACCGTAGAAAATAACAATATAAGTTCTTTTGTTTAATCGAAACGGATTGATAAAAAAAAAAGCATTGATCTTACTAAAATGTAACTTGTATTTAGGACTTTTATTTTAAGTTTTGGAGTTTAAACATTTTTATGACAAGATGGCCCCAAAATAAATATTATCTTCTTTCCTACGTCGGTTGCTACGGGAGACAGTCTGCATGGTATGTGCAGTGCTTTATTCAATTGGGAATGCTGGCGTAATTTTTTTTTCCTATTGCACCTAAACAGGTGTTAACATGGAGCTTACAAGCTTATAACAAGCTGCCAAGGTAAACCCAAAATGAGGATGTAAACTCGATTCAGACCAATATACCTACATTTTACCGACCAATATATTTTTCAGAACAATATACTTACCCCCCCCCCCCCCCCCCCCATCTATCCATGCATGAGGTTTGAATAAATATGCATGTTTCCCCTATGCTTTTTGTAAACCCAACATTATAATTAAATAATAGACGTTCATTATATCACGCACTATAACAACAAAAAGGTACACGAAGTTATTTTAAAGCTCTTTTAATGTTGAGTTGATCCCCCTAGTTTCTTTTCCTTAATTTTCAACAATTCGATTCTTTTATTTTATTTTTTGGACGAGGATGGGGGAATTGGGCTTGCACGTCCCCCTCACTATGCCCATCATGGCCCGTATTAAAATACGCCTCTTTCAACCCATATACATGTATCATCTCACTTAACGCATTGTTATATCGCCCCTTCTTATTCCTCTGCTCATCTGTCCCTACTACGCCCCAAGACCGCCTTCCGCCTCTCTGCAAAGTGCAAGTGAATGCCTCGCTGGCAGATATATCCTTTAACCCTGGACTATCAATTATGAAGTACGACTGGTTATAATCGTACTTATAGCGGTCCCAGCCATATGTCTTTACGTAGGGCCAATCATTTCGACTGGTAGGATGTAATGGTATCTCTATAGTTCAACGCGATTCAGTGTTTTGAGGTGAATGTTCACATTTTTTCATGTGGTGACGGTGTTAAGAAGCCGAACTTCAAAAGTTATTCTTGATCTTTGGTAAGTGGTCTTTTCGATCTTGTATTTCTTCAGTTTCTGTGCAATACTGTTTCGTGTGTTGTGAAGTTCTCCGGTAAAATGATTTTTTTTACCTTGTACGTGTTGTATACGTACATGACGTACCTGTGCACATTATGTTATACTTCTTTTTCTTCTTCTTCTTCTTCTTCTTCTCCTCCTTCTTCTTCTCCTCCTCCTCCTCCTCCTCCTCCTTCTTCTTTTTCTTCTTCTTCTTCTTCGTATCTTCCTTCTTCTTCTACTTCTCCTCCTCTTCCTCCTCCTTCTTCTTCTCCTTCTTCTTCTACTTCTCCTCCTTCTTCTTCTTTTTCTTCTTCTTCTTCTTTTTCTTCTTCTTCTTCTCTGTAGGGTTTATAGTCATGTTAGTCTTTTTACTTGAGATGCTTCATTGAAAATTAATTCAAACAATATTTCCCATTAACTACGCGTTTAAAATCTTATAGGTTGGTATTTATTTATTTATTTATCATTCACAATATTTAATCAGGAAACCCAATCAACAAATGCTGCTCTCCCTTGGGGTCCTGTACTAAATAAAAATAAAATGCGAGCATCATACATGAGTAGTTAATTAATACATATCAATGATCATTATGTTTAATAAACAAATTAAAAGCATCAGCAATGAAATAACACATGTTTGCTAAAATTACAAACGCAATTGATAAACAAATTGCATTTTAAGGAATTCTGCAAATGCTGACGGAAGGATGCAAGAGATTGTATATTTTGACAAGAGGGTTCCAAACTGTTCCAAAGTGAGACTACTAAATAGTGAAAAATAATGTTTGAAGGACTCTGTATTACAGTTGGGATAATGTATCTTATTTTGAGACGATGCTCTAGTTCCATGTGTATGAAGGTCTTTCCTAAAAATCAATAACCTCGACAAACATGAGGGGGCAATATTTTTCATGCATTTAAACATCTGAAGAAACGAACTCTATGTTCAAAACGCACCCAGCCTAAAGAAGCGACTAACGTATCAGAAGGAGTCATAAAATCTGCTTTTAAAATTATCGTAGCAGCCCTTTTCTGCAACTTGTTTAATCTTTCAGTGTCTTCCTTGAATCTATCCCCAAACAGTACAACAATAATCTAGGATAGGCATAACCATAGCATTATACAAGGTGAATAATGTATTTTCATTAACACAACCCTTTAATCTTCTTATTACACCAAGATTCATGCTAACTTTACTAGATACTTTGGATACATGTTCCTTCCACGAGAGCTCATTATCTATCGTTCTCCCAAACATTCAAAGGATAAAACTTGCATAATCTCATGGTTATTACAAATCATGTTAAAGGGGGTTTCATTAGACTACACAGATTGCGATAGTCTAGTTCGTGTACCAATTATCATCCATTTTGTTTTATCATAATTTATCATCATGCGGTTTCTTTCTAACCAGTCAAAGTTGCGCCTTCCGCATATATCGATGTACCATCCGCGTACAAAACAATTTTAGAGTGTTTCAGTACCTAATTAGGCATATCATTTATAAATATGGAAAATAACTTTGGGCCCAAGATAGATCCCTGTGGAACACCTTTACAAATTGTTTTACTATCAGACAATGCACCATTTACACTAACACGCTGTGACCTAATAAGAGTGAAACCACTTGATTCTGGGAGTAAATACGTCATGTATATCAAAAGCAAAACTTAGACATCGGACTATAAACTTTCTATGTTAAACTTAAAATTTCAGCAGCATACAGGCCATAGCTGTCTCTCACTCTCTATTTCTCTATGACTCTATCTTTCTCTCTCACATTTACCCATGCCTCATATGACTCCTGTACTAGATACACTCATCTACTATAGTGCCCCCGGCCAAATGAAAACTGTTTCTACATATTATGTTCAGATAGAACCCCCTCCCCTCCAGGATCCACCATTTTGAAATAGTTTGTTAAAACTTTGTTGTGTGATGTAAAGCAGTTGATCCAGATTTCATCGAATAATGTTACATAAATATATACCTTTTATACCACACTGACTTAATTTTATTGTCATGATTATCTTTATAATATTGATGACAATTGTTGATGCTCAATATGTTACTCGTAGTGTTTCCCCCAAAACAGTAAGTAAATACCTCCCCCCCCCCCCCCTCCCCGCCCTTACACTCGCTAGCCCCGTTCTTCAGTTTAGCCTGATAACTACTGGATAACTACTGACATGTTTTCTGTGCTTCTGTGAAGACATAAAGCTACAAACCAATGGTGAAGCCAACCGCTGGACTTTAGGTTAAACCATGAAGCTACAGTGGTTAAACCAAGGAGTTGGATCACAACGTCACTATTTATCCTGAGAGTGACGTCTCAAGGCTGACCTAGTTAAAAGGAGAGGTCATGCAATTCTCAGCAAACAAACAATGAATTCTAATTTTCTGGAATAGTCTTACCACGGACAACTATTTATTACTGCACATCGAAGATCGATGACGAAAAAAAAATCAAACGACGATGAGGAAATGGTGATGGTCAATGACATTTATTTTGTTTTCTTCAGCATTATAAAAGTCATTTTGGTTTTATTGATATTGCACTCACCGTACTATAATAAATGCCCGTTTTGCTGTGAAATTATATCTATTTTATTACTACAATATATCTAACTAATGAGTGAATATTTGTAAAACAACAAAAACAACAACAACAACAACGAACGATCTTGTTCTACGTGTACGTTGATAATACCAGGATTATACCAATTCTTGCAAGCTTCCAAATGCAATAATGTTTGCCTGTAGGATTCCAATCCCTGTTTAACCATATTCAAATGAGGGCGTGCTACGGTTTAACCCGAATTTCACAATTCAAATGGAATTCCAACCTGGTTTTTTGTTGATTTCAATAAAAGCAGAAAAATGAGAGAAACAAATTGTTAACATTTTGAGCACAAGGAAAAAAAAGTTCTGAAGTTTTGAAGTTGTAATAAATCAGACACAAATTGTCTACTCGGTGGCGTATCTTGTCAGCTCCTCTCTCATTTGGTCTGTATAGAAAATTTCATTAATTTTCATTTTCTTAGTTATTGACGAAGGAATACATTTGTTTCATACAATCTTTGTGTAAAACATTATCCGTGCAATGATTATGTCTAGGTTACATGCATGATTAAATATTTTCTTTAGAAACTGAAAGTAAAAATATATACTTTTTTAGTAAATGGCAAAAAGTGGGAGAGGAGCTCGGAAGATACGTCACGGAGTTTACTAATTTGTGTTTGGTTGATCACAACTCCAAAAATTCATAAGTTTCTTATTTCTTATCGGATTTTTGTCAAACTTTCATTGATCTGTTTATATTTCTTGTTCTTCTTCTTTTAGAAGCAACTTAATATCAGGGTGGACTTCCCCTTTGGCCTCTTTGCTTCTTCGAGATCTTTTGATGCAGGGTCTGTATTTACATCGAATACAAATTGAGGTTCATTTCGATTTCTCGATGAAGAGTTGTTTATTCGACTGTTACAGTATAAGTCGCAAAAATGTAAAATAAACCTTCTTAAAGGTTTTCAAGGTCAGCCTGGAAATAACGGAATACAAAAAGCTTCACAAATTCTAACCATACTCCTGATTATAAACACACTCTGGCATAACTTAAATATACTTTAATGAAGAAGAAAATGAAGAGGAAAAAATAGAAATTACATGCACAATAATTTGGGCAAGACAGTAAAAATACTACGGTAAAACCTTGAATTCTCAGTCCATTGTCAGAAATATGGGCCACCTTTTCCCTGTCAGAAGTGAAGTCGGTTAAATAATTTCTATATAGTATAGCTTCTTTCTTTTATTTCAACCAATGCAAGAAATATTAATCCCAAAGCCTTCCAAACCTTCTGCATAATTCCACCAGGATCTCGAGTTGACGGGCTACCATCCCAGTACGTGAACGCCAGCACCGACGAGGTCCACGATGACCACGGTCTGATGTTACGATGCTGCTCTCATCTCTTCCCCCGCCCGACCTTCATCCTGTTCATCATCGCCATCATCTTCGTTATCGTCTCTCTTTCGGCCCTGCTCTCGTTACCTCCCATTCGTAATCGTAAAAGCAGGTACGGAAAAAACAATAGATAAACAAACAAACAAAAATCAAAAGTAACCATTATATTTAATTGCAGTGCTGCCATGTCCATTTATGTCTTTCACTCTCATCAGGGGCGTCGCTATAACATTTTGAATGGGGGGGGGGGGGGGGTCTGACACCCAAATGTGACACCCAAATTTGCCGACAAAAATGCTGCACCCTCATCTCCCCCACAAATAATAATAATAAAAGAAAATCGCAGATGAAGAGATGTTGATCATACGGGCCCATTTTCGCAAGGGGGGGGGGGGGGGGGGAGGGGCTGACGCCTTTTGCCCGAATATCAACTTTTCAATTTCTAAAAAAAAAATATTTATATATATATATACAGAAGTTACATAATCATCTGGAACCTCGCTGCCCCAACATGTGGATAGTCTGGCACCTCGCTTCCGAATATGAAGTTGTGTTTCCCGAATATCGAACTTTGAAAATCCTCGAGGGGAGGGGGGGGGTAGGGGCTGCAGCCCATTGCCAAAGGAGAATGCCTTTTGCCACCAAAAAAATATAAACTTTTCAGTTTCTATAAATTTTTGCCATAGATCGAAGCGAGAGAGAGAAAAAAAAAATGTACAGAAGTTACATACAGAAGTTAGATAATTATCTGAGAATCTCGCTGCCCTATTATGTGGATATTCTAGCGCCTCGCTGCCCGAATAAATGCGTCTTGAACATCATTTACTTGATAAGTAATTATGTATTCGGTGTGCGCGTGTGTGGGGGTGTGTCTGTCTGTGTGTTCTATGTTGTTGTTTTTTTGTGTGTGCGTTGGTTGTTATTTTCTCTCTGAATAACCGGGGTTTTTTTTCCATTGGACTTGGCTTCATATAAGGCACTGCCTTCCTGCTAAGTTCTTAATACTTCCATACTGTTTATGTTCACTTTATTTATTTTGTATTCTCGTGAATAATTGTATTGTTTCTCCTCATTTGATTGTATTTTATTGTTTTGTATACGCTGTATAATTGAATTTTTTGTTGTTTTTATGGAGTATTGAATAAAATGAATTGAATTGAATTGAACTTTAAAAATATCGGAACTTTGAAAGTCCTAGGGTGGGGAGCTGCTGCCCATTGCCAAAGGGGGACCCCTTGTGCCCGAATATTAACTTTCCAGTGTTTTTGCGAGGACCGCTGATTCTCATACCCACACCATGATGGATACCGGCGCAATACAAATGTCCATATTATTATTATTATTATTATTAAGAGCACCAATCATTGTTGATTTGCCCAATCACTTTTGCTTTATATAGATAAAAGGTTTATTTGATAAATGAACTAACGCGGGAAAAAGATAAATACATAGGCCCATAGTAACAATAAATGAAGAAAATAAGGGCTGCCATTTTCTTGATGACATGGAGTTGTACATGAATCGTTGGAAACCGTTCCGGTCAGGAAGCTATTTTTAATCCTCGATCTAAATTGCTTCACTTCATTACGAAAAAATCCCCATATATATGATGGAAAATACATAGCAGGTGTATACATATATTCTAAAATTTGAAATTTACAGATTTCTTTTTAAATTATCTGGTTTTGCTAACTAGAAATCGATTTTGGGGGCTTGCCTGGCAGAGCAGAATATAATTTATACAACGCGCATTCTGGACTTTTAAGTCCATTATCTCACAACAGGTGAATGCATAGTTTGTCACTATTGACGCTCGTGAAAGTTATCATCCATAAATTTGAATTAATTCGCTCCGGAGCGTACGTCATAGTATCAAGAAAATAGATTTATATTTAGTAAAATCGTAATTTTCAAAGAAAATTTTAGAATGTATGTATATATCTGTTAAATATTTTAAATCTCAAAAGGGATTTTGTATCAGGAAGAAAGAAAATTTTGCATTCGGATTAAAAATATCTTTATGTACACATCAAGAAAGTGGCAGCCTCCGGGTATCGCTAGCAGACGATAAATCTTGCTGAGAAAATCTTGATTTATACCCATCTCGTATATTTTACTGCAAAACGACGTAGGACAACAAGAAGGAGTAGATTACATCTTTGAATATAAGCACATTTATATTTTGAGGTTAATTCCCCTTTAACACTTTTTTGTCTCGCCTGCGTAAGCAAAAAACGAGACATAGGCGCCGCATTTCCGACGGCGTCGGCGGCGGTGACGGCGTCAACAATTTTGGAAATGCTGTCACTTCAAAAGTATGTTAAATTTCCATGAAACTTGTACACAAGGGTTGTAGAGTATCACAAATAATGTGGAATAAATTTCAGGTCAAATGTAATTGATTTAAATTGTGTTCCAAAAACTTAACCCGAGGTTAAGTTTTTGAATTTTTACTTTATTTCAAAAGTATTTGTTTAAGTTCTTTGAAACTTGGCATCATTCCTGGTAAGAATTGTCTTTATTTTCTTCTCTTTCAAATAAATACCCAAATCTTACATTTTCATCACATTAAAGGTCACCTACTGACAGTTTAACTCGTTTAAGTTTTTGGTAAAATTAAGTTTTGTCTTCATGCATGTATGTAGTATGTACATGTATTTGACTTCTCAAAACTTTGCAATTGCTGGTAGTGGAGGGAGGGGTAGTGCCCCCAAGAGCACCAATAATGGCAGTAATTAGATTCATTTTTTGCTTCTTCTTCTTGAAGCCCTATTGCAAGATTGTAAGCAAAGTTGAGGATGGAGACCTCAAGTCCTTAAACAGGGTACATTGCCCCAAGGTCCAGGTCCGGGGGCAGCACCCCTTAAGAACCCCCAACCTTTAATTTTTCATCAAAATTTTGCCCCGATAATTGCACTATTAATTCAGGCGAGACTGTCCTGGGCATTTCACTTGTTAGAGTGTGTTTCTTTGAAAATGTCAGGTTCTCTTTCCTCTATATTCCATTTAGAGCTACACCTACACCTACTTTATAAAGGCCTCTTTGGGGTAAGATAGTCTATAGTTTTTTCTCGTTTTAAAAGTAGCAATTTCTAGAATCAGATAAAAGTACCGTACAGTTCATTCATTTTAGAAAAGCATTTCGACAAATAAGGAGGAATAATAACTCTGCTGCGAGGGAAGAAGTTGTATTGGTCTCGGAAAACTGATCACATCCCTTAATTCACGTTCCTACACCTCACGAAGTGCTCATTTTCGAACAAAATTTATCGTTATTCTTTTGTATTTTTTAAATTCCAGCAAAGGTCCTCTTCAGCAAAGACTATTGCAAACCATTAGACACACATCATCCGGACATACACAGACAAACATCTTCAGAACATCCTCAGAACCAAGGAGCACCAACTGCATACCGCGTCAGAAGTTGGTATTCTTAAAGACGCACAAGACTGGGTCGACAACCCTAGCATCGGTCATCCAGCGGTATGGCTGCCTCAACAATCTAACCTTTTTGGTCCCACACCGGAACCACTTCGTTAACTACCAGAGTATCTTCAAAGCTGATAAGGTCAACCTCACCGAGGCGAAGGACACAGGGAACGGTCTCTGGACTTTTCAAAAAGGGTACGATATCCTCACCAACCACGCACGGTATAACAGATCGTCCATGGATAGAGTCTTCCACGATGCAAGGTATGTGACCATACTCCGAGAACCCTCGGCGCAGTTTGAATCCGCCTTCTACTATTTCGAGATCTGGAGGTCCCTCCCACGGTCTCGGGAACCCCTCAAGCTCTTCATGGATGACCCCGAGCTGCATTTCAAGAACGTCATGCAAACACGGCAGTACTACAAAGACAGCATGCACAATCAGCATCTCTTTGACCTTGGCATGTCACATGACGATATGAACGATGACGTGAAGGTCAGAAGGAAAATTATCGACATCGACGCCGATTTCGACCTCGTCATGATCACCGAGTACTTCGATGAGTCTCTGCTCCTCCTTCGGAAGCTGCTTTGCTGGAGTATGGACGATATTTTGTACCTATCGAAAGGGACGCGCACACCTGATTATCATGTTGAGATTGGGCCAGATCTTCGAGCCAAAATTCAGGCGTGGAACAGAGCAGATGTCGCTCTCTACAAACATTTCAATCAGACGTTTTGGCGGAAAGTTAGAGAGTACGGGCCTAATTTTGAGCAGGACCTTGCAGAGTTCAGAGAAAAGCTAGCTGATACGTATGATAAATGCTGCAATTCAACCCGTAAGAATTCAAACGATAGGAGAGTGGTGCTCTTTTCTTTGAAGAATAACCCATCGGCCTGGTGCCAACACCTTGCGAGAGGGGATGTGGATTTCACCCGTCTTATCAGGGAACGAATGATGCTACAAGGTATACCGACATACAACAGTCGCGAATATCGCAAAAAAAGGAGAGAGTAGGCTCTCATATTATGGCCTCCCTCTCCATTTCTATTATATCATCAGTAATATGTCTATGCTTATACTCCAGTCAAATCAACGAGGCCGACAATAGACGATAGACCGAATAAAATTAAGCTTAATACGAATGTCCAATAATCGGTGGCTTTTGAGTCAATTCGACCCCGATGTGATTGGGTATTACAGGCTTAACAGCCTCATATTGAAGAATAATTGTAAATGATATCATTTATAATTATGTCTTTCACAACCACAATGGCTCAGGGGAGCGTTTCATCAAGTGTTTTGTCAGTGATTTTTACTGAAATCCTTGCATCTGATTGGCTGAGAGCCGGTTAAAATCACTGACAAAACACTTGATGAAACGCTCCCCTGATCATCTCCGGCGTATCCAGAGCACGATCGCACATACTTTCGAGAAATCAACCTGAGGCAATTCCAATATAGACTTTGTCTATCACCTAATGAAATGTGCGAAAATAACACTGATTTATTAATTAAAAATAAAGTTGAGTTCTAGTCATGAGATTGAATTGTGACAGAAACTGTCTCAAAGCAATTGGGAAAGGTTGATTATATAGCACATAAGAATCGGCGTATGCTGTAACGTCTTGGAATCACCGAAATGATAAGAAATTGACTCAATCCTGCTGAGAGTCATATGCACTGCACACAGAAATGTGTATATGGGACTACACACAAATGTTCGGCCCGAACAATACAGCTGCTTCTTGTCATATTTTGAATGTGAGGGCATTTGGAGAGCAATTCTTTTCAGGGGACACTTCTACTATGATAATCATCCTTTTCAGGGGACATATCTACTATGATAATCTTCCAAACTAACATAAAACAATGAGAAAGCTCATAAAATTATTTTTTACCTTTCCCAAAACTCAAGCTTATTTAATCACAACAGTTTTCTATGGGACATACCGTAGGGTATTGAAATTGCCACTGAGTTGATTTCTCGAAAGTATTTCTGATCGTATTCCAGGTACATGTAGGCTATTACTGGTAATTTCTAACGTTGTGGAGGCGTGATAAAATCTGAGCTGCATGGCCCTAAGTGCTATCAGTGAATCTAATATGTTGTAAAAATAACCATGGTTCATCATGAGCCCTTGTATATGTACTAGACACGCCAGCAACAGGGAGATATGATGGGGGTGCATTCCTGATGCAGGGCCGTACACAGACTGGGTCTATTAACAAATTTCTTTGAATGACCTATTAAAATGCATAATGAGAACTGAACAAAACAGAATTTTTTTTCACTCAGTCGACCGTTTTCACGAGAGTAACAAAGAGCCAACCGCATCGAGGTCATAATCATTTGCATTCAAGTCATAGCAATATTTTGATAACAGGTTCCCTAAAAACGATATATAATTTGTATTGAAATTTGTATACAATCAGAAATTCCACGGCATGTAAAAATATAGGTACAGGGCGGTACGTCTGTTTGGAGCTAGAAGGCCATTGACCCATATCATTAGACACAGAATAATTAAAGGGATACGCCACCAGGCGGCCGTGGGGAAAGTCAGGATTGCGTAAGCCCCATTCACTCGTACACAAAATTTCTGCGTCGAACGCGGCGTTGGACTAGTAGGATTACTTTTCGGACTGCACGAAGCCGACCGAATCTCGCACGAGAGCTCGAGCTCAAGCGGAGCGTGCATGTTGCGCGGCGAACAGCGTGTTCGAAGTTTGCTCCCGCGGGGCAACTGCATGATGAGGTAACGATCACGCGTGCCCTCTCGCCCTTTAACACCCTTATGACTATAAAAGAGAGGTCGAAAGTTGAACCCCACCTAACATTAATGCCCATGCATTAATGCTTTTCTTTCAATAATTTTTTCATTCCTTGATTCAGTTTTCAAAAGGAATATTACAAACTAAGCATTAATTACACAATATAGTGCAACATGGAAATAAGCACAGTTCAAGTGATATCATTCCATAACATGCCATCCATGAATAAACAATCAAGTGCAAATTAACTGAGCAAGGTATAATTTAAAACCTCACAGATGTAGGATTTAAGTATAAAGGGCAATTGTAGCAATGAATAACATTTTTAAAGCTGTTTATAGCACTATCGTAAATTCACTTATTGCCCCTATTTACTCGGGTAATTTGGTATAGAAATGGATTCCTTGAATGTTGCTGTGAGCGCATACTGGTAGCCGTGAGTTAATTAGAGCGCAACATAAAACTGCTTGTCAATAATAAATCTATGGCAAATCTGCTTTCAGCCAATCATTAATTTCAGTGGCTTATAACGACTTTTATGAATATGTACATTTGGGTATGAGCGCTTCTATAATCCAATAATATTACCAAGGAGTGATAACTCCTTGAAATTGAAATCGCCTGCTTCTTTCTGCAATATTTATGTAATAAGTTAGGTACACAGACGGCTCCTCATGGGGAAATAGTGTTCACTTTCTTTTCAACATGGATTCCTATGTAAAATTTATTGCTGAAAACGATGGCATCGACTGATTTTTTATAAAAATTGCCCAAAGTGCCCAAATTTTATGTTTTAGTGGCCCGCCATTGTTGTAATGCATTCAGAGCCAACCTTGGGGCTAGAAACGTTCGTTTGGTGTTGAAAACCCACTATAAACAGTAAAATGAAAATTATGGTCATGAAAATTATGGTCATGGTCAAGACCCACCAAAGACTTCAGGGGCCCGGCATGTGTTCCAAAAGGGCCCAAAGGACCAGCTACTCACTAGAGTCGAAAATAATGCTTTAGATGCTTTTTTCGAGGTAATAGAAGCTCAGTAAATGGCTATTTTGATATCAAAATACAATGATACATTGTGGGTATGATAATATAGGTTGGCCAAATATGTGTCAGGTGCCCAAATTCAAATTATTTCTAAACATTTTTGAAAATGTGTTCTACAAATAGTATTTACCAAAAAAATCAAGATTACATCACTCTGGGGAGATCTGAAAGGACATAGGATCCCTGATGCATTAAAAATCATATATATCACTGACTTAGTACATATCGAAACATATGCTACATGATGTGCCGATATTATGGCTGATAGCCATGTATAATAAATATACACGGTGGGCTCCTACAGCTTCCTTTAAAAAGGTTTCAGGGCAATTTTTCGCAAATAAGGGTCCCACCGATCAAAGGACCCATAGTCTTCCTAATTGATGCAGTGATCTTTAACAACATTGTTCTTTAAACTGGTCCCAGTACGAAGTAGTATGTACAAATAACCATAGTTCGAAATTTTGAGTGCTACTGAAATCAAAGTTCTAAAACGCTTTTCTGGAAAATATGACAGGATTTGTAAAACAGTCCCATATGTACCTTTTTGTGTACTCCCACTCCCATAAAGATAAGAACGGCAATGAATTATGTTCATTTGAAGTTGCTTATAGCTTTCTGTTTACACTCTCGTAGCAAGGATTTTATTTAGGGAGGGGTGGTCGGATCGCACTCGCAGAGCGTGCGCCCTTGGGGTTCAGTAAAATACAGAAAATGAAAAAAAAAAGCAAGCAGCTGAGGATTGTGTTCTTGATTAATCCTCTGATGTTTGGTAGATTTACGCTCTTTTTTCATTAAATGATTAATTTTTTAATTAAGGAAAAATTTGAACGCTAAAATAAAAGTCTATAAATATTTCTGGGGAGTGAGAAGGGCCTAAATTGAGGCTTTATTAAGTACCGTTTTATCTATTTTCTGTCAATATCATGATCAATTGTTTCTGCCGAAATATAAGTGTTTACAGTTCTGTCTATCAGAGTACTATGAGGAGACAAGAATCATGACAACCAACATATGGCCCGAGTAGGCCTACAATAGACATACGGTCTCACTGCTGCAAAATATTTCGGATAGGAGTTTACACATATGCCAGGTATACTGAGACCAATTCCACACGTCGAAATATTGCAATAGATTTTTCTGCTACAGTTGTCTACAATATAATACATGTAGAAGTTGTAATTATGTAAAATAGTATTTCTAAAAACAGGCCTTCAAGGTTTATGACCTATATTTGATATAATATTCTATTCGATGAAAAGAATCGCAGAAGTGAAATATTGCTCGGTTTGTATTCGTATTTTATGGCAGTTGGGTGAAGGGGGGGGGGGGGGGGGTCCGACGGAGTTGTTGATTTCAGATCCCGTCATAGACAAAGGCCTAGATAAAAACGCTGATAAAAATGCTAAGATCTCATATAGAACGCAAAAGAGAAAAGAAAAGAAATAAAGAAGGTGGACAAAGAAAAAAATAAAGCAAGAAGAAGGGAGAAAAGGAGAAGAATAAAGGAAGGATAAAATCAATTCCCCTAGTGAAAATCCGCTCATTGACTGCGGCAAGAATCAACAATGCGATGTTGTAGATGCAGATGATGTAGAGATGTAGGCCTACTCTTTTATGAGATTACGGGTGGCCTGTATAAAACCGCCTCCCCTCAGATTACCATTAGAATCGAGAATGTGTTCATGTTGAATGAAAATATGTTTTGTGAAATGAATTGTCTTCATATGAACTTACCTAAAAAAAGGATATTTTTTAAAGTGAGAGCAATATTTGTTTTCACTGAAAAGCTTACGCTAAATCCTATTCGTACAAAAATTGTTTACCATCACCAAATGCTTAAAATAGTATACATTCCTGTGTGTAGTTAATGATAATTTTTGTTTTCATTATCTAAGAACTAACTACTGTTATTTTAAGAATAATCTTTCATGTAAATTATTCATTTGAATGTATTATCTACGATGTATATGCATGTATATTTTATATTTGTAAATTGTGCCCAATTCAACGTTATGTTGCGACGCATGATAAATTTTAATAAATACCATTTTGAATTGAATTGAATTGAATAATAAAATAATAAAAAAACACACTAGCATTCTACCATATCAGTTTTTAAAAAGTCAGAAATTGCTTACTTGCAGTATATTTGTGACATACGTATAGCTTGTATACATTTTTTTGATGTAAATTCTGTTATTTATCCACTCTTACTTGTATGAGTGTGAAAACGTTTCTTATGACTGATTTTCAGCAGTACTTATTAAACTAATATTAAATCTAAATCAAACAGGGTATCAAAACAACAATAATATGTATCGACAAGTGGAAATTTTCACTCTCGATTTGAAGAGATGCCAAATCCTATGCACTCCGCTCGGGAGAATCCCGCACCCCCCCCCCCCCCCCCCCCGCACGGACTGCGCGCGCAATCCGACCGCCCCTCTCCCCCAAATCCTGGCTATGAGGGTTTAAATAGAAAGCTTAACAACTTGGAATTAACATCAATTCTTTGACCTTTTTTTATGGGAGCACACAAAAAGCTACGTGTTGGTCTGTTTAACCAATCCTGTCATATTTGCTGGAAAAGCGTTTTCATAATTTGATTTCAGCACGCAAATATTCTCCTGGAATGCTGAGATTTCGAACTATCATTGCTTTGTTTACTTCTTTATACTGAGATTACTATAGAGAACAATATTGTTAAAGCTCACTGCATTATTTGAGCAAGACTATTGTCCTTTGATGGGCCCTTATTTTAAGAAAATGGGCCTTAAAACTTTTTAATGGAAGCTGTAGGTGCTCGTGTATTATTCATACTGTACATGACTATCACTAGTAAGTTCGGCATAATTATCATGTGCATATGCTTTGATATGTTAGTCTGTGAAATATATAAATTTTAATGCATTTTCAATCGGTCCGTAATAAAGAGGTTCAGGGCTCTCATGTCCTTTCAGGTGCCCCCAGAATGATGTAATCTCGATTGATTTGATAAATGCTATTTGTAGAACATTTTCAAATATCTATAGAAAGATAATGTCATGCCACTATAGTTTAATGCTTGATAATCACTTATGTTACATTTGGCCCTCTAAAATCAGAATTTGGGCATCTGACACATATTTGGCCACCATATTATCATACCCACAATGTATTATTGTATCTTAATATCAAAATAGCCATTTACTGAGATTCTATTACCTCGAGAAAAGCACTTAAAGCAATCGTTTCGACTCCCGTGAGTAAAAGGCTGGTCATTTGGGCCCGTTTTGGAACAAATACCGTGCCCCTGAGGTTTCGGTGGGTCTTAACCACTACCACATTTCATTTTACTGTTTATGGTAGGATTTCAAAACCGACCGAACGTTTTGAGATCCAAGGTTGGCTCTGAAATGCATTACAACAATGGCGGGCCACTAAAATATAAAATTTGGTTCTGTGTACCTAACTATATTACTTTAACATTACCCTAGATTATGATGTTTATGTGTTTGGTACAATTGTCCTCGTTTCAGGCTCCATTGCTGTGTCTATAATACAATTCTAAATATATATATATATTATTTACATGCCTATAACAATTAACTTTGATGTATTTTAATAGTCCATTAATTAGGTCATGTAAACATCGTAAATATTCTGTTTGATATTTGTAATGAATTCGAGAAATGTTCAGTTGCTTGTTTTACTGAGACCAACGTCAAATGTTATTGATTTCATGAGAGAAAAATTGATCATTTTTGTAATAGATAGTCATGGTGATGTGTAGTAATTGTGAGATTGATGTATTAAAAATTGCAACTGGTAGATATTTCAGTTCATTAAAATAGCTTTAAAGTGACAGTATCATGCGAAAAGAATTTAGAAATGGATACACACACCCACCCACACACACACACACAGTCTTGTATTGCTTTATTTCCGAGGACAAGTATTGTTCCTCTATTGTTCCTCAGTCCTCGGACAGTCAACGGAAAAAGGCACAAATTCATTGTTCGACGTTCGAGGACTATTGTCCGGCTTCCGAGGGACCATTGTTCTCATGATTTTTTTTTCTTCTCTGTCCGAAAATATTCTCGGACATACGGCTAAACACGCCCACACACACACACACACACACATGGAGAGAGGGAGAGAGAGAGGGGGGATATGATGATGATCACAGTGATGATGATGGTGATAGTGGTGGTTGGTGGTGATGATGATAATTATAATGACTAAAATATAAGGAGAAGTAATATAGAAATAGTTTAGGCTATTACACCAAAAGGAAAAAAGTCACTCTTTATTCAAGCTGTCTAAATAATTCGAAGTTAATATAAAAGCATAAACATGAGGAAGGATAATAGATAGATTGAAAGGATGACGAAGATGAAAGATCGTCTGAATTTCTCGCCATTCTGAACATGCTGAAGTATAAGACGATAAGAGAGAAGAGGGAAAATATGATTTGTTTAATGAATCCAAAACTGAAAGTGCAGGGGAGCCGTTGAAATCTGCAATGTCATACATTCTCCACTGTTTCAGTTTCAGTGAAATATTTGATCGGCAATTTAGACAGATCAATAGCATACCTTTTTTAAACTTTAGGTAAAAAGCATCGGGGGCTGTACGAGACAGTAACAAAAAACGTATTTTCATCGCTTGACATGGAAAAGAGAACGCAAAAAACAACTCCAAAGAATAATAATAACTATTATGTGCTCGTTCTGTCTGACTCGCCATTAACAATAGACCTGCAATCACTTTTCACGGTCGTTACCTCTCTTGGACGAATGTCCACGATATCTATCTTTTAAAATCTAATATTTGTATTCGTCAACCATATCCATTCCATTTCAACGGTGCTGTGTCTATACAGCGATGGTCGTGAGCGGTGCAATACATTAAGGCTATGTGGTGTCTCCCCAACTTCTTTGCAATACAGTCTATTCATACAGCGCGGTAAGTGATTAGATATTATGTTTTTAATTGATTCAGTTTTGATGAGTATACCGTTCTTAACTTAGAATATATTATTTTATTTCAGACTATGATTTCTTTATGTCTTATGGAAGAAATTATTATCAAAACATTATTATTCGTGCTATATAAAAGCAAGCTTAATTATGTGATGTTCATCTTATGGCATAATGTGTATTTCTATTTTCAAAAACGTATTTTATTTATGTATTAAAGAAACGCCAGATTGATTGGCCTTTCCCCTTGGATCCGATACTGTCTTTTTTTAAATCAGGTTCTTAGCAGGTGTATGCATGGTGACTCGCAGAGAACCGCATTAACGATACGGCAGATGATGCACCATGCGACGTGGAAATTTGAAAGCTTCACTGAAGATCCTCCTCATTGTCGGCTTCTCTTCCGTGGTCGTCTTGATGACATGGACTTCGATGTCTCAGCAACGAGGACTTCGACAAGCCAGGTGAGTTCATGATGGATGTTTCAGAGTATACTTTCTGTATGGGTTGGTCACCCGTACACAAGTAATGAATAATAATAGCTTTACATTTATGTTGTGCACATATCCATCCCAGGGGATACCAAATCAGTCGAGGAATAACTTCCTACTAAATACCCATTTACTGCACCTGGATGGAGAGAGGTAAATGAAGATTAATGTCTTGCCAAAGAACAATTAGTGATTTGAACCCTGTGAATCAGGGGTGTCGATCCGTGTTCATGATTGGGGGATGGGGGTGGGGGGATGACCGGCGAGGGAGCAAAGCCAGCGGCGTCCGGGATTATGGCGCCCGGGGCAAACAATGAAGTAATGCCCTCGCATTGAAATTATGGCATTTCTAATTTCCTTGCTTCTAATCATTAAATAAAGTAATGGTATTTCAAAATCAAACATCATGAGTTTGGATAATTATTAGTTTTAAGTTAATGTATCACAATTCTTATTTAATTTATCCAAAAATATTGGGGGGAGGAAGATAATACAGGCCATCCCCCACCTCAATTTTTTATATATATATATCCCTCCCCCCCCCCCCCGGATGGACACCCATGCTGTGAATGATAAGGGGCAATTTGGATCCTCAAAATGGTACAACAGAACTAACCTTAAAATAGATTGCATATAATTTTACAAGATATCGTTTGTGTATAGGCAACAATTCATATTCATACGTATACACACAACAATAGAAAAAAAAATAGAAATATACGCCAGCCCTGTGTGACACTTCATACAACATGTACAAGTTTTGATTATTGACAAGATAGAGATTAATACACATTTTAATCTTCTCTGGTGTCATATTAAGAGGAGATTTGAAGAAGATCCTAAAGTGCACTATTTACAATCAATTTAGTTGACATATCATTAAACTACCGTCTATTCTTAGCTAATTATACACATTAGGTGAGAGAGAAGAATTCGGAGGCATGTATCGATTATTATATATTAGGAGGGCGTAGATCAGGCAGGGTCAGGTTGATATAGTCTGTTTCAAAAGATCACCCTGTCGATAGAGCAATGACCTGTGCAGTCGTTATCCCACCCCAAATTTTTAAAATACTCTCTTTTCCTTCACATAATCCCATCATTTTCTTTCCGGAGAACGCAACTCAAAGTACATAAAACAGGCGGGTATTATGACCAAGAGTAGCGTAGATACGATAGGGTGTTGCCACGTGCCCCTAAACCAAAAATTAGGGGGGAGGAGAATACAAGAGAAAAAAGAACGGATAGATAGACATAAAAAGAGAGGGGTATGGAACGTAAAAAGAAGACGCTACCCCCCCCCCCCCACACACACACATATATCTTCTTCCCAATCAATGGCCTTCCTAATTTGCATTTTAGCTACAGAATAAGACCGGTGCCCCTCAATGATCATACGGCACCCTACGCAACTCATGATGAAATGTAATACATTAATACATTATCTTAAGAATATTCATTCGAGTTCAGCTGAACACGAATTTCATGCATGACCAATTATTGTAACTCTCAAACATATCATTCATATTACTGAAATAGTAATTATAATCATTCATAGGGAAAATATCCTAAGAGTACCATTCAACCGTTAGCCTTTTTCTGCGCAGATTATGCTTACATCTTACAAGTTCTTTCCACTAGAGTGGTGGGAGGCACTTCT
The DNA here is from genome assembly GCA_025617745.1 of Heliocidaris erythrogramma. Taxonomy (NCBI): domain Eukaryota; kingdom Metazoa; phylum Echinodermata; class Echinoidea; order Camarodonta; family Echinometridae; genus Heliocidaris; species Heliocidaris erythrogramma. The sequence goes on along the minus strand of CM046871.1, from coordinate 31,580,633 downwards.
TAAGGGCTGACGTGCCGTCCATATTTCATAAATTCATTTTTAAACATTGAATTTCCGCAGGGAGTAGGCCTAATAATTCTGCCAACCCATGAAGCGGGTTTGTAGCTTCATGCTGAGCCCAACCCATACACTTTACCTGTGAAGGGGAGGTATGCCAAATTAGAACAGCGTGGCCATATCCGCATGCATGGATGGCTTCAATGTACATACGGCGCAACAACACACGTGTTAGATCGTTCGCACGTGTATAGGTCATACAGGTACATGTACACTGTGCTATGTTTCATGCATAGAGTTACATCATTTGAAACTTCATGGTCACACACAGAGTTTAGTGTGTATGTAACTCTATGGTTTCACGACGTTCGCTACCGGTACGGTATAGTCTGCAAGCACAGATCCCAATTTGACACTTTATCAGAAAATCTGATAAGAAGAAAATCCGCGGAAGGGGGGGGGGGGGGGGAGATAGTTCGGTAATGTGTTCCAAATTAGGTTAAATTTCTTTTACGGTTCCTTTTTGGCTAAAAAGAAGTCTTATGATGATAATGTAGGCCTAAATAGGATGTAAAATACCAAGCAAGATATAAAAGATATAAAATAGGGGATAGAGTAAAATAGGGGATAGACGGGTTTCCCTGTTTAGGGTATCAAGATCTGCCCCTACTTCAATCTGCTTTTTAATTCAGCCAGTGATTTACGTGGATAATGTACAGGTCTCAATGACTGCCCCCTCCCCGACTTTACCCGACTTTTTTTCTTATTCACTTGATTATTGAGACAAATATACGGTACGGTGATTAATCATAAACACAGCTAGCGCCCGTGGATGTCCACGGGCTGCTTCTGCTAGTAACTGTATAATGTCGTTAAACGCCGCAATATACATGTACATAAATGAAATGACAATATTTCAGTTCAATTCAATTTAGTGCAATTCAAAACTATCCCCTTTTATGGTAGAAAAATTGTGATTACAAATAAAAACGCTCATAGATATTTAAGGGAAACATGGTCCCTGAAAATCATCCACCCGATATTCAACATGTTCAATCAAAGTAAATGTATATAGTTATTATCAGATACAGACTCATTTGCAGAAGATAAAAACCTCTCCCGATTGCCCTGTCCTTGTACACCAGGAGCATCAGATCGAGGGGATGCTGGGAATGATTCTGGGATAAGATACCCATCCTCATCCGGGGTGCTATCCCTATACAAGGGACTAAGAGGGGCCATCGGTAGTGTGGGGGTCACGACATACGTGTGGTTACCGTCAGTGTTGTTTTCCGCGTCGCCCGCCGCGCTTCGGTCAGGGATGTTCGCGTAGACCTGCCATCGGTCAAGGGATGCATCGCTTATCATAGGAGCATTAGAGACATCACGGCCACCAACTTCTTCAATGCCGGCATAGAAATGGTTGATGTGTCCATCAGAAGATCGATCAGAAATTTGAACTGAACGAGGAACGCTTCCAGTAAGACTCGGCGAGTAAAGTTGTGATGTCGAATTTCGACGACGGCGTTTCAATGATACAAGCCCTATTCCAATAATGATAGCGATGGATATTGGCAAGGAGATATAAAGATACATCCGACCTGTCAAAGAGAAGTTTGATTTGGAAAGATGAACATATTTCATATTCATATCGATATTGATATTCAAATCATAATTCATATTCATATTCATGTTATATAATATTGCCCGGATGTTTATAAAAAGAAGCTTTTTAGAACGCAGAAGAGGGTTGCACGCATTGTAACGGCGAACTTCGATTTTGTAACGGCGAACTTCGATTACGAGAAAAGTAGTGGTACCGATTTAATGAAAAGTTTATCATGGCCTCGTATTAAGCAAAGACGTGATTATTTTCTTGCCACTCTTATGTATAAATGTATAAACGGTATATACTGCTCCAATTCGATTGTGCAATGAAATTGAGATGTATTTTGATCGCCATGGTTTTAACACTAGGAATGCTGATACGTTAAATGTTATTTTACCTCAACCCAAGCTGCAATTATTTATACAATCTTTTAGGTATGCAGGGGGGTGTTTCATAAAGCTGTTCGTAAGTTACGCACGACTTTACGCACGACTGGTGATCAGTTCTTGTGCTAAATGATTGAGAATCTGATTAGTATAGCACCCAAGAACATGTTCCAGTCGTTCGTAAAGTCATTCGTAACTTTACGAACAGCTTTATGAAACACTCCCCAGGTGCAATAATTTTGAATGATCTCCCCAACAGGCTACAAAATGCAACATCACTTGATAGTTTTAAATGTAATTACAAGAGAATAATTCTTAAAAGGCTAATATTTTTCCATATCTACATTTCTTACTTGACTATATTTTATTTATTGAGTTTCTGAATTGAATTTCTGTGAAAAGTGAAATGAATTTTTTAAGAAAAGTGAAATGAATTTTTGTGAAAAGTGAAATGAATATTTCTGAAAAGTGAAATGAATTTCTGTGAAAAGTGAAATGAATTTTTGTGAAAAGTGAAATGAATATTTCTGAAAAGTGATATGAATTTCTGTAAAAAGTGAAATGAGGTTTTCTGAAAAGTGAAATGAATTTCTGTGAAAAGTGAAATGAATTTTTTATGAAAAGTGAAATGAATTTTTGTGAAAAGTGAAATGAATTTCTGTGAAAAGTGAAATGAATTTTTTATGAAAAGTGAAATGAATTTTTGTGAAAAAAATGAATTTTATTGAAAAGTGAAATGAATTTCTGTGACGAGGTGAAATGAATTTTTTAATGAAAAGTGAAATGAATTTCTGTGAAAAGTGAAATGAATTCCTGTGAAAAGTGAAATGAATTCCTGTGAAAAGTGAAATACATATTGCCTGGAGTGAAATGCTTTTGTAAAAGAGAAATATAATTTGTATTGATATTGAACAATTATATTTATTTCCGTAATGGCATTCCATAGGTTTTAACATCAATTTATTCGGGCCCAAATCATAAATGTCTTTTTCGAGAAGTAGAGAATAATTGTCTTTCTCGTACCAGTTAAATGTTTCAGATGCGGAATATAAAGCAAATAATCACCTTTTGATTTCAGGCGATGCGACGTACTATCACTTCCTCGGCGATCTGAATGTATACGCTATCTTTCCTCAGCTTTGCTTCGAAAAGATAGCTACATCCAGATCGCCTCGGGAGTGATAGTTTGTCCCATTTGCCTTCAAATGTCACTGGCACCAACTGCCAAATGAGCAATCTTTTATGGACCGAAAATTCTACTTACCACTACTTTGTTTCTCCTCTTCCACGCAAATATGGCTCAGTGTGTTCTGAAAGTTTACTATAAAGAATAAAAAACGAAGAAATGATTAGGAATGGGCAACGTCACAGGGCCCTGTTATCAGTCAAGTGCCAGTCAAGTGCAATGATTACATTAGCTCAGTGGCGGATCTGGCACTTCCGGCCCGTGCCCCCCCCTTTTTTTAGAAGAAAAGTATGCATTTTGACGATAAAGGATCCGCCCTTTTGTTGATTGTGCCGCCCCTTTTTTAGATTGAAAACCATTTTTTTTTTTTTGTCAGAGAATTATGGAGGGAAACTGGATCCCCATACCCCCCTCCCCCGAACGAATTTTGGAGGTCTGGCGAAATTTTGGCGAATATTATCGGAAATCCGGGTTTCTACGATTTGCAAATGGTCGTTTTGAAATTGATGCCTTACCTTCAAACAAAGCTATTGTGCCAATGCCTCCGCAATAAGTTGTAAGCGGGTCTCCTTCGCAAGGGAAGGGACAGAAGCCATCGCTCACTCGTACCATGCAAGTCTCTTTACAAAGGCAATAGCATTTCGAGCTATTTTGCATGCCTGCTAAGGGATATCCATCATTTTGACATCTAGCCATGCAGTTGGTTGGTGTCATGGCGTTTGCAGGTATGCCAACATGAAGGAGGCTCTTCTGACACTCATAGGAGAAGCAGCCGATGTTTACACTTTCTGTAAGAATTAAAGAGAAGGTTGAGTTCTGGGAAAGGTAAAAAATATTTTTGCGAACTTACTCATTCTTTTTTATGTTAGTTTGGAATATTATCATAGTAGAAATGTCCCCTGAAAAGGATTGCTCTTCAAATGCCCTCACATTAAAGATATGACAAGAAACAGCTGAAAGGTTTGGGCCGAACATTTGAGTGTAATTCCTTACACACATTTCTGAGTGCAGTGCATGTGACTCTCAGCAGGACTGAGTCAATTTCTTACCATTTTTGTGATTTCAAAAACCTTACAGCATACACCAATTCTTATATGCTATATAATCATCAACCTTTCCCAATTGCTTTGAGATAATTAATTTCGCAATTCCATCTCGTGACCAAAGCTCAACTTTGTTTTTAAAATGGATGAGAATATGAAATAAAAACTAATTTCGGGAAGGGAAAATGGCCAATGCATAATTATAGGTGAGATCTTGGCTGATTGAAGGCCCACGAGACCGAGACCACGTCGAACAGTAGTAGCCGTAAGTCTATAGTTCTCGTGGATTATGTGACAGGACGTAAAAGGGGCCAGTCAGTATATACTGAAATTCTAAGACGTTGCGGCGCTTCTGGTGCTCTCCTATACGTTAGGGAAATCACAACAGAAAAGGATATTTCGATAGTTATGCAATTACGACATGCTTTGGGCGGGAACTAAAATGATTTGTCTGAGCCTACCTTCAATCCGTTCCGGACACATAGGATCTGTACAGGTAGCGACAGACGGTGATACAGATGAGGATAAAACAGAGCAGAGAATTAAAAACGTGTGCATTTTTATCTGAAGATTCATATTCCAGCTCCGTGACGAGATATTTTTTTAGAAAGTAGAGAGTGTCAGCTGAAGAGATCGAGCCTGGAAAATACGCCGTGAGAAAATGAAACTGTAAAGTGCTTTCAGTCACCTTGTCACAACTCAGTGAACGTTGTGCATTGTATCGTATTGTGTTGCAGATTGTGAAAGAAGTTAGAAGATGAGGTAAGGGGGGATGGAAAAGTCATATTGTAATGTCGCCCCACGTGATTCTGCTCAGGTGGATGAAATAAAAAGATACAACTCTTGTCTACGTCATGACTTCATTAGGAACCAAAACTTGATTTCTCACTTTCGAAATGCAAAAAGGTCATTGAAAGTGCAGGATTTCATAGTTGAGAAGATATACATGTATGAGCTCATGACATCACCATTATACTAAATCAGAAAAGTATAACAGCAACAAAAATAACAAGAACAACATGTAGAGTATCTACGTACGTATACAGAAATTAAACTGGAAATTAGATATACCTAAGTAGAGATTTATCAAAACGCAGAAGAAGAATGGAAAAACAAATGATACATGTGAAACAACATAAATCATTCGTTACAGATCACTATTATTAGTAATGAAAGCACAGCGTCTTCATAATAATTGTTCAGCAATTAAATAGATATAAATTACTTTAGAAACTCTAGAGTCGCATAGGCGTAGCCAGGGGAGGGCACAGGGGGCCCCTTCTTCATCCGCTAAAGAAAGAAAAAAAAAAGGTCATCTACAGAACTTAGATGTCAACACCTAATAACCCTACCCCTACCCCTGTGTGCGTGTGCGGTTGTGTGTGTGTGTGTGTGTCTGTGCCTGTATGTAACTATATGAATCTGTGATCTTGTGTGCCTCCCGTTAAACAACTCCGGCTACGCCAGTGTGGACTTGAATTCTCGTATAGCGTTAATGATTTAAATGCTCTTACAGTTTCGAATGTCTCTAACTTGTGAACATTATTTTTGGAAGGGGAAGTGCTCTTTCCATTCCAACTGCATAAACCTACCTGAAGAAAAAAAATGCGAATGCCCTAGCAACGTGCAATGAATAAAATTAGATAACTCAGACGATGTGAAAGTCTCGTGACCGGGTTATTATTTTGAGATATCATTTTAACTTTCTGTTTAGAAATTGCAATTTCACTCGCTGCTCGAATATGAGTTGGTGGTTACCAGGATCTTTAAAAATGGGAGTGGAGGCTGCAGCTTCTCCCCCACACTGCCTCGTACTCCTACGATTGCTCAATTAAAAATTATCACCCCCTTTCTCTCCGTTCAGTATCCATCGATCTATCTGCTTACAGACTCTCACTTCCTCTCTTCCAGACGTGTAGAGGTGTCGTGGTCTGGTGGATACGTCCACCGAACTGTGGATCACATGGTTCGCGGTTCGAGTCCCGCCGCGGCACTAATGTCATTTGGCAAGACATTAATCTAAATTTTCTACTCTCCACCCAGTTGTAGTAAATTGGTACCTGGTATAATTTATTCCTTGGACGCTTTCAGCGCCTTAGGGAAGCTGTGCCTAAAGCCAGGGTAATAATGTCCACCGACTGGGATGGGTGTATGCGAAACATATGAATAATTTTGAATAATAAAGACAACTCACATACAGTGTGCTCGCTGCACCTAACCCTAACTGTGTTGTTAATCTTGTGCAATGCAAAATTTGATACAATATAATTTCCTGATATAACCTCCATTCGCAGGTTGCATTGCATAAGATGAATAACACATAATAATATTGCCAAAAGTTGCTTTTTCGGCAACAAAGCTGACATTGTCGGGAGACCACTGATTTTCACAAAATGTTCAACGGAAAGAACTTTTCTAAGTTCCCTATTTGATGTTTAAGACTGTAAACATGGTAAAATGGATTATATTATCATTATTATCATTCCAGACCGACGTCTTCCGTATCTTCTTACTGGTCCACAAAGAACTCCTGCCAACCACACCACAAGGTGGTGTACCTCAAGACACACAAGACAGGTTCCACAACGCTGGGCTCCATCTTTGATCGCTATGCCTACACCAGAAACCTTACCGTCCTTGTCCCAACGAAGGGTCACTTTATCAACTACAGGTATAGTAGTAATAGTAGTAGTGGTAGTAGTAGTAATAGAAGTAGTGGTAGTAGTGGTGGTAGAAGTGGTAATTATAGTAGTAGTATAGTAGTAGTAGTAGTAGTAGTAGTAGTAGTAGTAATAGAAGTAGTGGTAGTAGTGGTGTAGAAGTGGCAATTATAGTAGTAGTATAGTAGTAGTAGTAGTAGTAGTAGTAGTAGCAAGAGTAGCAGTAGTAGTAGTAGTAGTGGTAGTAGTGGTAATAGTAGTAGTATTAGTAGCAGTTATAGTAGTAGTAGTAGTAGTGGTAGTAGTAGTAGTATTAGTAGTAGTAGTAGTTATTTTCTATTTGATTAAAAATACCTATAAAATAAATATATTTGCACATTCATTAAACGGCTGGGTAACCTATTTTCAGAGGTGCGAAGCACGACACTGGCCTCCTTTGGACATCATCAATAACTTTAAATCGAATATTTGTTAATAAAACATCACGATGATTTTTACATTTGATTGACATAACGTTAATTTACGCTTGAAAGCGAGATCGTACATATCGTACAAGTACAGGGAGATTAATATAGGCCTTGGCTCGTCTATACTGAACAGGAACATCTTCAGCGCCAAGAAGATAGCAGGTCTGCCAGGTAATCATTCAAAGAAAAGAAGATGGAGCTTGGAAAAAGGATATGACATGCTGACTAATCACGCCAGACTGAACAGGAAGGAGATGACCAAAGTTTTCCATGACGCCAGGTAATTTATTGGACACTTTTGAAAAAAATCAACCCAAGACAATTTCAATAGCCCTGTGCATCACCTTTTTGGCATTACAATGATGTTTTACGTAATCCGAAGGTGATTTCTAATGGATATACACTCATGACTATGGGGCACTGAAATCGCCCTTGAGTTGATTTTCCTCTTCAAAAAGACCACTATTTTAATTCACACAATACGCATTTGATTATAAAGGGGTGAAAATGGAAGGGATGAAATGAGGGCATTAACAAAAAGAAGGAGGGTGTGAAAAATAAGCAAATTGTATTTGACACCCGGAGGTGGAAACTTGTTCATTGTAACTACACCAGTCATCATGATATGAGCTGTTATTGTAAATGGACATGGTGGACATTTTCATTATGCGGTATGCTCTAAGTAATGTGTGATACCTCGGTGCAACATTTGTTTTGTTTCTCTAAAGAATAACATGCAAGAATAAATAATATAACTGTATAATTTTTCAAAGGTATGTAACGATTCTTCGAGAACCGGCAGCGCAGTGGCAATCGGCCTTTAACTACTTCGAGATCTGGAAGGCGATGCCGCCATCAAAAGAACCCATGAAACTCTTTCTCTCGGCGCCGAAAAAGTACTTCGCGCGGGTAATGAAGAAGAAACAGTACTACAAAGAGAGCATGCACAACCAGCATCTCTTCGACTTCGGAATGGACCACAAAGACATGGACAATGAGGAGAAAGTCAGAAATAAGATTCGTGAGCTCGATTCTGAGTTCGATCTCGTGATGATCACCGAGTACTTTGACGAATCCTTAGTGTTGCTACGCAAGCTACTCTGTTGGCGGATGGATGATGTTGTTTATCTGGCACAAGGGGTTCGTTCAGAAAAGTATCGAAGGAAAGATGACGATAACTTGGCGGATGAAATTCGTCAGTGGAATAAAGCTGATGTGAGGCTTTACGAACATTTTAATGAAACATTTTGGCAGAAAGTTCGTGATTACGGACCTTCTTTTTCCCAAGATTTAGCTACTTTAAGAAATATGCTCTCCGATGCTTCCGATGCATGTTTGAATAAAACCAGAGTCAAGAAGATCGATCGAAGAGCAGAGACGTTTTTCCTGAACAAAAACGCTCCCAATCTTTGTCGTCGATTAGCAATGGGTGATGTAGCATACACTCGTACTTTTCGTCAGAGAATGAAAGATCAAAACATACCTTTTTATAAGATCGTAAATGAAAATATTTTCTAAAATATTCATCCAGCTGCCGAGAGAAGGCCCGGCTTACACGATGCGTCATTTGGTGACGTCAGGACCGCGTCAGTGGCTGGTACGGTCTCCTGCGCGGCATGGAAGAGTCATGGCGTTTAAAAAGTGATTGCAAAATGGACAGTGGGGATAATAACTGACGTGTGTGGCAATTGCCTTCACAGCCTCGACTCTAACGCAGGTAATGACGCAAATGAAATGACGCCTCGTCTGTAGTCTGCAAGCACAGACGCTAATTTGATATTTTGTCAGAAAATCATTGTGCCTTCACTCTTCAAGGAAGCCTAACCCAGCTACCTCCTGGTCTAAGCCTAACCCAGCTACCTACAACTGGGCGTTGTGGCGTGCGCCTGTAATCCAGCTAAGAGTGGGAGTTATAAACTGATTCAGCGGACCCAGGTTCGAAACTGAGTCACGTCTTTCGGATGGTGCCGTTAAAGGTCGGTCCCCAGACGTAAATAATCATATCTGATTGATACACGTCCGTAAAACAAATTTCATATTGGCGTTCTGGATTTGTTGAGCTACATTATGACCAACATTAACAAAGAAATCATTAAAAATTTCAGCAACTTTTTTAGGGTTATTTGATTCACGCTGTACACCATTTATATCATAGTTTAATTTCTCCACTGATGCTTTGCTACCATCTTGTCTACCTAATAATTCATTGATTGTATTCCAAGTTTTACAAGCATTACCTTTGTGCTTCTGGAATAAGTTCCCATAATGTATTTGTTTTGCCTTACGCAAAGTTGTCGTTAACATATTTCTATATTTCTTATACCTTAAATGCACATCAGGATCAAAGTTTGATTTGAGAAACTTAGACTACAGTCGATGCCTTTTCTTAATCGATTTGTGAATTGCCTTTGTTATCCACGGTTTAGAATGTATTTTAGACTAATATTTTTAACAAGTGGTGCATGCTTATTACAAGTTTTCATGAACAGAGCGAGAAACTTTGAGTATGCTTTATCAACTTTTTTACATTCATATACCTTATCCCAAGGTAGAGATGCAAGATCTTCATGGAACGAAGACTTCTGATATCGTCTAAAATTCCTCATTGTTACCTGAGGAGATTTTGTACAAGACTTGGTGAGACATACATTCTTTACGACTGACTTTACGACTGACTTTACGACTTTACGACTGACCAAGGAGTTATCACAGACATGTGATAACTCCTTGGGCTGACCAGGGTTTTTGCTTGCAAACTGCCTGTAGCCGGGCTACAAATGCAATCATGCCACAGTATGCTGCACTCTATTGAATGACTTAGCAGCAGAATTCTGGTTGTGGAGACATTGAAAGGCTGATTCATGTCATCATTGTAAAGATGGACTGCCAATGTCTGTATCAATTCGACAATATTTCTTTAGTATCAAGTTACATAGATGCCTATCTATTTTAGACTTTATCTTCAAGCGATTTGTCAGAACCTCACGAATTTTACATTTCGATTAGTTTGGACGTAAAATCACAATATAAGTATTTATTAGTGAGTATGTATAGTTTATTTTATTTATTGTGACAAACCTCACATCCACACAATAAATCGATTCAGGATCAGAATGTCAAAAGAAATATGATTACTTTCATCTTTTTCTTCTTGTTTTGTTGTTACGAATATGTGACTATTCTTTATCGATGCTGCGAGTAAACTTCAAAGTTAATAGCACCATATCGGAGCATGGCACAGCTTTCGCTCAGAACAATGACCAGTCTGTGTATTATAGAAAGAGATGAAAAAGTTATGGTTTGAATTTCATTTTTGATCTTTAGCATCCAGTTGGTAAACTGTGCATTCTCCTTTAGCAAAAGATGTCCGATGCTTCGATGCTCCGATGCTCTGATTGTTATTTCAATATGTTGTTAATGACCAGTCGCTACCTGCATAAGCGGGACAGATCCAATACATAATACTGAAAAACTGATCTGTAGATATAAATCACATAATGCAATGTATATTTTACTATGATGAACAATCTATATACTAATAAAGTATATTACTTAGATGAGATTGTACCTTGTGTTTCATATATGATAAAGTTGGTACAGTACTATTACCCGTTACTGCCAAATAACATGAACATCTTACATCTCTTATAATACATTACTGATAACCCAACCAGAGTTAAAGGTGTATATTACGACAATTGAAGTAAGAAAGGGGCATATTTCAATAACGGATCAAGAGGGATGCGTAGGTTGGCGGGAACTGCCTGTTTTTTTTTTTTTTTATTTGTTTGTTTGTTGTTGTTGTTGTTTGTTGTTGTTGTTTTTTTTTGGGGGGGGGGGTGTATGGGTTTTGGTTTTTAGGGCTAGTGCCCTAACATTTTCAAAACCTATAGAAGGGTCCTGCATGCGACAAAAATATCCCTGTGAGTGAAAAAATCCCCCGTCACGACGGAATTGATGCCCCATGTAACATTGGCCCTTATTTATGAAGTGCCCGTAAATTATATCCATCATTACAAAATAGGTACCAATTTATTAGGGAATAAAATACCTTACAGTACAAGGGAAATTGTAGATTTAAAAATGTTTACAGAATAAGCAGGGAATGAAAATGAAATTACAGTTTTAAAGAGTGAACGAATACTTTTTACGAGTTGCTTTAAAAGAGCAAGAAGTTTGTTACCTCAACCCTTCTGATATGCACTGTCTTAACAGTGTAGGAACTCCTGAAGATCGCAGTGTTTGCTAACTTTCAAAAGATCAATGTCATCTTTGTTCTTCAATAGTTTCCGAGAGATTCTGTAGAATAGGCGCTTGTAAACAGTCAGCCCTCTCGCGGACAAAAGAGGATTAAAGAGTTGGTTGTGTTCTGGTATGGGTGACAAATAGTTTGTGAGCTTTCTCACTTTTTCTCTTTAAGTTTGGAAGAATATCATGGAAGAAGTCTGAAAAGAATTGCGCTTCAGATGCCATCATAATTATGTGAAATACGACGAGAAATAGTTGAAAAGTTTTAACCAAACGTTCAAGCCTCATGTTCGTATAGTCTACACACATTTCTGTGTGTAGTGCATGTGACATTCAGCAAGATTGAATAAGTTTCTTATCATTTTGATGATTCCAAAAAATTCCAGTATACACCGATTCTTAGGTAGGCTACTGCATAATCATCCCTTCCAAATCGTTTCTTTCACATTGTGATTGTTTAACCAGAACTCAACTTAATCTTTAAAGAATATGACGTGAAAGACACGGTTACCTATATCCTCTTTCCGAAGGTTCATAATTCCGTAGGTTCGTTTTTCAGAAGATTCGTATTTCCAAAGGTTCGTTACTCCGACGGTTCGTAATTCCGAAAATTAAAAAGGGTTCATAGTTCCAAAAATTAAAAAGGATTCATATTTCCGAAGGCTGGTAATACCGAAAAGGTATGCAGGGCTCTATTGCATTTTCGGAATTATGAACCTTCGGAAATACGAACCTCCGGAAAACGAACCTTCGGAACAATGAATCAAATGTTCGGAACTGTGAACCCTATTTCATTTTCTGAATTATGAACCCCTACTAAGGGAAATGTGTGTTTCGGAATGACGAAACTTCGGAATTATGGACCTTCGGAAAAACGAGTACCCCGACTAATCCACACTGCCTGGACTGCTCTTTCAATTTTTGTGTGTATTTTCATGTACCGTACTTCTGTTTCTTGACCATTGCGCCTTGTGTACATTATTAATTTGGGGTTGGCACAATATAAATACTTTATATCTAATATAATTAATTCGCTAACGCACGCGGGGGTCCCCGCCCGCCTCGATTGACTTTGCACGCCCTGCAGGAGGGGGTCCGATGGACTCTATAAAATTCCCGCTGCCCGCCGCGAGCCGCCTTCCGTCCCTACCGGTCGGCCTGGCGGCCCGCATGTGCAACGTCGCCTTCGCGTTGCACGACGACTGGCAGCAGGTGAGCGATTTCCTGAACGACCAAATCCCATTGGCCCGCGTGCTTTGCCTCGCCGTCGACCGAATCAGACGACGATTGCGCGTGCGTCCGGCGAACGGTACGTAGTGAAGACTCTGTAGCTCTCACCGGGGGAACCCACGTAAGAAAATAATTATGCCATTAGTCCAGTAGACGGTACCATATACCATGTACATGACCTGGAAAAGTTGTTAAGTACAAGGTTTTTTTGTTGATTTGTGTTCTAGATGGGTATTGAAGTAAATTCAGCTTGGTTGCCACCTTGGCAACCTTGAGCAATTTTTTTTATTAGCCTAATTAGCATAATCATCTAATTAGCATATGTGCAATAAGTAATATGTTGCTAATCTTAATCCAGAAAGGCTGAAAACATGTATAATACAACTTTTCTAAGGGTTTTTATGACGAGGAATTCATTTATGACATCAATTTTTATTTTTAAGTAATGCAATTGACATAAATATCATAATTAGCATAATGAGCTAATTAGCATATGTGCAATATATGGAATTCTTTGTCATTGTTTATCAAGAAAGCCTGAAAACATAAATAATACAACTTTTCTAGGGTTTTCTGTGACGAGGAATTCATTTATGACACCAGTTTTTAATTTCAAGTAACGCAATTGACGTAATTAGCATAATAAGCATAATGAGCTAATTAGCATATGTACAATATATGGAACTCTTTGCCATTGTTTATCCAGAAAGCCTGAAAACATAAATAATACAACTTTTCTAGGGTTTTTTGTGACGAGGAATTCATTCATGACACCAGTTTTTAATTTCAAGTAACGCAATTTTATTGACGTAATTAGCATAATAAGCATAATGAGCTAATAATGAGCTAATTAGCATATGTGCAATATATGGAATTCTTTGTCATTGCTTATCCAGAAAGCCTGAAAACATAAATAATACAACTTTTCTAGGGTTTTCTGTGACGAGGAATTCATTTATGACACCAGTTTTTAATTTCAAGTAACACAATTGATGTAATTAGCATAATGAGCTAATTAGCATATGTACAATATATGGAACTTTTGCCATTATTTATCCAGAAAGCCTGAAAACATAAATAATACAACTTTTCTAGGGTTTTCTGTGACGAGGAATTCATTTATGACACCAGTTTTTAATTTCAAGTAACGCAATTTTATTGACGTAATTAGCATAATAAGCATAATGAGCTAATAATGAGCTAATTAGCATATGTACTATATTTGGAACTCTTTGCCATTTTTTATCCAGAAAGCCTGAAAACATAAATAATATTTTTCTAGGGTTTATGATGCGGAATTTATTTATAACACCATTTTTTTTTCATTTCGAAGTAATGCAATTGAAGTAATTAGCATAATTAGCATATATGCAACAATAATAATATGATAATAATAATAATAATAATAATAATTCATAAAGTACAGAAATTATGTATATGCTGGGCGTTTCAAAAAAAAGGAAACCCAACTTTGCAAAATTCCTGTAAATGAACTATATGTTTACCAACAATGAAATCCATACCATATGAAAGAGTAATTCATATTTCCAATGGTAAGTTGTTGAGGTTTCCAGGGTCATATGAACACCATTGTCTTCAACATTTTGTGCAAAAATCTAGTTGGTTCACTTTCTTGTAAAACACAATAGGCATGATGTTAAGGAGATGCCTTTTGTGAAATGGCCTGGTTGCTCCAATCCTCATTGTGCATATTTTTCTTTTTCAAATTTGTGTTAATGAGATGTTATTCACCCGTGATTCAGGATTTTTGCTTTATAAAGCCCTTTTCAGATAGAAATCATTTTGCAAAGAAGACAGTTTCGGTGAATTTTAACAAGGGTGCATGCCAAAAAACCATTGCGAACCAAAAGGATTGCAATATCACTAATGCTTAGGTCAGACGGACAGATACGCGCGATACGCATGTCTGCGGATGTGCATCCGTAAAAATCCGTAGAAATCCGCAGCAATCCGTATCATGCGTATCATCCGTAAGTGCATCCGTAAAAATCCGTGGGAGTGCGCAGGAATCGAGGTCTTCCGCGAAAAAGTTTTGAAAATCTCAAAATTATTTTAAATTTCCCGCGCAAGGTCTTTTGCGCAGAATTTAGGTAGAATTTGCGTATTGTTCCGTATCATGCGTATTGATCCGTATCTTTGCGTATTTTTGCGTAAAACGTCCGTATCCATCCGTAACCTAATCCGCAGGATCCGCAGACATACGCAGATCCGCAGCGTGAATTTTGAAAATCTGTAGTAGTAGTAGTAGTAGTGTTCTCTCCAAAGATCGAATCGCAACTGAAGTGATGCTCCACAAGCCGCGGTATATATGCGGATGTTGCGGACGAGGGGAAAGCCGACATCCGTGTGCGTATGCGTATCGTGCGCAGGACTTCCGTATCTTCCGCAGAACATCCGTATCTAGTCCGCATCTTGCGCAGAATTTAAGTGACACTAGCGTGGCACATCCGCCAAAGGGGTGTCTTCCGCAGAACATCCGCAGGATTTGCGTATTTCATGCGTATTGCATCCGTATCTCATGCGTATCTACCGTGGTTTTTTGGCTTTTTGCGCAGATTTTCAACAATTTCTGCGGGTGAAATTATTTTTTTTTACGGATGCATCCGCAGACATCCGTACATGTCCGTCTGACCTAAGCATTAGAATTGCAAATCAAAAACAAAGAGTATAAATAAGGAAAATCAAAAGCTCATGCGTGTTTTCGGAAGATCTCGCTTCCTCTTGGTCATAAGGTTATGGCTAATAACTCGTTCCGTGCTTTGCGAAGTTCATAAGACCCTTTGTTAAGGCGTAAAATTAATCATTATGAGATTTGCTTACTAACGGATGGCCATAAACAGATAAAGAGCTACCAAGCTAGTTGACAAAGCCATTCAACCCAAACCATGCCTATTGCGTTTTACAAGAAAGTTAACCAACTGGAATTTTGCACAGAATTTTGAAGACAATGGTGTTCACTGATGCTTGACTGTGGAAACCTAAACACGTTACCATTGGAAAGCAAATTAATTACTCTTTTATATGATATGAAATTAAACTCCGGTAAATATTTAGTCCATGCACTCGTATAATTTTCAAAGTTGGTTTTCCTTTTTTTTAACGCGCAGTATATTCTACCCTGCTGCAAGAGCTGCAATAGTTTATTTTATTTATTGTGACAAACCTCACATCCACACAATAAATCGATTCAGGATCAGAATGTCAAAAGAAATATGATTACTTTCATCTTTTTCTTCTTGTTTTGTTGTTACGAATATGTGACTATTCTTTATCGATGCTGCGAGTAAACTTCAAAGTTAATAGCACCATATCGGAGCATGGCACAGCTTTCGCTCAGAACAATGACCAGTCTGTGTATTATAGAAAGAGATGAAAAAGTTATGGTTTGAATTTCATTTTTGATCTTTAGCATCCAGTTGGTAAACTGTGCATTCTCCTTTAGCAAAAGATGTCCGATGCTTCGATGCTCCGATGCTCTGATTGTTATTTCAATATGTTGTTAATGACCAGTCGCTACCTGCATAAGCGGGACAGATCCAATACATAATACTGAAAAACTGATCTGTAGATATAAATCACATAATGCAATGTATATTTTACTATGATGAACAATCTATATACTAATAAAGTATATTACTTAGATGAGATTGTACCTTGTGTTTCATATATGATAAAGTTGGTACAGTACTATTACCCGTTACTGCCAAATAACATGAACATCTTACATCTCTTATAATACATTACTGATAACCCAACCAGAGTTAAAGGTGTATATTACGACAATTGAAGTAAGAAAGGGGCATATTTCAATAACGGATCAAGAGGGATGCGTAGGTTGGCGGGAACTGCCTGTTTTTTTGTTGTTGTTTATTTGTTTGTTTGTTGTTGTTGTTGTTTGTTGTTGTTGTTTTTTTTTGGGGGGGGGGGTGTATGGGTTTTGGTTTTTAGGGCTAGTGCCCTAACATTTTCAAAACCTATAGAAGGGTCCTGCATGCGACAAAAATATCCCTGTGAGTGAAAAAATCCCCCGTCACGACGGAATTGATGCCCCATGTAACATTGGCCCTTATTTATGAAGTGCCCGTAAATCATATCCATCATTACAAAATAGGTACCAATTTATTAGGGAATAAAATACCTTACAGTACAAGGGAAATTGTAGATTTAAAAATGTTTACAGAATAAGCAGGGAATGAAAATGAAATTACAGTTTTAAAGAGTGAACGAATACTTTTTACGAGTTGCTTTAAAAGAGCAAGAAGTTTGTTACCTCAACCCTTCTGATATGCACTGTCTTAACAGTGTAGGAACTCCTGAAGATCGCAGTGTTTGCTAACTTTCAAGAGATCAATGTCATCTTTGTTCTTCAATAGTTTCCAAGAGATTCTATAGAATAGGCGCTTGTAAACAGTCAGCCCTCTCGCGGACAAAAGTGGATTAAAGAGTTGGTTGTGTTCTGGTATGGGTTACAAATAGTTTGCGAGCTTTCTCACTTTTTCTCTTTAAGTTTGGAAGAATATCATGGAAGAAGTCTGAAAAGAATTGCGCTTCAGATGCCATCATAATTATGTGAAATACGACGAGAAATAGTTGAAAAGTTTTAACCAAACGTTCAAGCCTCATGTTCGTATAGTCTACACACATTTCTGTGTGTAGTGCATGTGACATTCAGCAAGATTGAATAAGTTTCTTATCATTTTGATGATTCCAAAAAATTCCAGTATACACCGATTCTTAGGTAGGCTACTGCATAATCATCCCTTCCAAATCGTTTCTTTCACATTGTGATTGTTTAACCAGAACTCAACTTAATCTTTAAAGAATATGACGTGAAAGACACGGTTACCTATATCCTCTTTCCGAAGGTTCATAATTCCGTAGGTTCGTTTTTCAGAAGATTCGTATTTCCAAAGGTTCGTTACTCCGACGGTTCGTAATTCCGAAAATTAAAAAGGGTTCATAGTTCCAAAAATTAAAAAGGATTCATATTTCCGAAGGCTGGTAATACCGAAAAGGTATGCAGGGCTCTATTGCATTTTCGGAATTATGAACCTTCGGAAATACGAACCTCCGGAAAACGAACCTTCGGAACAATGAATCAAATGTTCGGAACTGTGAACCCTATTTCATTTTCTGAATTATGAACCCCTACTAAGGGAAATGTGTGTTTCGGAATGACGAAACTTCGGAATTATGGACCTTCGGAAAAACGAGTACCCCGACTAATCCACACTGCCTGGACTGCTCTTTCAATTTTTGTGTGTATTTTCATGTACCGTACTTCTGTTTCTTGACCATTGCGCCTTGTGTACATTATTAATTTGGGGTTGGCACAATATAAATACTTTATATCTAATATAATTAATTCGCTAACGCACGCGGGGGTCCCCGCCCGCCTCGATTGACTTTGCACGCCCTGCAGGAGGGGGTCCGATGGACTCTATAAAATTCCCGCTGCCCGCCGCGAGCCGCCTTCCGTCCCTACCGGTCGGCCTGGCGGCCCGCATGTGCAACGTCGCCTTCGCGTTGCACGACGACTGGCAGCAGGTGAGCGATTTCCTGAACGACCAAATCCCATTGGCCCGCGTGCTTTGCCTCGCCGTCGACCGAATCAGACGACGATTGCGCGTGCGTCCGGCGAACGGTACGTAGTGAAGACTCTGTAGCTCTCACCGGGGGAACCCACGTAAGAAAATAATTATGCCATTAGTCCAGTAGACGGTACCATATACCATGTACATGACCTGGAAAAGTTGTTAAGTACAAGGTTTTTTTGTTGATTTGTGTTCTAGATGGGTATTGAAGTAAATTCAGCTTGGTTGCCACCTTGGCAACCTTGAGCAATTTTTTTTATTAGCCTAATTAGCATAATCATCTAATTAGCATATGTGCAATAAGTAATATGTTGCTAATCTTAATCCAGAAAGGCTGAAAACATGTATAATACAACTTTTCTAAGGGTTTTTATGACGAGGAATTCATTTATGACATCAATTTTTATTTTCAAGTAACGCAATTGACGTAATTAGCGTCAATTGCGTGACGTAATTCGTCACAGAAAACCCTAGAAAAGTAGGGTTTTCTGTGACGAGGAATTCATTTATGACACCAGTTTTTAATTTCAAGTAACGCAATTGACGTAATTAGCATAATTAGCATAATGAGCTAATTAGCATATGTGCAATATATGGAATTCTTTGTCATTGTTTATCAAGAAAGCCTGAAAACATAAATAATACAACTTTTCTAGGGTTTTCTGTGACGAGGAATTCATTTATGACACCAGTTTTTAATTTCAAGTAACGCAATTGACGTAATTAGCATAATAAGCATAATGAGCTAATTAGCATATGTACAATATATGGAACTCTTTGCCATTGTTTATCCAGAAAGCCTGAAAACATAAATAATACAACTTTTCTAGGGTTTTTTGTGACGAGGAATTCATTCATGACACCAGTTTTTAATTTCAAGTAACGCAATTTTATTGACGTAATTAGCATAATAAGCATAATGAGCTAATAATGAGCTAATTAGCATATGTGCAATATATGGAATTCTTTGTCATTGCTTATCCAGAAAGCCTGAAAACATAAATAATACAACTTTTCTAGGGTTTTCTGTGACGAGGAATTCATTTATGACACCAGTTTTTAATTTCAAGTAACACAATTGATGTAATTAGCATAATGAGCTAATTAGCATATGTACAATATATGGAACTTTTGCCATTATTTATCCAGAAAGCCTGAAAACATAAATAATACAACTTTTCTAGGGTTTTCTGTGACGAGGAATTCATTTATGACACCAGTTTTTAATTTCAAGTAACGCAATTTTATTGACGTAATTAGCATAATAAGCATAATGAGCTAATAATGAGCTAATTAGCATATGTACTATATTTGGAACTCTTTGCCATTTTTTATCCAGAAAGCCTGAAAACATAAATAATATTTTTCTAGGGTTTATGATGCGGAATTTATTTATAACACCATTTTTTTTTCATTTCGAAGTAATGCAATTGAAGTAATTAGCATAATTAGCATATATGCAACAATAATAATATGATAATAATAATAATAATAATAATAATTCATAAAGTACAGAAATTATGTATATGCTGGGCGTTTCAAAAAAAAGGAAACCCAACTTTGCAAAATTCCTGTAAATGAACTATATGTTTACCAACAATGAAATCCATACCATATGAAAGAGTAATTCATATTTCCAATGGTAAGTTGTTGAGGTTTCCAGGGTCATATGAACACCATTGTCTTCAACATTTTGTGCAAAAATCTAGTTGGTTCACTTTCTTGTAAAACACAATAGGCATGATGTTAAGGAGATGCCTTTTGTGAAATGGCCTGGTTGCTCCAATCCTCATTGTGCATATTTTTCTTTTTCAAATTTGTGTTAATGAGATGTTATTCACCCGTGATTCAGGATTTTTGCTTTATAAAGCCCTTTTCAGATAGAAATCATTTTGCAAAGAAGACAGTTTCGGTGAATTTTAACAAGGGTGCATGCCAAAAAACCATTGCGAACCAAAAGGATTGCAATATCACTAATGCTTAGGTCAGACGGACAGATACGCGCGATACGCATGTCTGCGGATGTGCATCCGTAAAAATCCGTAGAAATCCGCAGCAATCCGTATCATGCGTATCATCCGTAAGTGCATCCGTAAAAATCCGTGGGAGTGCGCAGGAATCGAGGTCTTCCGCGAAAAAGTTTTGAAAATCTCAAAATTATTTTAAATTTCCCGCGCAAGGTCTTTTGCGCAGAATTTAGGTAGAATTTGCGTATTGTTCCGTATCATGCGTATTGATCCGTATCTTTGCGTATTTTTGCGTAAAACGTCCGTATCCATCCGTAACCTAATCCGCAGGATCCGCAGACATACGCAGATCCGCAGCGTGAATTTTGAAAATCTGTAGTAGTAGTAGTAGTAGTGTTCTCTCCAAAGATCGAATCGCAACTGAAGTGATGCTCCACAAGCCGCGGTATATATGCGGATGTTGCGGACGAGGAGAAAGCCGACATCCGTGTGCGTATGCGTATCGTGCGCAGGACTTCCGTATCTTCCGCAGAACATCCGTATCTAGTCCGCATCTTGCGCAGAATTTAAGTGACACTAGCGTGGCACATCCGCCAAAGGGGTGTCTTCCGCAGAACATCCGCAGGATTTGCGTATTTCATGCGTATTGCATCCGTATCTCATGCGTATCTACCGTGGTTTTTTGGCTTTTTGCGCAGATTTTCAACAATTTCTGCGGGTGAAATTATTTTTTTTTACGGATGCATCCGCAGACATCCGTACATGTCCGTCTGACCTAAGCATTAGAATTGCAAATCAAAAACAAAGAGTATAAATAAGGAAAATCAAAAGCTCATGCGTGTTTTCGGAAGATCTCGCTTCCTCTTGGTCATAAGGTTATGGCTAATAACTCGTTCCGTGCTTTGCGAAGTTCATAAGACCCTTTGTTAAGGCGTAAAATTAATCATTATGAGATTTGCTTACTAACGGATGGCCATAAACAGATAAAGAGCTACCAAGCTAGTTGACAAAGCCATTCAACCCAAACCATGCCTATTGCGTTTTACAAGAAAGTTAACCAACTGGAATTTTGCACAGAATTTTGAAGACAATGGTGTTCACTGATGCTTGACTGTGGAAACCTAAACACGTTACCATTGGAAAGCAAATTAATTACTCTTTTATATGATATGAAATTAAACTCCGGTAAATATTTAGTCCATGCACTCGTATAATTTTCAAAGTTGGTTTTCCTTTTTTTTAACGCGCAGTATATTCTACCCTGCTGCAAGAGCTCCTGATGTACTGATAACTAAGAGGAGTAATTAAATGAAAAGATATGTTTTTAATTTTTATCTGAAAGTATTTATAGTTGGGGATTTCCTGATTTCTAATGGTAAGTTGTTCCACAATTTGGGGGCTGTGCAGACAAATGCTTGATCTCCTAAGGTTATTTTTGCTTTATATGATGGGGTTGGCAGTATTAAAGTATCTCGAGAACTGTGCAGGGTGAGAGTATGTTTGCAAGCTTTTGAGTTGTAACAGATCTACAATATATTTAGGGGCTTGACCAATTAGAGCTTTAAAGACAATCAACATGACTTTAAAATATATTCTTTGTCGCACTGGTAGCCAGTGCAGATCTCTCAAAACAGGGGTGATCCTTGAGAATTTTGAAGTATCCACAAATTGGTCTTGCACAAAGGTTTTGGACCCGCTGCAGTCGTCCTATTTGAGAGTCAGGGAGTCCATACAAAAACCCATTACAATGATCTAACTTACTAGTGATGCATGCATGAGCAGTTGTTTTCATGCTATCCTGATCAATATATTTTCTAATATGTCTGATATTATATAAAATGCAATATGATGATATACATACATTGGTAATGTGTGCTTCCATATTCAAATGACTGTCAAAATGCAATACCAGATTTCTAGCATTCATGGATGGTTTTATGACAGAACTTCCATCAAATATCCAATCGAAATTAAGTTTGGATACCCGTTTAGATGTGCCAACGAGCAACAATTCAGTTTACTGTAATTTAGAATGAGTTTGTTTTGCAGCATCCATTCACGTATATAACTGACATATGCTTCTATGAGCGAGATGCTTTGCTCTTAAGCATATACATAGGGTCTAAATGACAAGTAAATCTGTCTGTCATCGGCGTAGCAGTGGCATTATATTCCATGAACTAATTGTGGACCTTGGTAAAGAGATAACCTGAGTAAATAACAGAGGGCCCAACCGAGAACCTTGTGGGACCCCGAAGGGCTCGAGAAAAGAATCAGAGACAGCATCATCAATCTTGATCTTTTGATGTCTATCTGCCAAATATGACTCACTCCATCTGAGAGCATCATCAATGTCAAAGCAGAACTTATAAAGCGTTT
The DNA here is from genome assembly GCA_025617745.1 of Heliocidaris erythrogramma. Taxonomy (NCBI): domain Eukaryota; kingdom Metazoa; phylum Echinodermata; class Echinoidea; order Camarodonta; family Echinometridae; genus Heliocidaris; species Heliocidaris erythrogramma. The sequence goes on along the minus strand of CM046871.1, from coordinate 31,557,846 downwards.
CCAATAAAAAAAGCAAGACTGATCTATGGTATCAAATGCGCTATATAGGAGCAACATGTAGACTTATTTGTCATTGTTTATCTAGAAAGCCTGAAAACACCTTTTAAAGACAACAAATAAGTTAGTGAAAAGACATTCCATGCAGATGTGGTATAAGTAGCCCAATTAACATAATAAGTAAATTCGCATATTTGCATTTATTGATATACTGTAGTTAATCCAGAAAATTCTGGGATGACAGGTTTAATGTGTATAAATTTTTATTATGACCGACCATGTTGACACGAATAATAATTACCCTTATTAGCATAATTAGCATATTAATCAGGCAATTGACTAGTGGCCTCTTGAATTTCTCTCTGACAGGACAGAATACGTAGGTATTCATTTGTAATTTCCCACTGTACCAGTGATAAGAGAATGAACAGTCATGACAGAGACCAGTAAGTTATTAAATATTTAAAGAAAATGTTTGGGTCGACTGAAAGATGGTAATGATGGTAAAGTATATTTAGAATTTTGTTCTTTCGTTCTTTTTCTTCTTTGAGTTTATAGGTGTCTGGGACAGAATTAAGAGAATTTGTTGTATACCTGTATTGTCTGGGCATAGTACATGGCAGTCTAAGGTATAGTGCTTCTACTCATATGCGTAGGGAATGAATTTACAAAGTTACAATCCTTTGCCACATTGAACATGGTTGCCCTCTGAGGTAAATATTGGTCATTATAAAAATTTAAACACATTAAATCTGTCATCCCAGAATTTTCTGGATTAACTATATCAATAAATGCAAATATGAAAATTCATTTATTACAACCTGTATGATAATTAGGCTAATTATACTACATTTACATGGAACATCTTCTCATAAACTAATTTGTTGTCTTTAAAAACTGTTTTAAAATGTTGCGTTGCACCATTTTTAGGCTTTTTAGATAATGACAAAGAAGTTTACATACATGTATTGCACATATGCTAATAATGCCATTTACGACAATTGCATTACTTAAAAATAAAAAATGGCGTCATAAATGAATTCCTCGTCATAGAAACCCTAGAAAAGTTGTATTATTTTTGTTTTCAGGCTTCCTAGATAAACAATGACGAAGAAGTCCATATATTGCACATATGCTAATTAGCTCATTATGCTAATTATGCTATTCACGACGATTACATTAGTTAAAAATAAAAAATGGCGTCATAAATGAATTCCTCGTCATAGAAAACCCTAGAAAAGTTGAATTATTTATGTTTTCAGGTTTTCTGGATAAACAATGGCAAAGAAGTCCATATATTGCACATATGCTAATTAGCTAATTATGCTAATTATGCTATTTATGACAATTGCATTACTTAAAAATAAAAACTGGTGTCATAAATGAATTCCTCGTCATAGAAAACCCTAGAAAAGTTGTGTTTTCAGGCTTCCTGGATAAAAAATGACGAAGAAGTCCATATATTGCACATATGCTAATTAGCTCATTATGCTAATTATGCTATTCACGACGATTACATTACTTAAAAATAAAAAATGGCGTCATAAATGAATTCCTCGTCATAGAAAACCCTAGAAAAGTTGAATTATTTATGTTTTCTGGTTTTCTGGATAAACAATGGCAAAGAAGTCCATATATTGCACATATGCTAATTAGCTAATTATGCTAATTATGCTATTTATGACAATTGCATTACTTAAAAATAAAAACTGGTGTCATAAATGAATTCCTCGTCATAGAAAACCCTAGAAAAGTTGTGTTTTCAGGCTTCCTGGATAAACAATGGCAAATAAGTCCATATATTGTACATATGCTAATTAGCTAATTATGCTAATTATGCTATTTATGACAATTGCATTACTTAAAAATAAAAACTGGTGTCATAAATGAATTCCTCGTCATAGAAAACCCTAGAAAAGTTGTGTTTTCAGGCTTCCTGGATAAAAAATGACGAAGAAGTCCATATATTGCACATATGCTAATTAGCTCATTATGCTAATTATGCTATTCACGACGATTACATTACTTAAAAATAAAAAATGGCGTCATAAATGAATTCCTCGTCATAGAAAACCCTAGAAAAGTTGAATTATTTATGTTTTCTGGTTTTCTGGATAAACAATGGCAAAGAAGTCCATATATTGCACATATGCTAATTAGCTAATTATGCTAATTATGCTATTTATGACAATTGCATTACTTAAAAATAAAAACTGGTGTCATAAATGAATTCCTCGTCATAGAAAACCCTAGAAAAGTTGTGTTTTCAGGCTTCCTGGATAAACAATGGCAAATAAGTCCATATATTGTACATATGCTAATTAGCTAATTATGCTAATTATGCTATTTATGACAATTGCATTACTTAAAAATAAAAACCGATGTCATAAATGAATTCCTCGTCATAGAAACCCCTAGAAAAGTTGTATTATTTATATTTTCAGGCTTTCTGGGTTAAGATTATATATTGCATATATGCTAATTAGATGATTATGCTAATTAGGCTAATAAAAAAAAATTGCTCAAGGTTGCCAAGGTGGCAACCAAGCTGAATTTACCTCAATACCCATCTAGAATACGAATCAACAAAAAAACCTTGTACTTAACAACTTTTCCAGGTCTCAAAAACTTCTAGTGGACTACATCGGTATGTTCAATAGAGGTCCGTGATACGTACGTACGATTTGTATCATGGTCCGCTTTGTGATTAGTATACCATGTACGTAGGAGTAGCACACACCAGACTGCGGTGCAATCTCAACGCAAGCTCAATGCACGCGATGCGATTGCATATCCATCCAGCCATATACTAGACGGGCTTACGAATTACGATACAACAATACACTGCATGCACAGCACTTAACATGAGATGACTGCGAATTTCCGAGCGAACTCATACATTCTAAAGATGATTTTGGAAGTGAGTTATATTATTTTGAACTAAATAATGTTAGAAACTGTATTTATAGACTTTGTGTGTCCCTTTGTTCTCTGCATAGTTAATTGACGAAACTCTTCTCCTTTTAGGCGGACTCTGTGTCGGCGTCGTTGTACTCTGCTGTGAGCTAGCGGTACCAGCACGGCAGCCTTGGCCGCATGAACTCCGGGGGAAGAAACCTGCAGTAAGAGCTGTTTATTTGGAGATTGGTTAATTTTTGACGTGAGTGACGTTGTTGAGAAAAAAAATGTTTGAGTATAGTATTTGTGGGCTCTGTTTTTCCCTGTTCGACCTGTATTTAGTTAAAACTGATCACATTCTTCTTTAAAACGCTGGTAATCTGTCATGGCAGCGCCCACAGTCTGAGGCTGTGCTGTAGTACGGCTTGGCTGGTTGAACTCCCGGCGAAATGTCTAGCAGTAAATACCTTACTGAGCGCTGCTTATTTCAAGATTGAAAATTGTATACCGTACTTACCATCTTTTTAAAAACTACAGTTAACATTTGACGATGAATTTATCCTACCGTATGTCAGAGCAGTGGCATACCCAGGATTTTTTAAAGGGGCGATTTTTACTCCAAATTCTCTCACAAGCAACAAAAAAAAAAAGGTTATCATTATTTATTATTTTATTTTATTTTTATTTATTTATTTATTCATTTATTTATTTATTATTATTTTTTTTTTTTTTTGGGGGGGGGGGTCTCTGGCAAAACGAAAAAACAACAACAACAAAAAACAATCAGTATTTTTTTGGGGGGGGATTTTTATTCAAAAATTATCTGACAAGCAAAAAAAAAAGAAAACATTATCAGGAATTCTAAGTGGGGTGTTTTAACTTCAAATAACACCAAAACACCCCCTTGGTACGCGCATGTGTCAGAGTAGATTCTATACTTGTATTATTTCAAAGCCCCCACTGCAGTAAATGCCTCACTGGGTTTATTTTCAATACACGTGTATTAATTTTCTTTCGATGGTAAATTCATCTTATTTGAGTATATTCTACATCTATTTTGTTTCTTTAAAAAAAAAAAATCGTTCCATTAATATTATCAGTTTGAGGGGCAAATATGCTAGGAGCGTTATTCCATTGAAGTCATGGGCGTAGATATAGCGGGCAGGGGGTGGGGATATGTGAATGCATCATTCATTTTTTTTTTGGAGAAAGATAAACTCACAGTGCAGATAGCATGATAAGGCCTGTAGGCAATGTAGGGCATGACAGGGCCTGCATTCACCATCCACCATGTCCAACGTCGTATCCAGGATTTTGTGAGGGAGGGGGCCAGCGCCGGATTAATGATTTTGTGATGGGAGGGGGCCCAATATTCGGAAATTCATACTTCTATTTTTTAATACTTTTAATGTGTATTGTAGGATGTGATTGACCGCCTTATCTCTATTCCACTCTCTCTCTCTCTCTCTTTCTGTTATGTTTATATTCTCTACATCCATATCTCTCTCTTCCTATCTGTCTACCACCACTCTCTCTCTCTCCCTCTCTCTCTCCCTCCCCCTTTATGTCATAATGATATCTAACATAGAATTAAAATATGTTTTGTACATTACATAACATTATACAATATTTTTAACTGAGTATGTGGGTATGTTTGACAGATTAATTGTGATCATGAGCACGTATGCGTGATAATAACTGACTTAAAAAGAATGGGAAAGCTCACAAATTATTTTCACCATCACCAGAAGTCACAGTCCTCTTTATCTCTTTCAGTGATGACACTTATATATGACAGATAGACTTGTCATTTTCATTCACCAATTGATCGACCACAGGAAAGAAGAAAAATACATCTAGCACAAGGATATTATTGTAGTGGATCTCTTTTCTTTCGCTTCGTGGCTTTCCGTCGTGATAATTACCGTGTTGTTTCTTTAAAGACGACGAAGGGAAACTTGCAATAATTAAATGCAACTTAGTTGTTTCGGAGACTTTTAAGCACACACACACACGAACACACGCACACACATACATGTACTATGATTAAGAGCTGGCTGGAGTGAAATGTCATATCATAAATTTGTCTTTCCACTTTCCAGTTTATTGCGATGAACACTTACTTTCGGAATAAGAATTTTGCAGAATAATCATATAACAAGTTGATATATTAGTTATGGGCAAAAAATAGGTATGAAATTAGGAATCCAATCAAAATAATCCGTCGTCTATAAATAGGAATATTACACTTAAGTTATATTTAGAGAAGTATATTATTTTGATGGGGAATTTCATATGTACAAAAAACATGAATCTTGTGGTATTTTTGTTTATCCCGGCACGGGGTATTGAGAAAGGAGGAGGACGAGTGAGGGGGGGGGGGGGTGTAGAGCCCACAAATGTAAAAATCTACCTTAAATTTTAGAATAACCACAATGTCATGTCTACCACAAATGTAAAAATTACCACTAATGTAAAAAAAAAAATCGCCCACAAATGTGAAAATCTGTTTAACCACAAATGTAAAAACATTTCGCCTACAAGTGTAAAAAAAATTCCATTTTAACCACAAATGTAAAAACTCATTGCTTGCATATAAAGCCTCGATGTAAGATAAGATATTATGAGATGTACGTGTGTGCGTTTGTTTAGCATTATGTCCGAGGACATTTTCGGACAGAGAACAAAAAAAAAATCATGACAACAATGGTCCTCGGAAGGCGGACAATAGTCCTCGAACGTCGAACAATGAATTTATGCCTTATTCCGTCGACTGTCCGAGGACGAGTAACAATAGAGGAACAATAGTTGTCCTCGGAAGTAAAGCCATGTAAACCTGTGTGTGTGGGTGTGTGTGTATGCGTGTGTGTGAGGTTTTCCTGCCTGTTAAAATTATTAAAATATTGAAAGACCCTTTACCACAAATGTCAAAACTTGTCAACCGCAAATGTAAAAAAATCATAAAACTAGTGGTTTACTAGTGGTTTCCCCTTTTACAATCATTTTGCAGGAGCGGGTGGGGGTTCGAGGAGGTGATCATAAACTTGAATGGCAGAACAAATTCACATAACCTGCATGTTACCGTTGCAATCTAATGATAATCAAAGATAACACAAAAGTACACTATAGGGCGTACGTATGATATAAAAAGGTTTAAAATAGTATAAAACAAAATAAATAAAATAATATCAATTAAAATAAAATGGATTAGAATGAAATAAAATTAAACAAATAAAGAAGAAAATTATAAAAATTAAACATACACCTCCTGAAATCCAATACACTACATAAGGGGGGCGGAAAATAATATATTTTCAGCAGAAAAAAAACAAACAAAATTAATTCTAAATTACAAAAAAAAGATGACCTATTGTATTGACGGAACAACATATACCCCAAGGGGGTTGAACGGGATCGTTCGGGAGCCCCAAACGAAACCCTTCATAGCGGTGAATTCAATTTAACTGTGACGATATTTTAATACAACATAATTATCAATTTACATGAATGTTGGGTTAGTCTTTGATAAATGCACACTTTTGAATCTATATTTTACCATATGTCTACTTCATTGTTTTGTTAAATTTTAGTGGTTGATTTTTTTTCAAAGAATACAGTGCGGCTTCTAGAGTTAGTAACGGCTTGGACTACTACTAGTATTTTAGTCAAAACAGCATACATCGTGCGCCGTACCGTATAGTGTAATTTTGTGTTGTCTTTGATTATCAGTGGATTGAATCTATTACCCGCAGGTTTCAGGCATTTTACTTCAGCCATTAGATTTTATCATTAAAAATTGCGTAATTTAAGAGTAAAAATTACATTCCCATTTCATTAAAATGAAGCGCCCTCTTTAGACTGATGAAACAAATCGCTGTTCTATTGCGATTATGTAAAGTTTTCTTGCAAATGAAGTTTATGATCACCTCCTCGACCATCCCCCCCCCCCCCCCCCCTGTAAAATCATCTTAAAAAGGGAAACCACAAGTAAACCACTAGTTCCATGAATGTTTCCATTTGTGGTTGACATGTTTTAACATTTGTGATAAAGGGCCTTTCAATATTTTAAGAATTTTAATGGTCAGGAAAACCACACACATACACACACACACACACATACATCTCATAATAACCTTACATCGGGCATTATGCAAGAAATAAGTTTTTACATTGTTGGTTGACATTAATTTGTTTTGTCATGTGTGTTAAAAATGGACATTTTTACATTTGCAGGCGAAATGTTTTTATATTTGTGGTTAAACAGATTTTTACTTTTGTTGGCGAAATTTTTACATTAGTGGTAAATTTTACACTCGTGGTTGACATGTTATGACATTTGTGGTTATTTTGACATTTACGGGTGCAATGTTTTTACATTTGTGCTTATTCTTAAATTTGTAGGAATTTGTTTACATTTATGGGCTCTACAGGGAGTAGTCATATAAGAGGCACTAAAAACACAGTATATATATCACGGGGCCCTCATTGCCATCTTAATCTCTACAAAAAATATACTCAATGTCATCTAAACACAGCAATAACTATAGTAAACGATAAAATCACTCATTTTCATAAAACTATCAGAAACATAAATCCGCCCCGCAGATTAATCTAGAAATTGCACACAATCTTGTCTCTATCACTTCTACTGTTTACTACATTTTCATACACAGTGTTCAACGAATATTCACCGATTCATTGTAAAAACTATCCCAAGCATACATTGACGGATAGGCCTATATACATGTTTTATGCTTTACTTAGAAAACGTTCACAATATCTCGTTATATCATATAATTAAGAATATCAAGAGGAATCCATGACCTTGACATAGAGCTGTAGATGATGGGTTGCTAGACTCTCCTAGAGAACCATTGCTATATCCAGGAAGATAACAGCTTGAGGTATAGAAACCATGTGGCAGCCATATTGAAAAGTGCTGATTTATAATATCTCGTCCAAATCCGCCAGTGGGGCATTTGGAGAAATTTTGGAGAAAGGTTATTGCAAAGGAAAGAAAGAGAAATGAGATAAACTGAATCGAATTAAATATTGACACAAGTCTATGTTTGGATTTCATTTTCGGTGTTTATAATGAGATGAAATGGAAAGAGGGAAATGATAGAAGGAGTGATTGAGAAAGTTGTGTGAGAAGGGCACATATTTGAAGGGCGTAGTTCTGAAAAGGAACGGTTTGTATTCCTCTGTCTAATGCAGAATAGTACAGAAGGAGAGACATAAATGATGAGTAGCTAGTTGACCTGGAGAACCATTACAACATCCATGAGGACTACACAGGTGATGTAGATAATAAGGAAGAAACGGTCCACCACTCTTGCTACATTCTGCCAATCAGATGTAATCTGCTCATCTTGATCTCTGTCGGCATATCGACTGGCAAGGAACTTGACATTGTTCTGGATGTCAATAAAAGAACGATCCTTCCAGGTATACTGGCGATGCCCCGCACCGCTCTCCCCTCTTCCATGCCCACGGCCTCCACCACCTGTTCCGAGTCCGGTTGTACCTCCCGACAGTCCGTGCAGCCCACCGCCGTCAAGATCATTGCAGCAGTCCCCCGACCCTAGTAGTGTCTCTTCCTTGAGGACGTGGTCCGTCGGCGAAGCGGAGAGCGGCTCGGTGTTGCTGATCTGCGGGACAAGTTCGAAGTGGATCCCCGTGCTGTGGACGCCGGCAGGACCAGTGGGTCTACCATACAGACTTCCAGTGGAGTTCTTGGAGGACTCGACCTTCATGCAAAGCATTTTGCTGAGGACACGGAGGAACACATGACGTACCCATCGAGGTACAGGAGAACGGCGATGATGTAGACTGAGGACCAGGACAGTCATGACTGTACTGAACGACACTAGGAATATCGTGATGATGTAGTACCGAGCTTTCAAGAAAAAGACAAAAGTTGCTTTATATCAATCTGTAAATACGCATAAAAATGTCATTTTAGTAGGTGCATGACTTTGGTGTTGGCGGGGGGGGGGGGGGGTAATGTAAGCATGGTAAGAGCAGCGAGACCATGTTGGTTTTTAACTGCAATGTTGAGCATGTTGAGAAAGCTAATCAGGGTCTTGAGTTTGTGTTCTCAGACAATGGCATTTACCAACACTTCACTCTTTTTACACAGATGCAATCGTCTATAAATTTATTTTAAACTGCGATAAATCACGTATTACTATAAGCTCGGGTAATACTATGATACTATTAAGTGCACTAGGGTATATTTGTCAGTACCTGCGCTATATAAATGGACATATTGATATTATAAATGCCGAAGCATAATAAGATGTGGGTGTACAGGAAGAATAATGAGAGAATCCTGAAACATAACCACAAATCAAAGAAATACTGCATGTGGCAGAATTTCAACCAAGTATCTTGATAGCACTAGTATTAAAAGAAAGGGGAAAATGAGGAAAATTACTTTGGTCACGTCAAAAGGCATCGGAGCTTCCTGAAAGATTATGTTAGAAGGAAAATCAGCAACTGAAGAGGACATTAAAGCCTGGAGTGAAATAACACTGTATGAGTTGCAAAGAATAGAGATATGATATGTGAGGAAAAGGCTGCAATCGACCTCCGAGCCGGGGGAGGATACCAAGATAGATAAAAGCATAATACTGTGTGATATTCAAGACTTGGTATTTAGAGTAATGACTCACCAAGAACTGGGATGGTGTCACTCGTGGCAGGCATGTTCTCCGCGATGACAAGCATGAACACGGTGAGGGACAGGAGCACGGTGATGCCCAGGGACACCTTCTCTCCAGAGTTGCAGGGGAGGATGAACTCGAGCATCGACATCATCGAGATCATGACGCAAGGGACGATCAGGTTGACGACATAGAATAGTGGCTTCCGACTGATGTTGATGGTGAAGGTTACATCTGGGTATTCTTTATCAGGACAGCAAGAGTATACCTTGATGTTGCGATGAGCTTTGATACCTTCGAAGAAAAAAGAAAGAATCAAACAATATCTTCTATAGAAGATTACGTGCAACCATTTCTCACTTTTAAGGTTTTCCGATGATTCGCGGTCAATCGTATATTTGTTAACACAGCTTTTTAGAGCAGATGAAATACCAAATCTGTTCTGCAGATCTATCATGTTGTATTTTGTGAGGACAACATGCATGCATATACTTTGATGTTACTATGAGCTTTTATAGCTGGCGAGAATAAAGGGCAAATTCATTCATTAAAGAGAAACTGCTAATCAAATTTGAATGTTAAGGTTATACGAGGTTATACGAGGTTTTTTGCAGCAGAATGAAAGTAATCTTAACTGTTAACTACATTTTTGAAATCTATAGTTTCGGGATAAAGCTATACCTGATCATGGTGGCCGTAAGAACGACGTTAGAAAAATAATGAGAATATTTGACTTCTCAGGTGAATATAGAATTCGCATTATTACCTGAATTAAAGTCATACACACTGTGTTCAGGAGCCTACCTTTACCTTAGTCATGTTAGTATTATCGTTATCTCGTGTAAATTTTGTCATATTAATAAGAAATGTGGTTTGCTCTTGATGTTTTTAACAATGAAAACGACAGTGCCTATTAGCATAATTGCCATAATTACTTCGATATTTTAACATAGTCTGGTAGGCATGGTAGTTATTCCACAAGAGCGATATGCTGACAATACACACATGAATGGACTCGTGTATTGATTGATTGATTTTATTTTTCCATGCATCAAATACAAACTAACATATCAACATAATAATAAAACAGTCATAGCATGGGAGGGGTTAGTCATAAGCCTAAGGCTTGAAAGTAACGCCCCTCAAGAAATGATAAAGTCCCCCTTTAAAATATAAACTTTGTATACATATTATACATATACATATACATAAACATTATACATGCATATTCCCATCAATAATTTTGTAAAAGCTCTGGGTTGCGTGAGCATCCAAAGCTGAATGTTCCATGGTTACAAAGAACGTACATTGTTTTTTACAGGCGATATATTACCAAAAGCTGCTATTTATTAGCTTATTTAATGTTCGATTGGGCGTTGTAAAAAAAACCCATGGAAGATGCAATAAGCGGTAAGAGCAAAAATGGAAGATGATACAAAGCGAGAAACAAAGAGAGACAGACAGACAGGCAGAAAGATAGAGAGGGGGATGGGGAAGGGGGGGGGGGGTAGAGGGAGAGAGAGAGAGAGAGAGAGAGGGAGAGAGATATTAATAGAGACAAATACATGAACATACTGTGATATTACGGTGTATTCATGATTAGGAGACAGACAGTGCTGTGTTCTTGAATAAACAAAATTAATAACCATCGTCACCAAAAATGGCTGACGCTCTAACATAATAGGCAAATATTTAGCTCATTACGGGCTGCGACCATCGATGTTTAACATCGGAACACTTTGTATTTATACATCAACTGCTTATTTTCAAAGTTGATCTATAATGTTACTGATGTTATTACCCTGATTACTGGTAATGAAAGTGGCCATGGACTACTGTATCTGTGTATTGTAATGTGTTGTAGAACCAAATCCGCCAGGGAACCGTAGCTAGCACGGTGGTATTTCTGAAAATCTGGCCCGGGATTTCATGTCAGACCAACCACCTTTACATACTCACTGGTCGTATCCCACTCTCCATTATGCTGCTCGGTGGCAGAATCGGCAGCGCCCTCTAAGTAGTCTATGAACCTCCTATCATGTTGCCAAGACCCCATCTTAAGGCTACACTCCTGCTGATCGAACGGGTAATAGTACACGTTGATACTGCATTCGCTGATCATGGTGAGGGGGGCACTCCAGTCGACGGAACCGTCGTTCTTAACGATGGTCAGCGTCTCGACTGTCATGAGCTGGTCGTTGTTCGACTGACGACTGAGGAGGAAGCAGACGAAATATTCAAAATATGGTTCAGATATATCAAACAATAGTCAGAAAAAATACACGTGAACAGTTATGCCAGGGAAACTACCATCCGTTAAATTGCTCAAGCTGGGACAATTCTATTCCCGGACAAACCTGACCCCGGACAATAATCACGCAGGTAATTGGTTCCCAGAAATGCATGCATAGTACATGTATATCACAGCCGAACTGTATTTACAGAGCATTCACTCCAGAGAGATTTTAGCCAGATGGTAATATTACTAGGGGCAGCCGTCTCGATACCTGCCGATGGCACGTTTAGTGGTAATTCTCCGAGGTGAAATATTATCCGGGGTATACCCACACACTGTGTGCCTGGACAGTTTAGTTATCCCGACGGATCATCTCAAACACTAAAGCCTTGTAAGCGTAATGAAAGAGTGATATCATGTAAAAAATGGCTGCACAATGAACAGTGCAACCAGTATTTTTTTTAAATTAACTGACATATGGGTTAATTGCCTTCACAAGCTCGATTTAATAGCGCAGGTAATGACACTTCATGACTCACACGAGTCGTCATTTCGATTGCGTCAGTACCTGTGCTAATCGAGCCTGTGGAGGCATTTAACCTATACGTCAGTCATTAGAAGTATTGTTTGCACTGTTCAGTGTGCAATTACCTTTTAAAGAATATCACTCTTTAATGACACGCAAAAGACCATACAAGTCACTGACGCGGTCCTAACGTCAGCAAATGACTCCTCGTGTGAGACGAGCTCTGAAGCCCGACTCAGGCGTGCTTTCGACTGCGTAATTACATTTGCTAATCGAGTCTGTGAAGGCAGTTATTAGAAGTATTCTTTGCTCTGTTCAATTTGCAATCACTTTTTAAATTATATCACTCTTTCATGACGCGTGAAAGACCGTACAAGTTAGTCACTGACGCGGCCCTAACGTCAGCACTGACAAATGACGCCTCGTGTGAGCTGGACTTTAATCAGAAATGAACACTGCAAGTTTTTATGAATTTTTCAAAACATATAAACGAAATATACATCTACATAACAAATATTCAATATACGGAAGTTGTGATCAACAACGAACAAATCTCGGACAACCAACACGTGAAACTGCTTGGCGTTGTCCTAAGTAACGACCTTCGGTGGATGAACCATGTCAACTGCATTACAGCTTCGTAAGTTTAAACGTTTCTCTATGGCACTATAAGATCTAATCACAGTGTTTTAGAATATTGCTGTGGAACAAGAAATGAATCCTATCAACAAGCCCTCGCATTGTGTAACCTTCTCTCAAGGGCAGAAGAGAAGAGCTCTTTTATAATTTCGCCTTGTCACTTTCTCTTAACTTTCGTGGTTGCCTACCTGAAAATCAGTCTTCACGAAGGAACTTAACTTACTACGTGAAATCAAGTGTAAAAACCGAACGCTATAGACAAAGTGCTTTACCCTATCTGGCTAGATTTTGAATCGTTCATAATAACCTACATAATGAAAATGTGCAACGTAAGTCTAATGCCTCAGTCACAATTGGGGCCGGCGGCCGTCCGATAATGGCCTCTGGAGGTCACCGCCCGATTTTCAAAATCGGTGGGTCACTGGCGAGTTTTGCCGATGTTTGGAAGACGTCGGTCTAGCAGTCACAAGAAATTGCTCCCCGTGCAGTCACCGGAGGCATGCCGGCCGACACTTATGAAAGAAAAACTGACGCACATCAGACGGAGATCGACAGGATATCTTCCCAGCGCCACGGCGGCAGGAGACCGCAGGGAAGCAGGACGGTCACCTTGCGGCCATCTGCCGATAGTAGGTCATCGTGCGATTGTTTAAGCGTCCTTTTGGTTTGTTTACACTCGGTGGGCATATATTTGACAATGTTTTCAGACCAATCACCTGTGGTATTTATACTCCCCGGGCGGACGACCTTAGATCCCCGCCAGTTCATCGGACAGGCGCCGGCAGGTCGCCTTCACCTAGTCGGCAGTGTGCCGCCAGGGCGCCGCCAGACATCGTTCAAACATCGGGCGTAGACCGGCCGGCGCCTGTCCAATTTTAAACAATCGGAGGGCCGCCTACAGGGCGCCGTATGGTTATCGGACGATGACCTGCCGGGTATCTGACGGGTGTCTGGCAAACCGGGCGGCGCCCTGACGGGAAAAGTTTGTTTTTGGAGGAGCCTGGGAAGATTTTATTGTGGGAACAATCTGACGGGAACCGGGCGAGATGCCAGACGCCCTGGCGGCACCTGTCAGGACCCCCCCCCCCCCAGAAGATCTGACGGTCACCGGGCGGCCACCTGCCGGCTATGTCAACGATGTGTTGACACTGCCGATGTCTGAAATCCATCGCTAGCTTTTAACTCCGCGCTAAAAGTTGACGATGCCTCCAACGATGCCCCAAAACACAACGATGACCCCGATTAGCGTCCGGTTGTCTGCCGGTCATCGCACGAATGCTCCGATGACCGCCCGATTTTAGACCAAAAACTCATCGGACGGGGCCCGTACATGGCATCGAAGCCTATTGTGACTGAGGCATAAGCAACATGTAATCATGGATAACGATTAACTGCTGGAAGATTAGTTGAATGTTGTATATTTAAAAGTGCAGATGTAATGTATGTATATATTTCTTTTAATTCTAAAGGGCTTTCCACAAAATATTACGCGCATGTTCTGAATGCTGTCGTACCTGTGCCTTATTTTCATATTTTTATTTATTCATAAGAACCCAACTTACCTTATGTAGAATATCACTCAAATGCCTGGCAAACAATGGAGTTTAAAGATATGTCTTTTAATTTACAATTTATTAAAAAATGCGGTAACAATAAGCAATGTCATTGCTTTTAGTGAAACATGGTTAACTAATTACCTAGAAACATTACCTCATCACACATTTGATGGAAAGAACAGAGAGAGCCGTGGTGGTCGAGTTGGTGTTTTTATTAATAATAAATTCATCGTAAAGGAACGTCTTGATTTAAATGTATTTAATGTCAATACAGAGTTTCACTGTCTTGAAATAGTACAAAAGAGTTGCTATTGTTGCTGTTGTTTATAAACCACCAAAACAAAGCGATGAATGTTTTATCTCAGACCTAACATATATATTATCCAAAATGTGTAATCAGAACAAACGAAACTATATACTTTGAATGCAAACCGAAATGTAAATTTGTTTCTAGAAACTATGAATGCACATTCTTTTTTCCCTATTATTATGAAACCTACAAGAATAGTGCAATTTTGTGCTACTCTGATTGATAACATTTTTACGAATGATAAGGACTGGATTATAAAGAGTGGTATACTGATTGCAGATATATCAGATCATCTGCCTATATTTACTATTACCAAAACAGATACTAAACCATGTAAGTTACCTGAATCTATCTATATGTGTGTCCATGACATGTCAGGAAAAAAATCATAAAGAGTTTCGGAATCACCTCACTAAAATATCCTGGGAGAGTGTATTACAATGTACTACAACAGAAACATCATATGATAGATTTGTTCATATCTTACAAACTATTTATGATGTTTCTTTCCCATTAGTAAAAAGAAGAACATACAAGCACAAAAGGAAACCCTGGATAACACCTGGTATCTTGAAATCATGTAAAAAAATTATACTTGTATAAAAAGTTTTTGAAAAATCCATTTGAACTTAAACAAACAAATTATAAAAGATATAGAAATAATCTCACAAAGACAATTCGAATTGCTAAACAAGATTATTATACTACAAAAATGAATGATAGTAAAAAAGATAGTAAAAAGTTATGGTATACTATTAATGAAGTCTTAGGGAGAACCAAAAAAAAGATATTTTATCAAATTTTGTTGATAATGATAGTTGTATTATTAATGATCCCAGTGAAATAGCAAATAAATTTAATAAATACTTTGTAAGTATTGGAACTAAGGCTACTGATACATCGAATATTGATCTTTCTCAATGTTTGAATTATTTGAAAGGTGATGTTTCTCAGTCCATGTATTTGAAACCTATAGAAGCATATGCGATTACAGAAATAGTTAGAAAATTAAATTCGAAGAAAAGCCAAGATCATTATTGTATTAGTACCACAATCGTTCAACGAAATATAGATTTATTGATTTTACCTCTTAATTATATATTCAACTTGTCATTTGAATCTGGTCAAGTTCCACAAAGTATTAAACTTGCAAAGGTATCACCCATATTTAAAAAGGGCCGTGTTGATCAGTTTGTAAATTATCGTCCTATATCAGTACTAACAGTGTTTTCAAAAATTCTTGAACGTTTATTTTATGTACGTTTGGTATCATCTTTAGAAAAGATTTTATTAGCATTTTATCTAGTTTTCAATATGGATTCAAAACTGGTCATTCTACTATACTTGCAGTAACTGATTTTTTAGATCAGGTCATAAATGCTCTTGACAAGAAAAAACATACTATTGGTTTATATTTGGATATTTCAAAGGCTTTTGATTTTATTCATCACCAATTACTACTTGCCAAACTTAGATTTTATGGAATTAGGGGACTGGTGTTTGACTGGATTAAAGATTATTTAAAGGATAGAAGACAATTTGTGAACTATAATGGTATCCACTCTAATGATATGCAACTTTCATGTGGAATTCCGCAGGGATCTATTCTCGCCCCCCTATTTTTTCTCATTTATGTAAACGAACTTCCTAATGTATCTGAGGTACTGTCATATATTATCTTTGCAGATGATACAAATGTTTTTTTAAGTGACTCAGATTTGACGTCACTGATGTATAAAATGAATAAAGAAATTAACAAGGTCCTTGATTGGTTCAAAGTTAATGGCCTACGAGTCAACCTAGATAAAACAAATTATATGCATTTTACTACTCAAAATACAAAATTTGACAGTAATTTATTAAATATAAAAGTTGCAAATATTCCTAATAGTCTTACTCAGATAAAATATGTACAATTCTTAGGTCTCACTATTGATGAGAAGCTCACATGGTCAAACCATATTGATCGTTTATGTTCAAAAATTGCTCGAGTTATTGGTGTAATGAGCAAACTTAAATTTGTTTTACACTCAGATGCATTGTTATAACTCATTGATTTTACCACATTTATCATATGGCAGTATGTTGTGGGCAAGTAGTTCAATTTATCTTGTTAATAGAATCTTTTTATTGCAGAAACGTGCCCTGAGAGTAATAGCCAAGATACATTTTAGAGCACATACTTCAGATATTTTTCTAAGATATAATGTTTTGACAATTTATCAGCTATGTGATTTACAACTTGGGGAATTTATGTATAAATATGTTCAAAAATCCTTACCACAAAATTTTAGTGATTGGTACATGTTAAATGATTTTGTCCATAATTATGATACCAGGAACTCACAAAAACCTCATAGAATATACTTTAAAACAGCCCTAGGGCAAAAAAGTATAAGATATAGAGGGCATGTCCTCTGGAATGGGTTAAGTAATGATATTAAAAATTCTGCATCGCTGCAAAGTTTTAAAAGGAATTTAAAAAAACATTTATTGTTAAAAATGCAACTCTCTTCTTAGTGCCAACATTAATATTCTAAATGACCCCCTCCCTTTACAGTTTTATATTTTGATTATTAGGTATAAGGGATTTTCCCTTTTTATCAACACCTGTATGTTTGTTTCTCTTGTATATTTTTCTCCGTGTTTTATTCTATCAAATGTAAATTGTGATTTGTATGTCTTTTACTAGTACTGGAAATAAATGAAATGAAAATGAATTTCTTTACTTAATTCATGTCATAAGTTTTAATGACATTATATATTTTCGAATGTACATGTATGTAATTAACCTTTTATCAGTTGCTTTTGTTTTTCAGTTTCAGTTGATTGTTTCATATTTCACATCTACATTTCTTTTATACAGTATAAATGGTACAAACAATATAAATTGTACAAACAAGAAGAGCGGTACAAACAAAGATGAAATATATTGTCAGAGTAAATAGAAGGTGAGTACCTCATATCTATGAAAAGATAAAAGTGAAATATGGAGGAGCATAAGGAGAAAGCTACGCTTGTGATATATATGCTCCGAAGCGCTAATAAGATTTATAATAGTCTTTAAAAAATAGTGGGAACGAGCAAATGATTGATACAGCAATATGAGTATGAGTAAAAATATTGTGTCGCAGTAATCTAATTCGCATTCAACATTTTCAAACAAATGGTATTGCATGGTAGCGTCACTTTCATTAGAACAATTCACATTATTTGGATAAATAAGCATTGGCAATATCTGATGCATACCGAAGTGCTGACAGGATTTAGCATTTTTCTCAATATTTGCCGATGGCTTAACGCAACGCGCTATATAAAAAAGACAAATTGTATTCTTGGCAGATGGCATTTTTTTTTTTTTGGTCTTTTTTAATATGCTATTTCCAAGCTTATAGTCTTAACTTAAACTCTCCACGTGTGTGCAATTTGACTGAATTTATGCTATTATTTTTAATACAATTTTATATACGTAACACCCATTTATTTGATACTAAATCTGATTAGGCCTATGAAGGAATAACTTTTAGTCATCTTAGTGCTTCCATGTTGCTATAGATCTTAATCTTGTCATAAATTCTATAATCATTTCAATTATTTCAATATTTCTCATTTTGGGGGAAATTTCATTCAATTTAAATTCATATCTATGGTAAAAGCCACATAATACTTAAAACCACATTACTGTTACATTAAGATATTATTTTCTAATCTATCTAAATAAAATTGTTTTAAAATAGATTATCAATTAACTGCATACTCAATGATGATAATAATGTCTTCTTTAGGATAATGTTAAACTCAATGATGATTTCAGTTTACTTATTTCACTCATGTGATGCATGTTTATAACTTGTAAGTACGCAAGTTTTCGTTGTTTGTATGTTTTTATCAATGTTGTTAAAAATTTGCAATTCAGCCATTGGCTGAGATGAAATGATAATAAAACCTTAAAATCAATTGAATTCAGTATAATTCAACTTAAGGGCTACTTCTTCCAAATTTTACGAAACTCCAACCATAAGGTCAAAACCAACTTTTGTTGTTGATCGTTCAAGGACATACCGTCCGGATATAATAAACTTACGTGTTATAGAGTACGGTATCTGGCAGCCATATCTTACTAGCAGGTATACGGAGGACGGTGAGATTACTGTAGGCTTGTGGCTCCCACATCAGGTATTCATCTCGCCATCTCTTCAAAGCAGGAGCAGAATAAAGTAGAGTAGACATTTGAAACTGATAATTGTAATACTCAGTAGGTAAATCATAACTGACTTGATTTCTATATTGAATTATATTTTAAGGGCAATAATCATCATTTGTGTATGAAAATTTATGAAACTGATTGATTACATACCGCATGCTGGTAGCCGATTTTATCTCAAATTATCCATGTTATAGTCTGGGAGCCTGTCTCGAAATAGTCACCCCATTTTACCCATAAGATTTGACCCATTAAAGTTGATTTGACCGTCTAAGTCATTGACAGAAAAGGTGGTCAGCCTTGCCATAGCTGTCGGGTTTAGCGCCCAGAGCCCGGACCCAAAAGAAGCCCCAAAGTCGGGTCGATTTCACCCCATCTCCTAAAAACTAAAAACTAAAAAAAAACTGACAAAAATTTCCGCCGGGATGGGGTGTCAGACGGCCCCTAAATATTGGGGTAAATATTTCCCCTTGAAGCCCAGGGACCAAATTTTGTCAGAAGGAAGAGCTATGGATGTACATTCCAAAAATTTAAAAAAACGGACAAAATTGTCCATCGGGAAGAGGTTGTCAGACCCCCTGAAATGAAAATCCCAAAGTGCTCTTTGACAAATGTTCTGTATGTAAACGAAACCCATTTTCTTACCTTAGTGTTTTTATTCAATTCAGTTCAAACTTTCATAACACAATTTTAAGTATAATAATCTTAAGCAGTGTAATTTGGAGTTTGTCTTTTGATGAATAAGTTATCAAATTGTGAAAAATGTATTGCTTTCTCAAAAGTAGCCAAAAATATTGTCAGGATTATGTAAATATAATTATTGTCGATCTGACAAGGCATAATGGAGGAGTTTGCTTGGTATCTGTGTAATTAACACATGAAAAGTACAATTCAGCCTGCCAGTCACATACCATAGATACCTGAAAAGCTCTTCTATTATGCCTTGTAAAACGGGTGAAGAGGGACAATGGGTGTGTTTACATAATACATAGTCGATTTCACTTTGTAGTATGTTTAATCTGTTGTTTGTTTTTCATTAGGTACGTTCACACGTAGAGCGATAGCATCGATGCTATCTAGGTTTCGAGACTATTTTGGTCATGACCAGATAGTTTTAAGACCAAACGCTGTCTGAACGCAGATAGTCACGAGATAGAAGCGAGTTGGAGCTAGGTTTCGAAACTATTCTGGCAGCGAGTAGAGCGATAGCATCGATGCTATCTAGGTTTCGAGACTATTTTGGTCATGACCAGATAGTTTTCAGACCAAACGCTGTATGAACGCTGATAGTCACGAGATAGAAGCGAGTTGGAGCTAGGTTTCGAAACTATTCTGGCAGCGAGTAAATCTCAGGATCCAGCGACAAAGCATCGATGCTTTGCGGTAGACCACCCACCGCGCTTGTGACTATTTGTAACGTGAACGCAATCGCTGCTTCACTCGCTGCTATCTTCACTCGCAACTTCGCATGATATGACCCATGTGCACAAACTTCGATACCAATTATACTCGGGTCCCCGTGTGTGGCGCAGTAATTATTGTTTTGGCAGCGAGTGAGCGATGGATAGTCACGCGTGGGTGATAGAAGCAAGTCGATCATGGCCTGTCTGAACGTAGTGGAAGTAGTTTCGAAACTTACATAGCATCGATGCTATGTAAGACTCGAAATTGGAATGGATGCGATACGATACCTACTTTCTTAATATACTTCGAATTATTAAAATAAATTTAACATAAAATATTTGCAAAAGGTATTGACCGTACTTACCTGTGTTAACCACACCATCGTACTCAATGTCTGGTATTTCTCGTTCTACGAAAAGAGTAAAAGAATCGTGATTAAAATTTCATAATCTCTCAAGATATACCAGTAAAGGTAATAAGTGATTATGCAGTGAAACCTGTATATAAAGACCGCTCAAGGGAGGCAAGAAAAGCCGTCTTAAAGAGCAGGTGGTACAGGGTCTATTAATACACGTTTTAATGAAACACTTTTCAAGGAAAACGAAAATTGTGGTTTTTATAGACAGGTGGTCTTTCTATACCGGTGGTCGCTAAAACAGGTTTGACGGTTTATGTACAGTGTATATCAAACAAAGTACACACTTTGAAAATATCCTCTAAAATCATAATTTCACAATATCGATATGATTTTTTCTTCTACAATTATGGGTGAGGGCCTCTATTAGAACTGACAATATTTTTACGCTTGAGTGAGTATTGCCTACTTCTGTGAAACTCGCAAAAATTGGTTTCTGTAAACATGCATGTCTTGAATTTGATCAAAGTGAGTATCAAGCAGTAACTGCTTGTTCTCTCTTAAGTATCAGTAATTGATTCGAACAGTCATTCAATCCTTAACCTTATACGTAGTAGCGCACACCCACAATGGTGTATCCAGAAATTGATAAGGGGGATGCTCCCTAGACTACATTTCGGCCTATCTGGACAGCTACGTTCTTGTACAAGCATCAGAGCATAGCAAGTTGTACTGATTTTTTTCCTGGGAGATCAAGAAGCTACACCAGCTTCACCCAATGGCTGGATATGCCACTGCCCCCAACAACTACCATCACCATTGCAAGTGGTGTCTTTCCAGCAAAAATCATCTGAATCAATACCCATTTTTGTCTGAAGAGCGTTGGAAAGACTGAATGCAATAACGGAAGAGAACCCCAACTTTCACATTATTTTCTTCTTCATATTTCATTTAAGATGAACAAATTCGTATATGACGAATAAGAGTTTAAAAGAAAAGCAAATATATTGATTGAAATAATGTTTTAACATTTCTTAAATTAAACATGTACATGTAAGAGATATCATTACGCAGTACAGTGCATCCATTCGACATGCTCCAGAGAGTGGCTCATCCTCAACTGGTTGGAAGAGATGAGGCAAAGAATGGAATCAAATAAACAGTTTTTTTCTCTCTCCATTCTTGAAAATTTTAGGTCCATCTTCGTGTAATGCATTGTAATTTGCGTCGTTTCGACATGCTCCAGTCCAAAGAGCGCAGAAAGACATAATCTGTGATGTTTTAGGTAGGGCGTTTGTGTGTGTGTGGGGGGGGGGGGGGGGGTGGAGGTGTTCAAAGTGTTCATTACCCCTCCACCTGACATTGCAACTCTGAGACAAAGAATCACTGATGAGTTTGAAGCTCTACGCCACCAAGCCCCAATGATTCGCAGGGCTGTGCGTGAGATGGAGAAAAGAGCTAGTCTCTGTGTGGAAAGGATTGGGGGCCATGTTGAGGGGCATGGGATGTAATGTTAAAAAGAGATATCCGAAAGAAGACAATGGTAAGTTGCGATTATTAATTTCATTATTCCATTTGTTAATTTCTGATAAGGTGCATTGATTTTTGCAGTGTCTAAACTTGGTCCCAAGTCCAATTTGACCCATTGTCCAAAAAGAATGATTACTCAGCCATCCATTACTGTGTATGAATAAATAAGATATCATTGGAAAGAGGAGATATGTGGTTTTAAGATGTTGCTACTCACTTTGGTGTAAAGTTAACACAATCTTCACAAATTTGAAATCAAATCTTGTTGCCTTTTTTTTTTATACGCACTGTATATTAAATATCATAATTGATAGGATTGAAGTAAATTGAAAATATCATAAAGAAAGTAAATGTGAGAAAATTACAATGCCCCGACCGGGATTCGAACCTGGGACCCTGGATTACATGACCAGTGCTCTACCAACTGAGCTATCCGGGCTCCCGTCGAAGCAAAGTAACAATCTCACATATAGCCCCTCTCTTTCCATCGAGCATAGGGGGTACATATAATGGCCTACCAATGAGACAGGTCTTCCCTCTAAAGTCGGGCAAATCCAATTTCTATAGAGGACAATTTGAATTCGTAATTAAATATCATAATTGATAGGATTGAAATAACTCGAATATATCATAAAGAAAGTAAATGTGAGAAAATTACAATGCCCCGACCGGGATTCGAACCCGGGATCCTGGATTAAATGACCAGTGCTCTATAGAAATTCGTTTGCATGGATTTGCCCGACTGTCTCATTGGTAGGCCATTATATAGCGTACGCATGGAATTGGTATGGATGTACCCCCTACGCTCAATGGAAAGAGAGGGGCTATATGTGAGATTGTTACTTTGCTTCGTCGGGAGCCCGGATAGCTCAGTTGGTAGGGCAACTGGTCATGTAATCCAGGGTCCCAGGTTCGAATCCCGGTCGGGGCATTGTAATTTTCTCACATTTACTTTCTTTATGATAATATTCAATATATACACACACAATCTTGATCATTATCTGATTTCATTTCATTTGATTTTTCATAGGTCTATATACATCATCATTATTATTTTCAATTTCTTTCTTGTGGCCCCCATACACAAAGACACCTCATTTTCCTCTCTTGCCGCCAACAAATCAAGTGACAATGATCATAATTATTGGCTTTCATGTTTTCGCTTGGTTCGTAAACGCATGACCTACAGTCGTGACAGTAAAGAACGCTAACAGGATTACTGCACCCGCCGCAATGCACTCCGCTCGCCCGTTAATGCAATTTTCGGATCATTATACGCCCATTAGCGCGTGTTCTCGCGCATAATAGTCCATGTAATGATTTTCTACTTGCTGATATTATCGAACGGACGGGCGGAACATTATAGGTGAGGATGAGCGTGTACCGTGGTCATAAGCGCAATCGCAAAGACGGCCTAGATTCTTCTTCTTCTTCTTCTTCTGTCTGGGGTCAAGGTTTATTTCCGAAGTTTGATTAATTTTTCTCTGAACATTTCTTTGATGATATCTAAGAAAAGTCAGAATCTAAGGGAGATGGCGCATTAGGCCCCTACTATTGGTTGACGGATAAGTTCGAAATGTTACTAATTGCCAATTCCTTGGAGTGTGAATGAGGTATTAATGTCTTGCGCAGAATGACAGTCGCGACAGAGATGTATGAGGCGTAAAAATATACCTACATAAGATTTCACATTTTACTCTCTTCTACATTTCGTTATTCCATTTTCAAATTACACTGCTCGTTCAAAGATATGCTACTTTTTGATAGGCCAATTTACACTTTAAACTTTGCCGGTCTTTACGTCATTATATTAGCCATGGTGTTTGATCGGTGTTTATGCAAAAACAAAAAGCCAGCCTCGCATGTATTATTGTTTTTACAGCGGATATAAATATTTTAACGTAGTTTCTAAGCAATTTGTACCTTAAAATCACGATGCTAGATAAAACTCCCTCGGCGAGGGGGTAGTTGTTAAACAAAGTCAACCGTCAAATGGCGATGTTTATAAAATCACGTGGTTTTTTTTTCTTTCTTTTATCGGTAATTGGACCTATAGCATCATATAAATTCACGGTCAGCTTGAAAATATCGGCAAAACATTAATTCGTTTGTATGTTTTTTTTTTCTTTTGAAAGTTTAAAGTTTGTACCTTGACGATATTTAGTGCAAACGGTTTTAGAATTAAACATGAAACATGTTTGAAACTAAATTTTTATTGATAATGTTAGAAACATGTTAGAAACTATAATCATAAACCATAATCATAGCTAGGTGGCAGGCAGAAGGGGCAATGCTAAGAAAGAGGGGTCCTCTACGGAACTTAGGGGTCATTCAAGACCTTAACCCTACCCCTACCCCTGTCTGTGTGTATTTGCGTGTGTGTAAGTATGTGACTTTGTGATTTTGTGTGTCACCCCCGCCCCGTCTGTCCCAGCCCCATCCCCCCTGTTCAACAATTCTGGCTACGCCAGTGCTCACCACGTCATTGATCTGTCCCAGGTAGAGTTCTAAGGTGATATTCACTGGACTAGTCTCGTTTAGAACTGGTCTGGCAATCTTGTTATACTTGTTGGTGATGAACAGGTCTTCCAGCAGCTGCTTCTGCTCGGGTGAGGCACCAACTGAGAAAAAAAGAAGATGTGTGGAAAGCAGAAGAAAAATATTTGACGATTGAAATAAGACTGATACATTGAATTTCGATATTATACATATTAACGGAGTAAATACGAACAAAATCTGTATGTGTTCGGTCAAAAATATGATGAAGGTCATATTTTTTATTCTTTCCGTCTTCATGAATGGAAATACTGAGTAAGGTCTCCATCATTCTAGTGGATAATTTACGTCGAAACCTTTTTCGAATTCTTGTTCGCATTCAGCCCATTCGCAAATGATTTACTCTGGCCCGTATTCTGAACTCCGGTTTAACTTAAACCATAGTTTAAATCTGTGGTTTAACTATGGGTAGCCAAAAATGTCAAAACTTTGTGTACATTGTATGTTCCTTATGTTTACTGGACTATGGTTCTCATGCTTTAATGGTAAAGAAAACTATTGTACTTATCATTCCCAGACAGTTTTTACAATTGATAAATTGAATATCTACTGTTAAAGATTTGTGTCACACTTGGCTGCCCATATTTAAACCACACATTTAGACCATGGTTTAAGTTAAACCGGAGTTCAGAAATACGGGCCTCTATGTACACTTTGTTTTAAATCTTAAACAATATAACATAATCAGACAATGAAAAGAAATATATGTATATATGTATATGGCTGCGAATAGAGTTATATATGTATATATTTGTGTGTGTATATATAAAGATAATCCACAAAGATCGTTCAATAATAATATGATAAATAGGTGATGAGAAGAATAATATTTTTGTAAAAGTTTTTGGATGTAGCATTCAGTCAGCATAATATCAAAATCAATACCATGACTACAACTCAGTCAACATAAGTAGGTTATTGTTAGTTATGTGTGCAGCATACAGATATTTTTCTTCGTACTCTTCATCATAATAGTTTCTTGGGGGCAAGAATGACACCTTTTCATCTTGCACAATCAGGCCGTCTGTAGCTAGGTACTGAAAATTGCCACGTTTATGCGAGGACACGTCGGGGGAAGGGAAATGCCTGTTGGCTACCGGCCGAAATTGATTTACTAAACGTTCTTTCTCTTTCTCATTTCTACATTACATAACGCCAAACGGTTCAGAGACAATTTCAATCGATTCTATCAATATTATGGCTGCGCAGTCTGCAATGAATGAAATGAAGAAAAAAAAAACGTTTGTATTCTGGAGACATAGTGTAAATCCAGAGAAGTGATTGTAATGATTGACAATTCTTGGACAGCTGATATTGAATCTCCAAAACCATCTCAATATCATCTTATTATTATATCAATTCATCAAATCAGATTCAGCTGTCATTTGTTAGTAGTTTTTATTCCTTTTGACAGCTTGTTCATTTTTTTTTGCAGTGGTTTAACAGTAATTCGAAGCAATTCATCAGATACTATTTGGTTTTTAAGTGATACAATTTCTTTAATATCGGGATGTTGTACATAAAAATTATGATTTATTAAACATAGAGCGTTTTCTCTTTCATCACATGATATTACACAAATAAATACTCGCTTTGGAAATATTTCACTCGTCGTGCCGACTCAATATTATACATGTATAAATATTCCATAATCATAAATTAGGAATAAAGGAATACTACTCGCTCTACCCACCTCAACAACATCTCTATCTCACCGCTTTAGGCATGTTAGGGGCCTATATCTATTATCTTTTTCGTTTTTCCACTTATTGTCATCTCGCGTCTACATTCCTTTGAATGGTATGTCCTATGTCCGCTTTCT
Organism: Heliocidaris erythrogramma; assembly: GCA_025617745.1. Taxonomy (NCBI): domain Eukaryota; kingdom Metazoa; phylum Echinodermata; class Echinoidea; order Camarodonta; family Echinometridae; genus Heliocidaris; species Heliocidaris erythrogramma. The sequence goes on along the minus strand of CM046871.1, from coordinate 31,531,145 downwards.
CTTTATCTTTCTTTTTTTTCTCTCTCTCTCTCCATCTCTCTGTTTCTCTCTGTCTCTCTCTCCATCTCTCTGTTTCTCTCTCCATCTCTCTGTTTCTCTCTGTCTCTCTCTCCATCTCTCTGTTTCTCTCTCTCTCTCTCTCCATCTCTGTTTCTCCCTGTCTATCTATCTCTCTCTCCCATTATCTCTGATATATGCCTTCTACTTTCTTTCTACCTCTTTCTTTCTTTTCCTGCCTTTCTTCTTCCCCCCCCCCCCCCCTCTCTCTCTCTCTCTCTCTATCTATCTCTCTCTCTGCCACGGCCCTCCTCCTAACTACCTCTATTAGCTCCACGCGATAACGTAACGTTATATGATCGCCCTGGGCTATCCCCATTATGTTCAGGTGGTTCTCAAGCTCAACATAAATACAATCAAGGAATTTAGCCGCCCAAGTTATGTTTGTGACGGTAAAATTAAATTATTTATGATTCAGGCGGTAAAATCTGGAATTACCTCAGGTTGTTTTGAAATACATGTATACGGAAGGTGACCTGCTTTTGATGCGTATATATATAATATCCGTATATATAATATTACTGTGTGTATACACGCACAAACACACACAATATATATATATATATATATATATGTGAAAGAAATTGCGAGAATAACGGTGCGTAGCTCAATCAACGTTCCCCAGAGCTGTCCTCCCTTTTTTAAATTTTTGCAAAGGCTGAAAAAATGTCTCCGCCGGGAATATATATATATATATATATACATGTATATATTATTATGCATAACTTAAATCACTTATAATAACTGATAACTGCCAACAGTAATATGTTACTGAACAGTAACACATTATATAGGAAATATTCTTTGTAACTGTCTAAATACAAGGGACCAGACTCGACTAGCATTCATGCTATTTTCTGGTTCCTATTATCTTTGCACTCTTATATAACGAGAACTCACTGTGAACATGTACAATGATGATTATTGCATTGGATAATAAAATTTATTCATTCATTCATTCATATCAAAGTTCCCCAGAGCTGTCCTCCCTTTTTGAAATTTTTGCAAAGGCTGAAAAAATGTCTCCGCCGGGAATCGAACCCGGGTCGTTGGCTTAGAACGCCAATACCTTAACCACTAGACCACGGAGACGGGTTAATGGTTTCGGCGACACCAGATTCAATTGACCGACAGATTGACAAATCTTCAACCTTATTAATTAATTCCTTTGTCGGGGGCAGGTGAGTTTTTTTGAACAAGACAAGCCGCTAGTGCCTCAGCTGGATCCAAGCGAATGCTTTGAGATACATGTATACATTAGAATAATTATTATTAAATATATTGTAAGGAAATAACATTTACTAAGCCAACGACCCGGGCGGTGGAGACATTTTTCAGCCTTTGCAAAAATTTCAAAAAGGGAGGACAGCTCTGGGGAACTTTTATTTAAGTTACGCAACCATTATTCTCTCATTTCTTTCACATTTATATATGAAAATATATATATATATATATGTATATACATATATTTATATTATGTGAAATGTTCCTCGAACACAACGCTGGTGGTCATTCATAGTTGTTTTAGTGGAAGGTATAGTGAAAGAAATAATCACTATGAGACAGTCGTAGCTTTTATTATCCTCCTTTATTTGTCAAGCTTTCGATCTGCAATCTTCATCAGGCCTGCATAAAAACACAAAATGATGGCTGACATTTACATCGGAATATATATTCCGTTTTTTTACACTTATTATGGTCTTATCATCATCATAATACTATTATACTAAATAATTATTATCATTATTATTATTATTATTATTATTATTATCATTGCTATCGTTATTTTTATCATTATTATTAGTAGTAGTAGTAGGAGTAGTAGTAGTAGTAGTGGTATTATATTGTTATTATTGTTATTATTAACATTATTAAAAACTACACATTCTTAACACGGAAGGGATCAATGTTGACCAATAACCTTTCACCCCACCCTGTCCTTGACTCCCTCAAACATGTAAACGCCAGAAACATGATCTCGCACTCATACACAACTGGATCACAGGTAAATACTATTGAATTCATTTACTTTGCCTTTATCATCAATTCGTATCCACCAAGATTTACTTTCTCTTAAGAAAGAGAGCACCTGTATTTAATAAATACATGCGTGTGCGTATGTATATTTTAAGTATCAGGTATGTACTTGTACATACATGTATGTTCATGTACTTTAATCTACGTGTGCATAAAATGTGATTCCCCGTTACAGCAGACGCTAATACGCTGTGTATGTGTATAACACTTCACTGGGTCATATAACAACTTTTTTTATAACGTGTCCATAATATTATCACACATTCAGTCCTACTCCATTCTATTGGCGTTCCCCCCCCCCCCCCCTGTCTCTCTCTCTGTCTGTCCCTCACCTGATCCCTCTCTCTCTCTCTCCCTCTCTCTCCCTCTCTGTCGTTCGGCATTACACTATGCTATGTTTGTATTATATTGTATTACACTATACTTTATTATATTATATTGTGTTGTATTATATTGCGTTATGCTATATATATTTATATATTCATGCAATTAATGCAAATGCAACTTGTATAGATTGAAACAACAATAACATGACATGTTGTGCACTTTTCATGTAGACCTCCAAAGAAGCCCATGTCACCTTAAAAAGCAACACCGACTAGTTACCACGACAACCTTGCCCACATGGTAATCATTTACACTCATTATTTGTACAGTTTGCAAATATTCATAGAAATTGATTCATAGACATACGAATATATTATTACAGAAAGAGATTTGTATATTATAGACATGCAAGTATCTTTTCACACGTTGATTTTTTCTTTAAAAGATATGCACATGTATAATGAAGATGATGTTTTTTAATAATGTTAATAATAACAATAAGAACAATTCCACTACTACTACTACTAGTAATAATGATAAAAATAATAATAATAATAATGATAAAAATAATAATAATAATAATAATAATTATAATAATAATAATGATAATAATTATTATTATAATATTATTATGATGATATGAAAACACAAAATGATGGCTGACATTTACATCGGAATATACATTTCATTTCGTGTTTTTGTGCAGTCCTGATGAAGATTGCAGATTGCAGAAAGCTTGACAAATAAAGGAGGATAAAAAGGCTACGACCTTCTCACAGTGATCATTTCTTTCACTATATATATATATATATATATATATATGTGTGTGTGTATAGTATACCATGGGATTCTCAAGAAGCCTAATATTATCCCCTTGCTTTCAGCCAAGCTGCAAAACATTTATCATTATTATTATTAGTATTAGTAGTAGTAGTAGTAGTAGTAGTAGTAGTAGTAGTAATGTTATACATTCATCGTATATTCAGATGTGGTAAATGTATTCTAATTATTTTTCAGAAAGAAGAATAATAGAGGCTGGGGTGTGTGTGTGTGTTGGAATTAGAGACAGAGGAAGAGAAAAAGACAGAAACAGAGAGAGAGAGGGGGGGGGGGGCGAGAAATCATGCAAAGTTTCAGATCAAATAAATTAATCATTGTTCTGTGGTTTAACTTTGCTTCTGGTGTACATGTATGTTTTTAGTTTTTGAGTGCCTTTTGTGAATGCTCTTATGGCCTCAAATTCCCTATACAAATGTCACTTTTAGAATGAAAGATTTAAGCCTGTCACCAGTTGTGATGGGTATCCTGATGTCCAAAACACCTATGAGACGTAGCAGCCCTTAGTTTTGAAGAAACTTCTGTTATCGTAAAAGTTATTAAAGGCCAAGTCTACCCTAATATCAAGTTGACTGAAATAAATAGAGTAAATTTAAACAAGCATAACAGTGAAAATTTTATTGAAATCAGATGTAAAATAAGAAAGTAATGGCATTTTGAAGTTTTGCATTATTTCATGAAACAGTAATATGCATAGCATGGGCGGTATGCAAATGAGTGAACCGATGATGTCACACACTCACTTTTCCTTATGTATTCTATTAATTGAAATTTCAAATATTTCAATTTTTATAGATGTGATAATAAAGAATCCCTTTCTTGAATGAAAATAAGTTACAATAACGATGATTTTACATGTTCCATACGGAGTCAAACCATTATTGAAGCAAAAAATGAAATATATGATATTTCATATAATAAAATACATAAGGAAAAGTGAGTGCATGACATCATCGGTTCACTCATTTGCATACCGCCCATGCTATGCATATCACTGTTTCATGAAATAATGCAAAACTTCAAAATGCCATAACTTTCTTATTTTACATCCGATTTCAGTGAAATTTTTACTGTTATGCTTGTTTAATTTTACTTTGTTATTCAAATCAACTTGATATTGAGGTGGACTTGGCCTTTAAAGGGTTCGTAAGATAATTCCAGAAAGGGGTAACCCGTTCAGTTTGTATTGTATCATTCCAAAATCATTAAGTTGAAATGTTCTTTATGTATCCGACAGTTATTTGTGCCAATGCATTTCATCTATTAACAGTACACAGTTGAAGGGATATAATTCCCACTTTCGTTGCGTTTGAAATTTTCACATTTGTAGTTACACTTATTGTGAAACTATTGGACAATAATTTTTGAATTTCTACCCCCTGAAAATTTCTATCTATGACCCTCTGCCTAAATAGTATTTGGCATTTAAAAAAAAACAAAGTTTTCGAAGGATTTTTGCGAGATTGTAGTTGATAATATAGCAAGATACTTGAAATTCCTAGCTGCACTGATTTTTTCCTCCTCAGTAAGTGAAATTGTTTCGTTTTTTAAATATAAATTAAAATTTGATTTACAACCAAAGGCATGTGTTGAAACAACAGACAGCCGTTTGTGCATATATTTTTTAAGAACATCTCTGAGATCGCCTTTCGCGCTTCGGCACAGATAGCAATGACCTTAAGCTTCGATTTGGGATGCCTATTGCATAATTTACACAAATTCATGGACTGAAGATGCATGTAGGACTGAAATAGGGCTCGTATTTCAGAAAATGAAAATGATTTCCTATTCATAATTCTGAAAATGAAATAGAGTACATTATTCCGAAAGTTCTTAATTCCGAAAAATGATAAAGGAACCTTCGGAAATACGACTCTTGTGAATAACCAACCTTCTCACTTATAGACCTTTGGAAAAACGCCATGTAACCTGACATAAGTAGGTATGAAATTCGAATATCAATGAACTTTTGTATTATCTTTTTATCTGCCCCCTCTCTCTCTCTCAAACACACACACACACACACACACACACACTCTCTCTCTCTCTCTCTTTCTCTTCATTTTCGCTCTAATATTACAGATGATTACTAAAGAAGTTTCAGCAGTTTGCCATTACCCCTTAATAACTCACCTGCCGTTTCACTGAACTGTCTCATTTTTCTGAACTGTCTCATTGAAAAATGATGATTTTTTTTGTACCAAATAGTTAATAAATTCGTTGTCAAATGGTACACTGTTATTGTTATCTACGACCCACTCTCATACGACCTGCAATTACAAATTTACCCGTTTTCATATTTATAATTTACTCTTTTTTTTTTTGTTTCTTTGATTAATATTAATTTGTAAACAAATTTTTTGGCATTTTACTCCCAGTGCCTAAAATTTGTTTACAAATTCAAAATTCCTCCCATCAAGCTTCTTCGTTGATTAATATTGGATAACATAATGTATTTCTACCATCAGCTTAACGAGTATAGAGCTTTTCACAGGAAGTCGGGGTTTTTTTGGGGTGATCTCCAGGCATCAGCTGATGGTTTAACTTCTTATCGTACCCCGTATCCTTGCATTCGTTGCTATCGCTATGCTCTTTGTGTTTCTGGAAATGGAAATTGAAATGGGAATTAGATAAATAATATGAAATGAAATTTACTCACCCTCTTCCGTGAGAAAGACAGCATAAATCGGCAAAGTAAAACAGATTAGGTTAAGTAATCTAGAAACCATGGTACTCGCTCCCATCTTCTTTTCGCGTGATGAATGACTAGTAGAGTGATGAAATGATAGTCACCTATAGATATTCATACCATTTTCCTTTCTCGTGCTGATTGACTTATTTAGCTCTTCGATGATGAAATGGTAGTCTCCTATAGAGAGTCATCCCTCATCAAACATTTTCATATATCTGCGCTCAGGAGTACCCATATACCCTCCGGCGATGTGAATGAAGAAATGTAGCTAGGATCTCATAGAGTCTTGTCATTTTCGGCTACATCGCTCAAGCCCGCAGACGACAGTTGGACTATATTCGGACGTGTGGTATACATTTTTTTTATCGCGCGCCTGTCCATCGATGTCGCGCGCTTTTAATAATCTCTCTAAAAAAATATCGAGTGATCATTGTCGTCACTCCCCAGAGGAGTGAAAATACAGTAAAGAGAGAGTCGAAATTCATTCTTTTCTTTTTAGAGACCACTTAATATTCACCCCTGATTGAAGGTAATCACTGACGTGACTCCCGGGGCAGTGAAAATAGAATTAAATTCACCTCTGTTTTAAAGAGAGAATATAGTGTCTAAATAAAATCTTCGAAAGATGTCTCATTATCTCGTAGCCATTGTACCGTAATAAGAACAATTACAATGATAATTATAACAATTATTAAAAAACGGCACATGAAAAGAGAGCAATCACATGTTCAGGTGACTCTGGGGGCTAAACATGATACGGGGGGGGGCACAATAATAGGGGACATGTTCTTCTTTTCTATTTAAGTTTTGCCGGGGACAAGAGAGTTGGCCATGGCCCCCTTGTGCCCCCTGCTACGCCTATGGAAGCAATGTCATTAAACTCAGATCCTTCATGTTTCCATATCATACAAACAATCTGTCGTTAAACCACCATGTTTGCATCATTAGTCAACTGTTATTTTTATTGAAATGACGTTTATTGAAATCCACGTGGAAGCCCAAGGGCTAAATTATATGGCATGCACAAGATAAAAAATAAAATATAACCAGATATACGCTAAAATAATCCAGGTGTACACTAGAGTCGTACAATGGTGTGGGAAGGTGAGAGAGAAAGAGCGAGGGAGAGAGAGAGAGAGGGAGGGGGGGGGGGGGGTGAGAAGGAGTGAGGGAAAATGAAAAGGACAGGAGAAAATTGCGGGGAGATATTCCAGAAGAGAAACATTTTATGTAACAAATTCTAGAACAAATAAGTGAATGAATTAACCTGTTAAGGTATACAATGCATTCTAAAACAAACAGTAATGGAGTTTTCTTAAGAGTCAGTGAAAAGTGGGAGAAATCGGTTGTTATAGCTTTTGACATGAAATACCTTTTTGAACATTTCCCTCCCTTCTCACCATCTCACATTTCAAAATGTTTATGTCTTAAAGCTTAAAAAAAATAGATAATAATATGTCTTGTTTACCCAGGGTAGCATGACAAGTAGTAAATACTGTTCCCCCTGAAGGCCTATTAATTACCCAGGCTTTAGCACGGCAAACGTAGCGCTCACTGCATTCAAGGAAAAAAATCATACCAGGCATCCACTTACTGGATCAAGAGTGGCAAATGCAGATAAATGTCTCGCCAAAGGACGTTTGTGTCCTGGTAGGGCATCAAACCCGTACCTGGTGAACTGCTGCCCGGTTAATTATCCACTAGACTACATCTCTGAAAGTTTAGTTCAGTATTAAAAGGAAACTTGAATAAAGCCCTATTGAATACTGTCTCATAACCATTGTTCCATTTGTATCAAAAAGAACATTTACAACACATTAATTTTTATTATTCTATTATAATAATTATATGATTTTTCGATATCTGAAAGAAATCGTGGGATTGATATTTAGCGATCAATTGTATATACAATGACATAGCGATCAATCGCAAATTAACAATCAGTTGCTAATTTAGTTTTTTTTTTTTTGTGTGTGTGTGTGTGTGTTACGGGGCCCCAGGTCATTTGTGTGTGTGTGATTTGGTGTTTCTACAGACGTGTATCAATCAGATATAATTATTTACGTCTGGGGGATGACCTTTAACGTCACCGTCCGAAAAAGCATGACTCAGTTTCTAACCTGGGTCCGATCAGAGTTAGTTTGTAGCAATTGTAGGCGAAGACGGAGAGCTGACCACCGACGTTACCGCTAGGCCAACTCACATCTCACATCTTCTACAATGTAGCCTCCATTTCAGAATAGGGGAATTTTCTACTCTAAAAATTCTCAAAATGCATACTACATTCAGTTCTCGCTACCTCAAATATGCAATTTTCGACGTAGAGGGCAATATTATGCATGGAAATGGTCCGCATCTTCGTCAACTTCACTTCCCGTCCGTATTGAAATACTACGGCTTATGAATAAAATGAGTGCTAAAATGCTTAATTTTGGATCGCATGACATAAACCACTCAAATTTTGAAAATGCAACCAATTGTCTCAATAAATCATGGTATCTTTTCAAACATGTCGGTTAATTTATACTCAAACTCGAGGATTTTTGTAATGCTTGTGTACAATTTCAATGCAAAAAGACAAACACTTGTCGACCAAATGGGATATTGTCAGCACTGCGCATGCGTAGTTTGCATGACAAACGCCATCTGTTGGCGTAAATTGCGTATTTGGGGTAGCGAGAATTATTGCTGCAAAAAAAAAATGCCTGAATTATGCTGCATTATCCAACGAAATTCCTGTGAAAACTTACAAAACGATTTTGCCATATCAAACACTAAATTCTTCTCAATGTGTTTTCAGTAGAGAAAAGGAAAATGTATTTATTATGAAATATAAGATACAGCTTATATTTTTCAGGCTTCACAAGCTTGCTCAAAGAGCAAGTTAAGCTGTGATAATGGTGAAAAATTATTGTGAACTTTTTAATTTCCTTTCTTCCCATGTGCAGGATGTGAAAGAATACTTAATTAAGTAGCAATATTACTTGAAAAGGATTGCTCTCAAAATGCCCTTATATTACAAAATAACGAGGTATAATTTAAAATTTATTATCATTTTGATGATTTCCGAAGCCTCACAGAACACAATAATTATAAGACCCTATATACCTTTCCACAATTGCTTCGAGACAGGTTCTGTCAAAATGCAATCACATAACTTTCTTTTTCAAAGGAGAATGAAACTCAATATACATTAGCTGATAATCATGTGGAAAATTGTCAGCCTGTTCAAAATATCTTGAAAATACTTTGATTTGATTACTCAGTAAGGAGAACAATCTCTCTAGATTTTGCAGATTCCTTGTCAGATATTATCCCATGGGGGCTGCCATTTTGTAAAACTGTGATGTCATAAGAGTGTCCATTTACCTGTACGCCATTTTTCTAAATGACGTCATTGACCGTTGCCATGGTAACGAAATATTTTCTAAAAACTAACATATATCTCATACCAAACAACATAAAAATATAATGTAAGTGATGGAGTGTATCAATTTCAAGCTACCCGTTAGATTAAAATCAAAATCTCAGTTGTGAAAGGTCATGTTGTACTCAAAAAGGGCCGTTGCTATGGTAACGCCTAAAATGTTTCAGAAAATAGCATATTTCTGCAATAAAAAACATAAAAACATAATAGAAGTGTTTAAATATATCTATTTCATGCCCAAACTTTGATTTCCATCAAAATATTGGTCTTGCAAAGTCATATATTTGCCACAACATGGTAGTTGCTATGGCAACGACATTGTATAAATTGGTATTTTATGAAAAAAATATAGCATGCCTGTATCAAAACAAAACACACAACATAATAAGCAATGCCCAAGTACACATACCGTCCACTTTCTGATTCTTTTCAGTCCAGATGTAGATTTTGAGGTAGCAGTCATGCATGATAGGACAGTTGCTATGGCAACAAATGATGCAAAATTTAAAGTAGGTATGCGTGGCTTATGAAATTAACTTCAGTGCATTTGTTAATATACCTAAAATCTACCCCCTCCCCTTGGACATATTTTTTCCTCACTCTGTTCTTTATTGTTACCCAGATGCCTCGACCATCAATATCATTATCTGCCTCTTTGCCATAAAAAAAAAGGATGGTGGATGAACGTGCCAGAGACGTTGCCACGGTAACAAATTAATTTCATAAAGTAAAATATATTTGAGTAAACAACGTAAAGGCGTAAAGTTAATATCTGTAGTGACGTACTATCATTTTTGCGGATACTGTAGATGCGGATTAATTAAATTGAATATTTGAGTGAAATTGTCATTGGAATTGAACCGTAACGAGTTATTTCTTCTTAAACAAGAATTAATGGAAATAGTTTCTTTAGGAGAGTATTAATGAAATTGTAGATTTCCTAGATTCGCCACTGTTATATTTGTTCAGTTCCACAGAATTGTTAATTGTTCTTTTTGTTTGAAAATGGAACTATATTGTTAGAGAAACGCACGAATACCAATGTTAGGTGTTTTTGGTGACACGTCGGGCAACACCCCACGCTATACGTTCATTGGCACACTAGTAATAGCAGCCGACAGACGTTTGGGCGCTATACGTGCGTTCGTGCTGGCATAGCCAAGTTTTCGACCGTTTATATATGGTACGTAGCAATTATAACTCCATTAGCATTATCAATTGTAGCGAACATTAGGTAATCGATTAAGATATAGTAAATTAAATTTTGTACAATTTTTCTCATGTGTACAATGTTGGTACAGATTGGATTTTGGGCGTGGCATTAAATTTTGCCGCGGTACTGGTCATGTGACTTTAATTAGGGATGAAAGTTATTTATAGATGAATGTTTACCTTGTGCGAGAAAAGCATGATTTGTTTGATTATGTTAAATTTATTTTTATCATGTTGATGATTTAATCAACTGATATTTGATGCTTCTAGAACTTTGAAGCGGGTTACTGTTGTTTTATATAACTAGATATTCAAGTCACCAAACACGGAATTTGAGAGTTGATAATTTATTCTGTTGTGAAGGCATTTTTAGAAACTGATGATTATTTTAGCATCAGTCTCGCTCGCCGTTATAATTATTGAGTTTGTTCTTTTTAAAATCACATACTAGACGATTTATGTATTTTTGTCAAAATAGGGCATGCTGACGTGGCTTTAATGGACGCCATGTTTAGGGCGTGACCTTATAATGGAGCTGACTTGGCTTATACACCACCTAGGGTGAGATAATATTAATAGTTACATGTTAGTTAATTATATCACATATATACATTTGTTCCATTTGATGTGAATTCATATATTGGTATTGTCTTTCTACATGATTTACTATAACACAATTTTACATGCCGTGTAGGTGTTATCCCAGACGGTTATGGACCTATGATAACGAAATGCTATGAGTAATTTCGATTCTGCGATATATTGATAATGTTATGATTAAAATATTATCCCTTAATCTATACAATTTGAGGCACGTATATACAGCACCTTTTACTACTATTCTCAATGCTTTACGGATTAGTAGTTATTAAATCAATTGCATAGACAACTTAACTTCACAATTATAATTGTCGAAATATCAGGTGATAATTGATGATATGACTATTGCATTGTATCATTTATATTTGCGCTCTGTAACAATTATTACTTGTGATTCTACTGTATTTTTATTCAATGCAGGGATTTGTTGTATACCCAATAAAATAAACAACTTAAACGCTAGCTACCGTCTTCACGACTCCAGATTTGTTCGAAAAAGGTGTGTCGACAGAGACACTAAAGTGGTGACCCCGACGTGATCTGGAAGAACCCGACGTGATCTGGAAGAAGCCGACGTGATATCAACGGAGAGTCGACGAAGTTCAACGAAGAGCCGACGTGGCACGCCGAGAGCCAACGTAATTGGGCCGATGTGACTGGCTGATGTGAACTTAGCAGACCAGAGCTTCGAATACCCGGCTTGATCGAAGGGCTGAGATTGAAGGCCCGATATGATAGAAGACTCGACGTGATTTTACAAATTATATTATGCAAATGTAACTTTGCCGTGAACAGTGTAAATCCTTATGAATGATATTGAATTCGCTACATGCATTTGTATTTCATTAATTTTGATGGTTGTAAAATAATTGAAGTTAACGAGTATTAACTGATTTTAAACCAATAATCTAAGATCACGTGATCACAATGACAGATCAAAGTCCTAGTAGTAACGCGGAGGAAGGAGCGCAGTCATTGAGCGCGGTGGCAATAAAACTGCCGCCTTTTTGGAAAACAGATCCCCTGGTGTGGTTTGCTCAGGCTGAAGCACAATTTACAACGCGAGGAATTGCTGCCGATGCGACAAAATACGCGCACGTAATTGCAGCGCTCCCTCAAGAAGTGGCTCAAGAAATAAGAGACATTTTGATAAATCCACCCGCGACTGACAAATATCAGTCACTAAAAGACAAGCTGATCGCACGCGTGAGTGCATCTGAGCAACGGCGCGTACAGATGCTTTTGACTGAGGAAGAGCTTGGGGACAGGAAACCCTCGCAACTTCTCCGTCGAATGGAGCAGCTCTTAGGCGACCAAAAGCTAGAAAAGGGTATTTTCAAACAGCTTTTTCTACAAAGACTCCCGGTCAATGTCAGATTAATATTGGCATCAACTAGCGACGCGCTATCCCTGAGCGATTTGTCGGAACTAGCAGACAAAATAATCGAAGCGCAGCCCGAAAATTATGGCGCTATATCGGCTGTCGCGCAGAATACCGAACAAGCCAAACCGCGCAATGATATGGAAAATCAAGTCAGCGAGCTAACTCGGTTAGTTAGGGAACTCACGACCGTTGTTGGACACATGCAGCGACGCCAAAGTCGTAGTAGAAGTCGTAGGCGTGACACAAGCGCAAGACGCGACACACTTTCTGACACCGGTGCAGCAGCCAGCGAACTATGTTGGTACCACAGCAAGTATGGCGATAATGCCCATCGCTGCCGTCCGCCGTGTGCGCATCAGACGGAAAACTAGCGGACCAGCGGATAGCGGCGGCGAACTCGGCTGGTCAAACGGAGAGCCGCCTGTTTTACGTTAGGGATATTGATGCACACACGAAATTTCTTGTCGATACCGGCGCAGCAGTCTCGGTATTTCCCGTGACTAAGCAGCAGCGCGCTTATAAATCCGACATGACACTGAAGGCAGTCAATGGCTCAATCATTGACACTTACGGACGACGTTCGCTCACCCTGAACTTGGGTCTACGGCGTAATTGTCAATGGGTATTCATTATCGCCGATTTGGCTACACCCATACTAGGTGCCGATTTTTTGCACCACTTTCGATTGCTCGTAGATATGCACCGATACAAATTGATCGATAGCATAACTGGATTAAACGTTACAGGCAAGCCTTCGGGCTCTCCGCGTATTAGCCCAGTTATCAATACAACTGACAATACAGATCCGTTCCATGAACTTCTGCGCGCAGAGTACAGTGACATCACCGTACCCATCTACAAAGCGCAGGCGTTGAAGCACGATGTAGTTCACTACATCGACACCCGCGGACCGCCAGTGAACGCAAGACCACGCAGACTTGCTCCGGACAAGTTGAAGATAGCGCGAGATGAATTTCAGCACATGCTAGACTTGAATATTGTCCGCCCGTCAAGCAGCCAGTGGTCTTCGCCACTACATATGGTTCCAAAGAAAACCCAAGGTGACTGGCGACCTTGCGGCGACTACCGGGCGTTGAATAACAGAACCATACCTGACAGGTACCCCGTGCCGCATATTCAGGATTTTTCATCCGGTTTGAAAGGCGCACGGATTTTTTCGAAGGTCGACTTGATACGAGCCTATCACCAAATACCAGTGCATCCCAACGATATTCACAAGACGGCGATTACCACCCCGTTTGGTATGTTCGAATTCTTGCGAATGCCTTTCGGTCTTAGGAATGCGGCGCAAACCTTCCAAAGATTTATCGATGAAGTAGTGCGAGGCCTACCGTTTGCATATGCATATATCGATGATTTGCTGATCGCAAGCAGCAGCGAAACTGAGCATGAGCAGCATTTGCGCATGTTGTTTGAGCGCTTCCGGAAATACGGTGTCGTCGTTAATCCGAAGAAGTGCGAGTTTGCGAAGAGTGAACTGGATTTTCTTGGATACCATATCAACTGCAACGGCGTTTGCCCTCTTCCTGCGCGCGTGGAGGCTCTTCAAGCGTGCAAGGTTCCGAATAACCTCAAGGAGCTACGCGGTTTCCTCGGTCTTGTAAATTTCTATAGGCGATTTGTGCCTGATTGCGCCGAAATCTTGATGCCGCTCACTGACCTCCTCAAGAGCCAACCACGAAGGTCACGCAAGCCGCTTCAGTGGACGCCAGCGTGTGAAGCAGCTTTTGCGCGCATTAAGACAGAGCTAGCCGAGGCAACTCTCTTAGCGTATCCAAACAGCGACCTGGCGCTGAGTATTGCATGCGATGCTTCTGACAGAGCTATCGGCGGAGTCCTTCAGCAGTTGAAGGACGGCGCGTGGCAACCTCTTGCATTTTTCTCAAAGAAATTGCAGCCGGCAGAAACCAGATATAGTGCATTTGGACGCGAACTGCTTGCAATATACTTGGCGATCAAACACTTTCGTTACATGCTTGATGGACACACCTTCTGTGTGTTTACCGACCACAAGCCCCTGACCTATGCGTTTAATGCCAAACCAGACCGTCACAGTCCGCGTGAAATCCGTCACTTGGATTTTATTTCGCAATTCACGACTGACATAAGATTTGTCAAAGGTCAGGACAACATAGTGGCCGATACGCTGTCAAGACCAAGCACGAACGCTTTGTACACGGACACGTGCGTCGATTACTCCGCGATCGCCGATGCGCAAAAGACCGATCCAGAGTTGAAAGCATTGCTCGCATCAGGATCCGATACCAGCATGGTACTCAAATCGGTGCCGCGTATTCTTTCCGGAGGAACTATTGTCTGTGATGTGTCTCATGGCCGCACTCGTCCGTTCGTGCCGAAGAGCCATCGAAGGGCTGTGTTCAATGCTGTCCATGGCTTGTCACATCCGGGCGTGCGCGCCACGCAACGAGCTATTAGGTCGCGTTTTGTTTGGCCCGGCGTGAACAACACTGTTCGCAAGTGGGCACAAGAGTGTTTGCCTTGTCAAAAGTCTAAGACGCATAAACACACCCGAGCACCGCTTGGTACGTTTAGCACACCTGATGCAAGATTTGCCCACGTGCACATTGACTTAGTTGGACCTTTGCCTCCGTCTAATGGTTATACCTACTTGCTTACATGCATAGACAGGTTTACGCGATGGCCTGAAGCTATTCCGTTAACGGATATCTCTGCTGAACACGTTGCAAAGGCTTTCATCCAAAGATGGATTGCGGTATTCGGTGCACCTGATGTCATTACTACCGATCGTGGTCGACAGTTTGAATCAAAACTTTTCGCCGAACTTATGAAATTACTTGGAACCACGCGGATACGTACAACCGCATATCACCCGGCCGCGAATGGAATGATAGAAAGATTCCACCGACAGCTTAAAGCCGCACTGAAAGCGCACGACGATGCTAGACTTTGGCATGAGCATCTGCCCGTGACACTTCTTGGTATTCGTACCACCGTAAAAGAGGACTTGTCATGCTCGTCTGCAGAGTTAGTGTACGGGACTACTCTGCGATTGCCTGGGCAGTTCATAGCAAGCAAGCATGTTGAAGTGGATCCAGGCAATTACGTGTCGCGTTTGCGTCAGCACATGGCTGCGAGTACAGCCACACCGGCAAGGGCGAAAGACGGCCGAAGTTACGTCCCCCGAGACTTGTCCAAATGCTCGCACGTTTTTGTTAGAGTGGACGCGGTGCGCAAGCCTTTGGAACAGCCTTACAGAGGGCCATACAAGGTCGTAAAGCGTAATGAAAAGTTCTTTACGATCAACCTTAACGGGAAGCGCGACCAAGTTAGTATCGATCGCTTAAAAGTCGCGCATGTTGAGCAGCACGCTATACCAGAGGAGGAGGAAGTGGTCACTGCCCCCAGTGCCTCGGTCCGTCAAACCAGATCTGGGAGGCAGGTCCGCTTCCCCAAACGTTATATAGCAGTTTGTGATTAAGTGGCTTCAATAATTACATTGACTGCGAAACATTTGTTACATGATGTTGTATTATATGTAGTGATAGTATTTTACAATCATCGTAAGCAAGTGATTTTTCAAATGACTTGTTTACTACGGGGGGATTTAATGTAGTGACGTACTATCATTTTTGCGGATACTGTAGGTGCGGATTAATTAAATTGAATATTTGAGTGAAATTGTCATTGGAATTGAACCGTAACGAGTTATTTCTTCTTAAACAAGAATTAATGGAAATAGTTGCTTTAGGAGAGTATTAATGAAATTGTAGATTTCCTAGATTCGCCACTGTTATATTTGTTCAGTTCCACAGAATTGTTAATTGTTCTTTTTGTTTGAAAATGGAACTATATTGTTAGAGAAACGCACGAATACCAATGTTAGGTGTTTTTGGTGACACGTCGGGCAACACCCCACGCTATACGTTCATTGGCACACTAGTAATAGCAGCCGACAGACGTTTGGGCGCTATACGTGCGTTCGTGCTGGCATAGCCAAGTTTTCGACCGTTTATATATGGTACGTAGCAATTATAACTCCATTAGCATTATCAATTGTAGCGAACATTAGGTAATCGATTAAGATATAGTAAATTAAATTTTGTACAATTTTTCTCATGTGTACAATGTTGGTACAGATTGGATTTTGGGCGTGGCATTAAATTTTGCCGCGGTACTGGTCATGTGACTTTAATTAGGGATGAAAGTTATTTATAGATGAATGTTTACCTTGTGCGAGAAAAGCATGATTTGTTTGATTATGTTAAATTTATTTTTATCATGTTGATGATTTAATCAACTGATATTTGATGCTTCTAGAACTTTGAAGCGGGTTACTATTGTTTTATATAACTAGATATTCAAGTCACCAAACACGGAATTTGAGAGTTGATAATTTATTCTGTTGTGAAGGCATTTTTAGAAACTGATGATTATTTTAGCATCAGTCTCGCTCGCCGTTATAATTATTGAGTTTGTTCTTTTTAAAATCACATACTAGACGATTTATGTATTTTTGTCAAAATAGGGCATGCTGACGTGGCTTTAATGGACGCCATGTTTAGGGCGTGACCTTATAATGGAGCTGACTTGGCTTATACACCACCTAGGGTGAGATACTATTAATAGTTACATGTTAGTTAATTATATCACATATATACATTTGTTCCATTTGATGTGAATTCATATATTGGTATTGTCTTTCTACATGATTTACTATAACACAATTTTACATGCCGTGTAGGTGTTATCCCAGACGGTTATGGATCTATGATAACGAAATGCTATGAGTAATTTCGATTCTGCGATATATTAATAATGTTATTAAAATATTATCCCTTAATCTATACAATTTGAGGCACGTATATACAGCACCTTTTACTACTATTCTCAATGCTTTACGGATTAGTAGTTATTTACAATTAAATCAATTGCATAGACAACTTAACTTCACAATTATAATTGTCGAAATATCAGGTGATAATTGATGATATGACTATTGCATTGTTTCATTTATATTTGCGCTCTGTAACAATTATTACTTGTGATTCTACTGTATTTTTATTCAATGCAGGGATTTGTTGTATACCCAATAAAATAAACAACTTAAACGCTAGCTACCGTCTTCACGACTCCAGATTTGTTCGAAAAAGGTGTGTCGACAGAGACACTAAATATCTAAGAATATCTCTTCCAGCTACAAATTAGGCTGCAATTAACAGTTCATCCCAGTTCATGGTTATGCTCTAAAATGGCCGTTGCTATGGTAACGTCTGAATATTCAGAAAATTATGTATTTGTAATGGAACAATAAATCAAGTCAGGTAGAACTTCTGAGATCCATGGATAAGTTCTTTCCAGCAACCTTTGTCATTCATGAGTTCAGCGATGTCTCGCGTCTCTTGGAGACCAGTGTCCATCCTAAATGAATCGACATGTCCTCCTAGGTCTCCCTCTTCTTGCATCTCCATTAAGGGGTACCCAGAGGACCATTCAGTGTAGTGTGAGCTCTGGATGCCTTTGATCATGACCTGAAAGCTTCAATCTCCTCTGCGTTACTTTTGAGCTGACCTTTGGAAGATCCGTACAGCTCCGAGTTCCTCAATCTCGTTGCGTATTGGTTGACGCTCAGAGCCATCCTTTAACATTCTAGTGTAGCACCCATCAGGGTAAGTCTCTTTGTAAGGGCCCAGGTCCCTGACCCATACAACAAAACAGACTCCACCGTAGCTGTGAAGAGACGTATCTTTGGGTCTTTACGGAGGTCTGATTCCCCTACTGACTTCAGGCTGTGGCATGCTGCCCAGGCCTTCCTCACCCTATCCACATCATCCTCTGTGTTCCTGATCTTTGCTCTCAAGTACAGGAAGTCATCCACCAATTCAACTGGCTTCCCACCAGCACTCACGATTCCCTCTGGCTCCAAGACATTCTCCACCAGATAGTCTTGCTCTCATTTATCCGCAGTCCTACATTCGTAGATACCTCCTCCACCTCTCTCAGTAACTCCTCTGCCTCCTTTACTGTGTTTGCCTGGTGTTTCTCCAGTGCCAGGGTCAATTACGATCACGAAAAGATATGGAGCTAATATGTCACCTTGAAGTACTCCAGTCTGTATCTCAAAGAACTCTGTCAGCCCATCGGGTGTGATGACCTGGGCTTTGGTGTTTGTGTACAGCAGGGATATCAGGTGCACTATCTTCTTGGGGATTCCATAAGCCCGTACGATGTTCATCAGGCAGTTTCGGTCTACAGAATCAAAGTCTTTTCTGAAGTCATTGAACACCATGACAGCAGGAAGGCTCTTTGCTCTGGCTCCCTCAAGAATCGGTTCAGAATCGTCCTTTTTAAGGGTCTTTGCAGCAAGTAACGTTAGTGAGATGCCCCTGTGTTGGTGACAGTGAGGTCACCTTTCTTTGGTACTGGGACAGTGTTACTTATCCTCCCAGTGCCTGATTACAGAACTCCAGGCTGATATTACTAAAATCACATCTCTTCATCACCTCCCGCGACACTCCGTCATCTCCATACCCTCCACCCCCCGGTAAAGGGCCCTGTAAAGGGCCCTGTCTCAATATCCATTTCCTTGAATAGCTGCCTGATCACCCTGGTGTTCTGAGCTGTGGGAGGGGGTTGTCCTAGAAAGGTCTTAAAATGTTCCAGCCACTTCCCCTTCCTATCCTCAGGGCCTGTTCCTTGGATCTGACTCGAACTCCCTCTCTTCATCCCCGTGATCTCGTTGATGTTCGTCCATGCTCTTACAACTGTCTGCTGCTCTCTCAACTCTCCTGATCTTCTCAATCAGCAAGGACTCCTCCCTAGCTTTAGTGTAGTTGGCATAGAGTTCTTCCTTCCTATCCTCAACACATTTCTTCCTCTATTCTAGCGTGTCCGGATCATAACCGGGTCGCTATACACACCCTTCCTTGACTTTTGTATTTTCTTGTATTCTCTCATTCCTGCGTTGTGGGCCGATGAGTGCATGTCGAAAAGCTTCGTCACTATGAATTTGTTAAATGTTATCTTTAAGTTTTGTAGTACCAATCGTCAGTTTGTATATTTCTTCCTCTCCTCCGAAGGATCAGCACGGAACTCGTCCATAGTAGCTCTTAGGTGTTCTCTGGCTGCACACACTCTGGGATCTTCAGAGTAGTCATCTGTCATCTTCCTCTTCCTCTTCGGCACCAAGGCCTCTCCAGCTTCTACTATTGCAATGGTGAAGTGAAGAAACTATAGTTGATAAAGTAGGAACATGAGGAAGGCATTCCCCATTCGTTTTGTACACAAAACTCAGAAATTCTCCATTTTCGTGCTGACATGGGGTCACAAAAGGTCATGTGACCTGGTAACGACATGACCGATTTTTTAAAACTTGATGTCACAAGATGTGGAAGACTTGAAAGAAAAAGTCAGAAAGTGGCGTGGCGTGAAATGCAGTGGTTTGAAAGGCTTGGCGATATTTGTCTGGGGGCCCCCCCCCCCCCCCCCCCCCCAGTACAAAGGGTTAATTACCCAGGTCTCAGCTGTTATGATATACCTGTTTGGCATTAAACAGATGATGGGTGTTGAATATTGGAATTTTAAAAATACATACACTTTGTGGCTGACATCATGAAAATGGAAAGTCAGGGTCTAATGTTAAATGTGCTTCTCTGCAAGATTCCCAGTCGATAAAGCCATAGTTATGCCAGACAAGGGTCATTGCTATAACAAACCTGTGATAGACAAAAAAAATGTGTAACTAGATTATCTTTGAATAATTGACATTTGGCAATGGATTTGTAGCTGAATCTGGACTGTTGCCGAAAACGTTAAGCTACAAAACAAGGGGGAGTTAAAAGTATGTGTGCTAGGCCTACAAAATTAATGGATATAAAGGTAATATTGGCTGCTTCAAAATTTTATCATCCTGCCTCTCCTATGTAACATCTTAATGCATGTTGTAGGATATGAACTTGTAGATCTTGCCCATCAATAGAGGCTTATCAGTTCCTGCAGATTATCGAAATGGCCTAGAGGATGACTATTGCATGTTCCAGCTAGCAAGGTCTTATCTGCAACCAACAGGAGCCCTTTCAAGGTCACAGCTGAGTTCTACAAAGTGTTAAACCTGAGTGTCAATGAACACAGGAGGAAAACTGCTAGAGGAGCTGGTAGATCTAGCCTCCTTCTGGGCCTGGGCCGGACCTGATCTAGATCTAGTTTATATGCATGTAGCTAGGTCAGAGCAGAATTTGAGACATCATAGGGTGCCTCCAGACCTCCAGGTTCATGTAAGCATCTGAGAATGCAGTCTTAGAAGATCAGAGTAACAACCGCTGCATGCAGGGCTGTGTGACATCTACTCAGGCATAAAAGGTCAAGAGTTGTCTGCTATTTTCAAGGGAGGTTGAAACTGGAGTTTCAGAAAAAAGATTTGTTGGCATTATTTGTGTTTGCCTAGATATTTTCAAAACTGGCATCTGAAACTGCTTTCATTTTACCATTCTTTGTTGTTGTTGTTTTTAACCACGATCTACGTACTTAATGTTTTCAAATTGCTATAAATATTGTAAATATTGAAATGTATTGCCTCTTGTTATTAGTAAGTAAAAATATAATCATATCACATCAATCATATCAAAAGAGCCTCCTTTGAAGCCCACACTATCTATGCAGGCTGTTCAGGTGATGAATGTTTTCATAACAAAGCTACAAAAGGCTAATAGCCTAATAGAAGAAGATAAAGGAAAAAAGGTGTCTAATACGACAGGTACGTATTGCAGGAGATGTACTCCGCTTGTTTTCAGTGTATTTTTTTACTATCGCCATAGAGTTTGATGTCCTTCACGTATGTTCGTTAACTACACCACCAGTAGGCGCTTCGAGGGCGCGGACATTTTGGCATATTGTATATGGCTTGGGCAGGAGAGAGGCCGCTAATTATTTGCCGATTCTATTTGATACGGTCAAATTAGGGCACAAAGTTGTGTTTTGTATCTTTACTTTCCAAAGCTAAAAAAATCGTTTAAAATTCCCATGCAATTTAATAGTTGAAAGTGGTTAGGCATGCTATAGTTCAAGATGTGTGTATTTCTGTCCCCAAACATTTAGTTTAATGAAGTTAAATCAGGCAATTCCTCACTGGAAGCTCATTCGCTGATAGACACTCGTAAGGGATGGCACACTTACATTTTCCATCGACATTACTCATCAATTAATATAAAGAGTATACTCTTTATTTACTGTTTATTTCATAATAGCAATTTTGTTGTGAATGAAGGAGAAGATATTTGCTTTCCGAGGCTATTTATCATGCCATATAATGAGATTTGGCTAAGGGTACAGGACTCGTGTGGTCAAAACAGGCATTTCTATATTCGGCGCATCTCTTTGAAATTAGCTTCGTCCAATGTGTGAAAATGTATCAAGAGTTTATGTAATGGTAATGGCAGGGAAGCTTCCCAATCCCGATCGCTCATATTCCCGTGTCTATGGTGTGGCGAGAATATTCCATGACTCACGAGGTCGACATCCTATCAAGCGTAGATTTAACAGCCCGTCCGTTTCACTGTATATGTTACACTGTAAAAATAACGGTAGATTAACAGGTTTTTTGACTTGTAACTGTAGATTAACAGTTTTTTTTTTACTTGTAAAATTACAAGTTTTCTGTTAATACGGTATTGCGAAATGGCAGGAAAATTAGCAATTTCCCTGCCATTTCACAAGAAAAATACCGTATTAACAGAAAAACGGCCAAAACTTGTAATTTTACAAGTCAAAAAAACCTGTTAATCTACAGTTATTTTTGACAGTGTAGGTCAATGATGATCCGTTTGTTTAAATTATTTTTTATACTCTTGTCAATCTTATCTAAGTAGTATTGATAGTCTGATTATACAAAATTATTACATTGTTTTATGTTCAATCATTGAATCCATATATATCATATAAGTATGATAATTGATAAGTAGCATAATAATAATAATAATAATGGCCATAATGGCTCATATCCGTACAACTTATGATGACCCAGACCCAGAAATTCGTCCGAAATCGATGTGATAGTCATGCTGCAAAAGTTTTAAAATTAACCCAAGTTACAAATTGAATGTTTGGCAAAGGTTTCAATGATTGAACAGTTACATTTCCCTGGTTGAAACATAATGATGTACGACACCCCATATGCACATGTGGAGAAAGGACTGCTAAGTCATGCAGAAGCCTATAAAATAATGCGAAGAAAATAGAGTCATCATCCAAGAACCAGTGACATTCCCCTTAACACCCTGGAACCACAAGGACCCCCCCCCCCCCCAGTTCAGCTGAAATAGAATCTTGACATAATAGGATTATCATCATCCCATATTATCAACACATGACCCTCCCCTCTTGGCTCTTGCCAAAAGACCCAGGCACTCCTCTTTGCCCACATTGACACCTACAAAATATGAAGTGGAAATACGATCAGAGGCGAAGATTAGCCACCCAAGTCCGTTTCTTCGGTCGCTCGTAAAATTAAAAAAAAAGATAGTTGGACAGCGAACAACTTCATGTTTCAGCAGCAACATTCGGGGCAGCGGGATGTCTAGGCCTATATTTTAATTTTATGCTCGTTCACATCGCTTGCTCAAAATGTAGAAAACAGGCCTGGTTGATATTTTGGCAAGAGGCGTCACCGCCCCCCCCCCCCCCGCACTCATATTCACAAATGCTCCGCGGGCCCTGTCCTAAGGAAAAACCCGAATCAGTCAATGGTTCAACCAATAACAATTGGTTTGAGAGTTACATCGTACTCTACCAATTAAAGTTAAACCATTTATTTGCCAGTTTGCCTAACCAACATTATTTCTTTATTATTATTTCAGTTATCATTATTTTTTTTTATCATAAGATTTTGTGCATACTGCCCCCAAATCAGAAATAAAAAGAAAAGGTTTACAGAAATATCAATGCACAGTCGAATGTCTTCATTCAGAGATTTTCAGGATTCAAGATTTTCTATAAAGTTGATTAAATCATCAGAACATCTTTGATTACAGGGGTAAATTTGGTGTATAAAACAGCAATTTGTTGAAGGTTCAAAATGGCAAAATCTCTGGAGCTGCAAGGGGCTCCGCCAAGTGGACCCAACCCAAATAGGGGCTTTGTGGACGCATCATCACTCGGGGTAAAAAATAATATATCCCCCCCCCCCCCCCCCCTCTCCCGGCTCTCCACTAGTCTAGTTCTGGACGTTTTTAATTATTTTGTCCGTAAAACCATGAAGCTATATGAGCTATACAAACCCCGTGTGTGTGCGCACCCAGCGTAGAACGGTGCGAAGTCCACTGATTCACTCTCCCCACAAATTCACCTTCCCCCGGCCTTGGAGCCATCTTCATCTGAGATGACGATGAGCCACCCCCTCATCAGAGACGAAAATGATGAAATTATCAGAAATACATATTGCATTACAATATTATCAAGTCATTTTACTTCAAAGAAACTGCAAAAATAAAGATATTTGCCTATTAGTATCGAAACACAAATAATTCATAATTAGTCATAAAGTTTGAAAACTTTGTTTATTTCTGGAATTAAGGTAGAATTGTAAGATTTTATTGACTCTATCGTGTCCTTTTGAATGTTCTCTTCGTAGGCATTGTACTGGTATTTTTTTTTTTTTTTGTTAATTATATGATTTACTATCTTACTTTAATGTGTTTCGAGGGATCCTCATTTTACAAGCTTCGGCTTTTTAGTGGATCCCTCCATTTCTGCATAATTCCATACAATGATTTATTTGACTATGGAAAAAATGAGTGAAATTATTATGTTGATATATGTATACTTACTTACTGAATAATGTTCTACATAATTATGTCAAATTTTGTTTATCTGTGGAAATGAAAATAAATTGAATTGAATTGAAAATGTCTAGCAAGGAAACTGCAACATTTTTAGACACTGTTCTCCTTCTTCAATAGTCAAATAGGATTAATTTCAAGATATTTATAATAGGCTGACAATTATCTACATGATTATAGGTTAATGTTTGTTGCCTTTCGTTCCCCTTTAAGGAAACACGAGCACAGTTGTATTTAAAGCAGTGGCCAATATTTTCGGTATTTTACCCGAACATCATGCAATAACCGGTGCTCGATCCAACATTTTATCCGACGACAATGGCTCCGGCCTTTATTTCATAAAAAATATAATAGGGTTCGGGTTATGGTTCATTCAGTGTTTAGGCTAGATTTAGGATTAGGGTTAGGTTAGTTATAGCGTTTATTCCAGGGTTAAAGTTTACAGTGAGGTTAGTGTATGAAATTGACAGGGAACAATCGTCGCCGGAGCATTTCTCGTACAACCACAATAACCACAAGTGGCTTCTACTATCATAACCCACCATCATACATTGACCCTAACCATCAAACAATGACACCTGTTAATTCTCAAGATGGTCCAGATATGATATTTAATTTAAAAACAACTACTATCGAAATATATGTGATATACGAGGATACAGCTCCGATTATAATTATTTGCTTAATTCTTTCAGCTCCTCTAGACTGTGTACAGGGTGTCCCAGAAAAAGAAAACCCAAGTTTATCACTAAATTACTCAATGATGATAACACACACGCACGCACGCACGCACACACACACACACGCGCGTACACACGCGCGCACACACACACACACAAACACACGCACACCCACATCGGATGAAAGGATGTTTCATCTTCCTTCCATACGACCCTGAAACATAACCAATCAATTGTTCATGACCTATGCTTTGCAGACACTAAACCATTTTCAGTCGAAACACGTAAAAGAGTCTGAACTGTAATATTCCACAAGCCCTGTCCTAGAGCTACTACCGATACATCCGTAGACTGGCAAAGTGAGACTCTACTTAAGGCTTCATAAACTTGTGTTTAAGTTTCGAAGAAGGGTCTGTGTCTGCAGACTAAAAGAAGAGGTACTATCAGAAACTAAGTTATTGGAAATAAGTGGAATACTGGATACATTTTGTTGACTCTGGTTTGAACAGATATAAAATGATTTCGAATAATGATCATATTAAATGAAAATGAACTTATTATCGATGAGCACACAACCAATTATTAACAAAAATGGTTCTAAATTTTGTGGAGTCGATTTCCCCCAAACTGTACTGGACACCCTGTACAAACCGCTTGATCAGCATCTAGACGTTTGGCAAGCTTTCAAAATATGAATCATGGATGCTTTTAACGAGGGGCATAATTATTCAGGTCCTCAGAAATCAAGGGGGTGGCTTGGACAATTTTCACAGCCCTTTTTCTTCCGCACAAATCTTACAAAGATCCTCGTTATCATTGACTAACCCCATACCTCCTCTCTTTCAGGAAAATTAATAAAGCCCGGATGCAATATTTCAGAGCTGCAAGCACAACAAACGATGCCTCCTTTGGCTCCTTTGCCTCATTATGTCAAAATGAAGATGTATCTCTTGGTCCTCTTGCATCCTCTTCGTCTTGTATTTTCACGGTTTAAGATTATAGCCATGGCGGTTTTAAGGTGGTTTTACAAATCACGTTGAGTTCTGGTAAAGGTAAAAAATAATGAACCTTCTCATTCATTTTATGTCAGTTTGGAAGAATATCATAGAAGAAGTGTACCCTGAAAAGAATTGCTATTGAAATGTCCTCATATTCAAAATATGACGAGAAATAATTGAAATCTTTGGACCTAACTTCCATGCCACACGTGCATGTAGTCCCATAAACACATTTCTGTGTGCAGTGCGTGTGACTTTCAGCAAGACTGAGCCCATTTCCTATATCATTTTGATGATTCCTGAACCTCACAGTATACGCCACTCCTTGTGTACTACTTAATCAACCTTTCCTATTTGTTTCCAGACTGTTTTTTTTCACAGTGGATGTGAATGACCAGAACTCAGCTTTATCTTTAACTGCTGAATATAAGAAGAGAAAAAGGAAATAAAACATCTTGCTTGTGTTGCTTTTTTTTTTGACACGTGGCTCTCTCACCTTTACCCGACACGTCCTTCACGTCCGCCACGAGAAAGCTCCAGCTGTTGCTCCAAAAAGTCGTAAATACAGCTCATATATCTCTAGCCCATCACCAGATCTGATCAGTTCACAACTAGATCACCGTCCTTTCTTCCAAATCACTCGTCCGAGACGTAGAAATCTGGTAAGTTGTTCCTATTATCTATCAGAATTTTCAACGCATTCATCGTCCAGGGGCCTGGGAGCCGGGGTGCGGGGGTGCTGCAACAGCCCCTGCAATTTTTTGAGGGGGGTGTACAGCACCCATAGAAGGCTGAGGATGCTGGGGTGCTGTAGCTAAAAAGTAGTTAAAAAGAGACCCTAAAACGCTGAGGAGCTTTTTTTTTTTTTTTTTTTTTCCTTGTCGGAGATTTTTGGACTTAAAAAGAGACACTAAAATTCTGATCGAGGACCTTTTTTTTTTGCTCACAGCACCCCCAGTAACAAAATCGTTCCTAGGCGCCTGTCATCGTCTCTTCAGTACTAACCAAGACGCCTGTGCTGCTCTGTCGATCTCCTGGTCGATCCCCGAAACGCTCGGAATGGTCCTCTGATTGCAGGGGAAGTCGAAACAAGCATGCATCTTGCTGAGCAAGACTTCCCGTGCAATAATCAGAGGATGATTCCGCGGGTTTCGAGGATCGTTAAGGGGATCAACAGAGCAGCACATCGCCTCGATTAGAGGCTACTTCAGTACCTGCCCTCCGTCCCTCCCTCGCCCCCCCCCCCCAAAAAAAACCCCCAAAAAACCCCCCCCCCCCCCAAAAATCAGTTTGAATGAAAGGTTATATCAATGCATTTCCATTTTGTATCATTTCTAATTTCAATGATTGCATTTTTGTTCTTGTTGAGGCGTACAATTTGTAATTTCAGTTTATAAACATGTATTGAATATCGTGATTTTTCAAATGCAGTTTTGTAATAAAGATTACACGCCTCACCATGAGCGAAATATGAAAAAGAGTATACACGAGTTCACTTCGCATTGCATTACGAAATGCCAAAGGCTTCTTTTTCTTTTTCTAGCATCAACTACAATTAAAACAAGACATATTTCCATTGTGAAATCATGATAATTTGTTCATAAATAACCAATAAAAATGTGGGTACGAAACTTTGTATTTTAATCGACAAATTCCATTTTCTATTTCTCGCATTATACTAAAATGTGTTAGGTGGGAACTTATTTTGGGGGTTGCGTATAATCATATGTACTTTGGGTATAAGTGTCGCCTTGGTACTTGCGTGGTAGCCTGTTCCTGTTCAACCAGATTTTTTAGCAAAACATGAACCAATTTTTCGGGCATTTCATGCAATATACCACACTTTTTGTTATCTTGATGCAAAATATGGCGATTCTCTAAAAGTCTGAATATAAAAACGAAGTTATAATCTCATCTTTGGGTATAAGTGTCGCCTTGGTACTTGCGTGGTAGCCTGTTCCTGTTCAACCAGATTTTTTAGCAAAACATGAACCAATTTTTCGGGCATTTCATGCAATATACCACACTTTTTGTTATCTTGATGCAAAATATGGCGATTCTCTAAAAGTCTGAATATAAAAACGAAGTTATAATCTCATCTTGATTTTTAACATATTCCGGGACATAACATTCTATTCCAAATAGGAATAGACATATTAGCTAATTCCCAGTCACAGATATGCTGTCAGAGGTATGTAATGCATGATTAAAAGGAATGGAATTGGTATGTACTATATTTTAGAAAAAGAAAAATCGAAAAGAACTTCTTTTTTCTTCAAATTTTTGTTCCTATTCACCCCATTTTACGGTAATGATCTATTTTTTAGTCAAGATGCGTGCTTTCATCGCATTTCTCTTCGTGGCTGTCGCCACTGCCGAGCTGGCTCCACTCTTTGAGAACGGCGAGCCAATCCCAGGAAAGTACATCATCAAGCTAAAGGTAATAGTTCAGTCCTGCAGATAAAACTAATATACAGCCGTGGAAACAAATGTTAGACCAAGTTCCCATTATCATGATTATAGGGTATTATTTTTTTGGCATAAAAACTATCAAAAATGATTATTTCTTTGTACTTTCTTGAATAAATAACATATTTAAGCAATTGCACCTTCCTACTGAGGCACCAAAGTTACTTTTTTTTTCTTCCGGTAATTTTGATTTCCACATTGTATAAGATGATAATGTACAACATGACAACATTTTATTTTTACATTAAACATACAGAAAAATGTTATCAATTCGCAAAGTACTGGAAACATGAATAGTCCAACGTGTTCCAATACTTGATGATAGCTTCAGTAAATATTTGTTCTTTTAAAGTACAATGCGATAGTCAGGGTCTACAGTCTCATATAAATATGTATTAATATATAATTATCCCAAGCAAACTATGACAATTACTATTTCAAAAGAGAGATGTAATACAAAGTATTGGATTTTGACAAGCTGACTTTGACTTCTGATATTAACATGATTTATTATCTGATTTATATATATCAAAATGATGTAT
Source organism: Heliocidaris erythrogramma (assembly GCA_025617745.1). Classification (NCBI taxonomy): domain Eukaryota; kingdom Metazoa; phylum Echinodermata; class Echinoidea; order Camarodonta; family Echinometridae; genus Heliocidaris; species Heliocidaris erythrogramma. The sequence goes on along the minus strand of CM046871.1, from coordinate 31,502,052 downwards.
ACAGACCTGGGGCTGTTTCATAAAGCTGTTCGTAAAGTTACGCATGACTTTACGAATGCCTTAAATATTAAGCCAAATGGGATGCTCAATCATATTTAACTGCACCAACTAAAGTTGAACTGTGCAGATGTAGATTAACATTCTTATAACAAACATTTTAATGCAAAGTATATTTCTTGCCATAATTTAATTGAGATTATTGGAAATACAGCCACACTTTGTTAAAAGATCAGGAAAAACTTTGGGCATCCTATATGGCACTTCATATTCAAGTCGTTCGTAAAGTCATGCGTATTAAACTTTACGAACAGCTTTATGAAACACCCCCAGCATAAGTAATTTCAAAACAGAGATGTTATACATAGTATTGGATTTTGACAAATAGTATAGTAGTATAGTATCATAGTATGTGTTTGGTTCACTTGCTTCCATTTTCTTTTAAAAAAGCAAAGTTCATTAGTTCAAAATTGCAGTCATCATTAATATAATTTCATTGTCTTTTCACTATTAGGATGCTTTTCAATTTCAAGTTTTTTTTTGTAATTTATTTTATTTATTCACGGAACTTACATCAGCCAGAGGCGTTTTTACAGAAAGGCCGTGAAAAACATAAAAATAATATAACACAAGATAAAAATACATGGTAAAAGACTAAATTATCACGATAAAATTTACATAGATAAATAGATATAATGATAATAGATATGCTCTGTTCCGTAAACTAATAGGTCATTTTCGTAATGCATTCAAACTGAATCTTACGCCTAGTAACATAATATTACATCCACCTGTTAGAAGTTATTGTATTCCAATTGTCAGAATGCAGATTGCATACATTCATGGTGTTGCTCGGTCGGACAAGCCAAAATGTTTTTTTCAACCTTACAACGCCTAATATATGAAGATTGCATTCTGATGAATATTGAAATACAATTAGTTTTCACAGGTGAATGTAATAGTTTATCACTAGGCAGACGAGTATAAATTTAAACAAATTACGACAATTGCATATTCACCGACTAACCTTACATTATTACCAACGACTACAGGATGGAGTACAAGTCGATGAGATCGCCAATACTGTCCGTATCTCCGGTGGAAAAGTTGGTTTCATCTTTCGAAAAGTTCTAAATGGATTTGCTGCGGAACTCTCTGATCATGTGCTAGACGTTGTAAGTTAATGTTTGAGTCTATATTCCTTGCCAGTGAATTTCAGCTTCCTTAAGCCTGGCTCACACGAGGCGTTATTTGGTGACGTTAAAACCGCGTCAGTGATTTTTACGGGGTATTTTGCGCGTCATGAAAGAGTGATATCATGCAAAAAGTGCAAAGAATACTTTTAATAATTGGCGTATGGGTTAATTGCCTTCACAGGCTCGATTAGCGCAGGCCTGACGCAATCGAAATGACGGCTCGTGTGAGCGGGCTTTAATAACTCTCCATCGTATCTCCCGTCGCATCTGTTAATCATTAATGTGCTTATCAAACTATTAAACCATCAGTTATTAAAACAGAAGGTTGAGTTCTAGCAAAGGTGAAGAATTATTCATGAAGATTCTCTTCTTTTCATGTCAGTGTGTTAGGGTATTACGGTAGAAATTTCCCCTGAAAAGGTACGAAAATATGACAAGAAACAGCCTTATATTTTGGACCAAAGTTTCTTGCATTATGTGTGTGTAGCCCCTCATACCCATTTCTGTATGCAGAGCTGTTTACTGTATTGGTTTTCAGCAAGATTTAATAAAATTATCATCGTGATGATTTCAAAACCTCCACAATTGTGTCTATGTACTACACAATCTATCTTTCTCATTTGTGTCTTTCATAGTTCACTTGCGAGACTATATAGGACTCGACTTTATCTGCAAAACTTATTGTAACATTTCATATTACCCAGGTCCGCCGTCTTCCCGCTATCGAGTACGTTGAGCAAGAGGGTGTGTACCGTAAGAAAGGCGTCTACCGCCCTCTAGCTGACGATTACGCATGGGGCCTTGACCGTATCGACCAACGCAGTGTTACACGCGACGGCAGATACGAACCTTTTGGTAACGGAAAACGCAAGACTTTACAATGCAATTCTTCTTGGTGCTAGGGAATATTTTGAAAAGACAAGAATTTATCAAACAAACAATTTACAAGACGTCTGTACCTGTCCACCGGCTAGTTCATTAAATAAAGTCATGTTTTCTTACAAAAACCACGGGGCCAACTTATTTGGGGGCTGCCTTCTGCATTCCAAAATTCTCTGACAAGCAACAACAACACCAACAAAGATATCACATTTTAGGGTGCACTTGTACTTCAAAATTCTCTGATAAGAAAAAATAAACATTAATTATTTTTGGCATAATAAAAGCCCCCAAATCGTTGGGAACATTTGATATCCCCCCCCCCCCCCCCGATTTCCACACATGGGTGATGTGTGGTTGTTACACCTTTAAGTCTTTAATACTTTTTAAAAAATAATGAAAACGGTTCATAACAATAAATATTGGCGTCGTGTGGCTCAAGCCATTTATGGGGGCACTGGGGTCATGGGGTGGGGGGGGGGGGGGGTTTGGGCTCCGGTCTTACTCGGAAAATGAAATGCGAGTTTACAGGGTCACTGATTGCTGAGGTGTGGAAGGGGTGTTCTTTTCTCTCTTTTTCCCTTTTTTTCTTTCTTTTTCCTTTTTTTTTGTCATAAAAATACACTCCAAATACACTATCGTAGCTTCAATAGTTTTAACGAACTACTGGCACATACTTTTTGCTTCTATTACAGCTACTGGCAGTGGCTACACCGTGTGGGTAATCGACACAGGCGTCAGAGATACCCACACCGAATTCGAAGGCCGCGCCAAACAAGTTGTGAACTTTGCGACTGGACAAAACGTGAGTTTGGTCCCGAATAGACCAGTTCGTAGTAAGCGCATGGTACAAATGACCCCCAATTTACCACAGATCTTTCAAACGTGAGTGTTGCCACTTTGTGCATTTTAGAATTATCATGCAAAAGAAAGTAATCAGGTAATGGAGGTGTTTAATTGATTACTTTTCTGTCCCCTTTTGGAAAGGACTCTTCCACCTATATATCATGGAATCTACTGTTGACACATAAATGAGTAATGGCTACAAAACTTTTTTTTCTATGTTGGTTTTACAATTTGGTACAAATTAAGCTGATGTGGTAATAATGCCCATATTGTTTGACCGCACTGGATTTTTTCCCCTTCAAATCTAATCTTATGATTTATTTCTCTTTTGTCTGTAATATTCATCATGTTATGTACGCTATTTCCCGGTACAAAACAAAGACAAACTTTTAGTGGTCCTAGTTCTAAGTATTTTTAAGAGTTTTTTTAAATCTTCAATTTATGTAGATTTTACGATGGATTTTAAACTATAGTGCATTTGGTTCAATTTGAGCCGTTTAGTTAACTTCATTTTTATTTTTTATTTATTTATTTATTTATTTTTTATTTACTTATTTTTATTTTGTGTAAAACAGGAAGACTGTGATGGCCATGGAACCCACTGCGCTGGAACAGTCGGCTCTAAGACATATGGTGTGGCAAAGAAGGTCAATATCAAGGGCGTCAAGGTCCTTAACTGCAACGGCGCTGGCAGCACCGGGGGAATCATAAGGGGTATAACGCCTGTGACACATGAAGCCCGGCTCACACGAGGCGTCATTTCAGTTGCATTTTTACTTGCGCTAATCAAGCATATGAAGGCAATTTCTGCATACATTCTAAAGAGAGTTGGGTAAAATTTTACCCTTATTGTGAAAAAGAGAACATGCATGTTTGTTGGGTTTACTCGATATTGGGTGGATTTTACCCTACTGTTTTTAGAGAGTACGCCTGTAAATCAAAGCAATGTATGCACTGTCAAGTTTGCATTTTCTTTTGGATGACCTCACTCATAATGGCGCATCACACCCCGCACTAGTCGCTGACGCAGTCTTGCGCTAGGAAAATGACGCCTGGTGTGCAATGGGCATAACTACTTTTATCAAGAATGTGATAATGCACTTGTACAAAGCAGCGATATTGTCGCAGTTTACACAGGCTGAAGAAACATTTACAATGCAAGATTGTTTGCCTTGTGATGGAGCGTATTAGAAATGGCTATAATTTATCATGATCTTATTTTTGCCTTTATCATCACGCACGAGATTACTGATAGTACTCAAGTTAGGGTGAAGTTAGGGATTCAGTTTCTATTCAAATTGTCAGCGGAGCAATAATCTCCTCAATTTGTCGTACAATCCGTCTTTAGAAAACACCCTGCATATTTAAGGCGTGACACCGTTCCAGGATTTCGAAAATGAACCCCTATTTTGCAGAAAGCGGCAGAGTCCATAGGTTGAATTGACAGACCCAACGATTTTTTAGTCTGTTAGTTGCTGAAGTTGTTTAGGTGTGAAAACTATTCTCGTTATCGTAATCGTTACATTTTACATGCACACAGTTTATCATTATGTTGTAGGTCTGACTAAGCCTTTATTATTTTATTAACAGGAGTGGACTATGTAGCGGACAAAGCTGACGGGAAGTCTGTGGCCTCGATGTCTCTTGGAGGATTCATATCGAGATCCCTGGACAATGCCGTCGCGGACTTGGTCAAATCAGGCGTTCCAACCGCAGTAGCCGCTGGTAATGAGGAAGACAGTGCTTGCAACCATTCTCCATCCCGTGAACCTTACGTAAGTTTAGCTTATGATTATGGTCTTAGTCTTTGCTGGCAAGGGCGACAAAGAAAAGGTACATGAGCCAGTTTTCTGACAACCCCCGTTATCGACTACCCGGGGGAGTGACCGCCCGCCAGAACAAAGTTCAAGTGCACTCCTTCCTGTTATGGGCGCATACAAAACTGTTTGTTGTATCAAGTAACATAGTAATACATAAAAGAAGATGTAAATCCATTAATACCTCCGTCACACCGAGAAGACCAACACGATACCGACATCAGACGGAGCAAACAAGCATATACCTCGAATGACCAAGAATTGATCGGTTTGGAGTCGGTGTGTAGTCGGTTTGTCAGTGTGACTGGGGTATAAGCATAGGCTTGTGTCGGGTACGCCTGGGTGCGTAGGTGTTTATTGTAATATTGACTAAAAGTGAGACTGAAAAAGATATATACCCCATTTCAGGCATTCACTGTTGGAGCAACGGACTGGGAGGACACTCGAGCCGAATTTTCGAACTACGGATCCTGCGTTGACATATATGCCCCCGGTGTTTACATTCTGTCATTGGGGCATAATAACGATTATGAAGTCACGGATAAGAGCGGAACCTCCATGGCCTGCCCACATGTTGCTGGTAAGGATTTGTTATGCGATAGTCCCTACCGAAGATGGCGTTTTCCCCGACCTCAAGTACGCCCCAGAGCCCTACATACTAGAATACCTATTATAGAGAGTAGCGACATAGACGTCTGACTTTTCGGGAAACAAATTGGTGTTTGAATTCTTTTTATTGAGAACACCCAGGTGCTCATCGGAATTGAATAGAAATGTTGCATAGCAGAGGAAACAAAATGGCGTTCGAATTATGAGTTGTGCTACTCTCTTTATGTAGGTACTCTACTACAAATGAAAACACGCCATCTTCGGCATGCGACAGGTAGGGGGCGATTGTAAAATCGGTCAGATTCGGGTAATGCCATTCTTTGTCAGGCTGGTGTCGGTCGCATGGGTTTGACCGGATTATCAGTAAAGTCATGCACGGTTGCTTGCTAGCTTTGAAGCTGTTCCATCAAATATTGGTTAAATTTAGTGTTTTTACGAGTCACAAAGCTTATTTCTGTACAGATGAGGCTTGAAACATTTACGTATGTGCGCGTGTGTACGTGTGTGTGTGTGTGTGTGGGGGGGGGGGGGGGGGTATTGCCGTTTCTTCACAAGTGCCGACTAAATTGTTAGTTTTATTAATTGACGATATAATTTCAAATTAATGGTGAAATGGAACCTCTGGTGCACCTCTCTAGAAAGAGAATTAGCGCGCCACAAACTGAGTGTGATATATAGCCTCAACGAATGATGTGTCTTAATATGTGGGGAAGGTACCCACACGGGTGAAATAAAAATGTTTTGCTTATTTTCTCTATTGTCTTGATTCACAGGTGCAATCGCCCTCTATGGCCTGAGCACTGACAATTTGTTGGCATATAGTACACAGGGTGGTTTAAAATGGTTATCATCATCCTGTCCTAACAAGCTTCTTTATGTCTAGGTTAGTATATTCCACTTTTCTTCGCTCGTACTCGACAGGCGCTATATCTTTAGTTCGAATTATACACTCACTGGCCATAGGTAGACCTGATGATTCTGATGATTCTGATGAAATGAAAAATAAAATTGAAATTGAAATTGGCCTATTGCAACATACACACAAAAGAAAATGCGCAGTGTCCCACTTTTAGGCTCGTATTGCAAGGACGTTTTAATACATCTTTGTCCCGATTCTGTTAGCGCATAGAGAACTATCCCAGTTATTATGCGCTTAATTAATATTCACCATTATTATTATTAAATTGGCCGGGAAAACCTATATTATTTATTTAATATTTGCTCGATGTTTTTTTTTCTACAAATTTTCAAACAATGTGTTCTATTCCCTTCAAATTTACAGATGAAGAAATCGGCTAACCCCACTGCTTCCGTGGGCCAAAATGAAACACGGATCTTGCAACGAATGCAGAAATATGCAGATTTAGTTCCAATGATATACTCCACTATACATTAGGGTAAAAACTTTTGAATCAAACTTGACCGACTACCGATGAAATATTCATATTTTTTTTCTCGACTTTAGTAGTTATGCAATAAATACTAATCTCGAATCTTCCATCAAGAACGCTGGCCTCTGAGTATTAAATGCACAAGAAATGATTATCCACCGGGTATTGGGCAAAAAACAGCGAGACAGCAGAATAAAACAAGTTGGACTAACTGTACCCCGACAGGAAAAAAAGTCTAGGAATTCGCTCTGTGTTGTGATTTCCCTAAGTATTTACACATAGACGTGTTACTACAACCAAATATGATTGCTTATTGCCTGTTAAATGTGTAACAATAATTGTCTCATGATGATTTTGAGTTTGAACTATGCCCTTGGCATCGTCTCGGATAAAGTTCACTCTCAGTGTGATTTCTATAACGAATAAACTATCAATCACGCTCTATCTTACTTGACTGGAATTTGTTTCTTTGTAAATATGGAGCATTAAAGATGAAGTTGAGTTCTGGTAAAGCGATTTATATTGCATCCTGAAAGAAACTGTCTGGATTAAGTATAAGAAAAGGTTGATAATTTAGTACATACGAATTGGTATGTACTTCGTTCCTTTTTAGCTGAACTTGTCGGGAGAAAGAAAAAAGACTGTCACGACCCCTACGACGACCCCTCCCCACCCCCTCCCGTTTCCCTCCTAAATAAAAAAGAATGGCCTAACAACGCCCCGGAAAAGAGGATAAAGATGGAAAGGTTGAAAGTGGAAGAATGAGAAAGAGTGTAAAAGAGGGTATTGAGAGATAAATAAAGAACGAGAATGAGATAGATTTGGAGAGATACACTTGTACTTTGAATGAAAGTCAAAGGGAAATGAGAGAGAGATGGGACTGAAGGGAGAGGGAGAGAGAGAGACAGAGAGAAAGAGATGAAGAAAGCGCTAACGTAAAAGAAAATGTAAGAAACGATAAACGTAATGTGCGTAGATGGAGAGAGAGAGAGAAGGGGAGGACAAGATAAAAGGAGAGATGAAAATAGAGGGGTCCATACCCGTTAACTTTCTTCTTTTTTTTTTTTGCTTTCATTTGATACTTGATACCAACGTGACCTATATATGCGTTCCCCTATATGCATGTCCTTATATGCATGCCCTTTATGTGCGTGAGCCTAATTACTCTTGCACAAAAACATACCATCATACACACACACGCTGCCTTCCAAGCCTGCTTAAAGAGGCGATTGAGTTTCGGTAATAAAACAAAAATAGTTTGTGAGCTTATTAATTGCTCTTATCCCGTGCATGCCGTGTGAAAGAATATCGTTGTAGCAATATTACTTGAAAACGATTGATCTTAAGATGCCCTGGTATTCAAAACGAGATATGTGACCCGCCGCCTCAAAACCTACAATAAGTCGCACAGACCACAACGTAGCAAACAGCCCAAAATAGTAAATTTGCTTGGATCAGTTGATTTTCTGTTTTTGATAGAAATGGGTAGTTTAATTATCATTCTATCATGTCTCAAGTTTGTGAGTCGTAATTCGACTTATAAATATGTTTTGGGGGCATTTTAAAATGACTCCTTTTTTTCACCTGTCGAGCTAAAAAAATCGAAATCGCCGAAATTTGTAATACTTTCATTCAATGCCAAATAACTACTTTACCTCTAAAGGTATTAATTTGATTTTTGGAGTGGGTAATGAATAGGTCCTCCTGGAGCAGCACGCCAAAATTCAGTCTAATCTGATAATCCCTTCATACCGGTTGCTATGGCCATTTGAATACCCAGTTTTACTTGGGCGCACACAGAGAGTGAAGGTTTAGCACTCTTTTGTTCCGAATTTAAATGGCCATTTTCTCTGAATAGGAGTTATTGATTGCTGGTTACATACTGATCCTAAATGTGATATTTAAAGGTGTTATCACTGAGTAATAGGCAAGTGATATACCATTGGAAAGCTGAGAATCTTTACTTTCAGAAAATGTATAAAACAAAAAAAATAATTTTGGCGACTTATTGTAGGTTTTGAGGCGTCGGGTCACATATAGTCTATTACTTTCGACCAAATTTGGTGCCACATAAGGGTAAATACCATATTTACATTTGGATGCAGTGCTTTTCACTGTTGTGATTATACCACAATGTTGGGTGAATTTAATATTATTTTCTTATTATTTTACGAGACCTCACAATACACGTTCATTCTAATTCGTAATACATCAGTTATATTTCTACAATAATAGTTTGGAGCTAAATATCATATCTTGATTATCTTGAGAAAATACAGGTGTTATTGTTTGATGGTTAGAGTCAATATCATATGATATCATGGGCGCAAGTCCAGGGGGGGGGGACAGGGGGACATGCCCCCTCCCACCTTTGAAGATAGGCGAATGTCCCCCAACCTTTTTGAAGAACCTTTTTTTTTTTCTTTCTTTTCACTGTTGTGATTATACCACAATGTTGGGTGAATTTAATATTATTTTCTTATTACTTTACGCGACCTCACAATACACGTTCATTCTAATTCGTAATACATCAGTTATATTTCTACAATAATAGTTTGGAGCTAAATATCATATCTTGATTATCTTGAGAAAATACAGGTGTTATTGTTTGATGGTTAGAGTCAATATCATATGATATCATGGGCGCAAGTCCAGGGGGGGGGGGGGGGGGGGGGACAGGGGGACATGCCCCCTCCCACCTTTGAAGATAGGCGAATGTCCCCCAACCTTTTTGAAGAACCTTTTTTTTCTTCTTTCTTTTCACTGTTGTGATTATACCACAATGTTGGGTGAATTTAATATTATTTTCTTATTATTTTACGCGACCTCACAATACACGTTCATTCTAATTCGTAATACATCATGTTATATTTCTACAATAATAGTTTGGAGCTAAATATCATATCTTGATTATCTTGAGAAAATACAGGTGTTATTGTTTGATGGTTAGAGTCAATATCATATGATATGGTAGTCATGGGCGCAAGTCCAGGGGGGGGGGGCAGGGGGACATGCCCCCTCCCACCTTTGAAGATAGGCCAATGTCCCCCAACATTTTTGAAGAACCTTTTTTTTTTTTTTTTTGCTTGTCAGAGAATTTTGGAGGAAGACTAGACCCCCCAAAAAATGTCATAACCATTTTTTCTTTTTGGTTGTCCGAAAATTTCAGACATTTTGGACAGTTAAATCCTGTGGTGTCCCCCCCCCCCCCCCCCCCACCCCCGAATTTCAAAATGGATTTGCGCCACTGATGGTAGTCGACCTGACAGTTTATGAACTTAGAAAATATCTTTCGGTTGAAGTTATTTTTTGCTTATGTGTGGATTTGTAATCCCACGTGGTCTCCAAACAGGGTGCCGAAAAAGAAACTTTTGGCAATTCACATGATTTGCATATTAACATCCAATATGTTGTTCATTTTGTGCATTGCAAGCTGTGATACAACCAAGGAATACCTCCTTGATACGTATACAACAAAGGGAAGTTATATTGTATCACAGGGGAGCGTTTCATCAAGTGTTTTGTCAGTGATTTTTACCGACAAATTTGCTCTCAGCCAATCAGATGCAAGGATTTCAGTAGCTTATAACAGTTGTCGGTAAAAATCACTGACAAAACGCTTGATGAAACGCTCCCCAGGTTTCATTCCAGCGTTGGGTGCAGCTTGCACATTGCATTGTGAGTAAGTCGTCTTGCGCTAGTTGTTTAATATGCCTATTGTGGCCATTGGGATTTATGAGAATTATGCAAAATGCCTAATGTTGCTTTTACGGCAACAAAGCTAAAATTGTTTGGAGACAACATTAGATTACAAATCCACACACGTTTACATGGCTTTACTTCCGAGGACAACTATTGTTCCTCTATTGTTACTCGTCCTCGGACAGTCGACGGAATAAGGCATAAATTCATTGTTCGACGTTCGAGGACTATTGTCCGCCTTCCGAGGACCATTGTTGTCATGATTTTTTTTTGTTCTCTGTCCGAAAATGTCCTCGGACATAATGCTAAACAAACGCACCCACACACACATGTGTGTCTTTCCCTTTGTTCTCTCTATTGTTCAAATAGCCACACAAGCAGCAAAAAAGCCACACAAGTCTGACGGAATAAAGGCATCTATTGTATTTGACTGTCCATGCAATTAGTCACACAAGTATACCCCTGTTGGTACACCCTCACACACACATACCAAAAAAAATTCAACGGAAAGAACTTTTCTAGGTTCATATAAATTATCAAGTCGACTGCACCATCATACACTGACGCTAAGCTATCCATCAAACAATAACACATGTATCTTCTCAGGGAAATGTAATCAAGATATGATATTTAGCTTCAAAAAATTGTTATCAAAATATACCTGATATAATTACGAAGATACAACTCCAGTTATATTTGCTTAATTGTCACACATCTACTATGCTATGTAAAGGGTGTTCCAGAAAAAAAAGAAACCCAAGCTTATGACTAAATTACTTAATAACAGTGTTTCAAAACTGCAAGCACAAATAGCGTTGGCTCTTGTCGGATCACCTCTCACTATGCCGTGTTAATATGAAAATGTATCTCATGGATCCTCCTGCTCAAAGAGTTGCATTTGATATCTGGAGGGGAGTTTAAAACGCAAGTTTTATGCGAGAGGCCCCTGCTGTTACGTGGGCCCTCTTTCATAAAATGTGTCATCAATGACAAGTTGCAATAACTGTTCTAAGCTACTGAAATCCTTACATCTGATTGGCTGAGAGCAAATTTGTTGGTAAAAATCACCGATAAGACACTTGATGAAACGCCCCCTGGTTAACACGAGGAGTCTGACTGCGTCAGTGACTGATGTCCTCATTGACGCGCCATGTGAGAGTGACATCGTAAAGAAAGTGATTGCAAAATCAACAGTGATAATACTGCACTGAATTATTGGCGTATGGGCTTATTATTTTCACAAGCTCTATTAAAGCCCGGCTCACACGTTGCGTCATTTGTCTGACATAGGACTGCGTCAGTAAGTGGTACCCTCATTGACGCGCCATTTGAGAGTGACATTGTTAAAAAAGTGATCGCAAAAATATGATAAGTGCTAACAATGCGCTGAATTACTGCCGTATGGGCTAATCATTTTCACAGGCTCTGTTAGGTCAGGCATTGACGCAATCGGAATGATGCCTCTAGTGCAACCAACGCGCATTCTTACCCGATGAGGCTTAAAGTAATTATTCACTTCCTGGGCTATCAATTACGGATATTTTTTTTAGGGGGAAGGGGTGGAAGTAGCAAGGAGGAGGAAATGGCAAAGTGCCCCGTTTTTTGTTTTTTTTTGGTCAAAAGTATAACTTCAACCTTTGCCCCCTTAAAGCGCCTTTCACACATGCCTAAAAATGGCCTAATTGTAGTCCATTTTAAGGCCGGCTCATTAGAGGCGTTATTTTGATCGCGTCAGTACAGAGCCCGTGAAGGCACTTAACCCGTACGGCAGTTTTAATGGTATTGTTTGCACTGTTCATTTTGCGATAACTTTAAGGTGGTTTATATATTCATGTGTGAACGACGCTTTACAAAATCTTGAAACTCCTAAGTGCACTTAAAGATAGGGAGAATAGGTATAAAAATCCATATTGGATTCCAATATAGACACGTGGCTCTCTCACCTTTGCCCGACACGTACTTCACGTCAGCCACGGGAAATAGTCATCTGTTCTTCTAAAACCTCACCCACGTCATCACCAGATCTGATCACTTCTCTACTAAATCATTACTCTGGAGACAAAGCGAAGTTTTTTTTCCAGATCAATACTCGTCGAGGCCTAGAATCTGGTAAGTTGTCTGACTCTATTTTCCCTTTCAATTGTTTCAGTAAGGCATCAACATATTCCAAGTCTTTATTCTCATATATTCTAAACCTTCAACAAATTCGCAGACTCGCGCTTTTGAATGTAAAGATATGTCTTTTCATTTTTATCATTGCATTTGGTACCATTAGAACGCTTTTTCTTATTTCTTTTTTATTACAATGATGACCCATTTATACAGCCATGGAAAAAAAAAATATTAGACCAAGAAAGGTTACTGATAGTTTTAATTCTGTGGTAAGAAGGATATAAAATATCATAAAAGCAAGGTATAATTGCTGGAATTTGGTATTTATTCAGTGAAATACAAAGACAAATCATTTTTATAAATTTGTTTGCATATTATAGTACCCTTACAGAAGCTTGGTCTAATAAATTTTTTCCAGTGCTGTATTTGTTTTGAAACCTTGGTAAGTGCAGTATGCCTGACATGCTTAAAGTCAAAAGTAAACTCATACTAAATACATTTCTATTGTCAAAGGTAACGTATATGGTGACTGTTTTTCTTAATTGATAGAAACTCTCTTTGTTATAGCATCGTTAATATTTTGTGTGTAATCATTATTATAATATAAAACCTTTTAATTACTATCTTCGATATAATATGCAATATCACAAGAGGGGTCCAAAGTGAAGATGTATTTTCCATGTAAACTTTTCTTAAAGCTTATTTAAATTTAAAGATAAAGTTGAGTTCTGTTAATTACATGTTAGTTACATTCTGAAGACTGTCTTGAAGTAATTATTAAGAAAGGTTGAGTACGTAATACCGGTACATAAAAACTGGTGTTTACCTTGAGCTATCGAGATAATGATAAGAAATTGACTCAATATAGCTAAAAAGCACAGTCATTGCACACATAAATGGGTAAGATGGGACTACATAAGTCATGTGGCATGAATATGTGGTCCAAACACTTCGGTTAACTTTGCAGTCGTTCGAATATGAGGGCATTTAAAGCCCGGGGGGCACTCAGATATATGGGTGTACATATGCGTGTCCATTGGTTTTCAAAATACCCCCTAAACGAGGATTTTTTGAGCGGTTTTTCATCATCCAACCCCCATAAACAGGTTTGACTTAAATATTACCCCCTAAACAGCGCGCGCTATAAGCAACAACACATTTCAGAGGGGGAACTATTTCAGTGCACTATGTACTATGGCTGCGTCGGTAGAACTTTGCGCTCCCGATTCTCCTCTCTTTTTTGCATCCATCTGCATGCACTGCCACGCGCCACTCCCTGAACTGAAATCGGGCTGTAAATCCCCATGAAAATCCCTGAAAATATCAGAAAATATCCCATTTACATATTGGTGCCAAAGTGAAATATAAACCCCCTAAACGCGTTCGGGCAGATTAGTCAAAAGCACCCCTTTTTGTTGAAAATCAGCGTTTTTGGACCCCTTAACGCGTAACGCGCGTTACGCGTTCCACCTGAAAAAAGACCCATTTTTACGCGTTTTCTTGGACGCGCATGTGTACACCCATATATCTGAGTGCCCCCCCCCCCCGGGATTTAAAGAGCAATCATTTTCTGGGGACATTTCTAGTATGAGATTCTTCCAAACTGACTTAAAGGCCCGAATTCACAAAAGAGGTTTAAACCTAAACCATGGTTTAACCTCCGTAAGCGTACTGAATAAGAGTAAATAAGCGCACATTGCCCATGCGCGCACTCAAAGAAAATATATGATTGGATCGGATTTCGCGCGCACGTACGCTTAAAAACCCCAGGTTTAACCATGGTTTAAACTAAATCTCCTTTGTGAATTCGAGCCAAAAAGGATTTTAAAATCTCACCAATTTTTTACCACCTGTACCAGAACTGGTCTTCTTTTAAATACACACACATTCTCTACACACGTTCCCACATTCAAGAAAGTTATGAATTTCGGTTGACATGAAAGACCACAATGGAAAATAATGAAAATTATCAGATAAATCGGCAATATATATACCGCTTCTGCAATGTATACAAATTTATGCACATATATTCTCTGAGCACCTAGTGACGAGCTATTCCATGAACCTGCTTTTTATAAAATGAGCCTCAACGCTTGGAATCCAGTTTGCATACATTATTTGTTGCTATGTCCGACAAGCTTTCAGGTTGTCAAGAACAACCTTTGTTTGAAAGGTATGCATGAAATTTGCATACATTACCGAAGTGGTCTATTCGATCATGGGTTTATGATGTCATTCCCCCACAACTTGCCAATCAATTTGTTCATATCAGTATTTAAAAGAATAGATATTTGTCCATGAATATGATTTCATGATACCTGAGTTTTGTGATTCTATTGAAAGTAAGTTATTCTGGGACAGGACTTGCCCATTACGTACCTCAGGATATGTCATAACATACCCCAGAAGAGGATATTTCGTTAAAATTTCAAATGTATTTTAGTAGGTAATATCTTGTTAATGATGAATTGAGTTGATTTTCAAAGTTTTTTTTTCCACAGTATCTTACATCCCTATCTCAGGGGGAAAATAGTTTATTATGTATGATTATATGGCTAAAAATGGAAATACTCATTGTTATCATTAGATCTGGTGTTTACTTTAAAAGTAATTATGACAACTAATTGTTTACAGAGTTATGCTATACTGTAATTTACCACTTCGCGTGTGACGTAGAATTATTTAAATCTGTAATGATTTATTTTCAGCCAACATGCGTGCTTTTATCGCCCTTCTCTTCGTGGCTATTGCCACGGCCGAAATGGCTCCACTGTTTGAGAACTCCGAGCCCATCCCAGGAAAATACATCATCAAACTGAAGGTATCCGAAACCTTGTTGTCTTACAGTTAGGAACGATCTGTTGCTTTAATATTACCAGAATTTGTTATGTATAGGAAGTTTGCCTTAATATGAACAATCAGGTTTTATTTTATCATTTCACTTTACATGTCGATTTTTCTTAACTTTGTTAACTGAAAATTTCCCATATATTCACGCTTCTTCATGGAAATGAACTGTGAAGGACTCCTACGATCCGGCTGGAGAGACCAGGAGAAAATTATCCCTCTCCCCTCCCCCAGAATGAACAGACTTTACATTTCGCAGGACAAAAACTTGGCATATTCTTGTGACGCCCTTGATAGATATTCATATGACGCCCTTCATATTCTAGTGGCTTCTTGTAGATTTCAAGATTACATTTTTAAAACACTTTTGATCAAACAGGAATGTTAAAGTTTAATATTCTACACCTTTTCTCTTTTCTTCTTTGACATTTTCCAAGAAATTTCCAGGAAGAGGCTTTACTTTCCCCGTCCCTCTTGAACCACTGCCCTCCAATTTCGTAGTACAGGCCTCCTTGTGAATTTGCATTAGCTCGGACTGCAGCTCTTTCTAATATTATTTTTTTAATATCCTTGGTTTCGTTGTTGAGATTGTGGAAGCGGTTGAGTAGGCTTACACAATTTAGTATTATCGAGACTCTTTGAGGAGAATGAAACCCCCAAATAAATGCATTTATAATAGAAGCAGAAAATCAAATAAACATATCAGTGAAAGGTTTAGGAAAAACAGACAACTAATAAAAGAGTTATGAATATTTGAAATCCTAAAGTAGCTAAATGAATGGAGATCTGAAATTGGCAATATCCTCGTTATGATAATGAGATGCTGTGATGTAAATGTGCCAAACCTTCCAATTGCCTTATATAAATAATGTTGTAAAATTCCACTTTCCTTGAATATATCTTAGAAAATTCTATTTCTGTATGATATAAGTGGTGTTCATAAATTTATTCCTCACAGTATATTTCAAGCACAATGTTGATAATTCAATTTTCTCTATTCAACAGCTGGAATCTCATAATTTTCTTATTTATTACCCATAAAGAGAGAGCACAAAAACGTCATAGCATCTCATTAGCATTATTAGTATGTTGCCAATTTCATTTAGCTATTTTAGGTTTTTTTAAATCTTCATAACTTTTTTATTCTTTATCCGTTTTTACTCAAACTTTCAGTGATATGTTGCTAAGATTTGTCTGCTTCAGTTAGATTCCATACAAGTTTGGGTTTCATTCTGCTTTAAACAAAATCTATTCTTGTGACATATCTACAGCGCGAATTCGACGTTGATGAAATCGCGGCAAGCGTCCGTCTCTTCGGTGGAAAGGTTGGTTTGATCTTTAGATACGTTCTCAATGGATTTGCTGCCGAACTCTCTAATGATGTGCTCGACATTGTAAGTTAATTTTTGAGTCCATATTCCTAGTTGTGAATTTAAGCTTCCTTACTTTCTATCTTCTATAATTATGTTTACATGCCGACTGATATTATATTAGCGATATTTTGGTGCCTAATATGTACTGTAAAGTAATTATCAAGATCATTATATAGACTTTGTAAAATGGTTGTGATTGGCTGTAATGTGATCACGTGGCGATTAATAATTTTGTTTTGATACACAATTTTGACGTCAATCATGTTTAGATGGTGCGTTCTGATCGGTTGCATTGTCTCACCTTTACACATGAGACACGGAATGCAACTTGAAATTATTTTTTATCCCAGAGGGATGACTCAAAAAGAAGAAAGACATGAAATCGCAAATATCGTTCATTTATATTATTTTAATATACATTTATAAATAGCAAACACTGAATGCATAAGGGATAAGATATATTTACCGCCACATTAGGAATTTGTCGGCAGTACCTGGAGCATGCATTTATGCATATGATCGGATGATTTTTCTGAAACTATTAGAGATTAGGCTTGATTAGTAAAATTTATCGCTGCTTTATTGCACAGGTCCGTAGCCTTCCCGCCGTTGAGTACATCGAGCAGGATGGTGTCTACCGTACTCAGGGAGTCACATGGGGTCTTGACCGTATCGATCAAACCTATCTTCCACTCGACGGCCAATATGATCCCTTTGGTAACGAAATACAGTGGGCGAATTTAAGGGGTGCACAACCGACCCGTCCTATTCAAAACCCTATCTGGCATACCTTAGAACAATATTTCACGATGAAATTATTTTCGTTGAGATTGAAAATGAAGGGGGCAATATTACTATTTCATCTATAAACAGTCGTCCTCAAATGTATTCATACCCCTTGGAAAATTGGAGAATTTTGCATGTTTAGCAAAAACGAAAGAAGAACTGGATTTCCTTGGACATCACTTAAATACGTTATCATTTACAAATGAATGCTGTTTCTGGTTTCACTTCATTTGCATAACAATAGAAAAAGTGAGTTATCCAAATTTGGTGATGTTCAAAATTATTCATACCCTTGGTTATTCATTGACTTAGCTGATCATTATGAATCAAAACCTTTGTGATTAAAGCTTGTAACACTTCAGTACAAATTCCCAATGCTTCTGGAGGTATCTACTGAGATAGCAGGCCAATACCTGGTACCCAGTGGATTAATTTTCTTGAGGATGTTGTCCAGAGATGCCTTTACCTGGTCTTCAGGGCATTCCTTGGATTTAAAGGAGATTTAATGTATACAAGAGGTGTAGTTATTGACTTAGTGGTTACGGGACTGTGATACTGCTATTTTAATTCAGTTTTCTGCTTATTTTGATGAAAATTTTACTCTGAAGAAGTAGAAACACGCTCTTCCTGGAGAGACCTTCCCTGGAGCCCTTCCCTGCTGTACTGTCTGAGAGGGGGTTTGCCCTCATAATTTTGCTCCATTTTCGTTAAGAATGTTTAGAAAGGCCATGGTAGATGCCCAGGCGCCTGGGAACGATTTTACGTTACTGGGGGTGCTGTGAGCAAAAAAAAAGGTCCTCAGCATTTTAGTGTCTCTTTTTAAGTCCAAAAATCTCTGACAAGCAAAAAAAAAAAAAAAAAAAAAAATTTCATTTCAGGCTATGCCGGCTATGGCTACACTGTTTGGGTGATCGACTCAGGCGTCCGTGAATCTCATGTAGAATTCGAGGGCCGCGCCAAGCAGGCGGTGAACTATGCTGACAATTATGACGTGAGTTTGGTTCTGAATTCTTATTGCAAATCTGAAAAGAAATACCACAGTTGCATTACTGATTGTCCGGGAGTTTATAATATGATTTTTGCTTTGTAACATTTCTGGAAAAAAATCAGCAATTATTTTATTTTGTTTTATATTAAACTTTGGTTCTTTACTGAAATAGCAACTTCAAGGGAGTTTCAACATTAATAGCAACAGCTTTGAAAGAAAGCAGCAAAATCAGAGAAATGGACTAGTGAAAATTCCAACGATATCGGTCAGTGGGTACGATATCAGTTGTGCAATTTTGTCATCGCTTTTGCCATCTAAAGGGCAATCTCCTTACAAGCTTCCTAATAAGGAACAGTCATACTCTGAAGAGATTTTGGTCTCTAATCAATCAGCAGTAACCTTGGACAGGCTCACAATTTGACATTTAGATTATAGATCTGATACAGTTCCATGCTCTTTTAAAATTATGCACCAGAATATTTTCAACAATACTTCGTTTACCTCCTGTTGTCGATATTGCGTACGTCTAAGCTTAAAGCAAGCATATAAAGTTTAATATTGATTTCAATAAGCCGGTTCGTAATAGCAATTTGCGCATGTGCAGTAATTGTCATTTATTTTGTGCCCACCATGTTGGGCGCGCACCCCTATGATTTCGATTTCAGCAATAAAGCAAATAGCGCGTCCACCATAACCATGACCAAAACAGATGCTCGTGCGCGTACAAACTGAGGTAATTTCTGGGTCATTTGTACCATGTAGGGGGGGGGGGGGTGTCCGGACACATAAAAAAATTAGCCTGTCAATTTTGCTGTCAGATTTTACTAAGAATATGCGTCAGGTAACACTAAAATCAGTGAATATTTTCCATTTACATGATTTTCAAGCTATCCTGTGAAAGATTTGTGACAATTTGCATGAAAAGTTGTTCAATTTACTGTTTAAAAATGACCTGTCCGGATAACCAACCTATCCGGACACACAACGTCTGGGTATACTAATTACGAAATAGCTTATTGGACATGATTAAATCTTAGTTGCTTAAGTTGTTGAATTGTTTTTGCAAACCAGTTTGACTGCTACGGACATGGAACTCACTGCGCCGGAACAGTCGGCTCGAAGAACTACGGTGTCGCCACGGAGGTCCAAATCAGGGCTGTCAAGATTTTTGACTGCAATGGCTATGGGTCTGGCAGCACGGTCATCAAGGGTATAACATAATTTCTAATATCAAACTGCCATGCTTCTTTATCGTTAATTAAAAATTAAATCCTATTAGAAACTTTAGCCTTTCAATTTGTGACTAACTTTTATTTAATTTTTACATGTTTGAACACAATAAAATCTACTTTCGAAAAATAGATAGCCCTGTCTATCACCTTAAAAAATGTGCGAACATTATAAAGGCGTATTACATGTACTTAATCCGAACATGATTTCAATTTGGCAGTACAAAATGCTATTGAAATTACAAATGAGTTGATTTTTCGAAAGTAATTCTTATCGCGTTATTGTATAATATCACAATAGAGCTGCAATTTAGCTGCAATGATGTGTCTTGATAAACCTTGAAGTGAACTGAATAGATATGAATGGAAGTGAAAATATTTTTTTCAAGCAGTGGATCTCACTCCTCTTATCAAACAGGACTGGACTACGTAAGGAGGTACGCGGACAAGTATTCCATTGCTTCGATGTCTCTTGGAGGAGGGCGATCAACATCAATGGACAACGCCGTCGAAGACTTGATAGCATCAGGAGTTCCTACTGCTGTGTCTGCGGGTAATGACGGATATAATGCCTGCAACAAATCTCCGGCTGCAGCTCCGTCTGTAAGTAATTTTCTTCTTTGATGAATTTGTGCTTGCAGGGCCAGCACGAGAGGGCTACGGCCCAGTTGCACCTGGCAGCCTTTGAGAGCGACTACCCATGGGACTAACGGCCCCCGAAAAGGGACAGTTTTAATCTCCACCCTCATTCGCTCCATAAAACTTGCAGGAAGTTGCACATGTGTGCGTGAGCGTGAATGGGTGTATGTGTGAATGTTTATACAGTGCGTTTCAAAAAAAAGTATACCCAAAATTCATAGCATCTAATTAAAAAGCTATAACCAATGTGATCTTGAAGTCTATTTCAAGGCGAAGAGTAACTTGTTTTCTGTCTAATCATACCTCATTCATGGCTTTCCTGTCACTGATGACTGGGCACCAGCATTTTTAAAAAGTGTCGTCAAAATCTCATGCTTGTGCCATATAAATTAAGAATTAAGAAAAAAAAATAACGGCTGGAAAGCTCTACTCAGAGCCTTAAACTTAATGACTCTGTTCTTTCTACAGGTCCAGAACCATGAACCATTAATTGTTTGCTTCGCTCTTTTGTAAAAAAAAAAGCTAGGAAGCTAATATTCGGGCAAGCCACATGAGCCCACCCCCTTCACTCCCCCGCGAATTTATGCCCTCAGCTCTAGTATGAGTACCACACTATAGGAAAGCCATGGAATATTGTAATGTCCCTTTTTTATTAACCATATTTCAGGCAATCACTGTTGGAGCGACAGACTGGAATGACTATCGAGCCGAGTTCTCTAACTGGGGACCTTGTGTGGACATATACGCCCCCGGTGTTTACATCGAATCAATGGGGTATGAAAATAATTATCAAATTACTACGAAGAGCGGAACATCTATGGCATGCCCACATGTTGCTGGTAAGTAAGCCTATAGGTTTTTTCCAGCCAATTTAATATTTTATTCAAGACATTTAAATTAACGCAAATGTCGCCCTGGGAAGATCCGCATATATTCAAGTTAACTTTAATGCACTGATCTCATTATACGTGCACGAAGTTTATTAACTGAATGCACGTCTGTAAATTTGGTTGACTGGTTTTTGAATATTTAATGCTTGAGTGACCAAATTATCAAATTGGCCAGGAAAACCTAATTTAAAAAGGGAAATCGATATAAATAATTAGAAAGTTGGTTTAATTAAAAGCAGAAAATGAAAGAAACAGATAAGTGCAAGTTTGAGGAGAATGCGATAAAAATAAGAAAGTTATGAATTTTTAAAGTCGTAATCGATCGAAGGCAAATTGGCAACCCCGTGACGTAACTTTTGGGGACTTCTCCTGTTCGTCCTAGTACTAATATAAGTCATCACTTCTCATTTCTTTCAATAAAAACTTTTATTTATTCATGCACAAGTCCTAACAAGTCCTAACTATAAAAATCGTAAATATGTTCTTGCACACCTCTTTATGAATTTGGTCTAATCCTTCATCAAGAAGCCAGAAAATAGATATTTATTAACATTTCGGATACTAGTATGTGAGAATGCCACTCTTTATCACTGTGCAGGCACCGACTCTGATTTGACATTTAACACAATTCCATAAAGCCTGGAACATACACTATCTTATGTACAGTTTTATTAAAGTGTCCTATGTTTATTGCTTAATAACCAATGGAAGAAGAATTTCTGTTATATTGTATCAATAAATTCAATTCAATTCTCCCTACCTCAAATATGCAATTTTCGACGTAGAGGGCAATAATATGCATGGAAATGGTCCGCATCTTCGTTAACTTCACTTCCGGTCCGTATTGAAATACTACGGCTTATGAATAAAATGAGTGCTATGATGCTTAATTTTTGGATCGCATGACATAAACCACTCAAATTTTGAAAATGCAACCAATTGTCTCAATAAATCATGATGGTATCTTTTCAAACATGTCGGTTAAACTCAAACTCAAGGATTTATGTAATACCTGTGTACATTTGCAATGCAAAAAGACAAACACTTGTCGACCCAATCGGGATATTGTCAGCGTGGTTTGCATGACAAACGCCATCTGTTGGCGAAATTGCGTATTTGGGGTAGCGAGAATTCAATTCCATTCCCAGTAGCAGCTATAGTACATGGGCCTATGAATTATATACAGTCTCGATAGTCTTAGTCTGACATTTCAGACTGTTTGTTACACGTTACGTCTTACATTTCCCCCATTTGCAACCTAATGTATATTCCTTTTATCTATGTTGATACAAAATCGTGTTGGTTATTATTGTCATTGTATATACATGTATGTTTACATGTATGTTATTTACATGTATGTTTCTATATCACTGAATATAAAATCCCAAGGAAGCTGCAATTACTTTTTTTTTAATACTGAATGAGCCATGTTAAATCAAATTAAATCAAATCAAACTAAAGCAATTTTCATGATTTTTTCAGAGCTCCTTTATAGACAGAGTTATGACATGGACGTCCTATTGCAAAAAATGGCGTTCGAATTCTCTCTATTTAGAACACTCTGGTGCTCATCAGAACTGAACAGAAATGTTGCTTAAATGGGTTGTCGTATCTCTTCCATTTATAAATGACTCTATTGACTTGCAGGTGCCATCGCCCTCTACGGCAAGAACACTGACAATTTGCTGAAATACAGTAACACCGACAAACTGAAATGGCTATCATCCTCTTGTCCCAACAAGCTTCTTTACGTCTAAAAAGGTTAGTATACTCTCCCTTTCTTCTCCTTTTATACAGCCCTGTTGATCTCAAGTTCCAATTTTATGTGTGCATGTGCTTACAATGAACCGTGCTAAAGCTGGGGTGATAAAACACAGGGCCCTATAGCTCAGCGAGAAATACTTCTGAGGCTACCCTGGGTAAAAAATAAAAAATAAAAATTGAGTGACTAAGAGAGAGGGGGTGGGGTAAAAATATGATCAATACCTGAAATAATGAGAATATGTATGCATATAATCTGAGAGTGCAGTAATTAGCTAGGTCTATGCCTTTTCTTTTACTTGTCATGCTTGTTATCAGAATATATTATCTTCTGCTTTTTCGACTTACAGGTGATAAGACCGGATTAGACTAGACATCTTCGTGACGTGGACTAAAATCAATGATAATAAATAATGTGGATCTCGGAACTAACGCAGAAATGTGAATTGTGTATCAAATTTAGATTCCTTGACATTACTTCATATTAGTTTTGAAGAGCTGGGATAAGAAATCGACACTAATGGCACATTTTAATTTTTCTCGAGTTAAGTTTGTGATAAATAGTTTTACCAAGAAACACAGGATTCTCGAGAGCGTAGGCCCCTGATTGGTCAAAAGTTATAACATAACTCTGACTATTGCCTGAGTCACAAGAAATGACTATCTACCAGGTATAGTTGAAAATCCTTGCGGCACTGTAAATCATTGACTATAAACTATAAACTATAAACTAATAGACCGTAAACTATATCTCGACAGATAAAACAAGTTGGAATTCGCTCTATTTCAAAATGGAATATTTCGTGGATCTTCATATAAGATGTGGTATAAACCAAATAAGTATTGTTTATAGTCGGTTGAATATTAAAATGTACATTCCTGATAATTTGCACGATGCCTTTGGCTTTATCTCGGAATCTCGGAGCATAGTTCACTTCAGTGATTAAATGTATTAAATGAATAAACTGCTAATCATATCCTATCTTATCTGGCTGCAGCATGTGTTACCACACAAAGTATTTCTTTTTTAATATAGAACGAGAAATGAGAGGGTGATGGAAAATTAGAGAAATACTTCGAATGAGGGAAGGGAGAAAAATGGGAGAGAGGGAGAGAGAGAGATAGAGTGGCTGAATGTAATTAGAGAGAGAGAAAGAGAGAGCAAGAGAAAGAATGAGTGATATAGAATGACAGAGACCGAGAGAGGGGATGGTCGAAGGGAGAGAGAGAGAGAGAAAGGGGTATCTGAAGGAATGAGAGAGGGAGAGACATAGTGGGTAGCTGAAGAAATTAGAGAGGGAGAGGAAGAGAGAGAGGTAGGGTAGTTGAATGGCATTAGGAAGGAAGAGGTGTTGGCTGTACATTTGGTGGTGGGTGTGGCCTCTAGGACCGTTACTATGGTAACAGATAAAAAATACTGGATTCTTAGAAAATACTGTATCTTTGTAATTCAATAGCTATAAAATATATGGTAAGCATCCCATTATGTGTATTTCAAGCTGCCTGATAGATTGCGATCACAATCTGAGCCATTTACACATCAAGTCCATGGCTAATATACATGTACCCCAATTATGCCAGTCATTAGAATGCTGAGCTGCAATTGCTCCACAGTGACTCTTTTGAATACCTTCTAGGAAATATAAAAAACTGCAGGCAGGTATCAGCACTTTAGTCCTGGACTTGATCTATGACTTGATCTATGATGATGCCCCCAAAAGATCATAGACCACCTTGGTCATGCTGTTAATCCTTAATGAACATGTAGATTTCTTATGGGTAGGATTAGAGAAAAAATGCTAAATTCTAATCAATCTCCTCAGATTTATTTTAAGTAGACAGGTTTAGCTACATACCGACAAGTTTATCATCTTATGAATACATTAGGTTCTGTGACTAAGGTTAATCCATCTATTAAGCCTCCATTGCCTCCCTCCCAATGCCAAGGCATAGAGGTGGAAGCATAACTACTCAGTACAGCTAACCAGTTAGGATCAGCTGTTGTTACTGCAACGGTCCCCCACATCAACACACACATCTTGCCCGGAGCTATCCGAACACGGCGAAAAGTTAAAAACTGTATTTGCTACTTAATTGCTGCTGTGTAATAACAAAAATCTGTCACCTGTTTTTTTTAATTTCTCAGAATTCATAATAATACTACCATGGCATCAACCCTGTTTTGACATTACTATGGCCTTAAGTGATTCGGATTATGACTGTAATAACTAAGGCAGTTTATGATATGTATATCAAGACCAGTATTTTGTGTTTTCTACACTGTAAAAAATAACTGTAAAACTACAGGTTTCCTGGCCCTTGAAATTACAAGTTTTTGCCGTCATTTCAATTTTACAGGCTTTTTCCTGTAAAACAACAGCAAGTTTGTTGATTTACCGGAAATCAGCATTTATTTTCAATCGCCCGATAAAAAACACCGTTAAAAAAACATTTTCTCATATTTTAACAAGTTACCCTGTTAAATTACCAAATATGTGGGAAAACACTTCATGAATATTCATGAATTTTTAGCAAGCGTATGGTTTGGGGTTGCCCGATTTAGTAACTGTCACAAAACTGTCACAACTGTCACAAAAGGAATTAAAAAAAACTATAAGGTGCATATAAAAGAATTCTAACTGGGCGTTGCGGCGTGCACCTGTAATCCAGCTATCAGTGGAAGTTATAAACTGATTCAGAGGACCCAGGTTCGAGACTGAGTCACGTCTTTCGGATGGTGACGTTAAAGGTCGGTCCCAGACGTAAATAATCATATCTGATTGATACACGTCTGTAAAAACCCAAGTACACACACACACGCTAACTGGGCGTTGTGGCGTGCGCCTGTAATCCAGCTACCAGTGTGTAAGTTATAAACTGATTCAGCGGACCCAGGTTCGAGACTGAGTCACGTCTTTCGGATGGTGGCGTTAAAGGTCGGTCCCAGGCGTAAATAATCATATCTGATTGATACACGTCTGTAAAAACCCAATTACACACACACACACACACACGCATTAAATTGAATTAACTAGATAGGATATGTTTAGGATAGGATAGATTAAGGTAGAGAATAGGATAACATATAGCATGGCTATACACTAATAGCGGTAAAACTACAGACCTTCTGGCTTTCCTTGAGACTGACTACAAATTATTTTAAATTTACAGTCCCTTTCCTGTAAAAAAACGGAAATATTTTTTACAGACTGTAGTTTTACATGAGGCTGTAAAATAACGTGCACTCCTGGCATTTCGACTGCCAGGAAATTTCCTGTAAAAATACCAACATATTTTTTAACAGTGTATTGTTAAAATAGAATGTATGTAATTTTCAAACAATTTCCAATATTTTGATTGTGCGTTGCCATAGTAATGGGGCTGGTGCTCACACCCACTATATCGGCGTCAGTTTGAGACCAAACGGATAATAAGAATTATAATTGTTTTACCTGACTGTGGCCTTGAAAGCACACCAAAAAATTGCACTCATAAGAGCTGCTTGAAATAGCTGCTTGAAATAGATGAAATGCCTACTAAATATTTTCCACGTTGTTGAATTACATATATATGATATTTCCTATCTTATTACCATGGTAACAGCCCGAGTGGTCGCCCGACATCCAACTTAATTCACCATAACGTTTCTATAGCAACAACCATGTTTTGACATGACGGTGACTTCCAATTACTCAGATTTTGCTTGCAATCAAACGGGAACCCCAAAATACATTTAGTTAGATGGTTACAATTTGTTTTTGTTATTGAATTACAGATATATGTTATTTTCTAAAATTCCATTTCTTGGTGTGTTACCATGGTAACAACCCTAGTGGTCACGCCCACTACCAACTTTATGTAAAATAGGAAGAATATGACAGCAGAGGGTCCTAGCTAACAGAAAAACATGAATTAAGATTGTGCAGACAGTTGTTTTCTATTTTGTATTGCTAAATCATATTTTCCACAAATATCAGCATCTTGTGGGACTGTTTCCATAGTAACGGCCCATTTTTACACGCCCATGACTTCTGATTGTGATTGGAATCAGTGGGGCAGCTTGAAATACATATATTAGAGGCCTTACAATATATCTTATGCTGTTAAATGACAAATATACGGTATTTTCTAAATTCCAGTATTTCGTTATGTGTTACCATGGTAACGGCCCTAGCGGCCACGCCCATCACCACATTGATGTCAAACAGGCAATTTATGATAGCTGAGGGTCCTAGCTAATAGAAAAATATAATCTAAGATTGTATAGAGACCTCTCTGTCTATTTTATACTGATAAGTTTAGATATTTTCCCAAAATATCCACTTTTTATGGTACCGTTTCCATAGTAACGGCCATTTTTTGACATGACCGTGACTTCAATGACCTAGATTTTGGTTTCAATCAATCAGGAAACTCAAAATACATAAATTTCTGAATTAGAAATATTAGGTATTTTAGTAAATTCCTATATTGCCTTGATGCGTTGCCATGGTAACGGCCCTGGTGGCCACACCCACCACTAACTCTAAGGCAAACAGGCAGATTCTGATAGCCGATGGTCCTAGCTACCAGGAAAAACATCACTAAAAATTGTGCCTAAGGGGGGGAGGGGGTCTGCATTGGCTCATAGACTAAGAGGGGGTAGCTGAAGAAAATTAAAGTAGTGGTAGCTGAAGGCATTAGAGCGAGAGAAGTAACAGTGACAGATGAAAAAAAAAATAATAAAAGACGGATAAATGTAAGGGGCTTGGATGGAAAAGGAGAGCGTGAGAGAGAGAGAAAAAGAGGTAGAGAGAGAGAGAGAGAGAAGGGATGTTTGAGAGAGAGAGACGGATATCTAGGTCCATCCCTTAATCCTTCAAAGAAAACAACCTTTGTATATCTGTTTGAGCCGTCCATGGACATGTGACCTCTTCTTCCCCCTTTTTTCATAGAAAACTACATATATTTCAGATATCTTCTTTCTACTTCTCTCTCTCTCTCTCTTTCTTTCTCTCTGTCTCTGTCTGTCTCTTTCTCTCTCTCTATTTCTGCCATTCCCCCTTCCATCTAACTCTCCATCACTACATCATTCTTGCTCTTATTTCTCTTACCTATTTTCTTTCTTTCTTTCTACATTGCATTACATTACCTACATTCTTATTTCCCTCTTCTATTCTTTCACTTTCAGCCTTGCCATATTCATTTTCATTTCGGGGCGTTGCTATACCATGTTCAATTGGATGGGGCGGGAGTATCCCAGTGGTTTTTCCAACAAGTTGTGCCGAAGCGTCTAGAAAAAAAGGGCAGTCAATTTCATGACTTTGCCGACAATGCTTTACTTGCTGACAGAAAATATGGGATTGAGGTGTCCTACCATCATTTTCCCACTACCTGTTTTCATCTCATATTTTCTATTATTATATCAATCCATTGTCATTGTACAGATTTATAAGATCTGGTTGTACACAAACTCTCATTTCTGCATATTCTACAGACAAACACAAGCCACAGTCAAGTATTAAGCTAGCAGTTTATTCATTAAAGAAATCACACTCAAGTGAACTATGCCCAGAGAGAGAACAGAGAAGAAATCATCGTGAGACTAACTATAGTTCCAACAATCAACTGACATTAAACAATCAATATTTGGTTTAAATACCACATCTAATATGTAGATCCATAAACTATTCAGGGAAATCTTGAGCGAATTCCAGCATGTTTTACTTATCGAAATCTAGTTACTCTAATGCGATTTACTGCGCCGTCAAGATTTTCGACTGTACCCGGAACATAGTAATTACTTGTATCTCAGGCAATAGTCAGAATTAAGTATTAACTTTTGATCTATTAGAGGCCTACGTTCTTGATATATATGGAAGTTTTGTGTTTCATAATAAATCTATTTATCAAAAACTTACTTCCAGAAAAAAATATTAATGTTTCATTGATTTTCGGTATTTAATTCAAACACTTGAAAACTAATATGAAGTTATGATGTCTTGAAGTTGAATCACATTTCATATTTCTATATTTTGTTCCGAAATCCATGTTTTATTTTTACGCATGATAAGAATGCGTCAAGATCAGCTGGTTTCATCACCTGTAGATAGAAAGTAACAGAACACACATTTTAAAAATTCGTCAAATACAAAGCATCGAGCAAACATTATTAGTTTACTATCAGATTATTAGATCATTTTCATTAGTTCAGGTATTGGAGAGAACTCCGAATGCTTAACTTAAAAAAAAAATTATCATAATTCCATTAGTTCGAGGGAATAAAGTGTATTACCACATACAGGCCTACAACTTTTTAAAGCGCGTACGGATGCGTCAACTCGTCTGAGCATGCCATAAGTCGCTTTTATGTACTAGTACTTTACTGAGAGTGTATCGAAATTTAAAACTCATATTTATAATTATAGTATAGGCATAAGGAGCAAATACGTTTTTAATGATTGGTACCCTGTAATACGGGAGAGGAAAAATGGAATTAAATTAAATATGTCCTTCAACCAACCTAGACGTAGAGAAGCTTGTTGGGACAATGCGATGACAGCCAGTCGAGTTTGCCGGTGTTGCTGTATTTTAACAAATTGTCAGTGTTCTTGCCGTAGAGGGCGATGGCACCTGCGAAATTTGACAATGGATAGGTTTCACTTGATTTTATTTGATATGATTTGATTTTATTCTATTTGACATGAATTGCTGAACAAGTTCACCAGGATGGTTTCATCCCCGTTACAGTATTTATATTATCTTTGTCTCTCTCTCTCCTTCTCTTTTTCTTTCTTTCTCTTTCTCTCTCCTTCTCTCTTTCTTTCTTTCTTTCTCTTACCCCTTCCTCTACTCTCTCCATCTTCTTTCTCTTTCAATAGCATGTTAAACATATTATTCTGCTGTAGCTTACTCAGAAATGTTAACTGCGGAGAGTACCACTATGGTGTACTTTTTTTTCTAATTTTTAATTTTAGTTACACGTATATATATATATATATATATATATATATATATATGTTTATCTTACCTAATTATTTTTGGCTGGTGCTAATTCTCTATTTTGTGATTCTGTTCTATTATCTTGTGATATACTCTATGTACATATATTTGTTATTATCTTGCCTGGAAATTAAATTAAATTAAATTGAATTAAATTAAATCATTAAGAACCAGTTCCATAACACGTCCAAAGGTATGTAACATAGCTATGACTATTATTCAGACACCTTGGACTAGTACTGGCCACTGAACGTAGGACAGAGTTCTGTGGTAGTGGCGAACTGGCGATCACCAAAACGGTAGCCTTGGGAGATCGTAAAAGTAGCGGCTAATTTCAACATCACTCCGCCAGTACCCATCTGAGGAAGGTATATGAAGCATATAGGCATCGACCAAGGAGTTTGCATCAACATCTGTCACATGTACTATAAATACCTTTGGATGTGTTATAGAACTGATTTTTATTGATTTGAAATGGGTTATTCATTATAAATATCACGGCAGCTAAAAACTTAATTAGAATTCTTTTACATTCAGTGAAATTTATATAACTACCGGAACAATAAATAACCAATATGATGTGGTATCAATATAGATTAGTGTATAGTAACCAAATAGGTATAAATGATATGGGTGTCTGAAAAGTGAGGCTATGGAGAAAGCAGTCCAAAGGCCTTGTACTGTAGCTGCTTCCTCCCCGGTTGTTTATGTGGAAAAAGAACTGTAAATTGTTGTGGTCATTTGGGATCGCTGGATTTTCTTCGAACAGACCTCAACGATAGTATCTGTGGCCCAATAATTTCACTCATTTGATGTGACGTCAATTCAGAAGAAGTCTCATGGGCAGTGTCCAGTGATCGATTGACAGAACCCCAACCATTGGCGGATCCAGGGGGGCACTTCCGGCCGTGCCCCCACCCCCTTTTGGAAGAAGACTATGCACTTTGACCATAAAGGATCCGCCCTTTTGTCGATTGTGCCCCCACCCCCTTTTAGAATGAAAACTTGGTGTTTTTTTCTTATCAGAGAATTATTGAGTGAAACTGGACCCCCATAACCCCCCCCCCCCCCCCCCCCCCCCACTGAGCGAATTTTCGAGAAGCTGGCAAGACCAAAAAAATACGGGTGTACCTTTTCCAAAAGTTGACAAATCTGCATTTGTGTGCCCCCCCCCCCCCTTATACTAAATCCTGGATCCGCCCCTGATCCCAACAATTTTACCGCTCAAGACCAGTTTTGTTATCGTTATCGTTACATTATATATGCGTATAGTTTATCGTTATCGCTGATATCTGACCAGACTTTAAGTCCTTACCAGCAACATGTGGGCAAGCCATGGATGTTCCACTCTTGTCGACGGTTTGGTAATCAGTTTGATACCCCAGTGATTCGATGTAAACTCCGGGGGCGTATATGTCCAAGCAGGGTCCCCAGTTGGAGAACTCTGCACGCAGGTCATTCCAGTCCGATGCTCCAACAGTGATCGCCTGAAATATGGTTCAAAAATCTTACTTCAGTATTTTCAGACCTCACTTCCCTAAACATAAAAACACATAATTTTTTTTTTTCCAGAGAGCTGCAGCCCCCCCCCCCCCCCCCTGCAATAATTATTCGGGAAAACGCCACCTCAAATTTGAGTCTTACCCAAAAGAAAACTTATTAATGTATTTCAAAAAATTGATTCGAGATGAGGAAACGAATAGAAGTCCAATCATATAAAATTGTCTTCATTCATTACCTCCCCAATATCTAAATGAGTTCTTGACTCTTGTTAACTATTGAAACTTCCTGCAATATTTATGGGGCGAATGAGCGTGGAGGGTAAAAAACATTTTCGTAGGCCGTCTTTCCCCTGGGTAGGATGTCTCGCAGGCTGTCAATTACAACCAGGCTGCATGAACCTGATGAAGGTCCTTCAGTTACGCCAATCCAGGAAAAAAAAATGATATAATGTCTCTATGCGCTTCAGAAGGACTTAGGATATTGTTACTCAGGCTTTATATAGATGACAAGCTGGCTGGCTGACTGACCGGTTGCCTGCCTGCCTGCCTGCCTCCTTTCCCCATGCACCTCACCCCACCCACTCTTCCCAGTAAGCAGAAGGGGCTTTAATTTAGCCCCCGCAACCGTAGCGCTCAGAGCATTCAACGAAGAAATCCTACCAGATCCCCTCATACTACTCCTGAGTCTAGTGTGGTAAACGCACATTAATATCTCGCCAAATAACGGTACCTCCGTACGCGCGTTCCATGGCAGGGAATCGAACTTACGGATGGTGCAGCCGCTGGAGAATGGTCGCAAGCATTTTCTCCTTCATTACCAGCAGCCACAGCAGCGGGAACTCCTGATGCTATCAATTCTTCGACGGCATTGTCCATTGATGTTGATCGCCCTCCTCCAATAGACATCGAAGCAATGGAATACCGATCAGCGTACTCCATTACATAATCCACTCCTGTTAACGATAAAGTTGATGAGTAATGGTCATGCTGTAAAATTGTGAAAGAAACTGTCTTGAAGCAATTTGAAAAGGATGGGTATGTAGTACATACGAATTAATGTGTATACTGTGATGTTTTGCAATCATGAACATGAAAAGAAATGGACTCAGTCTTGCTGTAAGTCACATGCACAGCACACAGTAATGTGTATATGGGACTGCACACACATTTGGCATGAAAGTTTAGTTGAAACTTGTCAGGTATTTCTCGTCAGTTTTCTAATATGCGAGCATTTGAATTAGCAATCCTTTTCAGGGAACATTTCTGTGAGGTTATTCTTCCAAACTAACATTAGAAGAATGAAGAAGTTCACAAATTATGTTTCAGCTTTACCAGAAATCAACCTTCTATTTAACAGGGGGAATGAGATCCATTGCTTGAAAAATATCAGTATAATTAAACTCAAATTCAATTCACCTTAACGTTTATTTAAAAAAAAATTGCAGCCAAATCACTGGATTGAGATAAATTCAAAGAACAAGCAAAAATAACAATTACAGTATGTATAATATGACTTAAATTTGTAACAATTGGAAAGGCTGAAATTCACAAATTTTATTTTCAGTA
Organism: Heliocidaris erythrogramma; assembly: GCA_025617745.1. NCBI lineage: Eukaryota > Metazoa > Echinodermata > Echinoidea > Camarodonta > Echinometridae > Heliocidaris > Heliocidaris erythrogramma. The sequence continues at coordinate 31,468,941 of CM046871.1, read as the reverse complement.
ATCATGAAGAAATTTGATATTGTTAAGGAGCACTGAGGTCTAATGACGAAGGTTCTTGACATTGATACGAGAGTTCTCTTGGTGCTTGATTATGATATTGATAATAATAATAGTAGTAGATATGATGATGATGATAATAATAATAATGATAATAATAATATTAATTACAATAGTAATAACAATAATAATAATAATGACATTATGACATTAAACTTACATTCAAAGAATTATTAAAAATATTATTTCAGTAGCATTTTCTTATATTTGTATTATCATATACTTATTATTATTATTGTTGTTATTATTACTATTAGGAATAATGTTATACCCTTGATCACCCAGCTGGAAGTCCCATAACCACTGCAGTCAAAAATCTTGACACTCTTGATTTGGACCTCCGTGGCAACACCGTAGTTCTTGGAGCCGACTGTTCCGGCGCAATGGGTTCCATGTCCGTAACAGTCATACTGGTTTGTAAAAACAATGCAGTATTAATTCAACAGCTACAAATTTAATAATATCGTCATTGATATGCATAAAGGACATTAGGTAAAATAAGTAATGTTGTAATATTAAAGTGCATATATTCATTCATTCATTCATTTTTATTTCATTTTCACAGGAAAAATACAAAATCATTTTACAAGAAAAATAAAGAATTTTGCAAATACAAAATAATACATCATAATTATATTCACATAAACAAACAAGAAGAATAATATCTAAATTGGATTTGACAAACAAAATATAAAATAACACTGTGAAAATGGAGGGTCCTCTGAAAAGCCGAAGCTTGCATGGTGAGGTACCCTCAAAATAATTACATAAAAAAAGAAGACGTAAGGAACAAAAGAATAAAAGTGCTTGGTTAAATGTTACCAAGCTGCGTACTTAATAATTTATTTACGCCATGTGCGAGCAAATAAATATAGTAGTGTGTAGAAAAAGCTTTTGATGAAATTCTGACTAACCTCTTCCTGTATATGTTGCCAATTGTGTTTAACCATGATTTCATGGATTTAGAGAATTAGATTTTACAAGTGCTAAATATCAATTCAATTGGGGGTATATTTACTCAGTAAATAGAATTTTAGTCTTTTTTTAAAGCAAATCTGGGATGGAGCATTTTTTATGTTTTCAGGGAGAGAATTCCAAAATTTGGGGCCTTTATAAGAGTATGAATGTTGAGCTAAAAGTGTCCTAAGGAGGGGCAAGTGTATGTCACCTGAGTGTCTGGTCGGATAATTATGTACAGACTGATTCAACTGAAATATCGAGTTAAATGCTGCTGGTAAAACATTATGATTATAATCAAACATAAATAAGCCTAATTGATACAGATATAAATCATTTATTTTAAGAACCTTATTTTCCGAAAATAAAGGGTCAGTATGAGCCAAGAAATGAGTGTGACTAATAATTCTAATTACTCTTTTCTGTAGTAAAGTTATTTTTTCAAGTAACGTCTGACATGCAGTACCCCATGCCAAAAGACCATAATTCAAGTAGGGTAATATCAAGGATGAGTACAGGGTTAACAAGGATTTACTTGGTAGACAATTTTTTAATTTATTAATGACACCAATATTGCGAGAAATTACCCTACAAATATTATCAACGTGAAGTTTCCATGAAAGTTTATCATCAATTTTGACACCTAAAAATTTTATATCGGAAACCTTCTCAAGGGGGAGTTATCAAAAAATATATCACTTGGTAGGGAATTGAGGGTGTGACTAAATAGCATATACTTTGTTTTTTTAAGATTTAAGGACAGACGGTTCGCTCGAATCCACTGAGTAAGATTCTTTAATTCAGAATTAATTATATTCGCCAATTGAGCAGGGTCACTGTGAGAATAAAACAGAGTGGTGTCGTCAGCGAATAATATGAACGACATAGAATTAGACGATCTACAAAAATCATTTATGTAAAGGATAAACAAAAGTGGTCCCAACAAGCTCCCTTGAGGAACTCCACACTTAATGGAACGAAAATTTGAGTTACACCCGTTCAAGGATACTAACTGTTTTCTATTAGATAAGTAGCTTCTGAACCACTCCAAGGCCTTGCCACGAATACCATAGTGATTAAGTTTAAAAAGTAAAATATCATGATTAATCGTATCGAAGGCCTTGGAGTAGTCCAGAAATAACCCAACTGAGTGTGATGACGTGTCAAAGGAATGGAAAACTTTATCTAAGAAGGTTAATAAAGCATGAGATGTGCTATGATTTTTGCGGAAACCGAATTGAGATTCATTTATTATATTGAAGGAGGTCAGAAAGGCAATCGTTCTTTTAAAAACCAATTTTTCAAGGACTTTGGATAAAGAGGACAAAAGCGAAATGGGACGGTAATTATTAAGATCTAATTTATCACCTTTTTTGAACAAGGGTATAACTTTGGCTATTTTCATTTTGTCTGGCACTACGCCATTCATTAGAGATATGTTAAACAGGTGTACTAAAGGATCAATTATGAGTGGCAAAATAAATTTTAGTATAACATTGTTGACGCCGTCATATCCTGAACTTTTTTTATTTTTTAGCTGGGATATTATGTCAGAGATTTCTTGTTTATGGGTAGGGGTGAAAAAAATTGAGTTGGAATTAGAAGGACCTAAGAAATCGTAGAAAGGTTTATCGGGTTGCTGTATATTTAGTGCTAGGTTTTCACCAATAGTAGAAAAATAAATATTAAATATCTCTGCTATATCATTAAGATTATTAACAATATGTCCATTATACTTAATTTGAGTAATATTATTTTTGTTCGAGACCATATTCATTGCTTCTTTCAAAATTCTCCAAGTGTTTTGCATATCATTCCTAAAAAAATCCAAACGATTCACAAAATATTGTTTTTTTGCAAACCGTAATATTTTAAGCAATGTATTTTTATAAGAATTATATTTTCTTTTAGAATTGTCAGTATTGTCTACTTTGTATTTATAGTATAATCTATTTTTTTTGTTAATTGACCGCAATAAAGATTTACTTATCCATGGAAGCCTTGGGGTAGTTTTGTAATTTTTGGATGAACTTTTTTGTAAGGGGATATTATTATCCAAGTTTAAATTTAGAATATCTAGAAAACATTCGTAAGATGAATTCATATTATCGTTATTTAGGACCTCAGACCAATCAACTTGTTCCAAGCTGATACCAAGTCTCGCTAAGTTTTCGGGAGTGATTCTACGACCAAATGGACGAGGACCGCCATTTTTTATGGAATGGGAAAGAGACAAGTAGGAAAATATTGGAAAATGATCAGAAATGTCAGAGATGACAATGAATGATTCTGGATGAGGGATGACATTGCTAAAGATATTGTCTATTAAGGTGGCGGACTGATGTGTCACACGGGTAGGTTTCGAAATTAATGGTAAAAAAGAAGCAGACAGGAACAATTCCAAAAAGTCATGCGAGTTGTTATCATATTTCAATAAATCCAAATTATAGTCACCCATTATGAAGCAGTCCTTGTTATTGAGAAAAGGGTCTTTTAAAATATTACCAAAATGCGACAAAAAATCACGAGGATTACTATTCGGAGGACGGTAAAGGACTCCTACAATTATACTTTTATGGCCTGGTACAAAAATTTCTACAAAAAGCGATTCGAGTATATCATTAATCGTGCTAAGTTCTTCACAAATGTTGAAATTAAAGTCTTTGGAAATGTAAAGACCGACACCACCCCCTCTCCTATCTTGTCGGTTCTTAAAGACGTAATCATGATTAGGAAGAGCATAGGGTATATTAGAATCAGAATCTAACCAAGTTTCGCTAAGGCCAATTATGGAGGGAGAATTTTTTGAAGAGCTGTCTAAGAATAGTTGTAATTCATCGAAATGTTTGTTTTGACTTCTAATATTTAAATGCAGTAAGGAGAAGGTATCCTGCTTAATGTTCAAAAGTGTGTCTTTAAATTGATCAACAGTGATGTATTTAGAGAGGGGATGTAGACACGCTGGATCTTCATCGTCAAGATCTAGAGACAGTTGTTCAGAAGATGAATTGTAAAAATCAGCAATTACATTATCAGGTGAATCCCGTAAAGAGGAGGGTGAATTTAAGGTAACATCATAAGGCAACGTATTCATAGTTGGAGAATGAAATCACAATGGGTATAAAGGTTAGCAAGGATATGTATATCGTTAGGTATATGGCGTGCAAATTGATAAGAGTAGCATCGGGAAATTGTACTGCAAAGGTAAATAAAGACCTGATTTGTGGAAAAAGTAGGATTGGAATTGCAAACATGGCAAATTTAACTAAAAAGCATTCTGTCATAAGGGGAAAAAAGTAAGAATCACTTAATTCTATTGGCTCGCACATGGCATAAGATAACGACTTAGAAACACAATCAAAATCAATATCAATCATGAGGTAGGGTAACTAACCATACAAAAATGACGTAATTTTCAAGCAACTCCCTATTAAGTGAAACGAAAGTCCTAAGTGGGCAACGCCAAAGTAAAAAGAAGGGAACATAGTTATTTTCTTTTTAAATAAAGAAAACAAACAAGAAAATGATAATGGGAGGGAAACTATAGTTTAAAATGCTCAAACTAAGGATAAGTGACAACTCACAAAAATTATTTGTCAAATAAGATCGAATATGTAAAGATACAAATACATAGGTGGTACAATAAATCAGGAGAACCTACAAAAATTGCGAGGACTAAATGTAATAGTAAAGCAAAGGTAAAGGTTGAATAGAAAATCTCGCTAACACCCTGTGAATGACAGCTTTTAAAGAAAACCCAGTCAGCCAACATAAACTATTCCTACAATGAGAGGGAACGGACTATAATTAGCTACGGTGAATCACAGGCAGTGATCTACAATTAAAAGGGAGAACTTAGAAAAAAAAAAAAAAAAAAAAAAAAGGGAAAAAAAGAAAAAAGGAAACGCTTGAGGAAATTTGGGTAAAATATCCAAACTGGAGTACAACGAGCGTAAGTTGGGAAACAAGATAAAACGTACTCTGGCATAACAATGAATTATAAATGATTATTGAATGTAGAACAAAATAGAATGATAGTGATTAGGTTCACTTCTAAGACAGAAGTTGGATTGCTTCAGTGAACTGTGAGCAAAATAAACACAGATTCAGTAGAACGTTCGATGAACTGAGGCTGTACTCATAAAAATTTAAATGAAATAAGCAAGAAGATTGATTAAATTAGAAAGCAGTTAATTGCTTTGTGATATTAAGCTTTTCATAGTCTATATAAAGCTCAGAGTACAACACAATTGAACCAGGAATGAACCTAAAGAAGTCATAAATTACCCATTTCTAAAGTTAATTTTCAAGTGAAACGTATACTGTTCATCAACAAGAAATAAGATAATAATTTTTTAAAGTAAGAACAAAAATACATAATAATTCATGAGTATGCATTCGTGAGGAGAGGGCTAGAACATTATATTCAATATATAGGTCCTATGTGCACAAAAAAAGAGGAAAACAACAAAAAAAAAAAAAAAAAACTTGAAAAAAGTTTAGGATACTACAAATTGGATAGCAATGTATGGGATCATTAACTACTCGGCATATAGCATCAGTCTACTCTGACTTGGTCTTAGATAATCTGATTAACTCGTTGCTAATAACAACTGCTTAGGTTCACTTCTGAGACAGAAGTTGGAATGCTTCAGTGAACTGAGAACAAAATAAATAAACACAGATTCAGTAAAATGGTCGATGAACTGAAGCTGTACTAAAGAGAATTGAATGAAATAAGCGAGTAGATTGATTAATTTAGGAAGCAATTAATTGCTTATGATGCTAATCTTATCATAATCTATAAATAAGCTCAGAGTACAAACACATTTGAATTAGGAATGAACCCAAACAAGTTGAATTTCCCATTTCTAAAACTAATTTTCAATTGAAACGTACTGTTTATCGACAAAAAATAAGACCATAATTATTAAAAAACAAATATGCATAAACAGGTGAGCAGTTATTGTGAGTATGCATTCCTGAGGAGAGGACTAGAATATTACGTTCATTGAAAGTAAAATGCATACACGATTAACTCGTTGCTAATAACAACTGATTAGGTTCTCATCTGAGGCAGAAGATGGAATGCTTCAGTGAACTGTGAACAAAATAAGTAAACACCGGTTCAGTAAAATGGTTGATGAAGTTGAACTGTAGCTGCACTCATAAAAATTGAATGAAATAAGCAAGTGGATTGTTTAAATTAGAAAGCAATTAATTGATTGTGATGACAAGCTAATCAAAGCTCAGAGGCTACCTAGGGAGGATAGTTATTTATGATCGAAACAAATAAATATCGATTTCCAGTGAATAAATAAATCTAGAGCTCTACCACTATAGCAGAGAGATTGGTAGAAAGGATTTTTTTTTTTTTTTTTTTTCAAAACAGTGGAAATATTTTTTTTGTCAATATCGACAATAAATGAACTGTTCTACGATCCATATTATCACCCTTGCTCTACATGTTGCAAGATTCCAGGTGTACATTTGAAAGATGAGTGGTATACATTTCGGCGTCGTGTGAAATAAGGTTTCTAGTTCTGCTTCTATTACTAAAAATGATAATAATTAAAGAAACAGTGATAAACAGACCGGATATTTGAGGTGCAACTTGAAGTCGTTTCCTGAAAATCGTGTTCATGTAGATAAGATCAGCTGTTAACGAAATGTGGTTGCCTCGAGCTCTGCTTTCAATATCCGTTTTCAATCTCCCGCGGTATATACAGTATATATATATATATATATATATATATATATATATATATATATATATATAAACATATGATCTTCCAAAAGACAGAAATATCTTTCGCAGTCATAAATTTGGAAAAACAAATGTTTTCATCAATTTGTGTCTTTCAAGAAATTGGAGAGTTGTCTGCTAATGCATCACAGTTACATAACTAATTCGGTCAGTTTGAAAACCCCACATACTTAGTGATTGCAAGTTTCAGAATCTTTATTCTTTATCTAAGTTTGGTTTATTTGATTTGTTCTGCTTTCCTCCAAAATTACTTGCTATTAAAGTTAGATTTCCCTTTAGATATATGCATATTTGCTGTCAGTGATGCCAGAATCCCAGTTCACTCCAAAAATATATTGATTGATTTGTAGGGAGAAAAATTTGCTAATTCTAAATAAGCATGGTAGGAATGTAATGAGACAAAAGTCTTATTCTAACCATCCGAAGAGCCTAAAAAAAAAAAAAAATTGAAAAAAGTTTAGGATACTACAAATTGGATAGCAATGTATGGGATCATTAACTACTCGGCATATAGCATCAGTCTACTCTGACTTGGTCTTAGATAATCTGATTAACTCGTTGCTAATAACAACTGCTTAGGTTCACTTCTGAGACAGAAGTTGGAATGCTTCAGTGAACTGAGAACAAAATAAATAAACACAGATTCAGTAAAATGGTCGATGAACTGAAGCTGTACTAAAGAGAATTGAATGAAATAAGCGAGTAGATTGATTAATTTAGGAAGCAATTAATTGCTTATGATGCTAATCTTATCATAATCTATAAATAAGCTCAGAGTACAAACACATTTGAATTAGGAATGAACCCAAACAAGTTGAATTTCCCATTTCTAAAACTAATTTTCAATTGAAACGTACTGTTTATCGACAAAAAATAAGACCATAATTATTGAAAAAACAAATATGCATAAACAGGTGAGCAGTTATTGTGAGTATGCATTCCTGAGGAGAGGACTAGAATATTACGTTCATTGAAAGTAAAATGCATACACGATTAACTCGTTGCTAATAACAACTGATTAGATTCTCATCTGAGGCAGAAGATGGAATGCTTCAGTGAACTGTGAACAAAATAAGTAAACACCGGTTCAGTAAAATGGTTGATGAAGTTGAACTGTAGCTGCACTCATAAAAATTGAATGAAATAAGCAAGTGGATTGTTTAAATTAGAAAGCAATTAATTGATTGTGATGACAAGCTAATCAAAGCTCAGAGGCTACCTAGGGAGGATAGTTATTTATGATCGAAACAAATAAATATCGATTTCCAGTGAATAAATAAATCTAGAGCTCTACCACTATAGCAGAGAGATTGGTAGAAAGGATTTTTTTTTTTTTTTTTTTTCAAAACAGTGGAAATATTTTTTTTTTGTCAATATCGACAATAAATGAACTGTTCTACGATCCATATTATCACCCTTGCTCTACATGTTGCAAGATTCCAGGTGTACATTTGAAAGATGAGTGGTATACATTTCGGCGTCGTGTGAAATAAGGTTTCTAGTTCTGCTTCTATTACTAAAAATGATAATAATTAAAGAAACAGTGATAAACAGACCGGATATTTGAGGTGTAACTTGAAGTCGTTTCCTGAAAATCGTGTTCATGTAGATAAGATCAGCTGTTAACGAAATGTGGTTGCCTCGAGCTCTGCTTTCAATATCCGTTTTCAATCTCCCGCGGTATATACAGTATATATATATATATATATATATACAGTATATATATATATATATATATATATATATATATATATATATATAAACATATGATCTTCCAAAAGACAGAAATATCCTTCGCAGTCATAAATTTGGAAAAACAAATGTTTTCATCAATTTGTGTCTTTCAAGAAATTGGAGAGTTGTCTGCTAATGCATCACAGTTACATAACTAATTCGGTCAGTTTGAAAACCCCACATACTTAGTGATTGCAAGTTTCAGAATCTTTATTCTTTATCTAAGTTTGGTTTATTCGATTTTTTCTGCTTTCCTCCAAAATTACTTGCTATTAAAGTTAGATTTCCCTTTAGATATATGCATATTTGCTGTCAGTGATGCCAGAATCCCAGTTCACTCCAAAAATATATTGATTGATTTGTAGGGAGAAAAATTTGCTAATTCTAAATAAGCATGGTAGGAATGTAATGAGACAAAATTCTTATTCGAAGAGCCTAATGCTTAAAACTCTTTTATTTCTTTGATAATTTCAATAACAATTCAGACAAACTCACGTTATATTTGTCGGCATAGGTCACAACTTGCTTGGCGCGGCCCTCGAATTCTTTGTGGGTCTCTCTAATACCCGAGTCGATTACCCAAACGGTGTAACCTTTGCCAGTACCTGTGATAGAAACAAAGAGCATGTGCAACTACTAGTACTAGTAGTTCGTTAAATGACACGAGGCGTCATTCGTTTGCAGTAGGAATGCGTCAGCGACCGGTGACATGCGAAACAAGTGATCTAGGCCGTCGCACCCTTACTCAAGGGGTTGGATCTGTATCTAGAAATTGCGCCTAGACCTTAACTGCATATAGGCCTATTCATGTGCCTGAATGTCTTTAAATGGCACAATGAAAATAACCCCTGGGGAGCGTTTTATCAAGCGTTTTGTCAGTGATTTTTAATGACAAGTTTGCTCTCAGCCAATCAGATGCAAGGATTTCAGTAGCTTATAACAGTTGTCGGTAAACATCACTTTACAAAACGCTTGATGAAACGCTCCCCTGGTGTGCAAGTAAGGGCCTAAAGGCCAGCGCACACGATGCGTAATTTGCTGACGTAAAGACCACGTCAGTGTCTTGTACCGTCTCTAGAGCGCCATCAGAGAGTGATATAGTTAACCCATTTGCCAGTTTTTTAAAGTATTGTTTGCGCTGTTTTTGCAATGGCTTAAAAAAAACAACTATATCACTCTTTCATGACGCGCAAAAGACGGTATACAGTACTGACGCGGTTCAATACTACTGGCGTACTATTAGCTCAGGTACTGACGCTATCGAAATGACGCCTCGTGCGAGCCGGGTTTTACATTAAAGGAGAATTAACACTAGAATATAAATGTACTTATGTTCAAAGGTGTAATATATTCTTAATCATTGACCTGTTTCAATTTAGAAATAAAACATCAGAAAAGGGTTTAAATCAAGAAATTCTAGCTCACGGTATCATCTGCTAATACTTTACATGGGGGCTGCCATTTTCTTAATGACATGGAGTTGTACATGAACCATTGGAAACCGTTCCGGTCAGGAAGATATTTTTAATCCTCGAGCTAAATTGCTTCTCTTCATTTTAAAAAATCCCCATATATGATGGAAAATACATAACAGGTGTATACATATATTCTTATATTTGAAATTTATAGATTTCTTTTTAAATTGTCTGGTTTTGCTAACGAAAAATCGTTTTCTTGGGCTTGCCTTGCACAGCAGAACATACTTTATACAACGCGCATTCTGACTTTTGAAGTCCATTATCTCAAAACAGGTGAATGCATAGTTTGTCACTATTGACGCTCAGGAAAGTCATCAGGCATAAATTTGAATTAATTCACTCCGTCGCGTACGTCATAGTATCAAGAAAATAGATTTATATTAAATAAAATCGTAATTTTCAAAGAAATATAAAACACAATATATATAAAACACAATATATGTATATATCTGTTAAATATTTTAAATCTCAAATGGGATTTTTTTCATCAAGAAGAAAGACAATTTTGCATTCGGATTAAAAATATCTATATGTACACATCAAGAAAATGGCAGCCCCCGGGTATTGTTAGCAGACGATAAATCTTGCAGAGAAAATCTTGATTTATACCCATCTTGTATATTTTAATGCAAAACTACGTAGGACAACAAGAATATGAATAGATTACATCTTTGAATATAAGCTCATTTATATTATGGGATTAATTCCCCTTTAAAGCCTGTTGCACTTGCGCACGAGTCCTAGAATGTCGATTGCCTCTATTACATGCGCCAATCAAGTCTGTGATGGAGATTAGTCCATAAGCCATATATCCAAAGCAATATTATTTGCACTTCTGGGTTTGGAATCACTTTTGTATAATGGAGCTATCACAAGAACGTCAAAGACCGCGCCTCTAGCTGACTCAGCCCTACGTCACGCATTGACAGCATTATGAAGCCACCGCCTTCCATGCCTTCGGTGAATTGTTATGATTTGTTCTACTGAAGAAAGACAGATTAAATAAGTCCAAAAGGCACTAACGTGAATGTCTCTGGCTATCGTTATCATTATTATTGTTGTTGTTACTATTATTATTATTATTATAGGCTATCATCATCATCATCATCATCCCCGTTGTGGCTCTTGCTTTGTCAGATGGCTTGAATTTGCCTTCTGACAGGCAAAGAGGTCAACTGTTGTAAAGATCAATAATTTCATCGTGAAGTATTGCCTATAAAACGTATGCCAGCTGGGTTTGAAAGGGGGGGGGGGGCAAGGTTCGGATGTGCACCCCTTATATCCGCTATTATATCCTACATCATAAAATTCTCATGCAAATATTGGCCAGGAATGTCTCACGTGACACAAAATACTTTCACCATGAAGAAAATAATGGATATCGCGTGACGTCAGACCTCCGTATATTTCTGGATATAAAAATATTATGACGTCACTTTTTTGTTTTTCTGGATATTTCGAAGCTATCGATATCGCGGCGATATTTCATCGTTAAAATGTTTCACCGTTGGATTATAGTGCCATGTACTGTAGATCTACAGTAGACTCACGAGTAGGGCCTTGTAGCCTCTCTTGTGACTTGGGGGAAAAGTTCAGGTTTCAAGTTTTCATCGTTTAAATGGTTCATCGTTGGATTTGTGCCATGTAGATCTAGATCTACGGTATACTATATAGACAAGACTTACAAGCAATGGCCTCTTTTGTGACTTTGGGCAAATATGGTGAGTTGTATACATTTCATATAGAGTCTAGGTCTAGGACTAGGTCTAGATTCTTTAGTTTTATTATTGTTTATCTATCTAAGCTTACTCTGGTAGGATATAAATCAAATATCCCATGCACACTTTTCGAGGCACCAGTTGAAATTATGGATTCTTCGGTGACTGGCATAGTTACTATTTTCTTCGGGGCTGCGCCCCTCAGAAATTAGTGCTATACCAGTCACCTCAGAGAATCCATAATTTCAACTGGAGCCTCTCAGTGCAAGGTATATTTCATTACTATTTTTCGTTACCAAAGGGTTTATATCTGCCGTCGAGTGGAAGATAGGTTTGGTCTATACGGTCAAGACCCCATGTGACGCCTTGGGGACGGTAGACGCCTTCTTGTTCGACATACTCAACGGCAGATAGTTTGCGGACCTGTACAATAAAGCAAAGATATAATTTACTAATTAATCCTAATGTCCAGTGCACACAAGGGGTCATTTCGATTGCAATCATTGCATTATTACGTGCGTAATCTAGCCTGTGAAAGCAGTTTATTAAAAAGCAAGTACTTCAACAAAAAATTCTTGTACTGCTTCTTCTAATCACTTTTTGTACGATGTCCCTCCCACACGGTGCGTCAAATAACCGACACCTCGTTTACCCGGGCATTATGTCTAATATTTTCAGTAACATTATTTGCATATTGCATGCTCTGGTCGTACTGCCAAATATTACTAATGGAGGTGAATATACAGGGTTGGAAAAAAGTTTGGAATATTTTTATTCCAAGAATTATTTCTTGTCTTAAACATAGCCCTCGTCATTTTAAGTTCTTCTTTGAGGTTCAAATAAAAGATATGTGTCCCTTTTTAACTTTAAAAGCACAACATGAAAAATCAGGCTTATCACACAGTGCAGAGGTCCACTTGGAATTCGGAAGCGTATATTTGCTGTTTTTGCAAATGTCTAACGAAAAAGTTAAATAATCAGATACAGTTTAATTGCTATACCGAAGTCCTCAAAATGACTGCAAACTGCACGTAGCTTTTTCAAAATTCCACGTGAGGTACAGAAATGTATAACAAGATGTTCAAACACAAATAGAGCAAATCTGACAACATGTGGTTCATTGGTCAGCCATTGTAACATGTTTAACAATATTACGTAATCTTTGGTACAAGATGGAACAGTAGACTTCATTCAACACAGTTAATCCGAATTGGATGAATTATTCATCACAATATAGTAGAAACTAGCATTTAAAATCAGACATACTCATCGCCAAAAAAATATTCCATACCTTTTTCCAACCCTGTATGTTACTAGCGGAACCCGTGGAAATCCAGGGACAGCTGTATATAAAATGACGTCACATCAATGTACTATACATAATAATTGAAAATCACGTGAGGGAATAGAATAAGCATTTACAAAAAAAAACAATTTTTGTATAATAATCCCACTGTTGATACTTTAGATTGCATTAGTACAAAAAACGTAAATGTAGTGTCATTCAGGAATTTCGGAGAGCATAAAACTTAAAGGGCAATCCAACCTTTTTAAACAGCTGATTTGTGTGAAAGCAGACAGATAAGAGAAACAGGATGAAAGTTTGAAAGAAATAGAAAAATGAGATCACTACAATTGTGCGAATCTCAAACTGGCAATTTTGTGAATCGATTAGGACGTATTTGCAGTCAACTCTCCTATTTGCCGTACACGTAAATATCATTACTTTCCGGTTTTCTCCTGAAGCCCTTTTTCCTCGGGGCAGTACTCAAAAATTATGGTTGCTAGCATATTTTTATAGGTCTTCCAAAAAGAAAAATATCCTTCTGAGTTATACATTTTGAAAAATTGACATTTTAGTAATTGACATTTTAGTAATTTTGTGTGTGGAAAAGTTGACTGCTGCTACATCACAGTGACAGTACCGATACTGCCAATTTGACATTCCCATGATTTTGTATAGTGATTAAGAACTTTAACAGAAAAGGTAACTTTCTTATTGCTTGTCTGATTTCGTTCAAACTTTCACCAATTTGCTTCTCTGAGTTTCTCTGATCTTACAAATCAAAATATTAGAAAGGTTGATTTGCCCTTTAATGCGTCTACACTAGTTATAGAAAGAAAGAAGAATTCAAATCACAACTAGGAATACATGAACTTACAATGTCGAGCACATCATCCGAGATTTCGGCAGCAAATCCATTGAGAACGTTTCTGAAGATCAAACCAACCTTTCCACCGAAGAGACGGACGGTTGAAGCGATTTCATCGACGTCGAATTCGCGCTGTAGATGTGACACAAGAGTAGACTTATTTTGTTTAATTGAATATTAAAGCGTCTCGATAATACTAGATTATCTAAGCCTCCTTAATCACTTCCACACTCTCACACACGGAATTTACCCCCCCCCCCCACCCCAACCCATTTTGAAGAAAAGGTTAGAAAAAAAGGCTCGGGTGCTTGAGAATTCAAATTTCAATAAGGCTATAATACAAATTGAAAATGTATCATATATTTGCCCTCCCCCCCCCCCCCCCTCGTTTTTAATTAATTTAATTCCAATTTATGTTGAATTCTACATCAATCTGCCATTTATAATAACTTATAGTTCATATAATTTATCATGCGCCAAATCAACTCGTAGAGTGCTCTAGACGCAGAGTGGGATAAAGAAATACAGAAAGTGGAAAGTAGAAATACAAAAGAAGAATACAATAATCAAAGGGAAGCATTACACAAGTAAGTTTTTAGATTGCTTTCAAATGAATCTGGGGAATTGCAATTTCTAGTGATTATTGGCAGATTATTCCATCATAAATCAGGATCAACATGACCATCGTGTGCAAAAGATCGTTCCCCTCATGTTTTTGCAGATTTGGGACAACCAAGCTTACATTATATTGACGAGCAGAACCCATGACACAATGGAAAACAAGGAGAAAGGGTTTTAAAATAATGCTATCTCTGACTTGCAACCAATGAAGTGATTTCAGAGTAGGGGTGATATGAGTGTGTATACATGTAGACAGTGCAACCAGTGGCGGATTTAGGGGGGGGGGGGGAGGGTCACATCCGACCCGTGCCCAGCCCCCCCCCCCCCTTTGGAAGAAACGTATGCATTGTGCCCCCTTTTTGTTGGGAACTCACTGATCTACAATGATGTTTAAATTGTTTTGATAACCCAAAAGGAAAACGACGTTTCTATCATACTTGTAAATTGCGATAAAATACGATTTCAGTTCACTGAATTTCTCAAAGTTCCTCGTGGAAGGGACCACCACCCCCACCCCCATAATCCACTCTCCCAAGCTCAACAACACATTGACTCTATTGCTACTGAACAAAAAAAGTTTCGAATACCTTCAGCTTGATGATGTATTTTCCTGGGATTGGCTCGGAATTCTTTAACAATGGAGCCAGCTCGGCAGTTGCGACAGCCACAAAGAGAACGGCGATGAAAGCACGCATCTTGACTGAAATTAATTATAACGGATACTACACATCAGTCGCCAGTACGAATATTGGCAAACGCTGTGAAAATTTGATTCTATACGATAATTATTATTATTATGAGGTTTTTACATTGTAAAATTTGAAGCATGTCAAATTTATTTGGAGCACATTTTATGACATTTCTTGAAAATACTCTTTAAAAACAATGTTTTAATATTTAATTAAATTTTTCTTTTTGAAAATCAACATCAGGAAATCTGTGTCAGTAATTCATACAGAACACTCCAATTGCCATTGTGCATTGCAGCTGATATTACGAAACACTTTTTAAACCCAGTCATAAATTGAATGACGCCGGAAAGCAAAATGTGTTCTGAATTAATCAGTGATACGCACATTTTGTGGCCTTGATTTTTCACATACTGAAAATAAATCTAATTTTGTAACTGAAGCATTATTTTCAGAAGAATTACTCCCAATAAATTTTACATCCTTCAAATTTACAATGTAAAACCCTCAGTGTGAAACGAGTTATAGCTTTTGAGATCTGAACGATCAAAGGTTTTAAAGTAGCTATCCAAAGAAAATCACAAATATGGCAATAAAACGTATCACTAGAAACTGGGAAGCTTACAGATTTGATTTGATTTGATTTTAATTATTTTCTTCTGCATGTTTCACATTTTACAAAGGTATAGGCACAATTCGACTTAAGTATAACAAATATAATTACAATCATATTCGGGGAAACAATGAGTATAAAATGAATAGGCGGTAGTAATTAATCATAAATTAACCTTTGCCAACTTACTGATATTTTAATGAAAAGCAGAAGATGGACTGTCACTATAAGCAAGTGCTTGATGATGTGGCAACCCAATCATATTCAGATAATTATTATTTTTGCTGTGCGGAATAGATGACAAATTATATTATGACAATTATACTTTCCCCTTAGAATTATTTTAAACTGCATGATACGTTTTTGATGGGAATGATGAAATAAGGGGTTGGGGCTAGTGCAAAAGAAAAAAAAATAAATAACTAAAAGTGAAAATAATGTTGATAATGAAACTAGGAATAAAAAATTAAAGTTGATACAGAAACAAAGTTGATATGAGATTTCAGTAATCTAACCACAAACTTTAAGCTGATTCAGTGTAACTCGATAGCAATCTTTCTTTATTTCTAACTTTAAAAGTGGTGAGGTTTTGACAAGATTTTATGGAATCCGGTAATGCATTCCATATATCTGAACCATGATGTCGTATAGATTTATGTGCAATAAGTAATTTGGGATTAATCAAATGGTAATTGGCAGAGATACGGGTGGAATAATGAATTGCACTATTAAGCGTGAAAAAGCCTTGGAAAGAATCAGGAAGTAATTTGTTTTTATATTTAAACATAAAAATACAGGTCTGGGGAGTTGATTTCAGAAACTTTAAGATGGCAATCGTATAAGTTTTATGTCAACTGCGTATCTGATGATTATAAAAACAACATAAATAAAAGCTCTTCTCAGCATCTGGAATATCCGAGGATTCGCCAGAAATATAGCGATGTTTTGATGTCGTCACAATAGGGACCAATCCTGCTTAAGCAGACGACGTCCTATAATGAATGAACGTATTTGCAACGCAATTATTTATCAAATTATAAAGAGTTTGGTATATTTAAACATGACCTTATTTCATACCATTCTAAAAGGGAAGGTGAAACTGATTCTGATAACTAAAACCGTTTGATTGTAAATACACAGGAGAAGGGTCACTGATCAATGAAATAAACCCAACTTTCGAATTGAAAAGCCCTCCGAATAATAGCACGGATGATATTCGTTCCCTCTTGAAACGCTGAACATGCCCCGGGCAAGGAGCTGAAAATACATTGGCGTATTATTTTGTTTACAAGTGACTGATTCCTTTATTTTTTTAACGCTGCATTTTTCATCAAAATAATACCATACACCAAGTTAAGAGTGAGGCAACAGACTAACATTAAGAATGACGCTAGTCAAGTAAGAGAAATAAGTGAAGAGGAGATGACAAAACAGGCAATGAAAAATGTGTAAGATGTTATGGGACATCGTCTGCTTAGACAGGACTGGTTCCTGGTGTGTCGTCACACATCTCAGCAGCGTTCGAGGAGCTCTTCAGCTGCTATATCGGGGGCTGTATTTTACCGTTTTATAATTGATAATAATCATTACTTCAAATGTTTCCAAGCGTTGAATTTGGATAACCTTGTTTAATTTATGCCATCTATGCAATAATAAGTATTAAGCCAATATTTATTTTGATGGAATTTTCTTGTAATGTGATCTTTAAATGTTTTTTTTAAACACCTAGTACACCGAGGAGTTCTTTGATAATTCATTGGTACAACCCAAATCCGTAAACAATTTACTTCTAGAAGGGACTTTTCTTCCGGGGGGCACGGGCCGGATGTCCCCCCCCCCCCCCCCCCCATTAATCTGCCACTGACTTCTAGTACTTTTTAGATACTTAGGGCTAAAGCGGATGAACGGTAGATAAATTGAATAGGCCGCAGTCCCCTTTAGAGAAATTCGGTGGAAAATATTCCTTACATAGAATCAACAGTTATAAATATGCATTTATCGGGAAATAATTAAGTGACATCAAGACAGATCAGGTGTTTGCTTATTCGTCGTTGTTTTGTGTAGATCTACATCCCTCAGTGGAAGAATCGGAAGAAATCTTCATGTAATAATGACATCTACATTTTTTTTTTTTTTTTAAATAAGCATCTTTCCATAAAAATAGTAAGAGAACAATTGCTTATTTCGATACCAAACACAAAGAAAATAGAGAATTAAAAAAGAGAGATATCACCAACTAAACTCTATTTTCTTTATTTTTCAGCTCTAGAATTAGAAGAGAATGGACGCGTTGAATATCGTTATACCTCGGGGAAGAATAAGAGGTCATATAGAGTCGAAAGAATTTGAACAACTTACCTGGTTGTAGCACTTGAACGAGTGATGATCTTGAAGAAATGTACTCTCAGAGTGATGATCTAGTAGAGAAATGATCTTATCTGGCGAATCGATGAACTAAATGAGACTAATAACTTAGAAGTTTCCTGACGAGTGGTGATCTCAAAGCACGTCTTGATAGATTTTCAGAGCGATGATCTAGTAGAGAACTGATCAGGACCCTGTTTCATAAAACTTGTTATCAATAACAAGTCACAATAACTGTTACAAGCTACTGAATTCATAGCAATTGATTGGTTGAGAGCAAATATGTCATAGATCTGCTTAATTTGAGATGAGGTATAATTTAAGACAGTTTAGAGAAACAGCTGGATCTTTCCCGCGGTGCACGCGAAGCACGTGTTGGGCAAAGGTGAGAGAGCCACGTGCCTAAAACGTTTAAAGAGAAAGGTGTGGTATCTATAGATGATGAGGATCTTTAATATCACCTAAAAGGTAGAAGACGGGCCGGAGTTTAGAAATAGTTTGAGCCGCCTCCTCTTGCATACCTTGAGGACACGAATAATTTTGCCCCTAATTCTACACACGCTCTAAAAGAGTTAGATAAATTTTTAATGATGTTGGGTACAAAAACGGAACATGATAACCCATGCTTGTTGGGTAAAATGTATCCAAGATTAGGTAAAATTCACACGTCGTTGGGTAAAATTTTATCTAACCAAGATGCTTCTTTCCTTTCTTATCGAACACGGGTAAAAATTTTACCAAATCTAATTTCGTACACTAACCAATTTCTAAACTTCAACCCTGGGGACCTGGGGAGCATTTCATCAAGCGTTTTGTCAGTGATTTTTACCGACAACTGCTATAAGCTATTGAAATTCTTGCATCTGATTGGCTGAGAGCAAATTTGTCGGTAAAAAAACATTTGACGAAACGCTCCCGTGAAACCCAATTGCAACCCTAACCATATAATTCCATTATCTTTGACTAAATAATGCCCTGAGCAATTGTCGCCGGAGCAATATGTCGGAGCACATCTTGAATCGCGTGCCTAGTTTCCTTGAACAAACAAAGCGGGGGTGCTGACGTATCTTCGTAACGTATCATATTATTTTGATAAAAATGTTTAATAGTTAACTATCATATCTCGACCATCTTGATAATAGACTGGTGTCATTATTTGATGATTGGGGTTAGTATGTGCAGTATGTGGCAGCAGTAGGTTTTTGCGTTATAATAATTGTATGTCGGCTTTAGAGCAATATTAACATTTCAGCCTTCTCACAAGATCCGAACATTCTTGATTTTCCCTCATTATGCTTGAGACACCTGTGATAATAATAGATTTAATAATATGAACATAATTAACACGATAAAAACTACTTTCGAAAAAAAAAAGAAATGTGCGAACATTACAATGGTGTATTACATGTACATAATCCGAACCCGATTTCTATGGGCACTACAATAGGCCTTTGAAATTGCCCTTGAGTTTATTTTTCGAAAGTAGCTCTTATCGTGTTATATTTAAATTCTATTTAATTCAATTTATTTTCATTCTCCGTGAAAAACATACGCAAAACAATAAAGCGACACATATATATTTTAGTAAAATTAAAGACAAAATAACAAATTATGGGAATGAGGGGTCAACAAGAAAGAGTAAATAGCCCTATAGTACCTTGACCCCTAAATCATAATACATTTGTAATAATTTGGTCTTATTTACCTGAGGTATCCTAGTCAGCATTGACTATGCTCTTCCAGCAGGCATTGCTAGGTACGGTACCCATTAAATACATGTGGTTCGAGAGGGATAAATGTGGGTAACACTCCTTTTCCAAGGATGTAAGTACCGAGCAAAGATCTTGCAGGTCTAGTAGTAGGGTATCTAAGAGGGGTATCCGTGCACCCCCCCCCCCCCCCCCCAGGACTAAACGAAACCAACTTTTTTAGCTTCTTCATAATATGCTTAAAAACATTCAAGATGTTAACAAGAAAAAAAAGTGGCCCCGAATAGGGAAAATCAAGGGGGCGTCAAGGTGGTCAAAAAATGCCCTTTTCAAATTTTGTTGAGAGGTCCTTTTGTACTACCGTCACATTTTGACCTGTAACTTTCTGTATGGTCATCAGATTGGTATGAAAATTGGTAGCGTTCTTGCCAGTACTGTTCTACACATTTGGATATAAAAAATATATCCATATCAAAATGTATGTTGCCATGGCAACAGTTATCATGAATGAAAATCTAACTAGAATAGAAGAATTTCATATTTTTTCAAAGAAAATTGCTTAGACATGAAAACAATCACTTCAGTATGAGTTTGATGCAATATTCATGGTGTTTAATGACATTTCCTATCACTTTGAAATATATACAACATATATTGATAAAAGGAACTCAATTGCATATTGGCATAGTAATATGTTATGCGTATTACAAACCTATTGTTTTCGCGTATTTTTCAAGATTTCGCAGTCTTTATGCATTAAGCATACGGACAGCTTCATTTTAACCTGCAACCCTGTTTTGTGATAATATTATTATAATAAAGCTTGATGTTGATGTGTGTACCACCGATATGTCACTCAGTTTGACACATGTTATAATATATGTTGTCATGACAACCATTGGAATAACTGGTAAACCATCCCCCCCCCCCTTTTTTGCGTTTAGAATTACCAAGAAGGACGTATTACGGTATCTAAGAGGGGTATCCGTGCACCCCCATGACTAAACGAAACCGACTGTTTTAACTTCTTCATAGTATGCTTAAAACATCAAAATGTTAATAAGAAAAAAAAAGTGCCCCCTCTTAGGGAAAATCAAGGGGGCGTCAAGATGGTCAAAAAATGCCATTTTCAAATTTTGTTGAGAGGTCCTTTTGTACTACCGTCACATTTTGACCTGTAACTTTCTGTATGGTCATCAGATTGGTATGAAAATTGGTAGCGTTCTTGCCAGTACTGTTTAATGACATTCCCCCCCCCCCCTCTCTCTCTCTCTCTCTCTCGCTTCATGGGTGTGCTGGTGCAGATATTGACAATCCATATGCATTGGTCTTTACATTGGTCTCTACCACCTTCCCTTATCCCGAATTCTATCATTTCTCAAATTTGGACTTGTTGCTATTTACCATTGACCTGAAGAATAAGTAGCCAACATCGGTGACATTCCCTTTTTCAATTAAGTGATTGATAGCTGAATGTCGATTGAGAAATGTCGATCATTTGAGAAATGATAAAATTCGGGATAAGGGAAGGTGGTAGAGACCAATGTAGAGACCAATGCCTATGAATTGTCAAGATATGCACCAGCACACCCAGGAAGCGAGAGAGAGAGGGGGGGGGGGGGGGGGGGGGGGGGAGGGGAGGGGGTTATGTCCTCTTTACCCTTCATTATCCCATCCATCCAACAAAGTCCTAACCTATCTCACCTCCCCTACAACATATACCATCACACCAAACTAGTTCTCACTACGTTCTGCCGAACGGGCTCAAACTGTGTGCGAACTGTTTACGGTTTTTTACGAACTTCATGGACGGGCTTGGACGAGAAGGGTGCTCCAGAACTTCGAGCCTGCTCAAAATTTTCTGGCGGCCATCCCGTTCTGCAATTAGACGGAGTGACAACGTACTTAAAAAGAGATGGACGTACTACGAACTGAATTGCCGTACTTCGATCCTACTAGGGACGTGTTTCGACGGGGTGCAGTCGTGCATCAATTGCAGTACGTGTGCACACCGACCGGGTCCGTTTGTACCTGGTTCATCCCGTTCGCAGACAGACCGGACTCGACCGCATTATGTCCTTAGCCAGTCGTTATTCCGTTCAAATACGTTCAAAACAAAATAAAATTTCTGAAGGAGTTGGCAACACGTTTCTACACGGTTCTAAAAGTTCGCAGGAGGTTCTCATAAGTTCTATTCGTTTTGAGTACGTTCGTGTAACTCTCACGCAGTTCTTACTGCGCCCATGCACCCCGTCTGCAGTACAATAGGACAAGGTTTCCTCGCTGGTTCATAATTTGGGCTCGAGATTTTTGGCAGTGCACATTTGTTTCCCGACTTTTCAAGATTTTTGCCCTCAATCATGGGTATGTTTGCAGCCCTTAGCATGTTGAATGTTGGTTTCATGCAATTTGTGTTAGAAGCAGAGCAAGAGTACAATGAGATGGTAGAGCAAGAAAAAAGAAGACCAAGTGCCTGTTGGGTGAGGAAATGGCTGAAACCTAAGAGGCGTATAGCAGTGGGCCATTATCATCAGCTAATGGAGGAGCTCCGCCTAGATGATCAAGAGTCCTTCTACAACTTCTTGAGAATCCCCCAGCCATGTTTGATGAACTTCTTGAACGCGTCACCCCCTCCATAGCAAAAGAAGACACAAACTACAGAAAGACTCTAGAACCAGGGATGAGGCTTGCCATCACACTGCGTCATCCGGCAACAGGAGATTCCTATGCCACCCTGCAATATGAATTCCGGGTAGCCAGAAACACAATCTGCTTGTTGGTGAAAGAAGTCTGTAATGCATTGGTGATGGAGCTCAAGAATGAAGTTATCACATGCCCTGATGACAGAGGCACTTGGGGAAAAGTTGCTGAGGGGTTCCTGATGCGCTGGAATGTCCCACATGCCGGTGGTGCCCTGGATGGGAAACATCTTGCCATCAGAAAACCCCCCAAGACTGGAACCATGTACCACAACTACAAAGGCTTCTTTTCAGTCGTCCTAATTGCCTTGGTAGATGCTGATTACATGTGGATAGATGTTGGTGGCTTTGGAAGTCAGTCTGATGCCCAGATCTACAACCAGTCAGAACTGAAAGATTGCTTAGAAGATGGCTCCATTGGACTCCCTCCACCTTCCCCCTTGCCAAATGATGTCCAGGACTTTCCCTATTTCCTGTTGGGAGATGACGCTTTTGGCCTTGGCACATACCTCATGAAGCTATATGTCAGGAAAGAAATTTATTTGGCCAGATGTATTTTTTAAGGAAAAATCCAAAGGGTAATGACTTATAGGTCATTAAAATGCAGTTATTTATTTCAGTAAGGTTCATGTATATATTAGTTCAAGCCAAGTTTTTGAAATATTTGTAACATTCCTCTGGCTTAACATTCTTGTTGAGTATTAAATTGAATAATTTATTCGTTCCTGCAGATGTTCACCTTTTCATTTACTGAAACATCCGCTGTAACATTTTTTGCATTAATAGAAATTTCTCAGAAGGGTATAAGTAGGGATTGATTTTAGAGAATCGGGGAGAACACTTAAAGCCAGTCAGAAACTATAGATCTCGGTCAAGGCAGCAAACATTTACTCTGGGGGTTATCCACGTCGCGACGAGATGCGAGCTTTAGCTGCCATCCGATAGTCTTCATCTCGTCGAATGGGGGCTTGATCTCGTCCTGCTAGTTTCGCCGTCGGCTGAAGCGACATCGCTGGTCAAGGAGGGACTCTGGTTGGGAACGACGCTGTTGGTAGAGGCCGAGGAGCTGAAAGGACCGCCGGTAGGGCAGCGTCTGGCTGAGTGGCCGAGTCAGCGTGAACCAGAGAGCAGCCAAGTGACCCGGGCGAGCTGACGTCAATGGCAAGGGCAGCCGACACCCACGAGTTTGCACTAAGCCGAATCGTTCATTTTATTTAAGATAAGTTTGTTTATGTATAACTTGCAATTTGTTTATATACACAATGGAAATCCAACATTGAAAGCAAAAGAATACTAAGCATTAAATTGGAAATATAACTCTATACAATTTGTTTCCATTTCAGTTTATTCTGTTTATTCTGTGTCAAGTAGCAGCTAAAAAAAAAAAAAGTCACTCACGTGACACTATACTCCGGCCGTTGACTGACAGAAGAAGAAATGATTGGGAACTACAGGATCTCTACAGCAAGACGTGTGGTCGAAAGTGCCTTTGACATTATGGCACATTATGGCAGATGGAGAGTCCTCTGGACAAAAATGCGACAGATGCCAGTGACTGTACAGACCATCGTTGAAGCTTGTGTGTGCCTTCACAACTTCATCCGTCTCTGAAACCCAGCCATTCAGAACATTCAAGTGGATACTGAAGATGCTGCACACAACCTCATTCCTGGTGTGGGTCTTGGTTTTCTTCTTCCTGGCTTTCTGACTCTGTTCTGCATCTTGCTCAGACATATGCCCCCCTGACTGTGAGGCAGAGGCATTAGAGGGTCCATGGGATACAGCTCTCTCCCTCTCTTGAATCCCGCACTCAGGGGCAGCCTTAGGATGCTCAGCAACTTGGGGGGGGGGGGGGGGATCTGCATGGGCTTCAGCGGGGCTTGTACATCTTGGGGTAGTACTGGCTGCTTTCACACGGCCCGTCTTTCTGGATCCACTCCTCTTTGGAGGCATGATGATTGAAGATGAAATTTCGTTGACTTGATGTGTTGACGTATACAGCTTGAAGCGGCGAACGAGAATGAGGACTGGCAACAACGCGCTGGGTATTTATAGCAGTCGGGCCGGGACGCGATTGCAATTACGTTCCGCACTCACTAGCGACGAGATGAGGACGTGGTGAGAATGAGATGAACTGTCTTGAAATGAGGTGGTCGAGTTAAGAACTAGTTAGAACGTTTTGGGGCGTATTAGGAACGAGATAGAACTAGTTCAGAACGGGTCTAAACTGACTACGGACGGAGTTGGACTGCTTGGAAACGTTTTCCGCATGAGATGAACGGGCGATTTTACCGGATCGTGAACGTGATGGACGGGATAAAAACTAGATCGACGTATTGAGGACTGTTTATGAACGAACTAGCATCGTATTTTAGACAATATTTGGCCAAAGTAACACGTTCTACCCCGACCGAAGCCCGTTTTACGATTTTTCTAGGACGGGGCAGGACTTTCTGAGAACTACTTTGGTGTGATCCAGGCATTAATAAATCTCTTTTCAAAAGTTAGGGGACACTGATTTATGACAAGCAAAGAATTATAAGAGAGAGAGAGGGAAAAAAGGAAAAAAAAAGATACTTAATTGTTTTTTTATATCGTACATTAGATAAATGGTGTGGCTTAACTATAGAATACCCTACCACATAGACTTATGTGCATAAACGACCAACACATAGGGTTATGGTTATGTTTAAACTTGAAGTTAGAATTACGATTTACGGTAGCTAAGAAACTTAAGTCTTTAGATTCAGCTTCATTAGAGAAGCGGTGGTCAACTAATGGACATGTGGTCAACTTTTGTGGTGGGGTGTTCTATAGTTGTTTCAATGGTGTTCTATAGTTGTTTCAATGGTGTTTGGGCATATAACACGTGTGTGAGTGTGTTTCTTTAAAAGAGAAAAAAAATAAAAATAACAGATGTGTTGTCACTTATACCTACATGTATCACACATCAGCTAGACAAAATTAACTTGCTAAAACATTTAGCACGGGTTCTTTAAAATATGTTAGAAGACGAATATGTTTGCATGGTGTATGGTCTGGTATTGTATTGTATTACCAGCAGTTGCCATGGCAACAGAAATTCTAATATGTATCAAATTGTGTGGCATAGTGATGCAAACATCGTCATCTTTTTTTTTCTTATAGTCGATTATCCTAGAATTGCAGGTTAAAATTAGGAAGTTCATTATGCTTACTGTGTAAAACTGAGAAATCTGGAAAAAAAAAATGTGCGAAAACAAAAGGTTTGTAATACGCATAACATGCTACTATGGCAATAGATAATTGAGTTCCTCTTATTAAGTTGTGTATTCTTCAGAGTGATGGGAATGTCATTAAACACCAAGAATATTGTATCAAACTCATACTGAAGTGATTGTTTTCATGTCTAAGCAATTTTCTTTGAAAAAAACTATGAAATTCTTCTATTCTAGTTAGATTTTCATTCATGATAACTGTTGCCATAACAACACACATTTTGACATGGATATATATTTTTTATATCAAAATGTGTAGAAAAGTACTGGCAAGAACGCTACCAATTTTCATACCAATCTGATGACCATACAGAAAGTTACAGGTCAAAATGTGACGGTAGTACAAAAGGACCTCAACAAAATTTGAAAAGTGCATTTTTTGACCATCTTGACGCCCCCTTGATTTTCCCTAAGAGGGGCCACTTTTTTTTTCTTGTTAACATCTTGATGTTTTAAGCATACTATGAAGAAGTTAAAACAGTCGGTTTCGTTTAGTCATGGGGGTGCACGGATACCCCTCTTAGATACCGTAATACGTCCTTCTTGGTGATTCTAAACACAAAAAAGGGGGGGGGGGTGAGTTTACCAGTTATAACAATGGTTGTCATGACAACAGATATTATAACATGTGTCAAAATGAGTGACATATCGGTACACACATCAACATCAAGCTTTATTATAATCAGATTATCACAAAACAGGGTTGCAGGTTAATATGAAGCTGTCCGTATTCTTAATGCATAAAGACTGCGAAATCTTGAAAAATACGCGAAAACAATAGGTTTGTAATACGCATAACATATTACTATGCCAATATGCAATTGAGTTCCTTTTATCAATATATGTTGTATATGTTTCAAAGTGATAGGAAATGTCATTAAACACCATGAATATTGCATCAAAATCATACTGAAGTGATTGTTTTCATGTCTAAGCAATTTTCTTTGAAAAAAATATGAAATTCTTCTATTCTAGTTAGATTTTCATTCATGATAACTGTTGCCATGGCAACATACATTTTGATATGGATATATTTTTTATATCAAAATGTGTAGAACAGTACTGACAAGAACGCTACCAATTTTCATACCAATCTGATGACCATACAGAAAGTTACAGGTCAAAATGTGACGGTAGTACAAAAGGACCTCTCAACAAAATTTGAAAAGGGCATTTTTTGACCACCTTGACGCCCCCTTGATTTTCCCTATTCGGGGCCACTTTTTTTTCTTGTTAACATCTTGAATGTTTTTAAAGACCTGGTCCGGTGACTGAACAACTATACATCAATGGAAAGCTTATTGGACGTAGAATACAAAAATATATGATTAAGACCAATGAGACATTTCGTAATTGCACAATAAGCAAAACAAAAAATAATTTTCAGCCTCCCCGCCATTTACGGGTGAGCCGGTCCGAAATAAATCGCAAACCTATGACGTCATGTTATGAAGACCCGCTAGAACTTGAACTTAGTATTTGTACATAAACAACACAAGTTGAGCGGGGAGAAGTCCATTGAACGCTGAATAATAAAGTTTTTTTTACAAAAGTTTTGAGTTGTCATGGCGTCAGTTGTGATCGAAGAAGATAAGGATGATTTGCTGATGGACTGTGAATACGAGGAGGTAGAGGATGGTGAGGAGAAGACGAGGGAAACTATGAAAGTTAATCGAGTTCTGGCAGCGGCAGTAGTGACAGTGACGAGGACAATAGTGATCTGGCCGGTGATAAAGACGGGGATGCTGCCGCATGTGAAGGGGCAAGGTTAGGGGTATTAGCGTGGGAGTATGAGCCACTGCCAAGGCAAGAGGAGGACCGGGAGAAAATGTAGGACTGAGATAGAGATTTGCAAAACCGTGACAACAGAATGCATGGAAATGTAGAAGATAAGTTTGGTAAGTTTTGTGATTTCTTATTGATGATTTCAATAATGATCTGAAACTATGGCAGAATGTTTAGAATCAGCAAACTCTCTCACCATGTTCACCTAGAGCAAGACTAAATTTGATCGACGTTCAGTACTACTAGGCCTACTATCACAAAATAAAGCAAGAAACTTTACTAAACTTGATCTGGCGGATATAAATGGCGACTGGGCTTAGCGAATTTGACCATTTGTGATTTATATATAAAGTATTAATTTCTTCAAAATGAACCAATATTTTGAGCTTGGCTGTAAGTTTAACGCGAGGACATCGTCGACTGTCAACTTCGACAACTGCGGCCATAGCTATAGTATACCTACTAACCTAGCGTTCGCGGCAGCTCCCGGTAGGTAGGTTACCCACAGCGCGGGCGGCATAGACATGCTATGATAGCCCTGATGCAGGCCAGCCACGTATGCAGT
The DNA here is from genome assembly GCA_025617745.1 of Heliocidaris erythrogramma. Lineage (NCBI taxonomy): Eukaryota > Metazoa > Echinodermata > Echinoidea > Camarodonta > Echinometridae > Heliocidaris > Heliocidaris erythrogramma. The sequence goes on along the minus strand of CM046871.1, from coordinate 31,440,775 downwards.
CCATGCATCCGAAAATGCAATTTCAAGATTCCTGCAATAAATATTTTACAAAGAATCGAAGAATCTCGTCTAAATATATGGAATGATTCCTTTCGCATTTTGATGGCTATAAATTTGCTAAATCTAGACTAAACCAAATCTAAAGTTTAACAAACATGACAAAGTTAAAACCTAACACAAGCAATGCACTCATTATTGTGCGAGACATGCCTACAAACGTGAAGAGCATAATCGACTCATAACAGCCCCAAAATTAAATGGAACGACGATTAATCCCCATTCATATCTATTCTATTCAGTTTTAATTAAAATAATCATTTTAATTAGTAAATTAAGACACAAAGTCTCATCGAGTTACGTAGCATTCCGTATTGACATCGCCTACTGTGTGCAGAAAGATCACAGGCTCGCGATCGATCGCTACATAACATGACGTCATCCGCTCGAAGGCTCGTATTCGCGATGTAACTTCAGGGTTTTGAAGCACTTGAATTCCACCGGAATTCCAGATTTCAAACCACTATTTCTCATCCGCATGGCAATTTCTGGATAAATAGTGGTGATTTTCCTCTTCTGTGTCCCCTAAGCTTCAGATTGATATATAATTCACCTATTTGATTTATCGCTTCGGACCAGGTCTTTAAGCATATTATGAAGAAGTTAAAAAAGTTGGTTTCGTTTAGTCCTGGGGGGGGGGGGGGTGCACGGATACCCCTCTTAGATACCCTACTATAGAGCCTTTACCAATATGTACCACAACGCTCCCACTATAGGGCTCCCATGACACACATAACATACAAAGTAGCCTGAAGTTTACGCTAAACTCGTTGCCGATGTATTTCCCTACGTAAAACATTTAAGAATGGGGAAACTGTAGGATATTAATTGCGCAATATTCAATTTCATGAGTGAGATAACGAAAAAAAAAAATATTTCCCGAGATGCAGATCCATCCAACTCCATGCAACTTATCTATGCAACGAGGTGTAGCCGAGGTCAGTGGGAATCTGCACAAAATCCGTGTGTATAAGCAGTTAATTCAGAAAACAATAATACCATCGTGCACTGCACCTAAACTTTCTCCCATTCTTTCGCTATCCAGTGTCATTGATGATTCATATCTCAGGAATTTCAGCTGCAATGCTTATCAATGGCGATTGTTGTGTTCTGAATTTACCATCGATTCACACACACTGTTATCATTATTGTTATTGTATTTATTTTGTATTATGTGTTCGATTGCAAACGGTGAATAAATTTGAATCTGAATCTGATTTTGTGGTCTTGCTTCTTCAAAAATTGCAAATCTTATTAAGAGCTTTAATTAAAGTTGCCAACTTTCTAAATACCGCCATCTTTTAACAGGATTTGGAAAACCTCCGTGCGTCTTATCTGCCCATCATGAACCATTCTCCCTTGTAAAGCTTTGAATGTACTTGCAGACAATTTTCTACATTTGCTGGTCAAAAATAATAAACATGTGTTCATTATGTTTTGTTAAAACTCAAAATAGTATGCTACTAATCTCTCATTACGAATGACCATAAGAGGGCGCTGTTTAAATTTTACCAGTTTAAGGCAACTTTAAGGAATAGAAATATAATACAATGTCATTAGACTTACTCCAACTAAATGTGACATTCTTCTTATACTTTACAATGTTTTTTTTAGGTATTAACGGTCAAAAGTGTCAGAAGTATTTTGTTTGTTATGTTACACCTAGTACAAATCATGTCAGTACCATCTCAACTTCATTACAAATCCCCCTTACTAAACTAACCCCAAACATCCTATCGGTCTGATGAATAGATCACCCCCCCCCCCCACTAAAAATATAAAGCGTGTTCGATTTAAGGTCCGCCGCTGCGAAATCGAACAACTTCTTCTCACCCTTGCACCACAACTGTGGTCATTCAGCCTGCCTGCAAATACATTCCTATATGCAAATAGGGATAAGTCTCTCTCTTCTAGGAAATACATTTTATTCCCTAATTCGTCCCTCAAACGTGAACAAAATATTTCCTAAACGCAACCCTAATCCCCGTGAAGACCTGAAAAGCAAATACATATACTATAAACATTAACTATATATAGAGGGCTGGACTTAGCTTTGGTGGCAACGCCATCCCCAGGTCAATTATTAAAGAACGGGCCTGAAAGCTGAATTTGGCGATTATGACAATCTTAGTCTATATAAGTATCGAGAATACATATTCATCTACCTGTGTGCTAAATTTGGGGCATTACAAATCCCCCTTACTAAACTAACCCCAAACATCCCATCGGTCTAGCGCCCTCTTAGTTTATCATTATCTAAAACTGCGTCCCAATAAAAAAAAACACAGACTTGTTTCGCATGATAGCGCACAGTTAAAGCCCAGCTCACACAAGGGGTCATTTCAATTCAAATTTTACCAGTTTAAGGCAACTTTAAGGAATAGAAATATAATACAATGTCATTAGACTTACTCCAACTAAATGTGCCATTCTTATACTTTACAATGTAAACACCTAAGCCTGATACGAGTTATAATTTTTGAGGTATTAACGGTCAAAAGTGTCAGAAGTATTTTGTTTGTTATTTTACACCTAGTACAAAAGTCAGTAGAATCTCAACTTCCATTACAAATCCCCCTTACTAAACTAACCCCAAACATCCCATCGGTCTAGCGCCCTCTTAGTTTATCATTATCTAAAACTGCGTCCCAATAAAAAAAAACACAGACTTGTTTCGCATGATACCGCACAGTTCAAACCCAGCTCACACGAAATTTCAATTCCGTCAGTACCTGTTCGAATCGAGCCTGTGAACTAGGAAAAAGTAGGATAAAAAGTACGAATTTGGCGTTTAGATGATATAGGCCTAGGCACATGTGTGTACCATTTCATGCATTGAGCTAGTCTGTGCACTTGAAAGAAAACCCGAACCATTCTTTTGAGAAACTCATTCTTTGGCTGTAAAAAGTATCAGTGGCGAATCTACGGGGGGGGGGGGGGGGGTTTAACCCCCCCCCCCCCTTGAGCTGCCAAGTAAAAATTTAATGTGCATAGAAAAACGCCATCATAATATGTCCAGACCCACAAAGTATGTTCCTATAGCTGTCTGTCTCAGGCTCAGCCTCAGGCATGGTCTCCATTGCGTTAGTAAATGCCAGGAAAACATCACTTACGGGGTACAAAATAGCGGCTTGTGGACGATGGGTCAAACCCCCCCCCCCCCCCCCCCCCTTGGACAGAAGCTAGATCCGCCCCTGTGAGTACTCTACACTGAATATCTATGTCAATGTATCATAGCGAAAAGGCTGTTCACGATTAAAATGTTTGTATGCCCTTTTATTCCCTAATTCGTCCCTGTAACGTGAATAAAATATTTCCTGAAACGCAATCCTACTCCATGTGGAGACCTGAAATACACCTACATATAATATAAACATTAACTTTATATATAGGGCTGGACCTGGCTTCGATGGCAACGACGAACGTCAAAACACGTGCGAGTGTTTTTTAGTTACTTCATACCACGGGCGTAGACACGCATAATTATCCATTGTTAGTGGGGGGGGGGGGATGATCCATTCATCATCCCCCCCCCCCCCCCACTAACAATAGAAAGCGTGTTCGTGTCTACGCCACTGCTTCATACTACTTCTTACTTCACACTTCATACATGTTATCAATGTATATTTACTTTAAAAGTAAATTTCACTGTGATATGATTACCCACTTATTATTATGCAATCTGCTAATTCTTCATCCGGACGATTTAACAAGGTCGGCCGCTGCGAAATCGAACAACTTCTTCACACCCTTGCACCACACATGTGGTCATTCAGCCTGCCTGCATATACATTCCTATATGCAAATAGGGATTAGTCTCTCTCTTCTAGGAAATACATTTTATTCCCTAATTCGTCCCTCAAACGTGAACAAAATATTTCCTAAACGCAACCCTAATCCCCGTGAAGACCTGAAAAGCAAATACATATAATATAAACATTAACTTTATATAGAGGGCTGGACTTAGCTTCGGTGGCAACGCCATCCCCAAGTCAATTATTAAAGAACGGGCCTGAAAGCTGAATTTGGCATTTATGACAATCTTAGTCTATATAAGTATCGAGAATACATATTCATCTACCTGTGTGCTAAATTTGGGGCTGAAAAATTCCGTGTATAATTACCAATGTTTAAATCAATGCATTTTGGCCCCCTCTAAAAAAAGGCCATAAATGACATTGCAATAGATTTTTGGACCTGAAAGTTTCACATTTCAATGTGATATATCTGATTACATCTACATGAAAAGTGATATCGCACACTGAGTGGGGCATGTGCCCGAGTTGCGGAAATGTCAGAAAATGGGCACAACGGGCTCAGGGGCCGAATTCTTGGTGGCCAACTATCCATTTTTGTTTATATCAAATCCATCTACCTGTGTTCAAAATTTGGCGCTGTAAGATTCGACGTCTTACCATTGTTTAAATCCATGCATTTGGTCCCCCTCCCTTTTTTAAAGGTCAATAAACTACATTTTAATGGATTTGGGGACATGAAAATATTACATTTCAATGTGATATATCTGATTACACCTACATGAAAAGTGATATCTCACTATGAGTGAGGCATGTACCAGATTTGCAGGCATGTTTTTTAAATGGACACAGCGGGCCTCGGGGGTCGAATTCTAGATGGCTAAATATAGGTTTTCCCGTTCAATTTCTCAATTTTTTCAGTCTATTTCACATTTCGAGCATTCGAATTCACAAACGATATGATTGCCCTGGTACATGTAAATTCAATTTCGTTTTTGCTCCTTCAAATTCGTGATCTGTGCAACGAATTTTTCAAATGGGTCATCAAGAATCCTATTAAGAGCAAACGATTTAAGGAAAGAACAATCAATTTCATTTTGATTCGTCCAAATTCACTATTCGTGCAACAAATTCTTCAAATGGTTCATTCTGAAGAAAGAGCAAACGATTTAACCAGTGAGCATCCAAATTCATTTATACACGTGCAAATTAACTTTTTGTGCAACAGATTCTTAAAATTCTTCATTCAAATTTGACTTACAAGGAAAAGTTTGAAATCGAAGCATTCAATTTCAACTGCAACCGGCTTCTGTTAGTCTTCGGTCATTCAATTTCATCAAAAGGCTGAAAAGTTTTAAATAAGAGCATTCGATTTAATGTATATTGTAAGTTTTTGGAAAAACCTTATAAATTGTGAGCTAGGAAGCCCTCAGTCATTCTGCATGTTGCGCTTATGAGTACCACGTTTACCTATTATCCGCTTCACAATGAAAAATTGGCAGATCATCACCCAGTTCGCTACAGGAGAACTTCAAACGAGGATAAGAGAAGGCTAATTGAGGCATTTGAGAGCGAAAACAGGGACTATCTAGAATTAGCCGATGATTTAAAAGAGCAACAGCAAGGTCGATTGTTGCCAGGAACCTACCGGAGAAGGTCGACACGACAAGCTTGCGAGAGGAGGGGCCACACGCAGCAAAGTGGATGACGACATGTGACATCGGCTGCAGGTCATATCCTGGATGAAAATCCTCTCCTGACGTTGCAGCAGATGAAGGCGGACCTCGAGGCCTCAATGCCCAACAAACCCTCGGTGAGCACCACCACCATCGCCCGTGCTCTCGATGGAATGATGTATATTCCCGACGCCAGGAATGCTCCACGGGTCCTTGACATGCGCGCCGTCCACGCTCAATGGTTCATGGAACATGGCGTGGTTGCCCATCTCGTGGACGAGACGGGGTTCAACATTTGGACCCGTCGATCGTTTGGACGGGCTCCACGCGGTCAACCTGCCAGAAGGGTCGTTCATGGCCAGCGAGGGAAGAATTGCACCGTTACTTTTGCAATATCTGCAGGTGCTCCATCTCTTTCTTATATATCACTGAGTCAGTTATATGAATATATAAAAAAAGACATAAATGTATGCAAAGACAAAGAGGCACACGCATGCACATCATTAAAAACCACGAAATCCGTGAAAGTTGATCAATGAATCTATGATTTTAAAATGAATTCCTTAAAATGAAAGTGAATGCCCAAACAGGCCTCTCTGCGGTACTTTCTTAATTTGAATGCATGAACATTGAAATCTAATACACGAAATTTGAAACCGTATAGTATAGGTTTTCCCGGCCAATTTCGTATTGTTGTCAGTCCATTTGATAGAGCATTCATTCAATTTAGCCAAATTTAGTAAAGAGGACACGCTCGGTATTTTAATTTCATTATTTATTCGTTCAAATTAATTTTTGAAGCATTCAGATTACATTTAACCTCATTCTAATTAATACTTTTTCAACTGAAATTCATTAAACAAGCATGAATTCGCAAATCGTTCATTCAATTTAGAATTATGTAGTCACGTGATCACAAAAATAGTGCGCTCGTTCATTCGAATTCATTTCTAGGCATCCAATTCAACACGTACTTAAGTCAATTTAGCAGACGTCTTTAAGCGTTTATTCTTCTACTTTTTTTCAATTCTTTCATCATTGTTTTGTATGAGCATCAGAATATTTCATATTTTCGGATTATTCTTTATTCCTGTATCATCTTGGCAACTTTTCTTTCAATGGTGTATTGTGTGTGGAGGTTTCATCGTGATTATTTCTTTCATATATCTTTCATTATTTGCATTGGGTGGGTGTTACAGTTCTTAGATCAGTTCTAGCCATCAATTTGTTGGCGGGCCAGGCATCTTGGGAGGTATGTATGGGTGCGGTTAAACCACCGGATTTCGTCGTATTTCATCGAGCTGCCTGCTGAACAAGGTTGATTCTCCACTCCTGCATGTTGACCCCAGCTTCTTGTGCTGCTTCTCTGTCGCCTACCCTCTGCTGCAAATCCGGGCGGGCCAGATCTCCTTTGATGGCTGCCTTAAACGCAGAATAGGCCATCTCCACGCAGTTGAGAAATGGAGAATACGGATGAAGAAACTTCAAATGAATCCTTGGGCTTGCATCACCAGGTAGCTGAGCTCTTTACATGAGGACGTGCGTTGTCTAAAATTAGGTACACGTCCTCATCAGGGGGGGGGGGGGGGGGGAGACATTCTCGCATTCATGAGCGGTGGTAGCCAGGAAAGCCCCGAAAGTTTCCATCGTCATCGTTTCCACTGCAATAGTGTGGTGGACGAGCCCAATCTCACTTGAAACTGCAAAAGTGACATTGCACTGCCGACCGCGTTGGACATGTACGACCCGACGTGCAGGGACCCCGCGTGGGGCTCTTCCAAAAGAGCGTCTGGTCCAGAAGTTGTAGCCGGTCTCATCAATGTAGACACAGTGTGCAACGACACCCTCTGCCATAAACCACTGTGCGTACTCCATGCGCGTGTTTAGGATTCTCGGTGAATTTCTAGCACCTGGGACATCCTCGGCCAGTTTCGTCGTGATGAGCATTCCGTCAAGTGCTCTAGCAATAGTACAGACGGATACCGGGGGCTTCTGCGGAAGAGCTGCCCGTAGATCTATCTTCAGTTGCTCAAGGGTGACTAAGGGATTACTGCTTACAGTGGCTTGGAGACGAGCTCTCATTTCGTCATCCATCTTCACGTTTCGCTCGCCTCCCCTTGGCAGCTTGTTGCGTCTCCCGGTCCGGAGATATGTGGCCACAATTGATCTGGCCGTTGAGCGCTGTATTCCGAGCGTGTCGGCCAGTTCTAGGTAGTCAAGGTTATGTCCCTCAAATGCTTCTATAAGTCTTTCTCTATCTTGTTGAGATATGCGCCTGTATTTAACTTGTGCTGCCATGACTCTACCGAAGAAGATGAAGGGGCTCTGTCGTACTGGTATATATATGCCTTATGGCATGTATGAAAGAAGAGGGGCGTTACAGAACAACAAATTCGAGTTATTTACTGCTTAACAGTGTGTGGCCGAAACAAAAATCACATTTAAATACATATGTATATTTTTTTTTCAATAAATGAATTTGGGCCTTTGTTTAAAAATAAATGGGCACCTAAAACACGTTTTATAGATTTTTGCTCTCAGGCTTGAGAGACTACAGGGAGGGGGTGTGGGGGGTAGAATAGTTTTCTCTCCAAGCAACTTACAGGTCTGGTTGTGCCGTATTTTACGAATTAGAATTTCCAAGATTGCAGTTGGTGAGATCAATTGGGAAGCAAAAGTGTGAAAGCTTGTGAATATGAGTTGTGGCACATTCGGCAATTGACACTGGGACATGTTATGTACACATACGAATAAAAACATACCAGCAAAATGTGGGCATGCTGATGGTCTTGGTAGTCCAGTTGGTAGTATACCACGTGGAGATGATGAAAGTACCAGGGGCGAAGAGAATCAAATCGTCCATTTCAGTAAACATGATTAAAAACACTACCTGCGTCGATTTTATCTTCGACGAACTGCATATTAAACTGCAGTCAAAAGCTTTACAAATTGGCACTGGGGACAATGTTATGGTCAAAATCATTAGAACACCTGCTAAAAACATGAAAAATGAAAAATCATGTAACAGGTTATTACCAAATCATATAAAAGCGGGAGCTGAGCATGCGAACGAGCATTTAATCAAGGTTACTAAGTAAGCCTTATGAAACGTGTCTCTACTCAAAAAAGTTGGGGGATGTAGCCCCCCTCCCCTCACCCCCACCCCCAGTCTGCAGCCCATGTAAAGATCTTTTAACGAACTGCCTCATCTGATTTCAACAGATAATGTACAAATACAAAAAGTAACGAAAAAACATTTCTAGGACACTATAATAGATAAAACTTTCATCTATTTTAGAAGCATAACGTTGATAATGTATGTAAACTGATATCCAGAAACATTGGTATGATCAACAAACTGAAGTGGCTTTTTAGTCAAATATTCTTTTATCATTAAACTCCACAATAGTTTTGCCATATTTAAAATTATGGACTGTTAGCTTGGGGAAACAGTGCGGCGTGCCTTTTAGACAGATTGCATGTGAATTATTATTATAGTAATGTTCATTAACGCCACCACATGCACTAATTGTTGTTTTACTCTAATAATGTAAAAACAAATTATGATATTTAACGGCTCAATATTGCCTTTCTTATATTCCAATATCATAATCGTGAACTGCCCCCTGTCTTTAATAATATATTTACAGTAAATAATGAAATCCACCATTATCACAATAAACAAATTAATCTGTATCACCTGCCAAGAACACGTACCGCATTAACACAGAATATTTTTATGCATTTTTTGTACATTCAAACGTGAATTGAAGTTTATAGAAATTGGTCCCTCGAGTCACCGATATTCATACGATAACATTTTATGATTCACTTAATGCAAACATTAACATTTTTAATTTGTAAACAAATCTGTCGGCATATTACTCCCAGTGTTAAAGATCGTATACTCGATCTGTAATGAAAAACACAAGTCAGAAAAAATTGGAACCAGCGGGATTCGAACCTGTCATCTACTGCTTGCCGGGCAGCGACTTAACCACCAGGCTATTCTGGTTCACGGCCAAGTCACGACGAACTAGAATCAAATACCCAAGATCCTCTTCTTTCTGACTCATTAATATTCAAACGGTCCGCCGTGGAACAATGATTAGTAAGCGAAGAAGCTTGACTGGGGAGGAATTTTTAATTTGTAAACAAATCTTTCGGCATATTACTCCCAGTGTTAAAGATCGTATGCTCGATCTGTAATGAAAAACACAAGTCAGAAAAAAAAGCATACGATCATACGAGCATACGATCTTTAACACTGGGAGTAATATGCCGAAAGATTTGTTTACAAATTAAAAATTCCTCCCCAGTCAAGCTTCTTCGCTTACTAACCATTGTTCCACGGCGGACCGTTTGAATATTAATGAGTCAGAAAGAAGAGGATCTTGGGTATTTGATTCTAGTTCGTCGTGACTTGGCCGTGAACCAGAATAGCCTGGTGGTTAAGTCGCTGCCCGGCAAGCAGTAGATGACAGGTTCGAATCCCGCTGGTTCCAATTTTTTCTGACTTGTGTTTTTCATTACAGATCGAGCATACGATCTTTAACACTGGGAGTAATATGCCGAAAGATTTGTTTACAAATTAAAAATTCCTCCCCAGTCAAGCTTCTTCGCTTACTAACCATTGTTCCACGGTGGACCGTTTGAATATTAATGAGTCAGAAAGAAGAGGATCTTGGGTATTTGATTCTAGTTCGTCGTGACTTGGCCGTGAACCAGAATAGCCTGGTGGTTAAGTCGCTGCCCGGCAAGCAGTAGATGACAGGTTCGAATCCCGCTGGTTCCAATTTTTTCTGACTTGTGTTTTTCATTACAGATCGAGCATACGATCTTTAACACTGGGAGTAATATGCCGAAAGATTTGTTTACAAATTAAAAATTCCTCCCCAGTCAAGCTTCTTCGCTTATTAACATTTTTGTTTGCTTGTGTAGGAAAATCTTTAAATCAAATAAAGACTTCCAGAACCTGGCCCCCCTCTTCCCTGATCCTCCCCATCCTAATCCTCATTGTTCTGTCTTCCATCTATAAAACCTTTCGAAATATTCACTGAAGCCATTGTGAATTACTCAGACTGTTGGGTCTGTAAAAAAACAATATAGAGAACATTATGAGAGCTTAGTTTTGGTGTTGGACAAATTATGATACAAATTATGCTTTCTCCAAAGCCCTATAATTTATTATCTTCTTTACTTCTTATTGGTGTTGATCAAAAAATGGGACCTTGCCGTGTAAAGAAAGTCATGCGCGCCCCCATGTAGCGGCGTCTTTCAACAGGGCATGACACAAATTGCCCAAAATGACTTTTGGCGCACTTAATTTGGTTTACCCCTGGCCCACAATGACTGTGCGACGGAGACAATAGGCAATGGGGTCATGCCCACCTTTCCCCCCTGAAATCAATAAAAGGGCTCGTCCTGCGATAAACATTGTTTCTTTCAGGTTCAAATTCACACTCATAAAAGGAGATGATAAACTTTTACTTATCCTCTCTGTAATTAGAAAGATAATGATATGTACCTCTCGTGTACCCAGGGTAGCCTCATCAGCACTGTTCTCCCTGACGACCCCACAATCATTTATTATTATTACCCGGATGACCTTTACGAAAGAAAACTTCCATGGAAATCATGGAATGCAATGCAGGTGCATACATGAACAAGATGAATGCGACTGCGTCTCCTATATGCCTCCGCCTAAATTCAGTTGATGGCTCAAACTGTTCTAGAAATATTTGATAACGAGGCTAAAAACCAGTAATTTCATGTAATTTTATGTAAATTGACCTGTGTGACCTCTGACCTTTGACCTACTTACCCCAAAATCTAATCAGTTCATCTTTCTATGGTGATGCATACTGGTACCAAGTTTGAAGTTCTTACCTCAGATAATTCTTGAGATATCGCGGTAATGGTGCTAAAAACCACTAATTCCATGTAATTTCATGTAAATTGACCTCTGTGACCTCTGAACTTTGACCTACCTACCCCAAAATCTAATCAGTTCCTCTTTCTATGGGGATACATACTGGTACCAAGTTTGAAGTTCTTACCTCAAATAGTTCTTCAGAAATCGCGGTAACGGTGCTAAAAACCAGTAATTTCATGTAATTTTATGTAAATTGACCTCTGTGACCTCTGACCTTTGACCTACTTACCCCAAAATCTAATCAGTTCATTTTTCTATGGGGATACATACTGGTACCAAGTTTGAAGTTCTCACATCAAACAGTTCTTGAGATATCACGGTAACGGTGCTAAAAACCAAGAATTTCATGTAATTTCATGTAAATTGACCTCTGTGACCTCTGACGTTTGACCTCCTTACCCCAAAATGTAATCAGTTCATCTTTCTATGGGGATATATACTGGTACCAAGTTTGAAGTTCTCACATCAAACAGTTCTTGTGATATCGCGGTAACGGTGCTAAAAACCAAGAATTTCATGTAATTTCATGTAAATTGACCTCTGTGACCTCTGACGTTTGACCTCCTTACCCCAAAATGTAATCAGTTCATCTTTCTATGGGGATACATACTGGTACCAAGTTTGAAGTTCTCACCTCAGATAGTTCTTGAGATATCGCGGTAACGGTGCTAAAAACCAAGAATTTCATGTAATTTCATGTAAATTGACCTCTGTGACATCTGACCTTTGACCTACTTACCCCAAAATCTAATCAGTTCATCTTCGTAAGGGGATACATACTGGTACCAAGTTTGAGGTTCCTACCTCAAATGATTCTTCAGATATCGCGGTAACGAGTATTGGGACGGACGGACGGACGCACGGACGGACGGACGGACAACCCGAAAACATAATGCCTCCGGCACCCACTTTCGTTGGGCGGAGGCATAAAAATGATTATATTCAACCATGAGATAAATGCGGTTAAAAAAAAGAAAAGGCATTCAGCAAGTACTTCAAAAATTGGTTTTTCCAAAATAATAACAGAAATTTTCAGTAACCGCCAGTCTTCACAGGCAGTTGTTTGATGTAAGAATAATTGGTAACCATGCCCCTCGAATTAAGGGAGTTACAATCGTACCCTTCAACCCCTCCCCCCCTCCCCCCCCCCCCCCCCCCCCCCCACACACACACACAGGTTTACATGGCTTTACTTCCGAGGCAAGTATTGTTCCTCTATTGTTCCTCGTCCTCGGACAGTCGACAGAATAAAGCACAAATTCATTGTTCGACGTTCGAGGACTATTGTCCGGCTTCCGAGGACCATTGTTCTCATGATTTTTTTTTGTTCTCTGTCCGAAAATGTCCTCGGACATACTGCTAAACAGACCCACTCTTACATACATTGATTTGTGGGGAACTGTAGTGTTTTCTCCTATATATTGTATTTTGTACCCCATAAGCATGACGGAATAAAGGCCGTCATTGTGCTCTGTGTTCTCTGTACCCCACAAGTGCATGTATGTAAGAGCACACACACACACACACACACACCCACGCACACCCACGCAGACTCCCATGAGAGGAGAGAAGCTGAAAGCTGCGATGAGAATGTTGGCCGGAGAGCTCGGCGGCGAATCCATTGAGGGCGTATCTGAAAATGCTAACTCTTCCATCGGAGATACGGACTGTAGCGTCTTCGGGGTTTTGATGTCTCGGTCTTGGTCCTTACATGAGACATAGTACCAACTTATAAATACAATTTAAAAGGATAAATGGATAAAATCCTTATTTACTTGGCCTCAGGACCCAAGGCCTCGACTTCAACACTGTGGATAAGTTAAACAGAAATCAGAATAGTGACCTCGAGCTTGATGATGTACTTTCCTGAAATGGGCTCACGGTTCTCAAAAAGTGGAGCCAACTCGGCAGTGGCGACAACCACGAAGAGAAGGGCGATGAAAGCACGCATCTTAATGACTGAAATAGAAAGAAATGGGGAGGGGGGATAAATTCCTTCTTTAAATGATTCTGCACACAACTGGCACAATAAATGGCGAACATTTCGGCAAAAAGTTGTTTCTTCCCCTCTACTTGTACATCTAACAATAAACCATTAAAACATTACTAGCATAAAAAATCATACACCCTTGACATATACAAGTATATATATATATATATATATATATATATATATATATATATAGTAAGGAAATAACATATACAACAGCTTTGGCAACTCTCGTGGAAATAAATACAATGCGAAAGGAAATGAGAGAATAATGGTTGCGTAACTTAAACTTATAATATATAATTGTGAGAAGTGAAAATGAGAGAATATGGTTGCGTAGCTTAAATAAGAGTTCACCAGAACTGCTTCTTGAGTATACTTCAATTGCAATTACCAATTATGTTATACTCTCTTGAGAACTCTTTCGGGTTTTTGGGGCGGTTTTCTCGGTTCATGAAAATTCTCAACAAAGATTTGTAATATTTTTCCCTTGTTTTTTTTATACATGCATTACAATAATGTTCAATCTCGGGGGTCCACAGTTTACAAGCTTTGCTTTTCAAGTGGACTCCTCCATGTCTAATGTTTACTTTGTTCAATGAAAATGTACCTTCAATGCCTTATTTCATGTCATTGATTTTATAGTCACACAAGATTTTATTCTTTTGAATTGTACATTAATTAATTGTATTATTTACTGGATATTGATTTGTATTGATTTGTATTGTTGCTGGAAATGGAAAAAAAGTAAACTGAAACTGTTCTCCCCTTTTGAAATGTCTACAAAGGCTGAAAATATGTATCCGCCGGGAATCGAATCCGTGTCAGTGGCTTAGAACGCCAATGCCTTAACCACTAGACCACGGTGACGGCACAGACCCTAATTTGACACTTTATCAGAAAATAATTGTGTCTTGAGATAAGCCTAATTCAGCTACCCTCTTGTCGTTTCAGGAGCAGCTACAGTACATGGCCTATGATAGTCTTACAGCGCAGACTTTCTTTTACGACTGACTAGGGTTTGTGCCTGCAAACTAAGTGGTTTCGGCGATACCAAGATTCAATTGACCGACAGATTGACAAATATTCAACCTAATTTATTAATTCCTTTGACGGGGGCGGGTGACCTTTGAACAATGACAAGCCGCATGCCTCTGTTTGATCCAAGCGTATGCTCTGAGATACATGCATGTTATAACTCATTTCCACGAGTTGTCAAAGCTGTTCTACATGTTATTTCCTTACACTTGTATATAATTATGTATATGTTTATATAAACCCCTCAAAAAAATCTATTATATCTCTGTTGCCAGGGCATAATCATCGCTTTGTTTAGTATAATTAGAAAGTGTGTTTATTCTTCATTAAAATGATACCAAATTTGTAATGATTTTGCAGTCATGGGATGAGCAGTACATCAGAATAAGGGGCAGGGTCAAAAGTGAAAAGTTGCAAAATGCACTCATAAGCACTCTTGTCTCTGTGACATAAAAGAGTGTCATTTTTGTAATGGACTGTGGGGCGATTGTACCCAACTGGTCATCCATGAATGTCAAATTCTATAAAATCATGAAAATGAAATTCATGCACTATGGTGACATGTCAGACAAGATTCGCTTGTGTTTAGTCATGAACTTTCCAAAGCATCATACAAAATTGAATTTAAACTTTAAAGTTTCTATCGTGCTCTTTCTTTTTTTTTTACAGGAATGAATTCTTGTGAAACAATATGTTTTGCATTATTTGTTTGAATGCTTATAAATGTTTGAATGATAATGCATGATTGTTTTAGTGCTTGCATGTTTGTTCGACTTCGTGCATGTGTGTTTATGTGCAGTGTGTATACTTTGCTCATTGAAGATCATCTGATATCACAGCAGCCCTGCACACTCTTCAAGGAAGAAAGAAGAATGAATGCACAGCCCGAACAAAAGCGGTGAGTTTTGCAGCTTTTCACTTTTGGCCTTGCCGTTTACTTTGATGTACTGCACATTCCATGACTGCAAGATCACAACAAATGGGGTATTGTTGTAAAGAGGAATGAACAGACTTTCTAATGATACTAAACATAGCGATGATTAAACCATGACAAGAGAGGTATAATCTGTCATACTTGAGTTTCCAAACTCTTTTGAAGGGTTTATATATTCTGCATTCTAATTATTATGGTATGTAAACGTTAAGACATCAGCAAGGGCAATGACAGCTAATTACCAGCTTCTAAGCCTCGGACGAGTGATGGTATAGAAGAAAGCTTCGGTAGGTCTTTAGAGTGATGATCAAGTAGGGTACTGATCAGATCTGGTGATGGGCTAGGCGAGATGAGCAAACTTTACTTTGTACTAAAACTTGAAATTCATATTTCCGTTTCATTACTTGTGGAAAGGAATTCTTTTTAATACATTATCAGCAACACTCAATGTGACACCAACACTATTAAACTGTTTTTTAAAGCTTCATTGTGTGGAAGAATCTCAACACCGAGGGGAACATCAGCGTTTGGGGAACCGATGCAACGCATTCATCTCCTTTGACGAACATAGGGATATAAATTTATTTCTGGTGTTTCGTTTCAGTGGCACCAGAGGCCTACGTGCATGAACTACTGACCTTTAAATCAATAACCCATTTACTCCAACCATCAAACGATGACATCTGTCTATTCCCATGATACTGCAGATATAATATATATTTTTAAAACTGTTATTGTCTTATAACTGATACGAGATCGTTTAAGAAAACACCACCCATATCTTATTTACTGCAAAATGCGTCACGCGATCCATCATTTCTTGGCACTGCACCAACAGGTGAGTCAGCATCTAGACTAGAAATTATCCAAGCTCTAGAAATAAACTGCATGATCATCATCAGGGGCATAATCTTACATGTTTTGCAGGCAGGGGTGCCTCGGATTATTTTCAACATTTTCAGGAACATCCAATAGGCTTCCCCCACGACACCGAGAGCCCTCAAGACCTACGTGTCGGTTTCATGGGCATTTTGACAACTGTTCTGATGTTTCAACAGTGCAATTGGATGTCCCACACCTACTTGCTCATTTTAAACCAAAAATTATTAACGTATTTAATACCATTATGTTCGATAATCTATCTAAATCTATATCCCTGTGTTCGTCAAAAGAGATGAATGCATTGCATGAGTTCTCCAGACGCTGGTGTTCCGCTCAGTGTTGAGATTCTTAAAAACAGTTTAATATAGGGTTGGACGGTTGGTGTCACATTGAGTGTTGCTGATAATGTATTAAAAAGAATTTATTTCCACAAGTAATGAAACGAAAAGATAAATTTCAAGTTTTAGTACAAGTACAGTTCGGTATTATACAGTCACAAATTTTCCAGTGTGCCAACCCTTTTTCTTCTCATTACTGCATGAATGTAGTATTTGCCCCGCCCTCGTCTATTGTGCGTGTGCTAAATGTAAGATCATTATTTTTTTTTCTAATTACAGTGAAATTATCCACTCATATTGTATCTCATATACATAAATGAATCACATGTACGTATTTTATACCATAACGTTGTAGTTCTGTGCATACACCCGACACTTTAACCCCTCTTAGCACTTCAGCTCATACACATTCTACACTCCAAAGTGCTAACGCCATACCTCACACACACTCAAACACACAGCAAACTCCCTTAATTTTGCCCCTCGCATGAAGCTTGCGCAGTATGCTGCATTTTATGATTCGCACTACCTTGTCAGCTCTGAATAGATGATGAACTTGTGATTATCTTGTGATTATCATATATAAGAAGTGAAGGTAGAGACAGGGAGACAGCATATGAGGAGGGATAGTAAGAGAGATTTGTTCTATTCAGTTTGTTGACTATTTTTTTTTCTGCTTTGATAATGACCTCCCCGCTTGGGGGGGGGGGGGGGGTAAAGCCAAAGGTGTTTTTTTTTTAAACGTAGGAATTTAGTTAGTGACTCTACGTCTATAAATGAGCCGTTTGTTTTATTCATTTATTCCATTGAGGACACTCCAAACCATTCTTTTCTAGTACGTATACAATTAGGTTCCTCATTTATCCAATCATATTTTATTTAAAAATAAGAAGAAACCCTCGAGAAAAAGACATGAATTTTACTATCCCGACTGACAGCCTGGGGGAGTTTTTACTCTCTCATTCAAGGAAAAGTTCTGTAGTTGATTCTGTTAAGGAATGATATATCTGCCATCTCGTAGTCGGCTAGATCGAGTGGGTGATACTCAGTGTGCTTCCTTCATGAAGGTCAGTGTTCGATGCTGTGTCGATTCTTTCGAATGTCATTGTCAGGATGTGATGTTAAGAATAGAGTCCCTAGACCTGGGGGCGTTTCATCAAGTGTCTTGTCGGTGATTGTTACCGACAAATTGGCTCTCAGCCAATCAGATGCTAGGATTTCAGTAGCTTATAACAGTTGTCGGTTAAATTCAATGACAAAACACTTGATGAAACGCTCCCCTGATTGACGTCTACATAACCCACCCCACACACAGCGCATGCGCACACACACACTCACTCACAATCACACGCTCATACCACGTGATTAGTAATGGTGTTACGGCATATACAGTTCCCTTGACGGATTTGCTAATGTTGCCAAATCCTCCCGCCGTAGCTAGGACTCTCAGCGAAATTAGCCAGCGCCATCACTTAAGAAACGGGACCAGACTCGACTCTTACGTTTTCTGCTATGTGGTTAGTGTTATCACTTTGATATCCAGCGTTAAAATGTTATCTGTTATGCCTACTTTGTTTTATTGCTTTGTTTAATACATGCACAGAACTGTACTGTCAATGATGAAAACAAAAGTCTCCTCTACGTGTCTCCTCTATCTTGTGCTTCAGACGAAACAATGAATGATACTTTAATATCGAATACGCCGGACGATTTTGCTGACAGAAACAAACCCGCCAAGAGACTGTATCTGCCGGCAGTCTGTTAAGTTGTTACAATTCTCACAGCAGTGAGAGCATGAGCACCTTTCAAGTCAGGGGAGATATTTATAATAATAATAATATTAATATGTCCATTTATATAACGCAGCTACTATACTCTACTGCGCTTAATACAAAGTATCACATTATTATCCCGGCTTTAGCCGAGCTGCCATGATAGGCGCTAAGGCATTCAAGGAATTTCTTCCTACCGGGTACCTATTTACTTCACTTGGGTGGAGAGTGGCAAATGTAGATGAATGTCTTGCCAAAGGACATTAGCGCCGCGGCGGGATTCGAACCGCGAACCATGTGATCCACAGTCCGGTGACGTATCCACTAGACCTCGACACCTCTATGATGCCGGTGAGATTAGGGTAGGGCTAGGGTTAGAATTGGAATTACGGATAGAATTTGTCCTCATCGCAATGGCAGTCAGACCCAACTTCGGAAAACCGAGCACAGGTTTATACTCCGAAAACTGCGTATAGAGCAAGATGAATATAGAGCCCTCATGGTTCAGTGCGAGACAGTGTGTACAAAAGCAATGGGAGAGCTCCTGCAATGTCGACCTGCTGTTGATAATATAATTTTCAAAAATAATGCTGCCGATATATTAATTTTAAATGTTTGTCATTTGAAAGTCATTTCATATGTGAATCATTCACGGATTTTGAAGGTAATTGACACGCAGCATTATTTTTAAGAATATATATATATCTTTGGCAGGTTGACTTTGCAAGATTTTCCCATGCCTTTTGTACACACTGCCTCGCACTGAACGATGAGGGCTCTATATTCACACGCCGTTTTCGGAGTATATACCTGTGCTTGGTTTCCGAAGTTGGGTCTGACTGAATGGGGGAAATAGATGTGTGAGCGAACACTGGTGTGTAATCGTAAAAATAAAATGCTGAACCTTTATCGTCACCTTTTATTTCAATTTCGCCTATATTTCAAGGATTTCTTGAACAACACGAAGCAATCTGTCCGGGCGGATAAGACTGATCAAAATGAGCTTTTCCGTTGGAACACCTGTTGTACCAATCTTATCACCGTCTACTGCTCAGTGCTCGATTGATTTCCCCTGGATAAAATTTGAGGAATCTCTCATTTCAAGAGGTTGGCTACATTAGAGGAAGAAAAACTACAGACGGGTGACGCAAGGTATATTCCTGCCCAAGTTTACACTGTCGACTAGTCCTGAATTTTTCAGTCAATGCTATATAGTAAGTACTATATGTGGTCTATTAAACTCTAGCACAAAGGATTAATATACAGATAAATCGTCATTATGACATGACACCGATCAACTTGGGGCAACAGCTATATTTCATTTTCCGTACCTGTGCGTCTCTGAATGTTTCTATGTCTCTCTCTCTCTCTCTCTCTCTCTTCCTCTCTGTCTCTCCCTCTAGGTCTGTCCCTTTCTCTCATTTTCTCCCACTAAATGTGTATTAATACCTCGCTTTAAAAAAATGAATGTATACTTGTAATATAGTTTGTAGCTGTTTAATCATTGTACTTTGTGTTCATGGTATCTCGCCCATTGGGCTGCCATGTAGATTTCGATAATTGCTGTTCCGTTCAGTTAAAACAAAACATTCTAATATTACTGCAAATATGACACGGTTACAATCGATGAAAAAGATGAGAGAGAAAGAGGTTTGGAGATAGAGTGAGAGGAGAGAGGGGGGGGGGGGGGGGTGTATAATAACCGGTCTGCGATGAAATGTTGTAAATCAATCTGTCTCAATATCTTCGTTTCTTCCTAATATTGTTTTGCTATCACCAAGTCTCTTATTCTGAAACTGTTTCTTTTCCAACGACACTTTTGATATAGTTCAAAGTTTTAGATTATCCATTTGTTTTCACTTTGAAATTTGTTTCACTGAAAATGATACTAGGTGTAAAAAAATTCAAAAAAACTCAAAAGTTAAAACTCGTATCAGACTGAGGTTTTCACATTGTAAATGTGAAAGATGTCAAACTTAGTTGGACTTAGTTTTAAGATAAATCTTTGAATACTCTTCTAAAGATGATGCTCTGGATATCTACTTAGTTTTACTCTTTTTGAAAAAGCAAGGCCACAGAATCTGTATGTATCAGTTAGTAATTCAGAACATAACAATACCACTGTGCATCGCCCCTGTCATTTCTGCCAAAGTTTTACCGCCCAGTGCCATTAATGATTCATGGCTCTGGTTAAAAGAGGTCCTCTGGAATTTCATCTGCTCTGCAGAATAGTAATTGTTGTGTTCTGAATTAATCATTTATACGCATCATTTCTGGCCTTGATTTGTCCAAATGTGAAAATCCAATTAAATAGTCAGAGAATTATTTTCAAAGAAAAAAAAATTACGGTAAATTAATTTGACATCCTTCTACAAATCCTTAGTCTCATACGACTAACAACTGTTTAGTTACTATACGGTATCATTCGCCAGAAAGCTTCTACAAATGGGTTATTTTTTTGTTTTCGTATAAATGATAATACAAGTCTACTATAATTAATTCTGATATAACATAAAATTAAACACTGTGTATCTATAGGCCTATTCATTTATATAATTTATTCTGACAATTCACTCATTTCTTCAGTTCATCGTCATCATCATCATCACCATCGTCGTCATCTTCTTAAATATCGTTATCGCCCTCATCACGATCATCATCCACATCCTGTTCATTTTCATTCTCGTGATCATTGCCATTATGCATTATTACTATTATCATCAACGTCATCTTCATAATTCTTATCATCATCATAATCATCATTCTCATTATTATTGTCATTATCATTACTCTCATCATCATCATCATCATCACCATCATTCATTAGTATCGTCCTCATCATCATTATCGTCATTCTTATGATCATCATCATCATCATCATCCTCATCATCATCATTCTTATCATCATTATCATCATTACCATTCTCATCCCCATCCTCATCATCATCATTCTCATCATCATCATTCTTATCATCATCATCATCATTCTTATCCTCATCATCATCATCACCACCATCATCATCACCATCATCATCATTCTCATAATCATTCTTATCATCATCATCATCATTAACATCATCATTCTCATCATCATCACCATTATTATCATCATCATTACTATCATCATCATCATCATTGTCAAATTTGTGAAATGTGAAATTTTGTTTGTTATTCACATTTTATTTCACTTATCTTTTTCCTGCACAAACGAGCTTCATAGTAGAGATTATATTACAAACGTGTACATAGTCCATCCTGTATGCTGGTCTACTAAGTCCCCATCATAGTACCTGAGACCCAGTTGCAACAACCCTAAGCTTTCTGCAAGCCAGAGTATATTTCAGGAACCGATGCAGGGTAACAGTACTACATGAGGTCGACTAGGTAGACGGAGGACCATTTACATCGAATTGCTGAAAGGCCAAATAAAATGTTCAATGTTAGTGATGCAGATAACAAGATATTAAAAATATCAACCACACAAAAAAAAATCTTGAATTTGATAATCATTTTCAATATCGTAGCAATTACCAATATATATTATCACTATCATTCTCATCATTATCATTATCAACCTCATTATCATCATTATCATTCTCATTCTCATCTACTAAGTGCCTATCGAAATCTGTGAGACACTATTTCATCAACCCTAAGCTTTCTGCAAGCCAGAGTATATTTCAGGAACCGATACAGGGTAACAATACTACATGAGGTAGACTAGGTAGACGGAGGACCATTTACATCGAATTTCTCAAAGGCCAAATAAAATGTTCAATTTTGGTGACACAGAAAACAAGGTATCAAAAATATCAAGCACACACAAAAAAAGATCTTGAATTATTTACTTTAGAAATGTGTAGGAGGCAGATATGATATTAGTTTACAAAACGAGTTTACCACTTGCTATTATGTTAATATCATGTCTGCCTCTCAAACCGGATGATTAACTCTCTATTGTTAATACAGTTGTTATTTAAAATATTTGGAAAGGTACAATTGCCTCACTTTATCCTCCTCTTTTCATCCCTATTTCTCTCTGTATCCTCTTCTCTTTCTCTCTCTCATTATTTTATCATTATATTTTATCTCAAAGGGCTTTCATGCTGTCAAGCCTCGGCTTATTATGAAAACCCTCTTGTTTGATTTCTCTTTCTATAATCCTACTGTTAGCCTTGTAGTTTAAGATATATTAATGTCATGATGTTCCATTGTATTGTATGTCGCATAATTTGTATAACATGCATTCCATTATTTCATGAATTGAGAAATCAAGCAGAAATAAATAAATCAAATCAAATCAAATAGGTGATTTTACACATATCCTAATATGAACCAGCTTTTACATCCTACACACAGAAAACGCCTGATTAAAAATGTCCGTGTATAATCGCATTAGGAATTTGGTAATTTGATTAGAAAAGATGCACTTAAAATAACCAGCCAACGGGGTAAAATTTACCATATTTCTGTTGGCTACCGGTCAACCCGGAACTCTGGTAAAGGTTAACACTCTTTTGTGTTAACATTTTACAAGGATTTGTTTAGTATACGGAATACGTGTTCACTGTAGACTTGATTAGATTATGTGGAGTATTGATGTCAATGTTAACAAAATGAAATTCATTGACACGAACTTACTACAGGGACTTATGAGTGCATTGTTATAAAAAAGTTCAATAATTGATTGAGTTACCTATATATTTAAGTTTAAATATCAATGAGGATGAGACTCTATACTTTGTCCATTGTTGTTTTTTCTTCACATTAATGAAATTATTAAGCCATCCTCGATCCTTGCTTTCATCAAATATGCAGATGTTACATATATTACACTCTTCCGTATAAATATCATGTTACAGACTATGTTCAGATGTTAGAAAGATATCTGTCATGAACTGTAAAACTACATAATTATGGAAATAATACCATGTCCAATTTATAAACATGTATGAGTTGTAACTGGATAAAAATGATTGTACACAACGTTGGGGTATTACACCCTGTACAACGTGCAACTGGAAATCAGTATATTCGTAATACATAACCACTACCAACCCACCAGGGGGTACTACAGTACCCCTATCACCCCTAAATCGAAGGTTCGTGAATGTCTTCAGATGTACAGTGGAAACGTGTAAGGAAAAGACAACCATCCAATTTAATTTTATTAAATTCAGGGTTTATGGAAAACTGCTATAACTATATTTACAAATACAATTTAGCACAAAAAAAGAAGCTGAAATGCGAAATAGGAATACAATTTCAACCTGCAACTATAAATATGCTTCTATAATTTCATTGAGTTGAATAATGCTGCTCAAATATGAATTATGCAGGGCCGTACAGATAATTTAATTTTAATCCATTTAATCCTTTGGACCCTGAGAGTGTAATTAGCAGACGTCAGAAGCTGGAAAGGGGTATAGCTGAAATGAAGGCATGGATGTGTTTGAACAAGCTTAAGCTCAATGATGCTAAGAGTGAATTTTTAATTCTTTCATCTCAGTATCAGAAGGTTGATTTACAACACTATTCCATTCGAATTGGTGATTCACATGTATTACCTAAAACACGGCTCGTAATCTTGGAGTGTTATTTGATAGTAATATGACAATGAATGATTTTGTACATAAAACATGTCAGTCAATGTAGTTTCATCTACGTAGTATCAGTAACATCAGAAAGATATTGTCAGATAAAACAGTTGCCACTATAATTCATGCATTTGTAATTTCTCGTCTTGACTATTGCAATTCTCTTCTGTACAATGTGTCATCTTCTCAAATAGCTAAACTACAAAGAACACGCTGCTGCCAGAATATTGTCTAGGACACGTAAAAGGGATCATATTTCACCAATTTTGAAAGGGTTACATTGGCTACCAGTCAGAGAGCGTATCGAGTATAAAATTCTGCTTATTACTTGGAGGGCATTACATGGTTCTGCCCCCTCGTATATTGAAAATCTAATTTCTGAATATGTACCAACTCGCTGTCTGCGTTCTTCTGGCAAAAATCTTATTGTGGCACAAAGAACGAAATCATCTCTTGGTGACCGTGCCTTCATAGCTGCGGCGCCTAGTTTATGGAATAACTTACCT
The DNA here is from genome assembly GCA_025617745.1 of Heliocidaris erythrogramma. Classification (NCBI taxonomy): domain Eukaryota; kingdom Metazoa; phylum Echinodermata; class Echinoidea; order Camarodonta; family Echinometridae; genus Heliocidaris; species Heliocidaris erythrogramma. The sequence continues at coordinate 31,416,295 of CM046871.1, read as the reverse complement.
CCTAATATCCGTGCCATAGACACTTTGGATTCTTTGAAGTCAAAATTGAAGACAGTACTTTTCTCTAAAGCATACAGTGAAATGTAATTCAACACAGATTTGTAGTATTCTTCAGTCCATTCTATTTCTACCTTCTTGCTTCTCTCATTTTCATCATGCGCCTCGGAATAGTTAACTAGATAGATGGCGCAATATAAGTGCGTTGTATTATTATTATTAATAGAAATGATTAATGTGGGGTTGTTTGTGTTTTGTTTGTTTGTTTTTTCAAGAAAAAAAATTCTCAGTGTAAGGTAGGTTAAACAATTGGAAGCTTATAATTCTTTTAATCTACATTAAAACAAAAGAGACAATGACATTTTAAAATGCTTTCAGATATTTCGACTAAACACATTAACCAGAGTAAGTATTTTTCTAAAGAAAATGAATATGAAAGTGAGTATTTTCTAAAGAAAATTAATATGAAAGTGAATATTTTCTAAACAAAATATTTAATCAAACATGTAAACTAGATATAGTCATTTCACCTACGTGTTTTACACAAAACCTGTATGAAATGTATTCCTTCATCAACAACTAAGAACATGAAAATCTATGAAATTTTCTGTACAGACCAAATGGGAAAGGAGCTTGCCAGGATACGTCACCGAGTTGCTATATTGTGTTTGATTGATTACAACTTCAAAATTCATAACTTCCTTACCTTTCGTCGGATTTTGCTCAAAATTTCCCTAATCTGTTTCACTTTTTATCATTTTTTTTGTGCCTTCATTCAAATCAACTAAATAGCAAGGTGGGCTTCCCCATTAACACCCATGTTTGATAGTAGCCTTTATTAGTAGCACTTATCGTTCCTCCTGGCATACCGGATTGTAATAAACACGATAAATTCTTCATTCTGCCTCCTACATATCCATATTATATAATCAATGTAATGAGATGCTGACAATGAGCACCGACTGACCAGTTCGGCTTAGAGGAAAGGACGCCTTCTGCACACAGCAGAACACCAATGATCGAGTGATTGGAGATAACACACTCAGAACTACACCTCTTAACACCTATTGATAGTGTTTCAACAACACCGAAGGTCTAGGAGCAGTAATCCTGTATTACAGTCACCTACCATGTCTACCTAAACACATTTAGGGGCACCTCCTCCAGTTTTTATGGATCCCTGATGAGTGTTTCACAACCGAATGCCTGGGTGCAATAGCCCCTGGTCTCGCATTACCTATACAGTTGTACAACCAACACCTATTCAGGGGCACTTCCTTAAGTTTCCATTCGTTCGATCTTGATCAGTGTTACATGAAGAAAGTGAATTTTCCTCGTTTCATTAACACTGCCTGCCTAATTAGTTTTTCACTTTTTGAAAAAATCAAGACCGCAAAAGCTGGTTCTATAAGTAATTAACACTTATGTTGGGGTGGGTTTGGTCTGTGTGAGCAGTGTGGTCTGAAGTTTGTGTTGACGGTTCCCTGCTTCTGTCCGCATTCTGGCTTGAAATTCTCGACTAACGTTTTTGAGAGCTTTACACTATATGAACATGGGGAACAAAGAAGCGGACAAAATATACAGCTCCTCATTGTACCTTTCACAATTGCTCTGGTTGACAAAAGAACATCCCTTGATTGCTATTATGTAAAAGTATGTAGAACATGTGTTACATGCATATTCATCTGTTCTACTTATTTTATAAAATAGCAATGAACGGGGTGTTCTTTTGTCTACCAGAGCAATTGTGGAGAGTACAATGAGGAGCTGTATATTTTATCCGCTCTCTTTGTCATCGTGTTCATAGTGTATAGAACCCAGATCGCACAATTGACATCGTGCATTCCAGTTTAAATTCCAAAACATGTTTTTTGATCAAAAACAGTCAACCATTCGTGACGTAGGACATCAAAACGTTGGCAGAAATGGCAGGTGCCATACACAATCATGGTATTGTTTTGTTCCGAATTAATTGCTGATTTCGTGGCCTTGATTTTTTTTTAAAGTGAAAATCTAATGATATATGCAGTGCATTATTTTAAAAAAAAGTATTAAAAGAAATGTCATAAAACTTGCTCACGGTAAATTTGACATTTTTTCAAAGGTTAATCAAATCTTACTCATTTTAGGGTCTGTTTTTTTAGCCTAAGCAGGGCAGTCCTTATTATGCTAATTAGATACCACTCTTTAATTTGTTCTGATCTTAGTTCTAGTCATACTGCGTTGCAATAAAAAAGGAAAATATAATAAAAACACATTGCTAGGAATGCAAACAAGTGTTGTTGCCTTTATTATGTGCATAATAAAAAAGAATATAATAAAATGACAAAAAAAATAATTAAAAAGAACACCTGGATGCATGCCTAGCAATGCAGTATGAATATAACGAAGAGAACAAATTAAGATTTCTAATTGGCACAATGAGGATTGCCATGGCTTAATTAGGCAACAAAAAGAGCCTAAAATGAGCAAGATTGTGACAAAGACAGTTATTATTAATTTCTTCTTAATTATACCACATTGTTCCATGCTAGAAGAAAGCGTGTAAAATCTCCTGACACATATATTGACTCTCTTACTTCTGTACCAAAACTAATAACTAATTATACTACTGGTTTATCTCTCTTTCTAAAAAATAAATATGGAGAGACCAGATTAATAGCATCATTATCAACCCCAAACGTTAGGCCGACCAAAGTCCACATTTATTTAGCTTCTGTTTAACACGTTGATTGATTACTGAATTCTGTCATTCATATAGGCTTAATGCGGGAACCACCCGATTCCAGTATGCAAAGGGTTAATTGCTAGTGTTTGCTCATGTAATGAAATTTAAAGATGGACATTTTCACCGTCTACAAAGTTACTGGTCAGTGGCTCAAGGGATGTACATCTTATACACAAAGCACATCGCCAGGAACTGAGAATACGACATAATTACAGGCATTGCAACCAGTATGATCAACGAGTGTACGGCACAGTCTTCTGCGACAACAGCGGTATATATCCCACACTATACCGATTTCTTAACTTTAAAAAGTTTGAGTTCTGGTAAGGGTAAAACATCGTTTTACCCTTTCTCATTATTTCAAGTCAGTTTAGGAGAATATCATAGAAGAAATGCCCCTGAAAAGAATTGCTCTTCAAATACATTCATATTCGAAATAGCTGAAAACATGAAATTAAACTTAGACCAAACTGCCATGCTACATGTGTTGCAGTCCTATATACACATTTATGTGTGTGTAGTGTATGTGATTTATACAGCAAGATCGAGTCCTATCATTTTGATGGTTCCGAAACCTCAGAGTGTACACCAGTTCTTATCTACATAATTAACCTTCCCCAATTACTTCTAGACAGTTTCTTTCAAAATGTAAAAGCATGACTAGAACTCAACTATATTTTTAACCTTGGACCAAACACTGTATTCACCCTAACCTCATATTAATCCTAGCCCAAACCCAACTGTATCCCAAGCGCTAGGGTATATATAACCATATGTCTTTGACGAAATAAAGCCCTGGGCAATTGCTACCACATAATATGTTTGAGCGCCATATCAATCAAACGCCTTCTTAAAGGGATTGTATAGTTTTGGTGGCCCTAACAAAACTTTTTGTCAGATTTCTTAAATTTTAGTTAATAAATAGCAAGATACTAGCATTACCATAAAAGCTACTGTGAAGATTTTTTCCTCCTCAAGTGGAATATTAAACAAATGGGAGGCAATAAATAGTTTAGATACCCAACCTGGGACGTAAATTCAAACAACGTCAATATGTACTATACACACGTGTAAAACCCATGAGAGATCGAAGGGTCCTAGCGTATAAATTCGGTACTTCACTCATTAACCCTTTCAGGACAGTAATTATTTAAGGGCTAACCTGATCACATTTCGTTCTTCAAATTGGCAAAAATAATATTTTTCCTTTAGTGCTACATGGTTCTAATAAGGTGTAATGTCTTTAAAAACAATATACACGGTTACGAATTTTGTCAAAAGGTTGAAAAAATTGGCAAGTTAATAAAAAAACAATGATTTTGAACCTCTCAGTTCTTGTCAATCAAAGGATTTTGAAGGTTATTCTCGTTTTTACAATTCCTGGAATCAAACGCAATATGTTCATGCAACAAAAATGAACATAGAATGTTTTGTTCTTTCTACTCTTGCCAAAACAGAAAATGTGGTTAATTGTCTTGAAAGGGTTAAATGCTGGCGGCCTACGTGTAATAAATAATGACCTGTAAACACAATAACCTATTGCTGCCGTACACTAACCCCAACCAGCAAACAATTACACCTGTCTATTCTCAAGAAGTTCCAGATATGATATCGAGCTATTTAATAATTTTTAACTTAGAAATATTAATATCGAAATGTATGTAATAGATTACCAAGATACGGATAGGTTATATTTGCTTAAAAGGAGAATGAAACTCGACAAACAATAGCTGATAATCATGTGGAAAATTTTCAGCATGTTCAAAATATCTTGAATATACTCCTATCTGATTACTCAGTAAGGAGAACACATGTCTCTAAAGTGTCCTAGATATTATTCCATTGGGGCTGCCAATTTGAAAATTTGTGTTGTCAGAGTTGGACATGTCCATTTACCTGTACACAATGGGTATGATGTTACATAATGAATAGCTATTGACTACAACTAAAGCCACCAATGCAAAATGGCAGCCATCTTGGTACCCCCAGCATCTCGCACAGGTGATCTCGGAGCAGTTGTATGTAGGTCTTGGTCATCTCTTTGAAGGATGGACAAACCTTTGTCTGACCAAGCAACAACTTGCGCATGCCAAATCCTCCTTAAACAAAATAAACTGCCCCACCTATGAAACAACTGAACCAGATATCTTGACACAAATAGGTTTTATGACAGGATAAAAGTATCTTCATTTGAATGTACATGATGACAAAAGTGGTTTGAGAAAATCCAGTGTTATGCATTCCACAGATGATCATGAATGTCATTGTAGTTAGTGTACAGGTCAGTGGGTATCTCACAGATAGAACTGCTCTGATATTACTTTGTAAAGAAAATGACAGCCCCAATGAGATAATGTCTAGCAAAGAAACTGCTACTGTTCTCTTTATTAAATAACCATATAGGAGTAATTTCAAGATATTTATAATAGGCTGACAATAATCTACATGATTATAGGCCAATGTTTGTCGCCTTTCATTCCTCTTTAACTAGTCCTCCTATATAAACCGAATAATTAGAATCTTTGCTTAAAATTTGGTAAGCCTTCCATACGTACATTCACTGTCATAAGTTCATTCAAATTGAAATCATTATTTTACGCAATAAAGCCTATGGATAATAATTTGTAAATTTCGAACTCTCAACGGACTATATCTTCATTTATTTTTTGATGTACTCAACCAAAATAGTAAGTTAATCATCACGTTATATATAACTCGAGAAATATTTGAGAAAATTAGTCATTCAAAAAGCAAAGTATACATATCACGATTTTTTTTAATGCAGTTTTATGAATTTTAATTATAAGTTATGCGCCTGTACATGAACAAATTAAGTGAATAGAGTATACAACTTACACACAGCAATTTCAATGACGAATCGCAAAGTGAAACTCTTTTTTTTTTCTCGTACTGGCTGCACTATAACCCATAATGTCATAACCAACAGTTCAGAAAAAACAATCAAATGTGGGTAAGGAAATTCTGCATACTTCTGCATAACAGTTGTCGGGGGGGGGGGTACTTTTTGGTTTGAGTGTGTGTATATGTATATAAATATATATATATATACAAAAACATATATTTGACTAACGGGTACATTAGGTCGACAGTTAACAATGCAGTTTATTTCGTCATAATAGAGACCCCTACATTAGGTCGACAGTTGGTACATTAAGTCGACAGTTGAACAAAGAAAAAGAACAAAAACTGTCCTCCTAATGTACCCGTTAGTCGTTTATATATATATACTAGCAGAAGCAGCCCGTGGACATCCACGGGCGCTAGCTGTGTTTATAATTAATCACCGTACCGTACATTTGTTACAATAATCAAGTGAATAAATACAAAAGTCGGGTAAAGTTATTTTTACCAAGAAGTATTTACAACATGTCCATTGGCGGACCAGGGGGGGGGGGTGCTTCTGGCCCGTGCCATCCCCACCCCCCCCCCCCCCGTTCAATGGCAGGAAAGTATGCATTTTGAATGAAACTTTCTTTTTTTTTTGCTTGTCAGAGAATTATGGAGGGACCCCCATAACCACCCCCTCCTGAGCGAATTTTCTAGGTCTGACGAAAAAAAAATTCTCGCCACCCCCCCCCCCCCCACCCCCGGTCTGCCTTTTCCAGAAGTTGACAAACCTGCACTTGTTTTCCCCGCCTTATACTAAATTCTGGATCCGCCCCTGATCATGTGAATATGTCTTATTTATCCAAAGCTTGCATGAGTTCTGAAGAAAATTCCTTTTAATCTTGATGAAAATTGATGATATGGATATAATAATGTTCGAGTAGAATATCCATGCATAGACCTAGAGGGAGCGGTTTGATCTTGCCATGTTTTATTAATACTCAGAGTAACATCCATAATTAGCGGTACGTCCCCTGTAAAGGATGCAATAATGAGAAAAAATGAATTTGTCATTTTATTTTCAGGGGGATTATGGCCCCCTTATATGGGTCTTGGGAGGACCGACGGATTGACTTCCCCCCTACTACCCCCCCCCCCCCCCCCCCCCCCCCCCCTCCAGCTCCCCCATTCCATTGTCATCCCATCACCCCCAGGGCGAGGGGAGAAGGGATTAATATCATTATACGTATTCATAATCATTATGGAAATATTTTCGAAGGAATTTTCTTATCAGATTTTCTGATAAAGTGTCAAATTACCGGTAGAGAACGTCGTGAAACATACACACTAAAACTGTGTGTGTGACCATGAAGCTTCAAATGATGTAACTCTATACCTGTATGATGACCTGTACACGTACGTGCGAACGATCTAACACGTGTGTATAATACTGTACTGTACACTGAAGCCATGCGGATATATGGCCATGCTGTTCTTTGGCATAGCTCCCCTTCACAGGGAAAGGTATATGGGTTGGCTGGGCCTGAAGCTACAAACCCGCTTCATGGGTTGGTGGAATTATTAGGCCTACTCCCTGCGGAAATTCAATGTTTAAAAATGAATTTATGAAATATGGACGGGACGTCAGCCCTCAAGAAGTGCCTCCCACCACCCTAAGAACCCTTCCCCACCCGTGGGTACCAAAAGGCGGGGACCGAAAGGGCCAGGGGAGGAGCCTATTTGAACCAAAAAAAGAGCCCGAAATCCTTAGTGTATTATATTATAAGATATATTATATATATATATATATATATATATATATATATATATATATATATCTATAATTAACAAAATTAGTTTCATACTTTAATCCAACGGTTCATTTATTCCTGTCACAAATTTTCGACGTTTCCTAGAATCATTCTCAAGCGATTACATATTATATATATACTCTCGTGGAAATAAATACAATACGATATTAACATGGCTAAAGAAATGAGAGAATAATGGTTGCATAGCAATTATGTGATATATTGATATACTGAGATAATGAAATTAGGAATATTTTATTACATTTAGCCCAAGTACGAGGAAATAATGTAAAAGACGATTTTCTTTATCATCTTTAAGACTTTATCTGGGAAGTACAGGGTTTTATGGAAAATGTTCATGTTCATGGTATAAGTTCCATGTTTACGGGCATTGCAAATGAGTTGGAAAAACGGAAATGTTATGAGTCTTAAACCCGAGTTAAATTGTACTAAAACTTGAAATTTATATTTCTGTTTCATAACTTTGTGGAAAAGGCATTCTTTTCAATAAATCAGCAGCAGCAGCGCTCACAGTGAAATCTATCTTACATGTTTATGTGTTCGGGTTTATTTTTCGGACGGCTCTCGACACCAAACACAACACCAAAGGACTGGATATGCGGTGAATTCATAACAGCAGTCTGATGAACACAGTTATTAAAATTGATTTCCGGTGTATCACCAACGGCCTACTCTCGGTAGGTAATTACTTCTAACACGATTTTCCACCTTCCCCAAAGATCAAACAATGACATCTGTCTGTTCTTAAGATATCATAGATATAATTTGAGAAATAACTTACTATTACCTTATAATCAAGATGAGACAATTACGAAAATAGCTTGCAACCATTGAAGCCGATCCATCACTTCTTGGCCCTACACTAACAAACGAATCATCGTCTTGACAGGAAAACAAGCAAGCTCTTAAAAACTGGTTGTGCAGAACTAGGGGCTTGGATACCGGATTTAAATGAGGGTGACCTGGGGACCGTTTCATAAAACTTGTCATCAATGACAAGTTGCAATAACTGTTATAAGCTACTGAAATCCGTGCATTGGATTGGCTGAGAGCAAATTTGTTGGCAAAAACCACTGACAAGACACTTGATGAAACGCCCCCCAGGTGACCAGGCTTCTAGCAACAGAAATATTCATCGTCTCGAAACTTTTCAAAGCAAACTTAGCAGCGTGTCTTTATACAGTCATAATGTTGTATGCGTATGTAATTCAATCTTTAAAAGTTATGCAAATGTACAAGTAGAATTTACATGTACATATTTACAAGACAGTCTTTAAGTTGTATTTGTTCAAATTAATATCCTAGCACATTGACTAATGCAGGGTTAGAAACTGCCCACGGAACTTCTATATTTTGTTATCGTTTTGAAGAAATTAAGACATGAAATGAGAGCTAATATATGGCATATATACATATAATATATTCTCATCATACACCTCATGCTGGTTTGTATTAATGTGTTGCAATTTTCACAAAAGCAGTAGACATATGGATATCTTGATCGCATACATGATCTGCACTCGAGAAAGCGAATGAGCCAACTTAATGGACAAAACGTTCAGCACCTCAACAGTATCAGAGAAATTGTCAACGTTTCCAAAGCTTATTCAATTCCTTTTTTTATATACATTTATTTATTTTTTACTTATTTAGTCTTATTTTACCAGGGTAGCTTCATCAGTGATTTCAACACTGGTTTACAAGAAGGCCCGGCAAATTAACAAATATAGCATCGACAATACATTATAAGATATGAACGTTGCAGAAAAATCTTATTCAAATAAACAGTCAAAATGAATTTTCAATACAAAAGTGACCAAATGTGATTCAACCAGCAAGTATAAAATGAAAAGCAACTAATGATAATGATAATGATTAACAATTTGAAATGTTACCGAGACTGCATGAAAGAAAAATCTTTTGGGGGGAAAAATAGATATTTTGGGCTTTCAAATCATAGAATCGTGAATCATATCATTTAGATACAAAGTGAATGTATTAGAAATTATCTTTGAAAGTATGAAAAATATTTATATATAACTTCAAATATTTCTCTTATTTATTGGTATACATTTCTACTATCTATTCTATTACAAAAGGACGAGCAGAAGCAGAATAATTTCCATGCTTGTGTAATAAATCATCCATCATGTAGGTTAGGGAAAGGTTTTCATAATTTGTTGACTAATCCACACATATAGTAAGAGTGATCTACATGTATCATTCGGTTTGATCATTTTGAAAAGTCACACATAATTCTCAGTAACATCATAAAACTGATTTGTATTCTCTTAATCTTTTTCTTCTTTTTTTTAATAAAAGAAGATATACAAAGGAAGAAATATACATACTACTTTACAATTCAATGAAAATTGAAAGCATTGTATCATAAAACGTATAGAGGAGAAAAAAATGTCTGGCACACCAATTTTGTCATACTCCACTTATGCCTAATATCAATTTCACACACCTCTTTATAGGGAAGCGACACCATTACCCTAATATATATTATATCTAAAAAGGGGAATACGCTGAAAATTGATAGTGCATTGTAACCCTATCTTTCTCATGAAAGGAGGGAGTTTATACCCCATTAATGGTATGGATCTTGGGTTGCATTTAAGGCATTCATTAAGGTAATAAATCAGAATATAAGAATAAAAGATATTACTTGAATTGCAGTTTATCAAACCATAAAGATAATGAGTAAGACAATAGAAATAAAAGATCTTGCTTGAATTACAATTCATCAACTCATAAAGATAGTAAGAAAGACAATAGAAATAAAAGATCTTGCTTGGATTGCACTTTATTAATTAATAAAGATAGTAAGAAAGATCTTGCTTTGATTGCATAAGATTAAAAAAGAAAGACAATAGAAATAAAAGATATTGCTTTCATTGCAGTTTATCAAACCATAAAAATAATGAGACAGACAAGAGAAATAAGAGATCTTGCTTGAATTGCAATTCATCAACTCATAAAGATAGTAAGAAAGACAATAGAAATAAAAGATCTTGCTTGGATTGCACTTTACTAAATAATAAAGATGGTAAGAAAGACAATAGAAATAAAAGATCTTGCTTTCGTTGCATTTTAGCACCTATAAAATTAAAAAGAAAGACAATAGAAATAAAAGATCTTGCTTGTGTTGCAATTTGGTCACGTGGATTCCTCACCTTTGCCCAACACGTTGCATCGCGCGAGCCTCGGGAAAGCTCCATCTGTTGCTCCAGAAAGACATAAATACAGCTCATCTCGCCTAGCCCATCACCAGATCTGATCAGTACTCTACTAGATCATCACTCTGAAGACCTACCAAAGCTTTCTTCGATACCACCACTCGTTCGAGGCCTAGAATCTGGTAAGCCGTTCATATTCATCGTCATTCCTTGATATCGAAACGTTTACATACCATCAGAATTAGATAGCAGAATATATATATATATAAGAGGGGTATATGATTTCTCACAATTAATTACGCCAGTAATGTTTTCATCCGTTGTTGTTTCTATGTACATGTATAGTGGAAGAAACGACTTTTTTTGGCCGGAGCGTTCGCCATTTCTTGTATACCAGTTCTGTGCAGAATCATGTAAACAAGGCATTTATTTCCCCCATTGCTGTTTCAGTCAAGATGCGTGCTTTTATCGCCCTTCTCTTCGTGGCTGTCGCCACTGCCGAGCTGGCTCCACTGTTTGAGAACTCCGAGCCCATCCCAGGAAAGTACATCATCAAGCTGAATGTAAATATTATGGTTATTTAAAAAAAAACTAAATAAGGGTTGTAGTCGGGATATGCGGCACTAAGACCAAGACCAGAAAATAATATTTTCGTAAATGAGTAATTAAGCATTATATGGGAAAGATGGCGAGACCAGAACTGGACTCTTTCAATCATTGCTAATCGAGGACAAGTTTTATTTTTCTGTATTTCTAGTCAAATGAATCAACCTTTTTAAGAAAAGTTGACAAAACTGAAATTATTTTCTTTTTCTCTTCTCTATTTCTGAACCAACAAAAGTTTTGTGCTTAAAATACATGGATAAAAGCTATAGCGGAAAAAGTATTGGGAAAAATACAAATAAAGACAAAACCATTTCATCTCTTGTCAAAAATCCGTTAGTATCCAGTCAACATGTGCAATGTGGACAGAAATTGATTTAATTGTATTAATTTAAGTTGTTGTTTTATTTGTTTGTTTTTTGCTCTGGAGAAATGTTTCAGCTGGACCTGCGGCTTTGAAATACGGGTTGGCTGTTCCGATTGATAAGTCCGCTTTCCATTTCCCGAAAACTCTTCAGGAATAATAAAAAAAATACAGGACTCTTTCATTCCGTTCGTAACAGTTCTATAACTGATCTGACTCCTTTCCTGGTCAAAATGATTTGTTTTTATTGCAACCAAACATGTCATTACTACTATTACAGGATGAATTCGACGTTGATGAAATCGCCGCCACCGTCAGTCTCTCCGGTGGAAAAATTGGCAACATTTTCAGACACGTCCTCAATGGATTTGCTGCCGAACTCAGGGATGATGTGCTCGACATTGTAAGTTAATGTGAATTTAAGCTTCCTTACTCGCATCGGCTTCTGAAGAGGGTGGTTGTGGGCACGGGTTTGAACGAAGCTCTCCTTTCCCCTGAGTGAAAAGAGAGAAAAGCGGAGTGAAGGACCTTCTCTGTGGTGTTTTGATTCATGCATGAGTGTTATTTCCAATAATATCTAAAGTTCAGAGGGGCTTTCTGCAAACGGAGACAAACACACACACACCCACACCCACAAGGGTGCGCTCAAAACACACTTTTTTGTAATTGTGTTACACTGCACACTTTGGGGTGGGGCCTGTACACAGGAAAGGGGGACGTAATGCTTCACATACATCATTAATCAGCAAATTTAAGAAGTGCTATCATCTTCCATTTTTTCAGTTAAGCTTCGAATGGCCGGGGACTCCCCGTCCTCCAAGTAAAAGTGTTTATGTTTATCGTCATGTCATAGACTCCTTATATCACTAAAATTAAATTACGCTGCTATGTTCATATAAATGCAATAAAAGGTAATGACAGCAGCCCTTTTAAGCGGAATATGTAATATCAGTTTTAAATGTATATACACCTTTTGCACAGGTCCGCAGCCTACCCGCCGTTGAGTACGTCGAGCAGGACGGTGTCTACCGTACTCAAGTCACATGGGGTCTTGACCGTATCGACCAACGCAGTCTTCCACTCAACAATTACTATGGACCAAGGGGTAAGTGATAGCGCAGCCCATTTACATCACAAATAGTATAAGGAGCCAAAGGGGGATTGTGCAAAACGTCACGAACGACACCTTAGCGTATACGTGTAAGGTTTGGGGGCTTTCGACGACGTAAACTTTTTTGCCCCCGCCTCTTGGAACCCGCCCTTTGGAAAAACGGTAGAGCCGGGTTTGGTCACGCAGCTGTGCCTCACCGGGTTCATATTTCGAGAAATGCTGTTTTTTGGCAGAAAACGACAATTTTGTGATTTTTAGCTAGGGGTTGGTCAGTAAAGGCGTTCGGGGGGGGGGGGGTTCCAAGCGAGAAATGAGGGTCATCGTGTGCTGAGCCCTATGAGAGATCCCGGAAGCTCGGGTCAAAGATATACGCAGTAGCCTGGACGCATCTTTTTTTTTTTAAACCAAGCCTAGGCAGATTTCGCATTTTTTCATACTAATACGGTTTATTCCGTCAAGACTAGTCTCCATAAATATTCATGAAAACGAATTATAGCGATATAATAAAACGAGCAAGGGCATCGAGCAGCTGTTCTGTGTGGCGCAATCGGATAATCCAGTCCTTTCTTGTTGAAAGAACCAAGAGTTCGAACCTCGGCAGAAGTTTATATTACGAAATTTTCTTTTGCTTATTTAAAAATAAGGTGACTGAGTAAGAAAATACAAGTCCGATACTTGTTGTGGTATCGTGAAATACGCCCCGCTTGAAAAAAATCTAAGTTTTTTTAGGATTAGGATTAGGGTTAGGTTTAGGATTAGGGTTAGGTTTTAGGGTTAGGGTTTAGGATTAGGTTAGGGTTAGGGTTAGGGTATGCTGGGGCCTATATCACGAGTATGCCCTTGTAGTCTCTTTCATAGTCTTCAAAAAGGGGTTTCTGCCTAGGCTTGGTTACAAAAAAAAAGACGCAGGGTTAGGGTTAGGGTTAGGGTTAGGGTTAGGGTTAGCATAGATTAGGTTTGCATAGATTATTTGTTGCTATGCCCGGAAAGCCTCCGGCAAGCTTTCAGATTGTCAAGAACAACCTTTGTTTGAAAGGCATGTATACAATTTGCATACATTACCGAAGCGGTCTATTCCTATCGCATCTGCGCACACTCTGTGAACGAATGTACATGTATATCGATGGGCTGGCTATGGGATAGATAACGGCTTGGACTTGCAAGGCTTGATCCAATGTGTAAACAAACATTGCCTCCCCCAACCAACCCCCCCCCCCCCCCCCCCCCCCCCCCCCCCAGCCTGGGATGTACAGGATATCAAAATAAAGTATATAAAATTTAGTGATTAATTGTGAAACGGTTGTTTAAAATTCTTCACTCAGAGGGATAGGATTTGCTTTGAAATTATTCTGTATTGATGGCTTACGGTTCTGGTAGTGGTTACCTGAGTATCTCACACGTTACCGTGTAAACATAATTCTTTAGTCCAGATTAGGCATTGTCACAGAATGAAGGCAACATTGCAATTTCAGAAGAGAGTGTGATTGCATTGAGCCGCAGTGGCCATCGATCAGTCGTCAATTTTATTCTTAACGTAAAACAATGTTTACACTTCCCCAGGCTGCTGTCTCTATATATTTTTTTACCCTTCTCTCTCTCTCTCAACTCCCCACCCCCTCTCTCTCTCTGCCCCCCCCCCCACCCCACTCTCTCTCTCTCTCTCTCTCTCTCTCTCTCTATCTCTCTCCCTCAAGTTCTCTCTTATGCTAAGAGGAGTATACCTAGGAATAATGGCGCCCGGTAAAAACAATAAAATTGTGCCCCGTTCCCAAACATATCAGCTCTAAAATAAAACCCCTTTTTTTTCTTCTGTTTTTGATTCAGAAGTTATGGCACGGTGTGAAAATAATATTTGGTGCATTCAACCCGGAATCAGATAAAGTTCGATAAATACGAGCAATAAGTGATAAAAGCAACCGAGCGGTAGATTTTAGATAAATATTTCATTTGATATATTTATTGACCCTGTACTTACCTGCCCGAGGATTTCCACGGGTTCCACTAGTATTACAAATCATCAGAGATGCTAACAATATCGACTGTTTGAATTGCATCGCTCATATCTGTCTCAGGCACTGGCTCTGGCTACACTGTTTGGGTTATCGACACCGGCGTGAAGGCATCTCACAACGATTTCGGCGGCCGTGCCAAACAACTAGTGAACTATGCTGGTGGATCCAATGTAAGTTAGCTTCCCACTTAAAGTTTGCCAATTACCAAAAAAATATTTTGCGCTTTATGCTAGGGGTTCCATGTCGCCATACGTTATATAAAATATGAGCTTCAAATGTTAATTCTGTAAAGAGATATGCAAGTCTAAATACTCTCTAAATAAACATTACAGCAACTTGCGAGTGGACTAATCGATGCACCCGTACGCGCTCACACAACATATTGCCCGCACGGAACCGAAGTGGGAGTTGGGTTCCGCACGATGGTGTTTTATATTATCCTGAATTTTTCTTCATACTTCTTATAACCGTTAACCCATAGAAGGTCAGATAAAGTGTTTTGACGTTAACTTTATACGTTCTAGCTGCACACAAATTTGTTTTTTCGGTGATTGGTACCCTTTAACATTTTCTGATGGGATCTCTATATATTTTTAACCGGTTCAGGCAGAAACATATTTATTTTCATTAAAAAAATTGTTTTTGTAGAATATAACTTTTACTCTTTTTACACAAAAATTCCGCAAGCAAACCCTTTTTTCTAATGACACTATACTCTTAGCTTCCGGAAGGTTTAAGTCTCAAGTTTCTCATGTATTGTAAACTACATGTATTCCTGGAGATATGCTGCGGTAGCATAATAATGGATGACGGCTAGGTTAATCACGTAGACAAGTATACTTTCGGGTTTAACTTTGCTTCCGAAGGGATGTTGCTTTCACAATATAGAGAAGGTATTTGAATTATCCCCTGTTGGAGGGGCTTCTTTTTTTCTTTTTTTTTGGTGTTTTTTCTTGTTGTTTTTTTTTCCAAGTCGATATTGTACATCATTCCGTAATGATATACATGTATATATTCATTACATCATTTATTGCGTTGATGTACACCTCCATACATATTACAACTTTGCATTTGCTTGTGAAAGTGAGACATGAAACATACAGACCTGAAATTAATTGGATTGCTTTGTACATCAGGATGATTGCAACGGACATGGAACCCACTGTGCTGGAACAGTCGGCTCCAAGACGTACGGTGTGGCCACGAATGTCCAAATCAGGGGAGTCAAGGTTCTTAACTGTTTGGGATCTGGAAGCAACAGTGGAGTCATAAGCGGTAACACACTAATCTTTCACAGCAGAAATGCCATGAACTGTGAAGTAATGATATTGCAGAAAATTCAAATAAGTCTTAGAATATGCAAGGTATATTTCGTACTACCAGATGATGATGATAGAGAGGGTATACCGTATGCTCTGATGAATCTATTCAACCTTGGAAGGGTTACTTTTTATCGCAGACGGGCAGTTTATCTGGTTTTGGTCGCTACTGGATGAAAACGATTAAGTCCTGAATGTAGACAAAATCCCTCCATGAAAGTTTTAGAATACCGACATTGTACAGGTTTTTTCTGACAATTAGTTACAACAAACGTGTCAAAATATCCTTTCACGAATGTGTAGTATTCTTTCAAAATATGGATCTCATTCCTCTCAATAGGAGTGGACTATGTAAGGTCAAAGGCTGGTAGGAAGGATGTGGCCTCAATGTCTCTTGGAGGAGGCGCCTCAACCGCCCTGGACAACGCCGTCAAGAACTTGATCAGTTCTGGCGTTCCCACCGCCGTGGCCGCTGGTAATGACAACAAAAATGCTTGCAATTACTCTCCAGCCCGTGTTTCCACCGTAAGTTTAATTAATGTTTTCTTTGGTGCTGGCCCTTACAGATCAGTACCAGATTTTTTACTTTCCTTTTTGTCTTTATATTATAGTACTTTGTAATATTTGTATGGCGTTGCTTATTGAAAGGATTTGTAACTCTCCTAAGGCCTTGTATGTTTAAATACACATAACTACAAAAATGTCCGAAAGACTGCCAAATCAATTCTCACTAAAAGATCTCCATCCTACAACTATTTTAGAGTCTGAAAAACATTGGGATATCTCAAAGGCCTGTTTGATGTCTCACGCGCATTAATATAATTTTTCTAATAGTGTCAAAGCAGTTTTATTTTTGTTGAGAAAAAAAAAACCAACATCGAAAAACTCTATTTTCGCACATCTTCACCATTTATCAAGTACTTACTCTTCATTGACAAAATCCCATCCAGAGATTCCATTATGCCTAATTCAATAATACACTAAACTAATATTATTTAAAACATGTTGGTCTGTAATGAAATTGACATGTTAGGCACGCTGTTGATAAAAAGAAACGTTATCATTATTACAGCTGGCATTATAAATGCGTGGTTTAATATCAGGTGATATATTATTATCATTATAATTGCTTTTATTGCTTTTATTAATATGATCATAATCTTTATTTTTTTATAATATCATTATTGATAGGATTGAAGTAAATTGAATATACCGTAAAGAAAGTAAATGTGAGAAAATTACACTGCCCCGACAGGGATTCGAACCCGGGACCGTGGATTACATGACCAGTGCTCTACCAACTGAGCTATCCAGGCTCCCGTCGAAGCATAATGTGAGATTGTTACTTTGCTTCGACGGGAGCCCGGATAGCTCAGTTGGTAGAGCAACTGGTCATGTAATCCAGGGTCCCTGGTTCAAATCCCGGTCGGGGCAGTGTAATTTTCTCACATTTACTTTCTTTATGATATATTCAATTTACTTCAATCCTATCAATTATGATATTATAATTACGAATTCAATTGTCCTCTATAGAAATTCGTTGGCATGGATTTGCCCGACTTTAGAGGGAAGACCTGTCTCATTGGTAGGCCATTATATAGCGTATGCATGGAATTGGTATGGATGTACCCCCTACGCTCGATGGAAAGAGAGGGGCTATATGTGAGATTGTTACTTTGCTTCGACGGGAGCCCGGATAGCTCAGTTGGTAGAGCACTGGTCAAGTAATGCAGGGTCCCGGGTTCGAATCCAGGTCGGGGCAGTGTAATTTTCTCACATTTACTTTCTTTATTATATTATTTTCGTTAATACTATCATCATCATTGTTGTTGTTATTATTATCATCGTAATCATGTGTACTGATATGAACATTACACTAATGAAACCATATTACAGGCTATCACTGTTGGAGCGACGGATAACAAGGACAGGCGTTCCTCGTTCTCTAACTACGGAAGCTGCTTGGACATCTTCGCCCCTGGTACTTCCATCACCTCCACATGGCATACTAGCAACTCTGCTACCAGGACCATCAGCGGAACCTCTATGGCATGCCCACACGTTGCTGGTATGGCTTTGAAAAAAATGCTTGCTTTATAATGTCACCACAATTTAATAGAGACAACGGACCCAATCGAATATTCCTATGTGTTACATAACAGCTTACCGATGTCTCAGTGTCGATTCCCGGATGTGCAACTACTCATACTCATAAGTTTTCACACTTTTGCTTCCCAGTTGACCTCACAAACTGCAATATTGGCAATACTCATTCGTTAAATACAACACAATCAGACTTGTAAGTTGCTTGGCAAGAAAACTATTCTATCCCCTCCCCCTCAGACTCTCAAGCCTATCTAAAACCAGCAAACACTAAGCGAGTCATTTTTACTGGTTTCAACTGGGTAATCAAGTACTCTATTATAAAGGTAAAATCGATGAAGCTTCATTCCATCCCCCCCCCCCCTCCCCCCTCCGCCACATTTGTTTTCTTCCTCAATGCAATGCAATTAGTGCATATCGCCAGTAATTCACTATTTGCAATTTATATTTTGCATTCACTTTTTTTTCTCTACGAAATCAGATATACATGACACGTCAAAGGCCGCGCAAGAGTCGCTGACACAGTTCTACGTCATGCAAATGATGCCTTGTCAGCAACTGACATAGGTGCGTCAGGCCTAAAGCCGTTGCAAAAGAGGCCTTATTCTATTACCCCAATGGCTTATAAAAATTAAGCAGAATTCATACCATAGTAAGCAGTGAATAAAAAGCCCCTAAAGATATTGACGACTGCGCACGAGTTGTCACGTAAAATATGTTCTGCACGCACTCTTGTGTTCCGTCGAAGGCGATTTTCGGACAAATCCGAAAACTTACGCTAGATCATCGCAAACAGTTTCAAGGGGTTGCGTCTGTGCTTGGGGTTTGCCTCTGGACCTATTCTATGCATTGACATGCCTGAATGCCCTTGAACAGCGAAGGGAAATAACGCCTAGTGTGCAACGGTCCTAATACGCTCGATGACACTAATGGTTCATGTTTTATGTTTAGCTTTGTTTGAATGACTAAAAAGTTTTCCCTTTTATTCAATGTATAGGTGCCATTACCCTCTACAGCAAGAGCACTTCATCTATGCTTTCTTCGACCTCCAACAACAAGATCTCGAGCGTATCTGGATCTCCAAACAAGCTCCTCTACGTCTAGGTTGGTAGAATTTCTTTTCACCTCTCATTTTCGGTATGCACTATGAATATTGAAGTTCACAGGGTACGTCTAAATGCAGTTACATTAAAACATTTATGTTGATTAAAAGTACACAGTTCAAACAAAATGTTTAAATGTGACTTGCATATTTTATTCAGCAATCTAAACCATTTTAATGTAAGTGTGTTATTTGTAATTTGTTTAACAAGGGCGCCGCACCCTAATGGCAGTATGGCTATCTAGGGGTGTCCTGTTACCAAAGAATTGTATTTCTACTGTGAACTGTATTATGATCAAGTTTTGTATCAAAGTTCTTACATTCATCAATTCATTTCCATTATATTTCCAACCAAAAAGATAAAATTCACTGTAAATTAAATCAAATTTGACCAAAATCAAAATCAACCCATTCCCCCAAAGTCTTTATTACTTAAATACGGTCATGACCTTTCACTAACATTTCTATTTTTCATTTTCGAGTTGTATGAAATGTGGTCATTCAAGATGAATTTTAGTTGTTGATTTTCCAAACAATCGGCTTAATATTCAAATCATCCTGTAAAACTCCAAAATATCGATCTTGATGATATTCATATACTGATATAATTATTATCTGAATCATGTTATTTCTTTTCTCAATGCTTTTTCATATCGGTTTGGAAATCCAGTATAACTTCGTATTCTGTTTTGTTTGTTTTTCAGGTGATGACGTTGTCCGGTGACATTCGTAAAGTCGACCAAACATATCTCATGAGTTTCTGAAAAGAAAAACAAGTTTTTAAAAATTCTGTCTAATTTAGTTTCCATATCACCATCTACTATAGGTTACTATTGAAACGTTCGAATCGGATACTGATTTACATTTAACAGACTACTAATTGCTCCAGCACAGTGGATGATGATTTCCAACAGCAGAAAAGAAAATTTTCATCTGATTCTATTGACACACTTCGTGTTGAAATCCATCTTGAAGTTATAAGACTCTTTCCAGGAATGCGAATAGAATTTCAAATACATTAACGAATAAAACTTCAATTAAACCCTATCTATCGTGTAAAGTTTCTTTTTCTTAATCGTATATAAGCCCGCCTCGCACGAGGCTTCATTTACTGTTGACTAACGTTATGACCACGTCAGTGTTTTGTACGTTCTTTTGCACGTCATGAAAGAGTGATATCATTTAAAAAGGTGATTGCAGAATGAAAGGTACAAACGACACTTTTAATAACTAGCGTATGATTTCATTTCCTTCACAGGCTTGATAAGCGCAGGTACTGACGCAATCGGGACGGGCTTTAAAAGAATTAAAGAGTTATCGCATTGCATTGAGTGATATGACGGTTCTAAGACGCATGCTCCGGTGACAATACTCTGCGGGAGCGTTTCGTTAAGTGTTTTGTCAGTGATTTTTCACCGACAACTGTTATAAGCTACTGAAATCCTTGCATCTGATTGGCTGAGAGCAAATTTGTCGGTAAAAGTCACTGACAAAACACTTGATAAAAGCCTCCCCTGAAACCAAATTCCTACCTTCAACCATGGACCTCGCCCTATACATAACTCTACTATAATTTATAAACCTAGCCTTGAAAACCAAATACAATCATAAGCCTCCTCCTTCATCTTTGATGTCGCCGGTTCATGCGTCGGATGACCGATATAAGTTGGGACATATTAATGTGGCCGTTTACACCATCATTGTTTGCGTTGAATTGTGTCCGTATCATTTTCCGTTAGGGAAGGAGAGGTTAAGATTAGAGATAAGCTAAGCCTATAACCTTTAACCTAAACCTAAATCTAGCCTTTATACTATGGCCTGCATTCATTAAGTTGAACCTGGTTTAATTGAGTCTACTTATTTATGGAGTGCTAAGTGTCAAGCTCATTATTGGGTAAAAATTAATGTGATACTATAAAATGAATAAACGAAATTAATTCAGTCATGAAATGAAAATGAGAAATTGATTTCATGTTGACATGACATTTTTTTGTTCATTAATAGTTACAGAATTATTGTAATATTTTTCCGGGATGAGAAGGTTGACACTTGGCGCTCCATAAATCAATAGACGAAATCTACCCACTTAAAGCTAGACTTAAAGTTAATACGCTTTTATGAATATCGGCAAATGTGTTTATAGGGTAGGACCAATTGTGCTTAGGACCAAATATCTATTAATTAAGAGAGAGAGAGAGAGAGAGAGAGAATGAAGGGGAGAGGAAAGAAATTGAAAGTGGGGCAATTGAAGATGGAGAAATTTGAAATAGAAAGCAAGGTGTAGAGAATGAAAGAGTGAGAAAGTGATGCATTGAGAACGAGGGGAGAGGGGGTTGAGAGAGGATATTAACAGGGCAAGATGATAGATGAAGGAAGAATGAGAAACAACGATAGATTACATGTGAATGAGTCTATATTTCCGAGAGGAGTGAGAGCTCAAGAAAGAAACAGAAAGAGAGAGAAAGAGTCCAGACAAATTTGAAAAAGAAAATATATCCAATAGGAAGGTGAAAGTATGAAGCCGAATCTTATGTGGATAGGCAGAGGCGAATCCGGTTTGACAGAGAAAAGGGTGTGTGAAACGATCGAAAATCGTCACCTGAAAGGTGTACATATATAATGGACAGCACCTAACGTTTTTCTCAAACCTGTTCCCTTACTGGAACTAGTTTTCGAGCACAGGTTCTAAGTTGACACTTTAACAAACAAACAAAAAATACCCCAAAACAAAATGCTGAGTGAATGGGCAGCATAACCCTGTTTTCAAATGCCAGGGTCTACGGGGGTGCTGTATCTATGCGGTTCAGATATAAGCACCAACCGTCTGCACTGCACACAAGCAACTTGCCAGGCCAGACACTCTTCCCTTGACGAATATCCTGACCATACTTATGCGGGTGTCTGTTTTGTAGTTTTAAGATGCTATTTAATTTATATATTATACCTTTTACTGTGTTAATTTTTGAGAAAACCAAAACCAAATGCTGAGTGAATAGGCAGCATAACCCTGTTTTCCACTGCCAGGGTCTACGGGGGTGCTGTATCTATGCAGTTCAGATCCGGTGTTATGCGTTACGACTTACAATGGTTGTGCCTTTAACTAAAAAGATACGATCGTACATGCACCACAGTACACACTATGCTCACTTAAACCAGGGGAATTCCGCCAAGATTTTGTTTTTCTGTAATTGGGGTAGAAACATGATTCCCGTAATAAGGGAAGGGGTTCACAAAAACAAGTACACTGGAATACTATACGTGTATGTATGACCTCGTTGCAATAAATCCAGGGGGTGTTTCATAAAGCTGTTCGTAAAGTTACGAATGACTTTACGAACGACTGGTACATGTTCTTGGGTACTATAATTAGTATGTATCTCTATGTCAGATTCTCAATCATTTAGCACAAGAACTGATCACCAGTCGTGCGTAAAGTCGTGCGTAACTTACGAACAGCTTTATGAAACACCCCCAGATCAGTTTCTAACACCTATGACCCAGAGCAACACCAGGCAAAACCACCCAAATAAATTGCAGTTAATCACCACCCGCACCCAGCTGTATCGCAACTCTTTCTCTTGACAGTTGTGGAATGGAACACACTCCCCCATTAAATCCTGGTTTCCACTACAGCAGAAACCTTCCAGGGGGCCTTGTTATATTAAAAAAGCCACTGATGGCTGGGTTCTGTTTTTTTTTAACTTGCACGTTGTACATAATATAAGCACCAACCGTCTGCATTGTACACAAGCACCTTGCCAGGCCAGACACTCTTCCCTTGACGAATATCCTGACTGATGGATCCTGTCAAGTACCATAATTATGCGGGTGCCTGTTTTGTAGCTTTAAGATGCTATATTGAGTTTGAGTGCTAGTCGAGCCTAGTTCCATTCTTTTGGCAAGATGCTTGCTTTATTTTCAACATTTTAGTTTCATCTTGTATTCACAAATATTAAAAGACAATACAGTATAGTTTACATTTCTTGAGGAGAGAAAATATCAAAAGCAGTGAATTTTCTTTTTCAAATTATAATTACAGAAATAACGTTTGATTAAAAAATATATTTTTACACAAATAAGATTCACTATCAGATGTATGAAGTATGTACAGTAGAGTGAAAATTGAAAAAATGTATAGCAAATGCAGTATTACAGATTACAAGTAATACATGAATATATAAATTTAAAAATATAAATAAAAAGATGCAATTAAACAGACATTAAAGCTTAACCCTAAGCTATAAAGATCATCAAATACATGTATATGATAAATGGAGTACATAAAAAACAGTTGAGTTTTAAGCTCACAACATCAATTACATTGAAGGTTGTTTGATAGTTGTCTCCGAAAGGTTGACCTTGAAGATGTAAATCTGATATATTGTTGCTTTGACTCTGTTAATTTTTGAGAAATCACAATAAAAACAGGGGGAATGTACCAACGTAGAAGTAGAAGTAGAAGTATGATATCACGTGTCCGACTTATCAATGGAAGGGAAATCCCCGAATTGTCCAGAGACGTAATATCTTTGGTTCGACGTCATTCTATTATCCGTCATTGTTATATAGGCCTCTTCAGAAGTGATTACCAGGGGGTGGCTTTCACTCCGGGAGAGTATTTCGACCAGATTCTAACAAAGAGAGGGAGAGAGAGAGCGCGAGAGATAGAGTGAGAGAGACAAAAAGAGAGAGAGAGACAAAGAAAAAGACAAAGAAGATGAATGAGAGAAAAAATAGATAGGAGGCAGAGATAGAGAAAGATACTAATACAAAACATAAAAGAAGGAGAATAAGATAAAGGGAGACAGAACAAAGAGAGAAATAATATAGTGAGAGAGAGAGACAGACAGACAGAGAGAGGGGAAAAAGAAAGAGAAATAGAGAGAGAAAGGGAGAGAGTGAGAGAGAGAGAGAAAGAGTGAGAGAGAGGGAAAATAAGAGAGAGAGAGAGAGAGAGAGAAGAGGGAGAGGTGACGGCACACTTTAACCACAGAAATCTTCATACAGTATTATTTTTTTAAAGGAAGATAGAAAACGAAAAATAGAGATCATCATATTTTTAGAACCGCTGTAGCGTAAAGATGTTGTTGTGACGTGCTCTCACACGGCTAATAAAGCGTGATATGAATCATCGCATATTCAACAAAGGTTTTAAAATAAATAGGATCCCAATCTGGTACTGTGAATTCAACCACAGAAAACTGAACAAACTGACAAGCAAGTCCTTATTCACTTTGCACATTAAATAAACACTTAAAGATAAAGTTCAATTCTGGTCATGCCACTGGATTGTGAAAGACGCTATATAGCAACAATTGGGAAAGGCTGATTATGCATAGTAGATTAGTATTGGTGTATGCTGTGAGGATTTGGAATCACCAGAACAGGAAGAAACTGACTCATTTTTGTTGAAAGTCACATGAACTGCACACAGAAATAGGTATACGGGACTACACACACATGTGGCATGACAGTTTGGTCAAAACATTGCCGATGTTTCTCGTCAGATTTCGAATATGCGGGCATTTGAAGAGCAATCTTTTTCAGAGGACATTTCTCCTATGATATTTTTTCCAACCAAACTGACATAAAAAGAATGAGAAAGCTCCCAAATAATTTCTCACCTTCTCAACCTTCTCTTTAACACCGGCGTGCATACAGTGTGAATCTACATATCCGGGAGTATTGTGCTTTATTTGTGGTATGATACGCTGTGATGATTCGGGTACCACCAACATTATTACCACGATGTCCATACAGCCATAAATAGCTACAGTTTCCGCCACGTGACTGGGAGGAAGTTCTGTCAGGAATATCGCCTCACATTGCTAAACGGTATCCTCTTATTTCCGCCACCCTCTTCCTCCGAACGTTGGCTGGTCTTCAAAATGCAACCCAAAATGATGTCTAGCTTAGGTTTATCATTCTTTTCTCAACCACTGCACAATGAGCATTGTATCTGCAGAACTGAGATATTTCTTCCTCTCTGCTCTTGACAACTAAATGAGAGAGAAACGTGAGCAAATAAACCACACAGAATCATTAAGTTTCGTCAGTGGCAACTAAGAGTTAAAAACAATTTTGAGGTCGCCGAATTTCAAATCATCCCTTCGTTGAATAAGAACGGCATTATAAGACAGTGTGGCATACTCCGAAATGGTGAGACGAGATTTATTCCTGCTGATCAGTATTTGGTCAGCTCTTGGAGTTCAGACCTGGGGTATAAAGACGACATGCGTGGGGCAACATGATAGCAGTCGTAAGTAGACCCTATCAGTATTGAGCATTATTTTTGGTAATTGCTTTTTGTTTGTTTGTTTGTTTGTTGTTATTGTGTTTTTTTATTTGTTTGGTGGTTTTTTTTGGGGGGGGGGATTTCTCATTGACACTCTACATCAATATTTTGTATTGCATACGTATAGAAAACATTGACAATTGTATAAAAGAATATGCCCAAAGAATCTGTTTAGACCATTAAGCTTGTAGCTTCATGTTTAGACACTGCTTCAACGTACAAAAATATACAAAATATACTGAGCCTGGAATTTGTATCGGTCAGTTTTGGACATTGATTTTCGTTGATAAATTCTGATCATAATAATAATAATAATAATAATAATAATCCAATTATAGTCCATTCCAAATTTTATTAACCGAAATGAAAATTCTTTTTGCCCAATTGATCGTGGGCCCGGCAGCCACTGTGCAGCGCCAGATCGACGTTGCTCTATCCTTTCAATTGTTGAACGCCAAACAAGGTAGCAGCAACTCCCATCTGTTAACGTCTTTTGGTATGACGCGGCCGAGGTTCGAACCCACGACCTCCCGATAGTGAGGCGGACGCTCTACTGACTGAGCAAACACATCGGTTGACAATATGGCATGGTGCACAACTGATTTGAAATTTTACAATAGTATTGCCTCTAATGAATATTTCAACTGCTGGTACTACTACTACTACCACTACTGCTTCTGTTTCTGCTATATACTGCTACCAATATTATCACTACTTCTGCTGCTACTACTACCTCTACCACTACTGTTGCTACTACCACTGCTGTTGCTATTAATACTACTACTACTACTACTTCTACTACTACTACCACTACTACTACTACTATTACTACTACTACTAATAATAATGCTACTTCTACTAATTCTACTACTACTACTAATAATAATAATAATTCTACTACTACTACTACTACTACGACTATATGTACTATGATAATATTAATAATAATAGAAAAAAGAATAAAATAGATATAACAAATATCAATAAAAATAACTTTAATTAATGATATTGATATGAGATTGCTTTTACTATAATCCCGTCCTACCCCCCTCCCCACCCTTACTCCTTTCACTGATGGACTAGCTGCCTGTCATAATGATGTGTGTTCTTTGGTTCTATCCCGTATCGATTATTGCAACGGGCTTCTCTCTCCCATTCCCTCGACTTGATTAAATCGTGTGCAACGACTACAGAATTGGGCTGCTCTATTGGTACTTCAAGTTTCTAGGGACCACCCATCTCAGCCACTCTTACATCGGTTTCCTTTGAAACAACGGATGATTACTCTTGTTTGTCAATAAAATCCTTAATAATCATGCTCCAAAAATATTTAGATACTTGATTGAGTTTATAAACACCTACCGATGAGGTCATCCAGTGATCCTCTCTGTCTGACTTATTCAGTTACTCGCAGTCTTGCACCTTGGCCTTGGTGATAGGACATTTACCTTTGGCCTATCTGCTTCCAAATACTGGAATGATTCACTACTTACATTTAATAGAAAGTCTTCATCAGTCAGTGGCTTCAGAAAGGCCTTAAAACACATCTCTTTAGCAGTTTGTAATCATTTGTAACGTTGTTTTCTTACTACATGTATTTGTAATTGTTTGAATTTATTGTAGGCGCTTTGGGCCCAATGCGGGAAAAGCGCAGTATAAGCATGATAACTAATAATTACAGTAGTAATTTAATAATGATAATAATAATAATAATAATAATAATAATAATGATGATGATGGGGAGCCCTATGTCCTGATATATGCACCCCTATGATTTGACTTGAAATTGACCAAGAAAAAGGGCGGAAACGTGTATCCGTATGGAATCGAAACCGGGTTCCTGGCTTATCGAATGGCAATACCAATGCTCAATCAATCATTTGATTAAGATCTTGGAGTGAGTTTTATACAATACGATAGCAGCAATGATGAAATTTAGACATGATGTAAAACTTATTCAGAATATTCATAGTGTTGACGAAACCTTCCCCTAAAAATTTTGTCAGTTACACCTCAGTCACGCCAACAAGACCGACAATACGCCGACAATAGACCGACCATAACTTTACATTCCGGTGTGACTGTTATGGGTTTCACTTCCCTTACAATTGTATACAAATGATACATGAGAACGTATGCTCGATCTATAATGAAAAACACAAGTCAGAAAAAACTGGAACCAGCGGGATTCGAACCTGTCATCTACTGCTTGCCGGGCAGCGACTTAACCACCAGGCTATTCTGGTTCACGGCCAAGTCACGACGAACTAGAATCAAATACCCAAGATCCTCTTCTTTCTGACTCATTAATATTCAAACGGTCCGCCGTGGAACAATGGTTAGTAAACGAAGAAGCTTGACTGGGGAGGAATTTTTAATTTGTAAACAAATCTTTCGGCATATTACTCCCAGTGTTAAAGATCGTATGCTCGATCTATAATGAAAAACACAAGTCAGAAAAAACTGGAACCAGCGGGATTCGAACCTGTCATCTACTGCTTGCCGGGCAGCGACTTAACCACCAGGCTATTCTGGTTCACGGCCAAGTCACGACGAACTAGAATCAAATATTTTCTTTATATCAACATTTTAGTTTCATCTTGTATTCACAAATATTAAAAGACAATACAGTATAGTTAACATTTCTTGAGGAGAGAAAATATCAAAAGCAGTGAATTTTCTTTTTCAAATTATAATTACAGAAATAACGTTTGATTAAAAAAGAATCTATTTTTACACAAATAAGATTCACTATCGGATGTATGAAGTATGTACAGTAGAGTGAAAATTAAAATAAAGTATAGCAAATGTAGTATTACAGATTACAAGTAATACATGAATATATAAATTTAAAAATATAAAAAATAAAAAGATGCAATTAAATAGACATTAAAGCTTAATCCTAAGCTATAAAGATCATCAAATACATGTATATGATAAATGGAGTACATAAAAAACAGTTGAGTTTTAAGCTCACAACATCAATTACATTGAAGGTTGCTTGATAGTTGTCTACGAAAGGTTGACCTTGAAGATGTAAATCTGATATATTGTTGCTTTGACTCTGTTAATTTTTGAGAAATCACAATAAAAACAGGGGGGAAGTACCAACGTAGAAGTAGAAGTAGAAGTATGATATCACGTGTCCGACTTATCAATGGAAGGGAAATCCCCGAATTGTCCAGAGACGTAATATCTTTGATTCGACGTCATTCTATTATCCGTCATTGTTATATAGGCCTATTCAGAAGTGGTTACCAGGGGGTGGCTTTCACTCCAGGAGAGTATTTCGACCAGACTCTAACAAAGAGAAGGAGAGAGAGAGCGCGAGAGATAGAGTGAGAGAGACAAAGAGAGAGAGAGAGAGACAAAGAAAAAGACAAAGAAGATGAATGAGAGAAAAAAATAGATAGGAGGCACAGATAGAGAAAGATACTAATACAGAACATAAAAGAAGGAGAATAAGATAAAGGGAGACAGAACAAAGAGAGAAATAATATAGTGAGAGAGAGAGACAGACAGACAGAGAGAGGGGGAAAAGAAAGAGAAATAGAGAGAGAAAGGGAGAGAGCGAGAGAGAGAGAGAGAGAGAGAAAGAGAGAGAGAGAGAGAGAAGAGGGAGAGGTGACGGCACACTTTAAGCACAGAAATCTTCATACAGTATTATTTTTTTTTAAGGAAGATAGAAAACGAAAAATAGAGATCATCATATTTTTAGAACCGCTGTAGCGTAAAGATGCTATTGTGACGTGCTCTCACACGGCTAATAAAGCGTGATATGAATCATCGTATATTCAACAAAGGGTTCTAAAATAAATAGGATCGCAATCTGGTACTGTGAATTCAACCACAGAAAACTGAACAAACTGACAAGCAAGTCCTTATTCACTTTGCACATTAAATAAACACTTAAAGATAAAGTTCAATTCTGGTCATGCCACTGGATTGTGAAAGACGCTATATAGCAACTATTGGGAAAGGCTGATTATGCATAGTAGATTAGTATTGGTGTATGCTGTGAGGATTTGGAATCACCAGAACAGGAAGAAACTGACTCATTTTTGTTGAAAGTCACATGAACTGTACACAGAAATAGGTATACGGGACTACACACACATGTGGCATGAAACTTTGGTCAAAACATTTCAGATGTTTCTCGTCAGATTTCGAATATGCGGGCATTTGAAGAGCAATCTTTTTCAGAGGACATTTCTCCTATGATATTTTTTTCCAACCAAACTGACATCAAAAGAATGAGAAAGCTCCCAAATAATTTCTCACCTACCTTTACCAGATCTCAATCTTCTCTTTAACACCGGCGTGCATACAGTGTGAATCTACATATCCGGGAGTATTGTGCTTTATTTGTGGTATGATACGCTGTGATGGTTCGGGTACCACCAACATTATTACCACGATGTCCATACAGCCATAAATAGCTACAGTTTCCGCCACGTGACTGGGAGGAAGTTCTGTCAGGAATATCGCCTCACATTGCTAAACGGTATCCTCTTATTTCCGCCACCCTCTTCCTCCGAACGTTGGCTGGTCTTCAAAATGCAACCCAAAATGATGTCTAGCTTAGGTTTATCATTCTTTTCTCAACCACTGCACAATGAGCATTGTATCTGCAGAACTGAGATATTTCTTCCTCTCTGCTCTTGACAACTAAATGAGAGAGAAACGTGAGCAAATAAACCACACAGAATCATTAAGTTTCGTCAGTGGCAACTAAGAGTTAAAAACAATTTTGAGGTCGCCGAATTTCAAATCATCCCTTCGTTGAATAAGAACGGCATTATAAGACAGTGTGGCATACTCCGAAATGGTGAGACGAGATTTATTCCTGCTGATCAGTATTTGGTCAGCTCTTGGAGTTCAGACCTGGGGTATAGAGACGACATGCGTGGGGCAACATGATAGCAGTCGTAAGTAGACCCTATCAGTATTGAGCATTATTTTTGGTAATTGCTTTTTGTTTGTTTGTTTGTTTGTTGTTATTGTTTTTTTTTTGGGGGGGGGGGATTTCTCATGACACTCTACATCAATATTTTGTATTGCAATACAAAGAATACGTATAGAAAACATTGACAATTGTATAAAAGAATATGCCCAAAGAATCTGTTTAGACCATTAAGCTTGTAGCTTCATGTTTAGTTAGACACTGCTTCAACGTACAAAAATATACAAAATATACTGAGCCTGGAATTTGTATCGGTCAGTTTTGGACATTGATTTTCGTTGATAAATTCTGATCATGTTGACAATATGGCATGGTGTACAACTGATTTGAAATTTTACAATAGTATTGCCTCTAATGAATATTTCAACTGCTGGTACTACTACTACTACCACTACTGCTTCTGTTTCTGCTATATACTGCTACCAATATTATCACTACTTCTGCTGCTACTACTACCTCTACCACTACTGTTGCTACTACCACTGCTGCTGCTATTAATACTACTACTACTACTACTTCTACTACTACTACCACTACTACTACTACTATTACTACTACTACTACTACTAATAATGCTACTACTACTAATTCTACTACTACTACTACTACTACTACTAATAATAATAATAATTCTACTACTACTACTACTACTACTACGACTATATGTACTATGATAATATTAATAATAATAGAAAAAAGAATAAAATAGATATAACAAATATCAATAAAAATAACTTTAATTAATGATATTGATATGAGATTGCTTTTACTATAATCCCGTCCTACCCCCCTCCCCACCCTTACTCCTTTCACTGATGGACTAGCTGCCTGTCATAATGATGTGTGTTCTTTGGTTCTATCCCGTATCGATTATTGCAACGGGCTTCTCTCTCCCATTCCCTCGACTTGATTAAATCGTGTGCAACGACTACAGAATTGGGCTGCTCTATTGGTACTTCAAGTTTCTAGGGACCACCCATCTCAGCCACTCTTACATCGGTTTCCTTTGAAACAACGGATGATTACTCTTGTTTGTCAATAAAATCCTTAATAATCATGCTCCAAAAATATTTAGATACTTGATTGAGTTTATAAACACCTACCGATGAGGTCATCCAGTGATCCTCTCTGTCTGACTTATTTCAGTTACTCGCAGTCTCGCACCTTGGCCTTGGTGATAGGACATTTACCTTTGGCCTATCTGCTTCCAAATACTGGAATGATTCACTACTTACATTGAATAGACAGTCTTCATCAGTCAGTGGCTTCAGAAAGGCCTTAAAACACATCTCTTTAGCAGTTTGTAATCATTTGTAACGTTGTTTTCTTACTACATGTATTTGTAATTGTTTGAATTTATTGTAGGCGCTTTGGGCCCAATGCGGGAAAAGCGCAGTATAAGCATGATAACTTTGATTTTTACAAATTTAAAATCTAACTGAATATTCAGAGCATTATTTTAAGAAATGTATTCAAAGAAATTTCATGAAACTTTAGCCAAATAAATTTGACACCCTTCAACTTTACAATTTGAAAACATCAATCTAATGCGTATCATAACTTTTGAGTTATTGATGATGATCAATTAATGTTAAAAACAAATCACATGGTACATCGATATATATATTTTTTTTAAGATAGGCGTGTATGTTTGACCAGTTTATTTTGGAGGAATCGACATGCTAGATCTGTGACCCTATAATGGTATTACCTTTTAAAATAATAACAATAATGAACGAAGTAAATTACTCACCATCCCACCTGTGAAAAGCTCACTGTCTTTCTCTCTCTCTCTCTCTTATTCGGCAACCCGAATGGTTTTAGGGGGATTCCCAATGGAGAAATATGTTGCTTTCAACCTGCTTCTAAACCCACTTATTGTATTATATGGCCATGATGACTATGTTATAGCGAACTACCCTAATGATATTCTGATCATAATTGTTTGAATACTTGTGGAAAATAAATGAATCTCGAATCTTGAATCTTAAAAGATATGAAGAGAATGAATTGAACAGGAAAATAAATGTTACTTTTGATTGAAGTGAATATTGCCCAATGTTTTTGTAATTCGATCTTTGGGCATTAAAATGTTCAGCAATATATTGGTATAGGGTACACGTTGGTTGTATGACACATGTGTGCTCCAGCGACAATTTCTTCTTTATCAGTCACCTACACTACTCCGAATTCCTAAGTCCTAACTATCCAAATTCCCTGAACTAAATTTGAACCGAACCCTTAACCCTAACATAAAACCCAATTGCATCAATAACATCTTATGTTTTTAATTGATGAAATAAAGCCAATAACAGAAAGACATGGGGCACAAAGAGAGAGAGAGAGAGAGAGAGAGGGGCAGAAAGGAAGAGAAAAGGAGAAAGGGGAAAATATGCCTGATCACCAACAGGTTACCTTCATTGGGGGCATTTTCAACCAATTTATGTTTAAATTCTATTAAATCATTGTTGTTGTTAATGCATGTCTTGTGAATAAGCCACCACGGCACTAACGCGTCCCTCGGCAAGACATTAATCTACATTTTGCCGCACTCAACCCAGGTGCAGTACATGTATGTGGGTACCTGGGGAGCGCTTCAGCAAGTGTTTTGTCAGTGATTTTTACTGACATCTGTTATAAGCTACTGAAATCCTTGCATCTGATTGGCTGAGAGCAAATTGTCGGTAAAAAGCACTGACAAAAACATTTGATGAAACGCTCCCCTGGTTGAATCTACTAAAGTCGTGCTAAAGTCGGGGTAATATAATATGCAGGGCTCACGACAGGGAGGAAAGTATACTGATGAGGTGCCTTCCCTTGTAAAAAAAGTACTGCAGTAGTACTGTAGTACTTGGGTCCAACTTACTACAGTACTCGCAATATTTTGAGGTACTTGCAGTACTCATAGTACTTTTGCAGTACTTTCTGAGGTAGTACTGCAGTAGTGTAGAAACTTTGAGGTACTTGCATAGTACTCGTGATACTTCTGCAGTACATTGCAATACTTGTGGTACTGTTGCAGTACATTTGCAGTAGTAATATATGCGTTATTACTTCACTACTGCAGTACTTGGGTCAAATTTACTACAGTACTGCAGTACTTTTTCACGAGGGTTGTGTAAACAAATTATATTATTATAATTTTACTAGATTTAAATGAAGTTTTTCAAACACACACTATTCTTCCCAGGTGAGCTCGGAGATCCCTCCTTCACCCAAGATAACGCAAACATACAGTTCACAATAGAATGCGAATACCATGTCCTCCAGTGTAGGAGCATCAATTTCTGCAACATCCAGTGGTTCTTCAATGGTGTCCCTTACGACTCCTGGAGTTTAAGTCGAAATTCCGGCACAAGGTACTCCTTGGAGGAGCGCAACCAGACGCTCAAGTTCACTTCGGCAGACATTAATGCTGAAGGGAACTTCACCTGTGTGGTGTCAAATGGAGTGAAGACTATTAGTCGAACCATCGCCCTACAGATTGAAGGTAAGCAAGGGGCATGTTAAATCTTACCAGCAGGCTGATATTAAAGATTTAATCTTTTGAATTTGATTTATCAGTCACAATTTTTCCTCTTTTTTTTTAAATAGTGGATTATGCATTATTAATTCACTTTTTTGTAGAAATGTTGTTGTCTAGTGGGTAAGTCTCTGGACTGTAAATCACAAGGTATGGTGTTCGAATCCCTAGAGCAGCACTAGTTTCGTTTGGCAGTACATTAATCTACATTTGCCACACTTGACCCAGGTGAGGTAAATGGGTACCTGACTGGAATTAATTCCTTGAAATGCTGGAGCAGCCATGCTAATGCTGGGGCAATAATTGTGGAGCGCCAGGCGTGTCAAGTCTGACAGTCTGTTGGGTTTTTTTTTCAAAGGCTCTATCTAGCTGAAAATTACACGAGTTAATAAATTTTTATGACACGGCACTTTAATCTGAATCCGATGTAATTTACATTTGGCAGATTTTAATGCTTCACTGTAATTTTCTTGATAATCATTTGTTTTTATTAATTTGTATATTTATATAATAACGACTAGCCTTGAGGGGGACACGACATATTATAGTCAGTGAACTAGGTGTCGTAGTCGAGTGGTTTGGGAGTGGAGATGGGAAGGTTGTGGGTTCGAACCCCGGCGTGGCACTACTGTTCTTTGGCAAGACATTAATCTACATTTGCCACTCTCCACCCAGGTGTTAAATGGGTACCGGCAGGAATTAATTCCTTGAATGCTGTGAGCGCCGAATTCCACCATTCATGGTGGATATAAGCGCTATATAAATATCCAATATTATTATTATTATTGTTATATTTTCCGAGTCTAAGGCAAGGGCAATATCGATTTATTTTCAATTTCAAGACATTTATTTCCAACCATTCAATATAGGTGTACAAAGTAATAAATGAGCGAAATAATGTACATGTGTTTTTAACAACAATACGACATAATACACATTCATGTGGTACATACCTAGTTGGAGGACACACCTATAAAAGCAAAAGCTTGAGGCGAGGGTGCCCTTAATAACATAATACATAATATTACATAATAAATATATACAAAGAAAATAACTACATACAAAAAAGAAAAGGATAACATTCCTAGACCGCTGAACTTAATTGGAGGGGAAAAAGGAAAGAGAGAAAGAGAGAAAAAGAGGGGGGGGGGAGGTGGAAGGATGGAGGTGCAACATAAAATAAGTACGGAGAAGAGATGTATTCACGAAGAAGCAGAGAGAATAGACCCAATGGAGGGTTGGGAAGACATATTTGTAAGATGAAGTGAAATGTTTTTATCCTTCTTGAGAATCTGGCAAGAGATGCGGAGTATTTTGTCGTGTCAGTTTCATTAATTTTGTTTAAACTGACAGACAATTTATTAGCCTTAACCACTTGCATACAAAGGTTAGCTGTTGATTAACATTACTGCACAGTGAGGTAAGATTAGATCCGCTACATAAAATATTCCTGTCGTCGGCATAAAGAACAAATTTAATGTTGCTGTCGATTTGAAAATGTTGTTTATATAAATAGTATAAAGTAACGGACCAAGCAACGAACCTTGAGGTACACATGTGATATTACTCATGTTAGAGACGACCGGGTCAAATTTCAGTCAAATTTACTGGAGGCGATTGCTAAGATAACTGGCAAACCAATCGTGCGCTATGCCACGGATTCCATACATATAAAGTTTTTTTTAATAAAATTGAGTGATTAATGGTATCCAAGGCTTTCGATAAGTCTATAAAAATTCCAATTGAATAGATTTTTTTCAAAGGAGTCAATTATATCGTTTGTTAGTTTAGATAATGCCATAGCTGTAGAAAAATTTTGGTGGATCCAAATTAGTTTTTGTAAATAATGTCGTGTTTAACAAGAAATTCGTAAGTCCTAGTGAGTAGGAGCCAGTCAGCAGTGTTATTATCCATATCAGACGTCTAGAGCAAACACATCGTACCATTATCATAAATGGATCCCAAAATCTCCATCTAATCCCTTTTTGTCAAAATTCGCAAATCCAAGTTTCCCACTGCACAGAGCCAGCAACTGCGCGCAGCTGTATACAACAAACTGCGCTTTGCAACTCCGGGCTGCAATAATGACCGGTACTCAAAATTACAAGTTATTCCGAATGGGTGATTTGCATGATTAAAAATTTGAATATCAATATCCGTGTATTATGATGTTCTCGTACCACCGGATTTAAGGCAAACTTACTCAAATTTCATATAATCATCATGATTATGATTATATTACTGCACATAGGTTTAGGCAGAATTGTCACAATTTCCATCTCCTCTCTCCCTCTCTCTCTCTCTCACTCTCTCTCTCTCACTCTCTCTCTCTTTCTCCCCCCCCCCCCCCCACTCTCTCTCTCTCTCTCTCTTTATCTCTCCACCCCCTTCTCTCTCTCTCTCTCTCTGTGCAGAGCCTATATGGCTTAACAAACCCATCCCTTATGAATCGACCAGCTCTGTCTGCAAGAATCAGACTGCCGTTCTCGGCGGTAACGCCTCCTTCTTCTGCCAGTTCAAGTACGGGAATGCTGGTATATCCTTCCAGCACAGCTGGAGGAAACTGAACGAAACATACGGAGGGTACCAACTGGTCGGCTACTACGACATACCCGGCACCCAGTTCTCGGAGGGGGATATCACAGTAAAGGAAAATTTCACCCAAACTCAGATCTGTCCAGAACTGTAAGCAAGACTTTCTTTTTTCATACCCGAGCCCGTCTTTAAAGAGTAATGTTGCGATTGCTCCGAAATCAATGGCAAATTTACAGTCTCCTATTATTTTACAAGTTCAGAATTGCGATTGATCCGAAATCAATCGCAAATTTACAGTCTCCTATCTATAAGCGATTAAGTATACGCGATTGATATCGATATCAAGTAAATTGCAATCAATATCAACTCTTTATAAGACGGGGCCCAGATGCTA
Organism: Heliocidaris erythrogramma; assembly: GCA_025617745.1. Taxonomy (NCBI): domain Eukaryota; kingdom Metazoa; phylum Echinodermata; class Echinoidea; order Camarodonta; family Echinometridae; genus Heliocidaris; species Heliocidaris erythrogramma. The sequence goes on along the minus strand of CM046871.1, from coordinate 31,379,385 downwards.
TTGGGGTGATATGCTGATGTATGAAGTTAACAGGAAAACCAAAAAGAAGAGTCAGAAACACTTATTCTATCATGTCTTATAGTGTGAAGGAAAAATCTGAGTCTTAACAGATCTTATGAATATGCAAAGCATTGGATTCCGCAAAATGAGACTGTTAAAAATATTTGAATGCTATCGATAATGCTATAATTTTTAAATTCGTTGTTAATGTAGGGCCTTCATCTTAATAGGTGATCACATTCAGTGCCAATTTGGGACTGCTTTAAAAGACAAAGGAGTCCCGATTTCACGATAATAAAATATAGTGAACAAAAAAAAAATGATCTAAATCTTTCGATAAACAGTGATCTCACCACCTTCAGAATTTCTGCCAGTAATCCATAATAACCAGTTAATTACAACGCTGGAAGATTGCTTGTTCGTTAACCACAGTACTTAGCTGATTGTGGTCTCTTCCTATCATGTATATAAAGTGGTCTCAAACGATACGATGCTGATGTGCATTGCGCCGCTGTGTTATGTAACGTCACTGTTGCAGTTTCCAAAGCGTAGGGACCATCAAAACTTTATAGGGAGAAGTTTTGATTTAAAGAGTACCAATCACCCAAAAAATAGTTTGCACTGTATGTTAGAGGTTCCATGTCTAATTATACTATATTCAAAATATGGGCTTCAAATATTAACTCTATAAAGAGATATTGCAATTTTAATCACACTCTCTATAAGCGTAAAAGCGTCTCGTGAGTAGACTACGCGACGCATCCGTACGCGCGCGCCAATGAGGGATCGGCGGAACCGTAGCACCAGACCAAACTCGGAGTTCGGCATTTTTCATGTTACTGTTTATTTCCTTCATACTCTTTAAGTGTTAACCTATAAAGAGTGCCAGATAAAGTCCTTTGATGTTGATTTTATGCTTTCTAGCTGTACACAATTTTTTCAGGTGATTGGTACACTTTAAACTACGCGTCATTTTTGTTGTTGTATTATTCGTTTCGCTCGGATACAATTCATTCAAACATAATTTCATAACTCGAAATCATTCTTCAAAAAGTGTGTGATTTACTTCAAGGGTAATAAGCCAGTTCGTGATTATGATGTGCGCATGTGCAGTTAAAGGTCATTTGTTCCGAGTACAGTTGACCTCTATACGCTTTTATAGATGATGCGCACACCAGTATGATTTTACGTGTTAAACAAGTAGCGCGTCCAATTACAAAACAGATGCGCGTGCATGTACAAATTTCAGGGTCATTTGTACCATGTACTAATGACGAACTGGCTAATTGTATGGGCATTTACATATGGCAAACTCTTTTTACCCAGGGATCCTCCGAAGATTTTGTCTACGTGGCTGAATATCACTAATGTGACTGAAGAGGCGTTGGGGAAGTATCAGGTCACTTGTCAGATCGCCCAGTACTTCACGGCAATCAACCTCACACTATCACTGAAAGGTAAGGCGATCGCTAAATTCCACTCAGTAAAAGCCACCACACGTTTTGACTTCGACTTGACTACGACCTGTCTACGGCTCGACTACGTTTTGATTACGATTGACCACGACTGGTTTCCGAAAGAAATTGAAAGAGGATTAGATGTGGAGTTTCACTAAAAGAAAAATTCTTCCAGATTGACCTCCCGATTGTCATCTGAAAAGTAATTTTATAGCTGCAGGGTGTTGTAAAAATTCCAGTCGGAGAAAAGGCACTTATCCCTCTATGCGTAAAAAGAGATGACTCTATTGCGACGTCATTTCTACAAGAACGCGGAAGTATTATCGCTCGTCAATACCTGGATCTTGTTCCCCAGTATTTGGGTAGTAGTCTGATGAATTTTCATTACGTTTCATGAAGAATCTTTGCCGTAGTCGTTGGAAACATCGTTAAGAGGTCGGTATTAGGTAAAGGCATCATACAACATGAAAAGTGTATTAAAGCAGTGCTTTTTATCTGGCGTATGGGCTGATTGCCTTCACAGGTTCGATAAGCGCAGATACTGACGCAATCAGAATGACGCCTCGTGTGAGCCGGGTTTTAATGTCCATTAAGCATGATAAGATTAAATTATTAATCAAAATAACGTATATTGGTAATCATGTATCGTATTTATTATGTTGTGGTACATGTCATAACAAATGCTCTTCAGTGGTTCTTCTTCTCGTGTCGCTACACTTTTCCCAGCCCTACACTGCAAAATACATGCTCTGGCACGTGGGTTGTCGAGATCCCGTGTTGTGCTCTGGTAGCAGGGAGCTCCATTGTTTGAGCGGCCTCCCCGCATTCGCAGTAGGCAGATCAGTCAAGGTTGTATCTCCATTTCTGCATCAGGACTTTGCATCTCCAGTTCTGAGGCGATTGAGACAAAGCCATATGAACACTTATGAATGCACTACTATTTTCTCTGCTGTTAATTGTGAATACACTTTTATTTTCGTAACATTAAAAATCATTCAGTTATAGTTTTCATCAATAAAATACTCTAATCATGCTAATAATGCTATTAATACATGGTTGGGAGTGCGTTGGTACGCAGGTTTTTCTCGTGGTGTCCAACACACTCGGCTTGCGCCTCGTGCGTATAAAGTACACCACGATAAAAAAACCTTTGTGTTGCCAGGTCGCACTAACGCACGAACTCACAACCATGTACTAATAGTTTATAAAACGGGTCGGCAATATGATTATAGAAACGCCAAGAGTCGCACAGTCGCACTTCTCACCGGACGCAGAAAATATGACCACATCACACCTATCCCGACTGAGCTCCACTGGTTGCCGATACGGTCAAGAATTCAATGCAAGATATTGGTGCTAACCTTCAAGGCTATACACAGTCTGGCGCCAAAGTACATCACTTCCCTCATCGAAGAACGTCACCGCCGCCCTGGCTTACGGACTCCAGGAATTACCCTCCAGGTTCCAAGGACTAGACTCAAGAAGTTTGGGGACTGTGCATTCTCATCAGTGGCTCCACGGCTCTGGAATTCGCTTCCGCATGATCTCCAAAACATTACTGGACTTGATCGTTTTAAATCAGGCCTCAAAACTTACCTATTTCAGCAAGTAGTGTGTGACAAGTAGCTTTTTTATGGAGCAAGCCCCTTTGAATGTTTTTTAAAAGATATATGGGGCTATACAAGTGCTGTGCATCATCATCATCAGTCATTGAGGCTGCCATTTGCTTTCCTGGATGACATCACAGAAGCGCAGCCAACAAAAGTCATGCGCGTTTCAGTGCGCGCATGTAATCCCTGCGCTAAAATGACAATTAAACTACGCGAGTTCATTGCGTTTTAAGTTTTGCACGCACCAGAGGTACGCGTACGCGCCGCTTATCCGTAGTTTAGAGCCTTTTTGCCGTATGTTATCACTTCTTTTTTTCACGGTAACTAATCAGGATGGCTAAATTCTTGAACCCGTTTTATAATACTGTATGGAACCAAAACTGATGCTGAATGAAGGTTAATAAATGGAAACACGAAACATTAACTCATTGAAAAATCCTCATCAGCTTCTACTGTCATGTTCTTTAAATTTCTTTCTAACAGAGACTGTCGAAGAACCTATCAGAGTGACTGATACATCTAGTGTAGTTATCTTGGTAGTGACAGTGACCATCCTCCTCTCCGTCTGCGTGTTGTCATGGAAACGCTATGGTACTGACGTTAAACTATGGTATCATGATCGTCACAGCAAACGAGAAACAGAAGGTATAATAAATGAGCTTTCTATAGGCTTCCATGGTGGAACAGTAAAAGTTCATGAATCGTAAATGGTTTTCTGAAGCACCCAAGGCCGTACGCAGCGGGGGGGGGGGGGGGCAGTTGCCCCCCAGAAATTTCAAAATCATACTTTTTTTTAAATAGGGTTTTAGACGTTTAAATGATCCAATAATAAAAAGCGATCATCTTGCCCCCCCAGGAAAAAAAATCTGCGTACGGCCTTGGAAGCACCATATGAGTCAGTCCTAAATAGGGCTGTAGGGCTGTTGCGTATTATGTCGTGTGAAAAGAACTGCTTGATACGTTTAAAGAAAGAAGATCGAGCCTAACGAACTCCTCATGGCGAACAGAGCAAGTTGTTCGAAACGTTGAGGGTCTTAAACATACTAACAGTCAGTGGCGGATTTAGGGGGGCAATTCCGGCTCGGCCCTCCCCATCCCCCCCCCCCCCCCTTTGAAAGAAAAGTTGGCCTATGTATTGTGCCCCCCAAATCCTGGATCTGCCCCCTGCTAACAGTTCTTTTTCAGAACTCTCGCACGAAAGAATAACCTCCATGATGGTTCGTCAAAACTTTCATGAATTTAAGAAGATATACTATCGGTCCCTCATATGGCATCTTAATGATTCAGCGACACTTTTGAAATGTTTCAATTTTTAACCCTTTACATTTGTCTTTAATATCCGGCTCATGTCATTGGGTGTCTGCAAGGTCAGCTCGGATAACATTAAATTTCAATTTCCTTGCAACTAAATAAAAACATTATTAAGTTATGCGAAATTCCCCGACAACTATAATCTTATCCATCGCTATTTCTGATAATTTTGTTGAAATGTTAATGAAAGGAAAGATAGAAATGTGTAAAATTGATAACCAAGTTGGGAAATACACATTTCTCATAGGAAACATCACAGAATGAAGATCGAATGACAAATAAATGAAAGGATAAATTTGGGAGAAAATCACAAAAAGGCGAGAAAATTGATGAAAAATTGCTACTCTAATTGCATTTCAGTGTGAGTCATCAAAGTTTGCTCATATGAAATAAATATTCATAATTATTGATTAAAAAGCACATTTCAACACTAAATATAGTGGTGACGACTGTCATGTATGCTTTACTTTGCTCGTTATTCATAATTATGTAATGGTTCTCTCTCGTTCTCTCTCTCTCTCTTTCCAGAAATAGATAACAAACTCTACGACGCCTACATAGTGTCATGTTATGAAGGCAAGGATCGTTCCTTTGTCGACAACGTACTCTGCCCTAGTTTGCAGGATCAGTATAAACTTTTCCTGCGGGAACGGGACGCAATCTTCGGATCTGGTAAGTTCAGATTATTGATTCCACTCCCTTCAATAGAGTACTTAACATGGTTGTTTCTCATACTTAATATTATATAATGTAAAACAAAAATGTAAGGTCCTGTTGTGTTTTCAACTTTTGGAAAAGGTATAGACCCGTATTTTTTGGGTCTTGCCAGCTTCTCGAAAAGTCGCTAAGTATGTGTGTGTGGGGGGCGTTATGGGGTCCAGTTCCCCTTCATAATTCTCTGACAAGCAAAAAAAAGGGGGTTTCATTCTAAAAGGGGGGCACAATTGACAAAAGGGCATATCCTTTATGGTCAAAATGCATACTTTTCTTCCAAAGGGGGGGGGGGGCACGGGCAGGAAGTGCCCCCCCCCCCCCCCCGATCCGCCAATGCTATCAGGTGTAATATACAGTTGGTACCTCTACTTTTCCTCCACATGATACATGTATTATATAATATTGACTGGCCTTGAGGGGGATACGACATAATTATATTCCCCGAGCTGGATTTATATTACCCGAGTCGAAGACGAGGGTAATATGGATCGAGTGAGGGCGATATATGTTGTATATCCCGAAAGTAGGAGCCGGTCAATATTGTTATTATTATCCACATCAGATATCTGGAGCAGACAAGACGTACTACATATGATAAAATGGATCCCCAAATCATCATCTAATCCCTTTTGGTCAAAATTCGTAAACTTCAAATGTTCCCACTACCGCGCCCTGAGCTAGCCAGCAACTAGCACAACAATAAACTGGGCGCAGCATCTGCGCATTGCAATACCGCACGCTGCACTACCAGGCAATACTATACAAATACTGATTGCTCATGAGGATGATGGTGGAAATTATTACTCCCAAGATAGATGGGCGGTATGAACACTACAGAGGGAATGATAATTTCCACCACCATCCGATTAAAGAGCAGTCCAGATTTGTTTTATATACCTCATCCTTTTCATTGATTCACTGATTCATGTTGAAATCTTATGCATAGCCTAGCATTGGTAGCCTCGCAACTAGTGAAAGCGCTCAAAAAATCTGAACCAAATTTTGTGTACTTACGTGTGTGCAAAAGTCGCGGGGGGGGGGGGGTTACGTGTTCTATCACAGGGTATTGGCCTCCTATCATTTGACCTTAGGTCAACTGGTAGAACGCCAAAACCCTCGAACCCAATGACAGATCGAGATGCGCCGTGTCATGTGATATAGTTTGACCAATCAGTGAATAAGAATCTATGTATGAGGTATATAAAAGCCTTTATATCCCTCATCATTAGATCGTTGCATTATGAGTGTACACCACAAGAAAATGAATAGTTTTATTAGAAAAACCGTTTTCCTGCCGTCTCGTTCATTTTTCTGCTGACGTTATCGGATAGTTAATTTTTTCCTCTTCATCAGAGGGAAAACATGAACTATTCGTCCCCCCCCCCCCTCCCAATCGACTAGCGACGCGAAGGAAAGAAAAACAGGTGCTCAGCCTGAGCGCGTACTACATTGTGACGACATTCATTTGCGCGTATCTATTGTTTTAGGCATGTACCGGTGCGTGATGATGTCATCATTACGCGTTTGATATCCTCGCAAATTCATCCCTTCTTCAAACTGTCTGTGTATGTACGTGTGCGGTCTATGATACCCTACAGTGCAGATGATCAAGTAGATGAGTAGAATTAGGCTTTTATTCAAGATGATGGATATAAACCAAATATATACTGCCTACATTCGATAGTCTCTGGATAACCTATGGTACCATCGGTGACATGAAGAGTAGACGACAATTTTCCTTCCGGTCTGCGCCCCTCATGAAAATAGTCTTGGTTCATGTCACCTCGGGGACCATATTTCCAACCAGACCCTCTCATGACAGTATATATTTGTATAATATTGCCGGTTTTATAACCGTAAACTTCATAGGCTCTCGTGAAAGAGGGTGATATAAGAAATATTGCCCCCTTTGCCCGTTTTGCACCAAACACAAAGGGAATACAATTTTGTAAAACCACAGCTCAGATGTCTGATACGGATAATAATTAGTTATATTAGTTATATAGGCTACTTGGTGGGATAAAATAAAAGTAAACGTAATCCCAGTCACCCTCTTTCTTCTGCAACAAGTACTGCGTTAACTGTTTATTTCTTTCAAAGTTCTTGTTCTTTTTCATCTCCTTCTCTTTGTACATGTAGTTACGAGCGAAGAAATCGTGGAAGCATTGACAAAAAGCCGCCGCTGCATCGTCGTCCTGTCAGAAGATTTCTACCGGCCTTTGCCGGCATCGTCATCAGAAGCGACACCGGAAGGGATAGATGCTAAAGCGGTACAACCGACCCTGTTATCTTCTTCGTCATCTTCGGTAGAGATTTCAGACCACGATTTCAGGCCGCGAACCGAATGGCATTTGTTTGAACTCGAACAAGCCTTGGACACCATGCACCCGCACGTTATCCCTCTACTCTATCGTGACTCCGGGCCGACCTCGTTGTCGACTTCCGACTCGAGTGCCAAGCTGATCGATCATGTCCTCAACGATCTCAAATGCATCGAATGGAAGCAGAAGGGTAAGACTTGTCTCGATGATTGGGCAATGAAGCGGTTACGACTCCGGCTACCACCGCGTCGACAAAGAAGTAAACCTCCGGGTGGACATTCAGTATCTCTACCGATGCCAGTCATGTCTGCCACAACGCCGTCAAATATCTCGTCATCGATATCATTTACTAACTCATTACCATTGCCTAACGACAGACCATCTGTTGTCCCATCGACCCAACATCATCGATCATCGGTATCAGGGTCGGAATCATCGAAGGATGCTGACGGCTTTATCGAGGAAATGAGATCGTCTCAGCAGAAGCGACCATCTCAGTTGTCACAAATATCCTTCATGTCAACATCGATGTCTCCCTTGTCTTTGTCGCCACCGATGTCCTTATCATCGAGTTATGGATCAGGGTCCATGTCGATCAGGTCGACAGACCCACAGCCTAGTATGCAACGGCCGTCGTCAACATACACCTCATCGTCAGCTTCCTCCCCTTCCCATCCTTCGACCAACTCGTCGCCTCCAAACACCTCGTCCTTAGCATCGACCTACCCGATTACTACACAGGAACTTGACAATCTCAACTCATTTCAAGAATATGAGCCGAATTCAAACAGGTTCAACTCCGTCCTCTCCATCTTTAAGTTCTTTCCTGGACGCAAAAGAGAGCCTTGTCTGATTGATAATGAAAGTGAACCAGGCTACATATAGACATGTTACCTATTTCTAACATTCTATCAAATGATAGGTGCTCGGACATTATGCTCCTGGTCTTACTAGTAATATGTATGGATTATTGCTAGACGCTATTAAAGCATTTGATAGAGTCAATTATGTAAGATTGTTTGAATTTATGCTTAGCATATAGGGGTGTGTCCAATGATACGCAGATTATTGCTTAATACGTAAAAGAATCAACCAGTTATGGATCCAGGGATTGTCATCATGGTGATACATGGAAGATATGTAGATATTGCATAAAAAATAACTAATTTAGGGCATGTTATTTCAACCCAACAATAAAAAGGAAATAGATTAATGATTTTTATGTTTTAAACTTTGTTGGTTATTTTAATCGACAATTGATATGATTTTGTATAATTTAAAATATGCTAAATCTCATATGAGAAATATACTGTTCCATGAATATTGCTCCAGTTTCTTTGGTTTACATTTATATCCTCTGTTTGCATCGATTTTATTTGTAGGCAATGGCGGGTTGCAATAAGAAGGGTATGGGATATTCCATGGCCGACACACTGTCATTTTTTTAATAATAATAATAATAATACCACTATTCTTGTATAGCGCATATCACATTATGATATAACGTCCCTATGCGCTTCCAAAGGGTTTTGGATATTATTACCCTGGCTTTAGCTCCGGCAGCCGTAATCAGCGCACATTGCATTTCAAGGAATAAATCCTGCCAGGTACCCATTTAACACCTGGGTGGAGAGTGGCAAATGTGGATTAATGTCTTGCCAAAAGACGCTAGTGCCGGGCTGAGATTCGAACCCTCAACCCTTGGATTGAGAGTCAAGTGAATGAACCACTATACCATGACATGTGTTATGGATCCAGAGTAATGGTTTACAAAAAGATGTTTGTCTTTTGTTGTTGAAGCTTCGAATTCCAAAAATTATACAGTGGCACATATATCTGGAATGGCCTGGTACAGATCTCGTTCTGTTTTCGGATTTGTGTGTATAGACCGCTTTTGTCAGTCAAACTGCTACAAAAGCCAAACGAATTGCTGAAATTATTCGTGATAGGAAAATATCTAGGGTTTTAAAAGTAGAAGAGAAAAATTGTAGCCGGTGAGCAGGGTAAATTTGGGGTTTCTATGTCATTAATTCTGGTTTTAATTGGTTACATATCCCTGTCTTATTATTGTGTTTCCTAAATATGTTAGCTGATACAATTGATGAATAATTGACTGATCGAACTGAAAATATTGATTAGACAAAAGGCAAATTATTTACGAGATTGGAAGCAAATGACAAAATGAAGACACACCGTTGACATATTCCAAATTCAAATTGTTTGCATTGAATTGTAGTGAATGGAAATTATACTACAAAAGTGTACATGGGATTCATGATGAAATTGATTTATTGCACATAATCAAATGAGAACTTGAGTTTGTGAGTGACTGTTAAAAAAGAGGAAATTCTGGCTGAGTTTCCACGTGGAGAGTGATTTCTTCATTTCTAATTCCACAGAAAATATAATAAACAAAATGATTTGAAACTTCATCATTTACATAATTTACACGATCGCGGTCTAAATGAATGAAATTTCCCAACTTAAACACAACACTTTTGTCAATATTCCATTTAGACCTAAAAGGATGGACTAACATAATCAAATCACATTCACATTGTCCACAATAAAAAAAATAATGCAATAAATAAGCTATTTCGTAATAAGTATTGTGGTAATGAACCTGAAATGTTCCCAATTTTTACGTGCACGTGCATTTGTTTTGGTGGACGCGCAACTTGTTTAACCCTTTCAGGACAGGAATTATTTAAGGGCTATTAACTCTTACTGTGCCAAGGGTTTTAGCTCTCTTCAAAGTTTTGTCAAAATGCGATCAATGCTTACTTTTCAAATGTGTCCACTTCATTAACCATCGATTATTGCACAAAATATTGCCTACATAACTTGTAGGAAATTTATTACCATTTGTTATGATACTAAACATTATTAATTTACCCAACTTTATGTATAAGAATTATTGAAAATTACATTTGAGCTTCTTTTCTGTCCATTATTTTTTGGTTTCTCATTTGTTTACTATTTTGTAATGTTGAAATAAGGTAATATCTTTTTAAAAATGTGCAATTTTCTCTGAAAATTTCTATGGTAGCATATAATTATAATCATATATTTAGAATGCTTGATTTATGCTAAAAATGTAGATATACATTGACCACCATATACCTTTCCTGTGGTCGAGCAATTGGTGAATAAAAATGACAAGTCTATCTGTCACATATACGTGCCATCGGCACTGAAAGAGTTAAAATTGATCACAATTTGTTCTTCAAATTGGGAACAATAATATTTTCTTTTATTACTAAGTGGTTCTAATAAAGCGTAATGTTTTTGAAATCGATATACATGGTTGGTAATTTTATCGAAACGTTGAAAAATTGCCAATTTGGATAAAAAACACAATGTTTTGAACATGTCAGTGTGGTACTAACTTGAGGATTTTAAAGCTTCTTCTCGTTTTTAAAATTCCTGGTATCAAACGAAATATGGTCATGCAACAGAAATGGACATAGCGTTTGCAAAAATACTTCCTCTTTCTACTCATGCATCTGGTATATTTTATATAGCTCTGAATCAACTTTTATTGAGCCATTAAACCACAAAATGTAGTCAATTGCCTCGAAGGGGTTAACGAGTAAAATCATACATTTGTGCGCATCGTAGTGCGAACAAAATGGTCAATTCTATACTCAATATACGTATAAATGAACTTTATCTGTCAGGAAGATATTTTGAATCGCAAGTCTTCGCTGTCATGTTTACTCTGAAGCTTTTTCACTAAAATTTCGCTGTTTTTACTTCTTTCTACTACTCGCACCTTCATGTAGAACTACAGACAGTTGTGATTAACTCCAGGGATTTTTTACATCTATAAATTGAGGATTCCATGCATTTATTTGTTGACACTGTGATATCTTAACGCCGTGTACTTGCCATTCTATCCAGCATTCGATTTGGAGAGCCAGTCCCATTCAATCACTATCGTGTACCGTAAGTTTCGTTTTTTACACTCATTGCCTTCACTTGCCATACGGAATAACTCCACAAAAGATTACGTAACTTTAACAATACCACCCAAACGGTACAGTGATTCGCAATTTATCGAACCTGTGTAACAACAATGCCGCCGAAAGCGATAACACGCAATGACGCCTCTGTCACTGAGCTTGTCGTTGAACTCTTCAAGAGTGAGAAATTCTTAACAGAAATCCGTCTTCTTGCCAAAGCCATTGCCAATGAAGTGGCGAACACTACCTTTTCTAAGCTCAATAAGTTAATTGAACAGAACGAAGGCAGGCTCCACAACATCGAAGTTGATCTGGAAAAGAAAAGTCATCGCGTAGAGGAGCTAGGAAAAGAGATACAACAGAAGGAGGAACGACTAGCGAAGCTCGAGCACTCTACCAACGATCTCCAGCAGTACTCCAGGCGTTCTTCTCTACGAATCTTTGGAGTCAAAGAGGAGGCAAAAGAGGACACGGATCAACTTGTGTGCGATATAGTCCGGCAACATCTCAAACTCACTTTAACCCGAAGTGACATCGATCGATCACATCGTGTTGGGAAACGTGGAGGAAAGCATGATCGCGCCATCATAGTGAAGTTCTGCTCATATCGAAAGCGAACGGAGGTTATCCAGGAGCGTAGGAGATTGAAGAAGTCCGGTATTACGATACAGGAGGATCTCACACAGCAGAACGCGCAGCTCTACATGAGAACCTTCAAACACCCTAAGGTTCTCTCTGCATGGACACATGACGGTAAGATCATCGCCTCCATTGAAGGATCGTCTGTTCAGGGGTCAGATGGTAAGCCTGTCACCAAGATGATTAAGTCTGATCTAGACCTCGCGAGCCTTGGAAGGAGTTCCCCTAACCTCATCCCCTAACCCTAAATCCTACCCCCGTAGGTGGCTGTCGTTGAAGGAACTCTTACCAATATTATCTATCATCTATATATGTTCTTTGTGACATTCCTCATGACTGATCTATTTTATTATTATTATTAGAGTCCCTGGAGTTGAAAGCATTGTGTATTACACATTTTACGAAAATAATCTCCTATAATTCCTTGTTTTAATATTTTCTTATATATTTACATGTTTTGTGTTTAATAATCCCTGTACATGTCAGCAAGTAATGTTTGTACTATATGTAAGAGGCAAATTCCCCAAAACAATGATGAAGGTCGAGGTTGTATTTGTATAGACCCTGTCAATGACACTATGACAGATATACACAATTATTTTGTTGGTGATACCCCCTACATACTTCCTGAAGAATATAATGCTACTTTTGGTAATGACATTGAAAATATGACTAATTCTTTATCAATACTTCATTTTAATTGTAGAAGTCTGAAGAGAAATTTTGACAATTTTGTATGTACTCTCTCATCGTTTTCTTATCCTTTTTCTATAATTGCATTATCAGAAACATGGCTCAGAGGTGATGTATCTATGAATTTAAACGGTTATGCCTTTCTTGGGCAAGGAAGAAATTGTAGACGAGGCGGTGGTATAGGTTTTTTCATAAGAGATACAATCAAATTTAGAAGAAGAGCTGACTTGGATATTTTTAGTGAAGTTGTTGAAATGCTTTTCATTCAATTGTTTTTTAAACACAAGGAGATTATTCTTGCCATTGTATATAGACCACCTAATCAATCTGTCTCTGCATTTTTGGACATCATTGAAATGCCTCTGCTGAAAATAACAAATGAAAACAAAGAATGTCTTTTGATTGGAGATTATAATATTGATTTATTACATAATACCGTTTCAATTCATACTAATAAATTCACAGATTTACTTATGTCTTATTCCTTTACACCTTTTATATTAAAGCCAACTAGATTTTCAAGGACCTCAGCCACTCTGATTGATAATATTTTTTCAAATAGGCCTGAAAATTACATCCGGGCGGGTATTATGACTACAGATGTTGGTGATCATTTATCAATATTCTCATGTACTAAATGTATCAATGATTCTGAAGAAAATAAGAGTGTTAAAAAACGTGTTATCAACGACAGTAACATTGCGAAATTTTGTGGAATGCTTTCAGAAATTGATTGGGACATATTGTTACAAAATCGTGATGTGAATAATCGATTTGACTGTTTTATGCATATACTTAATGATATCTATGACAAGTGTTTTCCATTTCTAAACATTAAAAGTAAGAAGATATGTATTTCAAAGCCCTGGTTTACATCTGAACTTAAGAAACTGTGTAAAATAAAAAATGTAATGTATCGTAAATATGTTAAAAATCCCACTGCTTATAGGAAATCTGTTTATGCAATGGCTAGAAATCATGTAACTTGTGCAATACGTAAATGTAAGAGGAATTATTACTGTAACAAATTTAAGAATTTACGCAATAACACAAAGGCAACTTGGAAAATTATAAATGAATTATTACGCTCAAATCGTAGGAAAGTTTCATGTGACTATATTGAAAAAGATGACAAGCGTATTGATGATGGTATGGATATAGTCAATACATTTAATGATTACTTTTCAACAATTGCCACTGATATTGTTAACTCTTTGCCAAACACTGATGCACATTTTTCTGATTTTTTACCAAGGGAACATAATCCTCAAACTATATTTATTAATCCAATAAAAATTAGTGAAATTCTTGAAATTGTCCATAACCTTGATAGTAGTAAAAGTCCAGGTCATGATGATATTAATACTCATGTCATACAAGTGGCTATCGTTTTATTAGCACACCCTCTATGTGATATTTTTAATCTTTCAATACAAACGGGTATATTTCCAAGTCGAATGAAAATCGCTAAGGTTGTACCAGTTTTTAAGAAGGGAATAAAGAACTACTGAATAATTATCGACCGATTTCAGTTCTATCTATTTTCTCAAAAATCTTTGAAAAATTAATGTATAATCGTTTGGTTAGTTTCCTACTGAAGCATGACATTTTATATTCTAAGCAATTCGGATTTAGGGAAGGTCATTCATCTTACATGGCTTTACTTGAATTAACAAATCATATTTCTTTATCTTTTGAAAACAAAAAAATTGTTATGGGCATTTTTTTGGATTTATCTAAAGCTTTCGATTGTGTTGATCATCAAATTTTGATCCAAAAAATGAACCACTATGGTGTTCGTGGTACAGCTTTAGATTGGTTTTCTAGCTACTTGCTTCATAGAGTGCAATATGTTTCAATGAATAATAATTCTTCCATTATTAAAAATATTAATATCGGTGTTCCACAGGGATCCGTGTTAGGCCCGCTACTCTTTCTTTTGTATATTAATGATATTCAGTTTGTGAGTAATATGTTACATTCAATTATTTATGCTGATGACACTAACTTATTCTTGCCAGGGGATAATATTGAATACTTATGTAACACCATGAACTCAGAGCTTAAAATGTTTTCTAGGTGGTTTGCATCAAACAAATTAAAAATTAATCTGTCGAAAACATGTTGCATGCTTTTTAAACCCAAAAATAAGAATATAAAATATAATGATGTAAAGGTTTTCATTTATAATTTTCAAATTCCATTGGTCCATTCTGCTAACTTTTTAGGAGTTGTCTTAGATGATAAACTGACTTGGAAAAATCATATTTTTTATATAGCATGTAAAATATCCAAAGTTATTGGTGCAATAAATCGATTAAAAAAGATATTGCCACATAAAGTTCTTCTTTCAATCTATCAGTCGATGATAGATCCCCATATAACTTATTGTAACATTGTCTGGGGCAGCTCTGCTCCAACTCATCTCAATAGAATTTTACTTTTACAAAAAAGAGCAGTACGTATTATTACAGGTTCAGCTCCGCTATCACATACAGCTCTGCTGTTTCAAGAAGTCAACCTACTGACAGTTCAAGACATACACAAACTAAAACTAGCTAATTTTATGTTCTTATACTTGCATCATTTGTTACCTAAGTTTTTGAATGATTGTTTTAAGCTAAATTCTTCTGTTGTACCTTACTTAACTAGACAATCTACCCATATTCGTATCCCAAAATTTAATTACCAATTTTCTCGAACCACAATTACATACAGTGGTCCAAAGCTGTGGAATAATCTTCCATCAGATATTAAAAATAGCCCTTCCTCATCTAGCTTCAATAGGAATTATAAAAAACAACTAATCTTATCTTATACACTTTAAAATAATGTTTACATTTTGCCCCTTGTTTTTGTTTGCTTGCTCTGTTTTTTCGCTGTACTTTGGTAAATTGTTTTGTACATGCGTGTAAATGTTTTTGATTCTTTTAAGCATCATATTTTATAATGTATATTTTGGGATAAACCTAGATAGACCTTCGGCCTTTGTTTGTCCCTCACATTTTGATATTACCTGTTTTGTTTTCTATTGATGTATATATTCTATGTTTATTGTGATTTAAATTTTGTATGTTTGCTCCTTTTTATCGAATGTGAAATAAATTGAATTGAATTGAATTGAATCTGCACATGCGCAAACTGTAATTACGAACTGGCTTATTTGTAGTATGTTACTTTAGATCATGAGACGGTGCCTCTTATAAGGTTTACACAGGAGCCGCGGAGTGTGTTTTTTTTTAATGGGGGAGAGGCTGAGCATGCGAACAAGCAGCATTATATCTGCTCAACAAACACCGAAATATGGGAGGGCTACAGGCCCTATCCCGGTTCCGTTTACTGAAATAGTTATACACCTTACTGAAATACTATTGCTAATGATAATCAGTGGCGGATCCAGGATTAGGGAGGGGGCTCAATATTCACAAAAATCTCTGACAAGCAAAAAAAAAAAAATCTTTTAAATTTAAGAAAAAGGTCCTCAGCATTTTTGGGCCCCTCTTTAACTTAAAAAATGTCTGACAACCAAAAAAACAATAAAAATAAAAATAAATAAACTAAAAGGTCCTCAGCATATATTTGGCCCCTTTTTGATCCCAGGGGAGGAGGCCGATCCGCCACTTAAATGTCCTCTTGTTTAGGCTATAGGCCTGGCATGCCGTGACGTGACAATTGTTATTCACGCTATACAAAAGTATACAGTAATGAAGATAACACGATCGCAAAGATTTCGACAGATCAACTTTTGGAATAGTGAACAGCCTTTTCCAACACCTTTTCAGATATGAGTATTGCAATTGCCCTAAATACATTTCTTGAAAGTATTTTCAAAATCTTTTCGCACACATCGTTTAAGTCATAAAACTAAGTCCATTATAGATTTTCAAAAGCAAATACAAATTTGATAATACTATCACAAACACTTTCGAATCCTGACACAATTACATACAAAATAATCCTAAGGTGTAAGGTACAAAGTAAACGAGAATTTCGGTGTGAACACATATGATGTTTTGGGTTAATGTTTAAAAGAGCGAGATAAGGAACGTGATGAAGAAAAGAGTGTAATGATTTAGGTCTGGGAGAAGTATTTACCTTTTCCTACCTCCGTCACACCGGCAAAACGACTCCACACCGATTCCAAACTGATCGATTTTTGGCCATTCGAGGTATAACGTAATTTGGTTAGGTCTGGTGTTGGTCTAGTGTCGATCGCTTTAATGTGACTGGAGTCTAGGCAATATTATCACTATTCGATTATCTGCACGTGACAGTATTGACAATTCCCGTTTGAAAAAAAGTATTTTTATTATTTTACTGGTAGAATTAACATAAAATAAAGTAACATGCACAATATTTTACAGGAAGCGAAATGTAAATCCAGTCACTGTTGCCCTCAAGCATAGGCACCAACACGACACTATACATTGACATCATAACAAGGGATATTGCACTTCGATGCATCTTATTAGTCGATTGCTATAGTCAAATATCGAGAGATAACCAATCAGAAATATGCAATGAGGAGTTTTTAAAAATGCAAAAACCGGAGTCGTGAAAACATACTGTCAGCATGCAGGTCAGAGTAAATTGCGAAGATATTGATCCAGTGATATTGAAGGTGAGGCAGTCCTCCTTCAGGGATTATCCTTTTTGATTAGCGCAGTCAACGATACCATCCATCCCGTTACCATGGTTACATTGTGATCCAGCTTTTCGGGTAGAAAAGATCTCTCTCCAAGGGTTTTACAGGTGTGTTCGCTTCCTCTTTTAAGTCATTCAGTCTGCGTTTGATTCTCTCCGCGCTTCTCTGAATGGCGCTTAAATCCTCCTGTACGTTTATCAACTGAAAAATAAATAGATTTCAAATTAACATTCATTTTCTTGCATTGATTTTGAAAAACAATCAACATCTGGGGCCGTTTCTGAAAACTATGTTAACTTTTATGTTAGTAAAACGATGTTAATCCCCCGGTGGAGCCACTCAATGTGACTTGGGGACCGCATGACCGTTACCAAAATCGCGGATATAGGGGTGAATTTCAAGGAACGTCCGCGGACAGAATATTCCTTGCAATATAGAAAATAGGGGTGCGCAGGTCTCCTCGAAATTGATAAAATAGGGGTCAGGAAAAGGGGAAAAGGGAAGAAAATCCATGGAGAAAAATCCCGGAGCCGAGTCGCTAGCTGCGGGCCTGCCGGGGAGGGCGCGTTCATCGTTGAGAAAAAAAATCCCCGCACTGCCTTACTCAGCAAGATGGCGGACGTGAAGGTACGTTTTTTCCCACTGTTAATTGGGCTCGATCGCTCGCTGCACGCTGATTAGCCATAGGCAACATGACGCCACTGGCAGCTCGCCAGCGCCATCTTGTTTCCCTCAAAACAATTCCGGAACGTCGCCGCTGTATGTAACATTTGACCAAGTTTGAAGGACTATTTTCACTCATATAATCATCGTATGCCCTTCAAAGATGAAGTGGGAAGATGCAGTCAACTGCACGAATCGTGATGTTCTTGAAAGTCATGTGAAAGGACTTATTCACAGGTATGAATAGTAGTAACTTCAACTAAGTAACATTACTCTAGTAACAGTAACAGTCCCATTCATACGCTTTCATGTTACTAGTTTATGGGTGTATGGGTATGAGGCACTCATACTCATAGTACTCATAGGCCATTGCTGCATAGTATGTACAAGCTAGTTATGTACAAGCTTATCTGAAGATAACCTTGTACTCCAGGCTAGCTTTTATAGGTGAATAGGCTTCAATAGCTTTTGTGTGTACTAGCAGCATGCTTTTTCTAGTCAATTCATACATCATGAGTCATGAGAGGAAAATAATTATTTAAATTAAAATTTTATTTTCAATTCTGAATCCCCAAATTTGTGGCACAGTTAAGCAAGACTAGTTGAAGAGTCCATGAATCAGGTAATCTAGCAAATTAAAGAAATTCAAATCTTGCTTCGAGCAATTTTATTGTCTGTTTGTGACTGCTGCAAAAGTGAATGTTCGATAATACAGTCCCACATAGGCAAGGGCCCACCCATAGGCCATCTCGTGTATGAATGATCTAGACTGGAAATAGGCACACTGATACACACAAAAGCTGTTGAAGCCTATTCACCCATAAAAGCTAGTCTGGAGTACAAGGTTATCTTCAGATAAGCTTATAGTTGTACATGTATAAGTCGGTATGAGGTTATTTAACCTCACCTATTTGTGAGTGGCCGGACATAGTGGTTATTATTTTCAAATAGAGTTCAGTGGTTTTTCCCCAGGGGTTTATATGAACTATTGCCGAAATATTTCTAAATGAATAACACATTAAAAAATGCATTTTTTTCGTTATATTAATTGTGTGTGAACTTGTAATTTGAGGAATAGGGTCTTGGACACCTATATGTTAATGGAAAAAAGGTATAAATGTCTTGTCCTTGAAATATGGTAAAATAGGGGAAAGTTTCCGAAAGTGTCCTTACAATCTTAAAAATAGGGGTATTTCAAAGTACTGTTTTGTCCTTGTTTTGACGTAAAAAAGGGGGTTAAATTTCACAAAATGTCCTTGAAATTTGCATTTTTGGTAACGGTCATACGCGTCCCCCTCTGCGGGGGAGTGGCTCCACCGGGGATGTTAATTGTCATAACAAATCAAAATCAGGACAAATCAAAATCAGTCATTGGTTAATGATTGCGCAAAGATGGCTGTGTCCGCGTAAAGTTAACAGAGACATCTGCACAAGCACCAATGATTGGTGTTTATTGCGCGCAATTTCAATTTGTCATGTCAATTATTCAATTAACATAGTTTTCCTTAAAGGAGAATTACCCCCTGATGGCAAATTTACTTATATTGGAAGGTGTAATATATTCCTACTTATTGGCCTAAATCATTTTCTAATAAGATAAATAAAGATATTCCAACACCCGGTATCGTCTCCTACTCATTTACATGGGGGCTGCCATTTTCTTGCTGATTTGGAGTTGTACAGGAAGATATGTTGAATCCAAGACCTAAATTGATTTTCTTCATTACCTAAAATCCCATATGTGACGGAAAATATAAAGTGGGTGTTTACATGTATTATAAAAATTAAATCTTTATAATGATACTTTTAAATTGTCTGGTTTTGCTTAACAAAAATCTATTTTCTTGGGTTTGCCAAACAGAGCAGAACATAATATATGCAGCATGCATTCTGACTTTTCAAGTCCCATTATCCGAAAGCAGGTGAATGCATAGTTTGCCGCTATAGATGCTCAGGGAAGAAGCATCCATAAAATTTGAAATAATTTGCTCCGTCCCATACGTCCATATATCGAGAAAATAGATTTCTATTAAGCGAATATCGATTTTCAACAGAAATATATGAGGAAATCTTCAGTTTAAAAATAAACTGACATATCTATTCTATATTTTTAATCTCAAATGGGTTTTTAATTTTAAAAAAGGCAATATGGCATTTGGATTAGGAAAACCTTCTTGTACACATAAAAAAATGGCAGCCCCCATGTATTGCTAGCAGACGATAAATATTGCTAGCAGATGATAAATTTTGCTCAGAAAATCTTGATTCGTATCGATCTCGTATATTTTGACGCGAAGCCATATAGCCTAACAAGTAGGAATAAATAACACCTTTGAACACTATCGTCTTTATTGTTTGAGGTTGATTCTCCTTTAACATAAAAGATAACATAGTTTTCAGAATACCGCCCCTGTTCAAATAGCACAATTTATATGTACATAAAGTAATATGAGTATAATCAAGAACTTGCAGTACAAGGCGAGATCCTAATAAGCAGACGCTTGTAGCGGGTACGCCTGAATACACAAATACAATATAAACTAAAACAGGAAAAGAAGAAATGGACAAAGAGAGGGACAGAAGAGGATAGGGTCCTTGGAGTAGAGAAAAGGGAAGAGGACTGCAACATAGTAAAAATCATAATGGAGTTGTATGACATGCTTGAATAATACAGTGGCAAGATATACGGTGAGAGCTAGAGAGAATACTACGTTGTAAATTTGGATGCGAGGAATAAAATCGAGGATGTTTACAGTTCTCTACATCATTATGCACTCCCCCCCCCCCCCCAAAAAAAAAAAAAAAAAAAAATTAAAAAAAAAATGATCGACTGGTCACACTTTCTTCATCAGATTAGGTCATTCTAAGATTCTGTTCATTTTTACAATGATTCTGTTCATTTTGACTGGGATTCTGTTCACTTCAAACCCGAAGCTGTTAGTTTTGACTAGAATAGAGTGCGCAAGTGCACGTGGGAATAGTTATTCTAGTCAAATCTGACTAGATTCTATTGACAAGATTGTTTTTAGAGTGTATCCTTACTCCTTCCAACCAACTTCTGATAATATTTCAAAACATGTTGGCGTAATAGGAATAAAGATTACGTACAGAAATTGTATTTTTTTACAATAAGTACAGTGCCATTCATCCTGATCCAAGTGTTTAAAAATGAATATCAAATTTTAAAAAATGAATTCTTTCGTGTGAAATTATTCGCATCTGGATTCAAAATGGCGGCTCGCAGGTAAGACGCCGGTGACCAGTCGATGTGCAAAATCAGCTTTTTGTGTATTCATATTCCACCGACATATATCTTTCTTCAACTGTTTGCCAGGTTACCTCCTCAAAAGTCTTCAAAATGACAAGTCTGAAAAATAAAAATCATCCGACGGGAGGGTCTCCAGCTAAGAAAAAGCCAACCCCAAACAATCGTTTTGAAGTACTGGCGAAGCACCAGAGTATGGAAACCTCTTCAGCAGCCGTTAGCGGCCTCTCATCGGGCTGCGTTAGCGACAATGCCACTGGAGAGTCCAGCGGTCAGATTTCAGTTCCATCGGTAGATCAGGACGGGGCCCCCGCCTGGTTTGTTGCCTTTGAGGCTCGTCAGCAGGCCCGACTCGATTCCATCACCCAGCTGTGTAAGGAAGAGCATGCAGCAATGATATTCGAGATAGATTCGTTGAAGGAGGAAGTTGGGAAGTTAAACATCAAACTAAATGAGGCAGGTGAGAAAATTGATGGCTTGGAAAATAGAAGTCGGCGAAACAACATTGTCCTATATGGAGTGCCTGAGCAATTTGAAGAAGGGGATTGTATCCGCTTTGTGAAAGGTCTTCTCCAGGAGAGTGAGGTCAACGGGGAGCCTGGGATTCAGCGTGCCCACAGGTCTGGCCGTACCACCAAGGTTATAGTGATTGCACTTTTACCAAAGAAGAACAAAGACTTGTTATCTGTCAGAAATTATAGACCTATTTCATTGCTCACAGTTGATTATAAAATTGTTTCTAAATGTCTTGCACTAAGACTGAAAGAGTGTATGAATGATGTTATTGATGATAGTCAGTCTGGTTTCTTGAAAGGTAGAAACATTGCAAATAATATTCGTTTGGTAGTGGACGTAATTGATTACACAAATTCGCATGAGGTTCCAGGTGCGCTCATGTTATTAGACATTGAAAAAGCTTTTGACAGTGTGGAACACCAATTTTTGTTTAAGGCATTTGAACGTTTCAATTGCGGTCATTTCTTTTTATCCTGGGTCAGATCATTTTATAAAGACATGGTTAGCTATGTCAGTAACAATGGATACTTATCCTCTCCAGTCAAGATGCAAAGGGGTATATTTCAGGGTTGCCCCATTTCACCATATCTTTTTTTATTAGTCATAGAAACTCTTGCAATTTCAATTCGTGCCAATGAAAATATTAATCACAATACGCGACCATGAATTTAAAATTAGTATGTTGGCAGATGACACTACATGTTTTTGAATGGGGATGATGGTTCCTTCGATGAACTTTTTAATACACTCAGCCATTTCGGGTCTTTTTCAGGTTGTAAGATTAATATGAATAAGAGTGAGGGCGTTTGGCTTGGTTCTTTAAAAGGGTCTGAAGAAAGACCATATTCTGTGCAAGGTTTCTCATGGACTAGTTCCTCTTTTAATCTCCTTGGGGTAAAATTTTCTTTAAATTTATCCCTGTTGTTTGAATTGAATTACATACCAAAGTTACAAAGTATCGAACAGACTCTAAATTGCTGGAGAGGAAGAAGATTGTCACTTATTGGTAAAGTAACTGTGATCAAAACTTTAGTCTTACCCCAACTCATCTTTTTATTTTCAACTGTTTGTGTCAAGGTACCAGTTTCCTTCTTTAAGAAACTTAATCATGTGTTTTACAAATTTATTTGGAATGGAGGTAACGATCGTGTCAAACGTTCTATATTATGTAATGAATATGACTTGTGTGGCCTTAATATGATTGATGTATGTTCATTTTCTCAAGCACAAAAATTAGTTTGGTTGAAACTTCTCTTTGATGATAATTTTTCTTGTGATTGGAAGAGAATTGAAGTTGGTATGTTGAGGGATTTTCATGATGACTACCAGATTCTTTTCAAGTCCCAAGCTCCAGAAGGAGTTTTGAAAAAGCTGAATTGCCAGCTAGGGGAAACACTACGAATTTGAGATATTTTTAGGCAGAATATGAAGGTGCACTTGAACATGGAAGATTCACACAAAATGGATCTTCTGTGGTATAATGAAGATATTCGTCTTAAGAGCAAAACTTATTTTTATTATTCTGGGTAGTACGATAAGGGGATTACTCATGTTCAAGACCTGATTTTAGGGACACGTTTTAAGGAATTCTTTGAACTGGTATTAGAATATGACATCTCAATTTATGATAAGCGTAACTATAATTTTCTTATCAAAGCTGTTCCATGGGATTGATTAAATTCTGATGATAATGACTTGTTTCATTCTTGTGTTCAGAAATTGCTTAGTACTTGGAAAGTTCCAAAGTATGCATATGGTATTTTAAAGGAGACTATTGTCCCCGAGAAAAAAATTGAGAAATGGAATAGTATTTTGAATGTAGATAAGACCTGTGACGATTGGAAAGTGGTACATAAATCGAATTTTAGATGCACGTTGGAAACACAATTAAGATCATTTTATTTTAAAGTTTTTCACGTGGCAATTGCCACCAATGACTTTTTATACAGGGTGAAAAGATCTGAGAGTCAACTTTGTGCTCTGTGTAGTGAAGAATCAGAAACGATTCACCATTTATTGGTTAAATGTCGAGTTCTTACTCCCCTGTGGGAGAAATTAGAAAAATATCTGTCCGAGAAACTAAAAAGGTCAGTTGTTTTGTCAGCTTTTGAACGCTTATTTCGCTGTGATGACACATGTTTTGCTAGCTCATGTATCGACTTTATTACTCTATGTACCTGGTATTATATTCACTGTTCGCAACGAGATCCCAGTTTTTGACTCTCTCTTATCTTTTATTAAGTCCAAACATCGATCAGAATATGTTATTGCTTCAAAGAATGGTGAATTGGGTCTTCATTTCAAAAAATTTGTTTTCAAGCTGTGAGTCTGAGGGTTAAATATCTTTATCCTGCTGTTCCACTATTCCTTCATCATTTTTAGCTCACCTGAGCCTAAGGCTCGAGTGAGCTATTGCGATGGAAATTTGTCCGTCGTGCGTCGTCCGTCGTCCGTCGTGCGTCGTCCGTTAAAGACCTCAGCCTGACCGAATTTTGAAATATACCCTTTATTCATCCACGGGGAGCTATATATTTTCTGAACAAATTGAAACCAACTTCATGAGATTCCGTTTCCTGTGGAATGAGTAACAGCGTCCCGAATGTTGAGCCCCGGTGGTTTTTCTGACGAGGGCCCCGTCTCTGAGGAACGCTACTTTGCGGGGGTGAAAATTTGATGACGACAGATCGTGTAGACGCACTCGGAGCTGTATACATGACATGTCGTCACACGTCTAGCGACCCCCTGCAGTTTCCTCTGTTGTTACGCAATAGGGAGGGGGCGGACCAAAAAAAATTATCTTTTTTATTTTTTATGGATAAACGGAGACGAAAATTTATGAATACCCAGGGTAATTATATTCTTTGTTTACTAAGCTTTACGTCAATATATGGTTGTTTTGGGTCAGGCTGAGGTCTTTAACTTTTTAGGTGGTCTGTCATTTATGACAGACCTCCTTTTAATTTTGTCAGAATCTTCTTTATTATTAGGTGGTCTGTCGGTATCGACAGATCACCTATTAGTTTTGTCAGAATTTTCTTCTTTATTAGGTGGTCTGTCGGTATCGACAGATCACCTATTAGTTTTGTCAAGATTTTTCTTCTTTATTTTTAATATTTCTTCTTTTTATAACAAATTCTTGTGGACACCAAATCTCAAAATCGGCCAGGTCAATATCGTCAAATTTCATGTCATGTATGAGGTCAATCATGGACATGGTCCATTAAGCTTTTGGAGGTCATCAGGTCATCGTGACGTCATCAAGACGCCATTTTGGAAATTTACAAGATCGATTATATCTTCATAATCGATCATCAAAAATCAACTATATTCACATTAAATGAACTTCACATGACGGGTCATCAAGTCATGTCCTCACAGGTCATCTAAAGGTCAGGACGTGCGCGTACGCGCGCGTCAAAATTTAAAAATGCTCAAAATCACGTAGGATCAAGTCTGCACACGTTTCAGGTCATTTTGAGCATTTCAAAAATTTGCGCGCGTACACGGGTGTGTGCGCGTTTTCCCGTATTCCACCATGACGGAGCCTAAAATCGCCATTTTTTTGTTGTGTATTCGCCTAGAACACAAAATTCTGAGCAATTTGATACCTTTTCTATCTTTCTACGACAATTAATAAGGAAATTATCGTCCGTCAAAGTTTGCAGCACGCGCAGGCGTGATCCCTCACTATAGGCCATATATGGGCAAAAACATGCCTATACAAAATTCACTGTAGCTCGTTAGATAGTCCGTTGACCCCCAAATTTTTTGTCATCATCAGGTAGGGTATGAATCATGGATGTCATTTCATGTATCATTTGACCCTTATAAACATTATGACGTCATCAAAATGGCGCCAGAATTCAAAATTTCCATTTTTCATGTTTTGACGTCATCACATTTATACAAATTTGGCTCTAGATTCGTAATTATTGGTCGTTTTTCGCCCAGATTTTAATATGTTGTAGCTGAGGCAATTTCCTACAAAATCAGTTATCACCATTTTTCATTTTGATGACGTCATCACAGTGAAATTTTCAATTAAAAACGACATGTCAGAATTTTCCCTATTTGCGCGTTATGTCTATGGAAGATGACTTTTTTTCGAATCATGAATCTACATGACATCGTTCTCTGAGCAGTGTCTCAGTTATTTTTGGTCTATTTCCTTCCAGATTTTAATATGTTGTAGCTGAGACTATAAGCTTTTATTAGTAAGCCCTCCAATTTTTGATCAGATGTCGGGATCACGCCCAATTTTGAACTACCAAATGGGATTTGAGTATCCCGTTTTTCGCTTACGTGTTATCTCTATGGGAAATATTTTGGTCTATTGGTCAAAGCACTTGACTGCCATGCAGGTGACCCAGGTTCGATCCCCGGTCGGTCCATAATTTTTTTTTTTTTTTGCTTCTTTTTGCTTGTCAGTTTACCATCCTCTTCGACTATTATAACATAAACAATCACAAACCATGCAATAAAATGCCTTATTTTCCGTGTTATGTCTATTGGAAAGTAGTGTGCAGTGGTTTATGTATAACCCTATGGAAAATCTGATTCCCTGACGTGTATTAAAGCTATCCTGCAATATCATTAGTCCTATTTAATATCACAATTTCTCAAAATTGGCTTAGTCAATTATCGTTAGTCATCAGTCCTAATAAGGTCAAGTTCCCGCATCTTTTTCAAGGTCATCAGATTACTGTGACGTTATATAGGCGCCATTTTGTACAAATCAACTTATGGTCATATCTTCTTCACTAAATGTCATTTCTCTTTCATATTTGGAAGGGCTAAGATCAAAATTTCAGTCATGGCCATCACCATTATCATCATCATCATCATCACCATCATTATATCATTATCATGATAATCATCAACATCAATATCATCATCACTGTCATGATATTCATGATGATGATGATGATGATAATGATGATTATCATCAACATCATTATCATCATTGTTGTCATGATATAATGATCATCATCATGATTATCAACATCATTATCATCATCACTGTCATGATAATATTCATGATGATGATGATTATCAACATCATTATCATCATCACTGTCATGATGATATAATGATCATCATCATGATTATCTTCAACATCATTATCATCATCACTGTCATGATGATATTCATGATGATGATGATGATATAATATCATCACCACCATGATCATCATTGCTATTATTATT
This sequence comes from Heliocidaris erythrogramma, assembly GCA_025617745.1. Lineage (NCBI taxonomy): Eukaryota > Metazoa > Echinodermata > Echinoidea > Camarodonta > Echinometridae > Heliocidaris > Heliocidaris erythrogramma. The sequence continues at coordinate 31,352,379 of CM046871.1, read as the reverse complement.
GTCATCACCATCATTATATCACCTTCATCATGATAATCATCACCATTATCATGATTGTTATCTTGCACAAATATTATCACATCTTCCAATGACCGTTTCACACATTTTCTACATTCCTGTCCTCAAGAAGCATCTCCATGCGTGGCATTCTTGACTTCCTATCTTCAGTTTAGTATTTCCCCATTATTATGATCATCCTGATTACAATCATGATCATACAAATTGAAAGACAGACCACCTAATTCGTCCTCATGACGAATTAAATTCTAGTTTATTTATTTATTTTTATTACAAAATTTTGTGGCCACCAAATCTCAAAATCGACCAGGTCAATATCATCGAGTTTCATGTCATGTATGAGGTCAATCATGAACATGATCCATTAAGCTTTTGGAGGTCATCAAGTCATCGTGACGTCATCAAGACGCCATTTTGTAAATTTACAAGATCGATTATATCTTCATAATCGATCATCAAAAATCAACTATATTCACATCACATAAACTTCACATGACGGGTCATCAAGTCATGTCCTCAAAGGTCATCTAGAGGTCAGGACGTGCGCGTACGCGCGCGTCAAAATTTAAAAATGCTCAAAATCACGTAGGATCAAGTCTGCACACGTTTCAGGTCGTTTTGAGCATTTCAAAAATGTCCGTGCGAAAGCGTCCGCGCGCGCGTTTTACGCGCGCGCAAGTCGTAAATAACGTTAAAACGTTGTTTTTGCGATTGATTTGCAATCCTGACACTTTTCTTCATCATTTCCATCAACTTGGAATCAATTTCAATCAATAAAAAGGTCGTACGGGCGCGTCAAAGTTCAAAATTTGTGCGCGCATCTATGGCGAAAATAACGTAAAAACGTGCAAAAACATGCCTCTACAAAATTAACTCTAGCTCTTTAAATAGTCCACAAACCCCCCAATTTTTTGTCATCATCAGGTAGGGTATGAATCACAGATTTCATTTCATGTATCATTTGACCCTTATAAACATTATGATGTCATCAAAATAGAGCCAGAAATCAATATTTCCATTTTTCATGTTTTGACGTCATCACATTTATGCAAATTTTGCTCTAGATTCGTAATTATTGGTCGTTTTTCGCCCAGATTTTGATATGTTATAGCTGAGACAATTCTCTACAAGATCAATTACTACCGTTTTTCATTTTGATGGCGAAATCATATTGAAATTTTCAATTAAAAACGACATGTCAGAATTTCCCCTTTTTGCGTGTTATGTCTATGGAAGATGATTTTTTTTCGAATCATGAATCTACATGACATCGTTCTCTGAGCAGTATCTCAGTTATTTTTGGTCTATTTCCTTCCAGATTTTAATATGTTGTAGCTGAGACTATACGCTTTTATTAGTAAGCCCTCCAATTTTTGATCAGATGTCGGGATCATGCCCAATTTTGAACTACCAAATGGGATTTGAGAATCCCGTTTTTCGTTTACGTGTTATCTCTATGGGAAATATTTTGGTCTATTGGTCAAAGCACTTGCCTCCCATGCAGGTGACCCAGGTTCGATCCCCGGTGGGTCCATAACAATTTTTTTTTTTTTTGCTTTTTTTTGCCTGTCATTTTACCATCCTCTTCGACTATTGTAACATAAAAAATCACAAATCATGTAATAAACTGCCATATTTTCCGTATTATGTCTATTAGAAAGTAGTGTGCAGTAGTTTGTGTACAACCCTACGGAATTTGTGATTTCCTGTCCTGTATTAGAGCTATATGGTTAATCTCCCAAGTATCCTGTATCATCATCATTATCATCACCATCATGATCATCATCGCTATTATTATATCATCATCATCATCATTCTATCATTATAATCATCATAATCACCATTATCATCATCACCATAAACATTTTACAATGACCGTTACACATTTTGCTACATTCCTGTCCTCACGAAACATCTCCATTCATGGTATTCTTGACATCCTATCTTCAGTTTACCATTTCCCCATTATTATGATCATCCTGATTACAATCATGATTGTTATCTTGCACAAATATTATCACATCTTCCAATGACCGTACGACACATTTTCTACATTCCTGTCCTCAAGAAGCATCTCCATGGGTGGCATTCTTGACTTCCTATCTTCAGTTTAGTATTTCCCCATTATTATGATCATCCTGATTACAATGATGATCATACAAATTGAAAGACAGATCACCTAATTCGTCCTCATGACGAATTAAATTCTAGTTTATTTTTATAACAAATTTTTGTTCCCACCAAATCTCAAAATCGGCCAGGTCAATATCGTCAAGTTTCATGTCATGTATGAGGTCAATCATGGACATGGTCCATTAAGCTTTTGGAGGTCATCAGATCATCGTGACGTCATCAAGACGCCATTTTGTAAATTTACAAGATCGATTATATCTTCATAATCGATCATCAAAAATCAACTGTATTCACATCACATAAACTTGACTTGACGGGGCATCAAGTCATGTCTTCACAGGTCATCTAGAGGTCAGGGCGTGCGCGTACGCGCGCGTCAAAATTTAAAAATGCTCAAAATCACGTAGGATCAAGTCTGCACACGTTTCAGGTCATTTTGAGCATTTCAAAAATTTCCGTGCGTAATCGTCCGCGCGCGCGTTTAACGCGCAGCAAGTCGTAAATAACGTTAAAACGCTGTTTTTTTTATTGATTTGCAATCCTGACACTTTTCTTCATCATTTCCATCAATTTGGAATCATTTTCAATCAATAATAAGGTCGTACGGGCGCGTCAAACTTCAAAATCCATGCGCGCGTCTATGGCGAAAATAACGTTAAAACGTGCAAAAATATGCCTATACAAATTCACTATAGCTCGTTAGATAGTCCGTTGACCCCCAAATATTTTGTCTTCATCAGGTAGGGTATGAATTATAGATTTCATTTCATGTATCATTTGACCCTTATAAACATTATGACGTCATCCAAATGGCGCCAGAATTCAAAATTTCCATTTTTCATGTTTTGATGTCATCACATTTATGCAAATTTGGCTCTAGATTCGTAATTATTGGTCGTTTTTCGTCCAGATTTTAATATGTTATAGCTGAGGAAATTTCCTACAAAATTAGTTTCCACCATTTTTCATTTTGATGACCTTATCATAGTGAAATGTTCAATTAAAGATGACATGTCAGAATTTTCCCTATTTGCGTGTTATGTCTATGGAAGATGAATTTTTTTCGAATCATGAATCTACATGACATTGTTCTCTGAGCTGTATCTCAGTTGTTTTTGCTCTATTTCCTTCCAGATTTTAGTATGTTATAGCTGAGACTATAAGCTTTTATAAGTGTGGTCTCCAATTTTTGATCAGATGTCGGGATCATGCCCAATTTTTCACTACAAAATGGGATTTGAGAATCATGTTTTTCGTTTACGTGTTATCTCTATGGGAAATATTTTGGTATATTGGTCAAAGCACTTGCCTCTCACTCCGGTGACCCAGGTTCGATCCCCGCTGAGGCCATTAAAACAATTTTTTTTTTGCTTCTTTTTGCCTTTCATTTTACCATCTTGTTCGACTATTATAACATAAGCAATCACAAACCAAGTAATATACTGCCTTATTTTGCATGTTATGTCTATTAGAAAGTAGAGTGCAGTAGTTATGTATAACCCTATGGAAAATCTGATTCCTTGAAGTGTATTAAAGCTATCCTGCAATATCATTAGTCCTATTTGATATCATAATTTCTCAAAATCGGCTTACTCAATTATCTTCAAATTTTCATCAGATATCGGTCCTAGTAAGGTCAAGTTCCCACATCTTTTTCAAGGTCATCAGGTTATCGTGACGTCATCTAGGAGCCATTGTGTACAAATCAACTTATGATCGTATCTTCATAACGAAATGTGATTTCTCTTTCATATTTGGCATGGTTGAGGTCACTGTCATTGCAGTCATGATCATCACCATTATCCCCATCATTATCATAATTATCACCATCATCATTATATCATCAATCACTTTCATAATCACCATCACCATAATCATCACCATAATCACATCATCAATCTTCATCATTATCCCCCTTCATTATCTTGATTATCATCACCATCATAATCATCATTACATCATCATCATCATTATTATCATCACTGTCATGATGATCATCGCTATTATTATTATATCATCACCATCATCAATATATCATCATAATCATTATAACCATCATTATATCATCTTCATCATTATAATCATCACCATTATCATCATCACCATAATCATTTTACAATGACCGTTTCACACATTTTGCTACATTCCTGTCCTCAAGAAGCATCTCCATTCATGGCATTCTTGACTTCCTATCTTCAGTTTAAGTATTTCCTCATTATTATGATCATCCTGATTACTATTATGATCATACAAATTGAAAGACAGACCACCTAATTCGTCGTCATGACGAATTAAATTCTAGTAGTTAAATTTACTTTCGTCAAAACGACCTTTCCTTTTCCGCTTACTTTTTGTTACCACGAAATCTCGAAAACTGTCCAGTCTATTTTCATGAAATTTCCGTCAGTCATCAGGCCCTATGAGATCAAGCTCGGGTATCTTTTTCAAGGTCCTCAGGTCATCATTGTCGTCATCCAGGCGCCATGTTGTGAAAATCAACTCATGGTCATATCTTGGTAACGGAAAGTCATTTCTTATTCATATATGGTATGATTGAAGCTAATATCAATCCGGTCAATTTCACAAACTTAAACGCGGGCGTACGCTTACGTTCGCGCGAAAGTGCCCCCACAACAATCAAATATGCCCACTCCTATAACTCCTAAACAAGACCGTCAATCTTTCTCAATCTTGCCACAATCATTCCATCTTCACCAAACATCATGCACACAAAAAAGCGCATTCGTAGCTCAATTAATTTTTTTTTTTTTTTTTTTTTTTTTTAAGTGTCGACTGTTATCGTGATCTTTTCCTTAATAGCTCCTCCATCCTGCCATCTACAATGAAAAAAAGGGTTCAGATTTGGAGGAAATTTGGGACCAATTGACTTCCAACTTGAAGATTCTACACATTTCCGCTCATTTTCCTCCCATTGACAAATGAAAAGCGGAAAAAAACGGCAAATTCCCTCCTTATTTCAGTCAAAACCACCACTCCTAAACAAGACGGCCAATCCTTCTGAATCTTTCCACAATCATCCCATCTTGAACAACCCACATGCACACAGAAAAGCAGATTCGTAGCTCTTTCAGTTTTTTTTTAAAATCATTTATTGTCTCTTGGACCCCCCCCCCCCTTTTACGGGGGCAATAACTCGAAAACGGATAGGTAAATCTTTTTGAAATTCGACACAGTCATGAGACCTGATAAGAAGAGTTCACAGTAACAATTTGAAGTTCACAACGTCATTATGACGTCATCTAGGCTTCATTTAGTGAATTTTTGGTGAAAAAAATGCCCTTTTCGGACCTCTAACTTCAGTTTGCGTGGTGCTAGAGACTTGGGACTTGATTCAGATGATAGAGCAAAATATTCTACACAAAAAAGGCTTGCAGTTTCCTCTGTTGTTACGCAATAGGGAGGGGGCGGACCAAAAAAAATTATCTTTTTTATTTTTTATGGATAAACGGAGACGAAAATTTATGAATACCCAGGGTAATTATATTCTTTGTTTACTAAGCTTTACGTCAATATATGGTTGTTTTGGGTCAGGCTGAGGTCTTTAACTTTTTAGGTGGTCTGTCATTTATGACAGACCTCCTTTTAATTTTGTCAGAATCTTCTTTATTATTAGGTGGTCTGTCATTTATGACAGACCTCCTTTTAATTTTGTCAAGATTTTTCTTTATTTATTTCTTTTTATAGCAAATTCTTGTTCCCACCAAATCTCAAAATCGGCCAGGTCAATATCATCGAGTTTCATGTCATGTATGAGGTCAATCATGGACATGGTCCATTAAGCTTTTGGAGGTCATCAGGTCATCGTGACGTCATCAAGACGCCATTTTGTAAATTTACAAGATTGATTATATCTTCATAATCGATCATCAAAAATCAACTATATTCACATCACATAAACTTCACATAACGGGTCATCAAGTCATGTCCTCACAGGTCATCTAGGGGTCAGGACGTGCGCGTGCGCGCACGTCAAAATTTTTAAATGCTCAAAATCACGTAGGATCAAGTTTACACACGTTTCAGGTCATTTTGAGCATTTCAAAAATGTCCGTGCGTAAGCGTCCGCGCGCGCGTTTTACGCGCGCGCAAGTCGTAAATAACGTTAAAAGGCTGTTTTTTCGATTGATTTGCAATCCTGACACTTTTCTTCATCATTTCCATCAACTTGGAATCAATTTCAATCAACAATAAGGTCGTACGGGGGCGTCAAAGTTCAAAATCTGTGCGCGCATCTATGGCGAAAATAACGTAAAAACGTGCAAAAACATGTCTCTACAAAATTAACTCTAGCTCTTTAAATAGTCCACAAACCCCCCAATTTTTTGTCATCATCAGGTAGGGTATGAATCATATATTTCATTTCATGTATCATTTAACCCTTATAAACATTATGACGTCATCAAAATGGCGCCAGAAGTCAAAATTTCCATTTTTCGTAATTTGACGTCATCACCTTTATGCAAATTTGGCTCTAGATTCGTAATTATTAGTCGTTTTTCGCCCAGATTTTAATATGTTGTAGCTGAGGCAATTTCCTACGAAATTATTTGCCACCGTTTTTCATTTTGATGACGTCATCACAGTGAAATTTTCAATTAAAGATGCCATGTCAGAATTTTCCCTATTTGCGTGTTATGTCTATGGAAGATGATTTTTTTTCGAATCATGAATCTACATGACATTGTTCTCTGAGCTGTATCTCAGTTGTTTTTAGTCTATTTTCTTCCAGATTTTAGTATGTTATAGCTGAGACTATAAGCTTTTATGAATGTGGTCTCCAATTTTTGATCAGATGTCGGGATCATGCCCAATTTTTAACTACAAAATGGAATTTGAGAATCCCGTTTTTCGTTTACGTGTTATCTCTATGGGAAATATTTTGGTATATTGGTCAAAGCACTTGCCTCTCACTCCGGTGACCCAGGTTCGATCCCCCGGTGGGTCCATTAAATTTTTTTTTTTTTTTGCATCTTTTTGCCTTTCATTTTACCATCTTGTTCGACTATTATATCATATAAAATCACAAGCCATGTACTAAGTTGCCTTATTTTGCGTGGTATGTCTATTGGAAAGTAGTGTGCAGTAGTTTATGTATAACCCTGATTCCCTGACGTGTATTAAAGCTATCCTGCAATATCATTAGTCCTTTTTGATATCACAATTTCTCAAAATTGGCTTACTCAGTTATCTTCAAAATTTCGTCAGTCATCGGTCCTAATAAGGTCAAGTTCCCACATCTATTTCAAGGTCATCTAGGAACCATTTTGTACCAATCAACTTATTGTCGTATCTTTATAACGAAATGTGATTTCTCTTTCATATTTGGCATGGTTAAGGTCACTGTCATTGGAGTCATGGTCATCACCATTATCCCCATCATTATCATTATCACCATCATCATCATTATATCATCAATCATCTTCATAATCCTCATCACCATAATCATCACCATTATCACATCATCAATCTTCATCATTATCCACTTCATTATCGTGATTATCATCACCATCATAATCATCATTACATCATCATCATTATTACCATCACTGTCACGATCATCATCGATATTATTATTATATCATCACCATCATTATATCATCATACTCATTATAACTATCATTATATCATCTTCATCATCACCATTATCATCATCACCATAATCAGTTTACAATGACCGTTTCACACATTTTGCTACATTCATGTCCTCAAGAAACATCTGCATTCATGGCATTCTTGATCCTATCTTCAGTTTAGTATTTCCTCATTATTATGATCATCCTGATTAAGATCATGACCATATAAATTGAAAGACAGACCACCTAATTCGTCGTCATGACGAATTAAACTCTAGTTTATTTTTATAACAAATTTTTGTTCCCACCAAATCTCAAAATCGGCCAGGTCAGTATCGTCAAGTTTCATGTCATGTATGAGGTCAATCATGGACATGGTCCATTAAGCTTTTGGAGGTCATCAGGTCATCGTGACGTCATCAAGACGCCATTTTGTAAATTTACAAGATCGATTATATCTTCAAAATCGATCACCAAAAATCAACTATATTCACATCACATAAACTCCACATGACAAGTCATCAAGTCATGTCCTCACAGGTCATCTAGAGGTCAGGACGTGCGCGTACGCGCACGTCAAAATTTAAAAATGCTCAAAATCACGTAGAATCAAGTCTGCACACGTTTCAGGTCATTTTGAGCATTTCAAAAATGTCCGTGCGTAAGCGTCCACGCGCGCGTTTTACGCGCGCGCAAAGTCCTAAATAACGTTAAAACGCTGTTTTTTCGATTGATTTGCAATCCAGACACTTTTCTTCATCATCTCCATCAATTTGGAATCAATTTCAATCAATAATAAGGTCGTACGGGGGCGTCAAACTTCAAAATCCGTGCGCGCATCTATGGCGAAAATAACGTAAAAACGTGCAAAAACAATGCTCTACAAATTAACTCTAGCTCTTGAAATAGTCCATAAACCCCCCAATTTTTTTTCATCATCAGGTAGGGTATGAATCATAGATTTTCATTTCATGTATCATTTGACCCTTATAAACATTATGACGTCATCAAAATGGCGCCAGAATTCAAAATTTACATTTTTCATGTTTTGACGTCATCACATTTATGCAAATTTGGCTCCTGATTCGTAATTATTGGTCATTTTTCGCCCAGATTTTAATATGTTGTAGCTGAGGCAATTTCCTACAAAATCTGTGAACCCCATTTTTCATTTTGATGACGTCATCGCAGTGAAATTTTCAATAAAAGATGCCATGTCAGAATTTTCCCTATTTGCGTGTTATGTCTATGGAAGATGATTTTTTTTCGAATCATGAATCTACATGACATTGTTCTCTGAGCTGTATCTCAGTTGTTTTTGGTCTTTTTTCTTCCAGATTTTAGTATGTTATAGCTGAGACTATAAGCTTTTATAAATGTGGTCTCCAAGTTTTGATCAGATGTCGGGATCATGCCCAATTTTTCACTACAAAATGGAATTTCAGAATCCCGTTTTTCGTGTACGTGTTATCTCTATGGGAAATATTTTGGTATATTGGTCAAAGCACTTGCCTCTCATTCCGGTGACCCAGGTTCGATCCCCGGTGGGTCCATTAATTTTTTTTTTTTTTTGCTTCTTTTTGCCTTTCATTTTACCATCTTATTCGACTATTATAACATAAGCAATCACAAACCAACTACTGAAATGTCTTATTTTGCATGTTATGTCTATTAGAATGTAGTGTGCAGTAGTTTATGTATAACCCTATGGAAAATCTGATTCCTGAAGTGTATTAAAGCTATCCTGCAATATCATTAGTCCTATTTGATATCACAATTTCTCAAAATGATAATGATGTTGATGATAATCATGATGATGATCATGATTATCATCAACATCATTATCATCATCACTGTCACGATATTCATGATGATGATTATCCTCAACATCATTATCATCATCACTGTCATGATATTCATGATGATGCTGATGATTATCATCAACTTCATTATCATCACTGTCATGATGATATTCATGATGATGATGATGATGATGATGATTATGAACATCATTATCATCAGCACTGTCATGATGGCATAATGATCATCATCATGATTATCTTCAACATCATTATCATCATCACTGTCATGATGATATTCATGATGATGATGATGATATAATATCATCACCGTCATGATCATCATTGCTATTATTATTGTCATCACCATCATTATATCACCTTCATCATGATAATCATCACCATTATCATGATTGTTATCTTGCACAAATATTATCACATCTTCCAATGACCGTTCCACACAATTTCTACATTCCTGTCCTCAAGAAGCATCTCCATGCGTGGCATTCTTGACTTCCTATCTTCAGTTTAGTATTTCCCCATTATGATGATCATCCTGATTACTATGATGATCATACCAATTGAAAGACAGACCACCTAATTCGTCCTCATGACGAATTAAATTCTAGTTACATTTTCATCTTCTTCTCCAAAACCCATGATCGGAATTCAACCAAACTTGGTAGGAATCATTCTTAGGTGTAGGGGACCCAAAGTTGCTAAAATGGTACATGTGGCCCCCAGGGGGCCCCCAATTGTAAAAGCTATGTAAATTTCAAACATCTTCTTCTCCAGAACCAGGCATAGCTCCGACTTGGTATTGTGTATAGAGATACCTCTATAGATGAAGAATGAATGTTGTTCATGAAATTTCTCTGAGTGGTCCTATAGGGGCCCTGTGGGGGTAACATACTGGGGGGGGGGGGGGCGCTGCCAGGCAAAATGTACATTCTGATCTTCTTCTCCAAAACACATGATCGGAATTCAACCAAACTTGGTAGAAATCATCCTTAGGGGTAGGGGACCCAAAGTTGCTAAAATGGTACATGTGGCCCCCAGGGGGCCCCATGAGGGCCCAGGGGGAAGGCCCCCAATTGTAAAAGCTATTTCAAACATCTACTTCTCCAGAACCAGGCATAGCTCAGACTTGGTATTCTGTATGGAGATACCTCTATAGATGGTACCTCTATAAATGGTACATGTGGCCCCCAGGGGGCCCAGGGGGAGGGCCCCCAACTGTAAAAACTATGAAATTTCAAACATCTTCTTCTCCAGAACCAGGCGGGGGGAGGGGAATTATGTTAATTTCTAACATCATCTCATGTACATCCTCCTAGTAGTTTCAATTTCTAACATATCTCCTGGTGGTGCTAGAGAGAACATGCACCAGATGTGAATTGATCACCTCAGGTGAGTGTCGTGCTCCCTGGGGCTCTTGTTGTTACTAGTATTGTTTTTATTTGCACATTATTTCAAACTGGTGACCGTTTATTTTTTGGGCCTATATTCTGTACTTGTGATGTACATGTTTTTGTACTTTTGTATAATCGACCGTTTTATCCAATAAAAACATTTAAAAAAAAGAAATTATTCGCATCTGTCGTTATACGCACTAATAGAGCGCCTCTGCGCGGCTTCCGAGTTGCCTAGGTCAAGCTAAACCGAGAAGTCTGCTCGAAGTACCGAGCCGGACTGGCAAGATTTTGCCTTTTGGGCGAGGAGGTGTACCAAAGCTTGCGCGCGCTGCGAATTTTCTTCTCAGTTTAGGCATTGTATATTGTAAGGATCCTACCCCCCCCCCTTTCTTTTATCCTCTCACTTTATATAATATATACGGCTTTGTCTGCCACAGAAAAACAAAGTAATATATAATTAAGTCATAAAAAGGCTTATTTTTTGACAACGCAACTGATTAACACAAGGTCATTTGTACCGAGTGACAATTGACCCTTTATACACTGCGCGCACCAGAGTATGATTTTACATGTTCAACACGTAGCGTGTCTACCATGGTGTCCACCAAAACAAATGGGCGTGCGAGTACAATTGGATCATTTCAGGGTGATTTATACCATCAACTAATTACGAACGGCTTTTATATTGTATTGTTGGAAAACGGGCTACCTAAAACAGTATTATTATTCATATACTGTTCATACCCACGGTATATTTATGAAATAAGTTTGTGATCTTGCTTACCCTGAAGAGGCGGGTATTCATGAAATTAGAATTTTCTTCGATTTGTTGCTGTAAGTGGTCAAACTCTGCCTGTATTCGATCAAATTTAGCCGTCCTCTCAGTCGATCTCTCCTCTAGCTCTCTCAGAGACCGTTGGGTCAGGTCGGTAAATTTCATGGTTCATCCGTTGTATATTAAGCTGTGTGGAGTGGAGTTTTAAAGAGAGGGAATAATATCGGAATATTTGAATATAATCACTGGCTGATTTATGGGCACAACCGGCACGGCAAGTCCCTGCAAGCCCCTCCCCCCCCCCCCCCCCCTCCTCAGCCTCCCCCTAATCATTGCAGTGTCGATTTGCATTTCAAACCCTAAGTTAGACCCCCCCCCCCCCCCAATCATGCCAGCGCCCCTTCATGTCCGAACGCAAGCTATACGCCACTGCTTCCTTTGTTTATTCACTCTTTGTAATTGAATTTCTTACCTACATGAAGGATGGGGGGTTGCATTTCCGGACACTTAACAAAAATTAGCCTGTCAATTTTGCCGTCAGGTTTTACGAAAAACATGCATCACGTAACACTAAAACCAGTGAATATTTGCAATTCACATGATTTTCAAGCTATCCTGTGAAAGATTATTTTGTGAAAATTTGCATGAAAAGTGTTTCGATTTACTGTTTAAAAATGACCTGTCCAGATAACCAACCTGTCCGGAATTATACAACGTCTGGGTATTGAAGAGGTATATACGTGTATGCATATTTTTTGTATGAACTTTTTTATGGACCTCCCCTAAACAGATGATCATATATACTCCATTTTTCATCCTGATAATTTAAATAACGATCACAAGAGAATTATGACATTATATCTTATATTAGATTAACGAATAAAAGACAAACAATAATATATAAAAGATGAATGTTAAGTTCTCATCTTACCTCTATAACGAGTAACTGCAGATGCAAATAAATGAACATGGGAATTTATTCAACGACATTAAAACACAATCGTCCCGACAAGATCATGAATTATCGCTTGTTGTAGGCTAATAATGTAATTTGATACTACAGCAAATATCAGTAATGACCTAGTATACAGCAGCTGACTCGATATTGAATTTCGTGCATATCATCAATAATAATTGTTCATCCGGGCAGCATATCGATGGTATACGGCCGAACTATATGTCACGGGATAATGATGATACTGCAATGCAAGCTGCATGCTACCCATAGATGCTACCAATAAACGTTACCATGCCAACAAGACGCGTAGAGCTAGAGGAGGATAGGCAGTAGTGCGCATCTGTTTGGGATGCAGGTAGGCATTGTGACGTCATAATACTGAATTCCCCGCTCACCATTATACATGTACTTTTCAAAACTGAGAAATATTATGATGCACATTATAAATATAGTGTTTTTTCATGTTGTATTTAGTTTGTCTTGTTTTGTATTTAGTGAGTTTTTTCGTTAGTTAAAGTAATTGATTTTCCAGTGGTATTCTGCATTATTTTGTGCAACGTTTCAAAATGTTTTAAAGTTACGTGTTTAAGCAATGTTTCAAAATTCATACGTTCTACTTTTTCTTTTGATTGATGATTTATGTTGGGTATTTTTTTTCTTCGGAGAGAGAGAGAGAGATAGAAATAGAGAGAGAGAGAGAGAGAGAGAGAGAGAGGAGTGAGGGAGAGAGAGAGAGAGGGGGGGGGTATTTTCTAGATTTTATCGGGATCCATTAAGGGGTATTCTTTGTTTTAAAGGACAGATGAGTATTTCCTTATATGCCTATCATAACTTTTACAGACTTACTTATTTGAATGTTCTCCTCTGCACATATCATGATGACTATCCCATCATATCATTACCCCCATAAAACATGCTCAGAGACAATTACCCTTGCAAACAACCCTTAAAACAAGAAAATCACCCTACGTATATACAACACTATCCTGACAACTATCCATGGTCAATTTCCCATGTACAGCTATATCCCTAGGACAGCTATCCCAGATAGCTACATCCCTAGGATAATTACCCATGTACAACTATTTCCCTAGGGCAACTACCCCGGACTGCTGCATTTCTATAGGACAGTTTCCCGGACAGCTACATCCCTATAAGAATTACAGCTACATCCCTATGATAATTATCGAAAACAGTTACATACCTAGGACAACTACCCATGGAAAACTAACCCGGACAGCTACATACCTATGAGAATTACCCCTGATAGCTACATCCCTAGACAGGTTTCCCTGACAGCTAAATCCCTACAGGACAGTTACATAGCTAGGACAATTACTCATCAATAAATACCCCGGACAGCTTTATCCATTTTCAATTTTTCCTGCATGGACAGCTACATCCCTATGAGAATTATCCAGGTCAGTTACATCCCTAGGACAGTTTTACCGGACAGTTAAATCCCTTGAGAATTATCCGGGACAGTTACATACCTAGGACAATAACCCACGGATGATAATATCCCTAGGATAAGTACCCCCAGAAAACTAGGCCTTGGATATTGTTGCAATTAAATGATTGACCTTATGCAGCTATCTATAGAGGGTATTCAAAATAAGAGTACTTGTCTGAGGAGTAATAATTGCCCAGAGTTGTTCGCCCAGGGTGTAGTTGTCCTAGAATCGTGACTCATTGCATGCACGCATTTCACTAAACTTAAAGGGGGATCTAACCCTAATGGCAAGTTACTTTTAAAGAAAGAGGAAACATTAGAGAAGCCGATTGGGGAAAGTTTGAACGAAATTGACTTGTCTAGACATAAGAACATTATTGTAGGTGTGATATATAGGAAACCTCAATCTAATATTAATGAATTTATCCCTGTCTCTGAAAATTGTTTACAAAAAATTAACACTGAATGCAAACAGGTCTATATAATGCGTGACTTCAACACAGACCTTTTGAAGTATACCAGTCGTGCTGTAAGTACAATACATTCTCACTTTTTTATTCCTTTGATTGACAAGCCTTCTAGGGTGACTGCTAGGTCCATGTCCCTCATTGATAACATATTGACTAATAATTTTGATTTAAATGTTTCCTTAGGTCTATTTTACAATGATATATCAGACCATTTCCCAGTTTTTCAAACTAAGAAAACACAATTGCCTATCAATGATATTCCTATATATAATACGTGTGTTATCAATGCAAGGAGCTGATTCCCAATGATTGGGATATTCTTACTAATTTTACTGATACAACACATGCTTTTGACAAGTTTTTAGAGACTTTCACATTGCTATGTAATAAAGTGTTTGAATTTAAATCTTATAAACCTGTTTACAAAGAAATCAGAAAACCATGGATAACGTTTGAACTTTTTAAAAAGTTAAGGAATAAAAATAGAATGTATAAAATATATTGTCATAAACGTACAGAAAATAACAGAATAAAATATGTTCGGATCCGAAACAATACTAATAAATTGCTAAGACTTGCCCGTAAAGACTACTACATAATTAAATTTCATGCGATAAAGGGAAACTGATTATTTTAACTACTATTTTGTAAATATTGGTTTATCATTACAAACTGCCTCATCAATCAAGGTACATTGAGATAATTTGTTTTTCCCATTCCGAAACGGAAAAAGGAAAAACAGAATATTGAGTAAAAACCGTATAAATTTTCTGTTTTACAAACAGAAAAACGGTCGTTAGTTAATAATTTTTTTAAGGTTAAAAACTTGAAAAACGAAAATATGAATAAACCAATCCTTTTTTTATTTTACTGTTTTCCTAAAAAAAAATTTCCATTTTTTTTCGGCAGCAATGAGAAATGAAATTGATTACCTTTTTTTTATTTATTTTTGGGTTTTTTTTCTTTTTTCTTTTCAAAAATTCAAAAACAAAACACCTTTTCAGATTTTGTTTTTCCGTTTTTCTTCCTTACAAATTAAAAATTAAATACTTGTTCTGATTTCGTTTTTCTGTTTTTCCGTTTTTGGTAATTGAATAATTGAATAAATGAAGACTGCCCTCTACGGTTATTTTTTTTATTTTATTTTTTTAAATCTGAGGGCCAGGGGCGGGCAGGCAAGGGCCTAGCCCCCCTTGAAATTGAATGTTTTGTGCCCCCTCCCCCTCCCTCTACACCTATGAGTCCCAATATTTAGATATTACATGTAGATTTTAGACAAGGTTCTAGAATATTTGCTAAATATATGCCGGCTTTGAACACAGACTAAGCTTTCCCGCTGCTGGCGTCTTTTTTTTTTGTAACCAAGCCTAGGCAGGAACCCCTTTTTGAAGACTTTGAAAGAGACTACAAGTATCGGACTTGTATTTTCTTACTCAGTCACCTTATTTTTAAATAAGCAAAAGAAATTTTCGTAATATAAACTTCTGCCGAGGTTCGAACTCGTGGTTCTTTCACCAAGAGAGGACTGGATTATCCGATTACGCCACACAGAACAGCTGCTCGATGCCCTTGCTCGTTTTATTATATCGCTATAATTCGTTTTCATGAATATTTATGCAGACTAGTCTTGACGGAATAAACCGTATTAGTATGAAAAAATGCGAAATCAGCCTAGGCTTGGTTACAAAAAAAAAAGACGCTTCCCGCTGGCCTGGCGCGCTCAATTTGATTTGTCAGCGGCTCGATCGCTCCGATCCCGACGTCTCGCCGGCCGGGGCCCGGCGCGGCGCGCCCTATCACGGCCCAATGCACTTAGTCTGCACGCACAGCACCAGTACCATGTACCAGCTTTACCAGTGATCGATTGGCAATCCAAACAGTGGTTCCTTGAAATTGTAATATTAATAGCGAACAACATGGCCCTGCAAGACCATTTAGAAGATATTAACAGATGGGTGGAAGGTGTCAGCTATAGGGACATATCAACAAGACTCCATGAAATGGGAATTCAGAGAGGGGCTGTAAATGTACCTCACTGACTGCCTCATTGACGGCACTGGAAACCTCTTCCTCGCTTTTTCTCAGCCGTCCAGGGTTTATCTTCTCGTCTTGACAGAAGCGTTTCACATTGGCAGGGGATGCCCCTCTCTGAATTCTTGCCGAAACAGGGTTCCAACTCTATACATTTTAAACCAATATGTGAAAATGAATTATCGATGTTGTGAACTCAATAATACCAACAGCTGTGGCATTGACAATTTTCATCCCAAGGTTATAAAGAATGTAAAACACTATTTAGTCAAACCTTTATTTTATATTTTTAACTTATATATTTCTATTGGTATTGTACCCTATAAATTAAAAATTGCGAAGCTTGTACCTTTTCATAATAAAAATTATATTCATAATGTTAATAACTATAGGCCAATATCAATACTTCCCTAATTTTCAAAAATCTTAGAAAGGCTCATTATTTTATAATCGCATTTATGGCTTCCTATGTACTAATTCTCTTTTGAATGAAAATCAGTATGGATTTTAAAAGAATGTATCAACAGAAATGGCTGTTATTGATCTTCATGATTATCTAATTGATGTATTCAATACAAGGTTGCATTCTATTGGAGTTTTCTTAGATTTAAGCAAAGCGTTTGATACTATTGATTTTCTCTATATTATTATCCAAGCTTTAATCATTATGGAATCAGAGGATTACCACTGCTGTGGTTTAAAAATTCTTTAGAACTCAATGTGTATCATTTAATATTGTATTATCTGATCATTTATGTATTTCATGTGGAGTACCCCAGGGGTCAATCCTAGGGCCACTTTTATTTTTACTTTATATAAATGACCCTCCATGCTGTTCTGACAAATTGAAATTCATTCTCTTTGCTGATGACACCAATATTCTCTACACATCTGATAACATTGTTTCCCTTTATAATAACCTAAATTTTGAATTGCAAAAGGTATCAAATTGGTTCAAATGTAATAGATTGATTATAAATGCTGAAAATCGGATTTTATATATTTTCATTCTTGATCTAAACACATTTCTGCAGATTTCCATGATTCATTCCAGATTAAAATGGAAAATAATGTTCTCAAACGTGTCAGTTCTACCAATTTTTTGGGTATATTTATAGATGAAAACTTGTCCTGGAAAACACATATAGCACAAATAAATAAAACAGTTTCCAGAAATACTGGTGTCATCAGCAATCTTCGCCATACCTTACCACAATCTATGCTTTACAATAGACTGATTTTACCATTCCTGAATTATTGCAATATTGTTTGGGCCAATACCCACCCTACCAAATTAAAATGTTCATATCTTTTTTACAAAAGAGGATTGTAAGAATGATAACACTGTCTCATTCCCAAGCCCATTCTAGACCTTTGTTTAAGCAACTCTGTATATTGGATGTATACCAGTTAAATGAATATATATGTGCAATAGTTATGTATAAACATCTAAATACAGAGCTTCCTAAAATATTATCCAATATGTCTATAGGAAATAGTGCAATACATAATTATAATACTAGATCTAAGAATAAATATCATAGATGGAATGTAGATTCAGAATTTGCATCTTATTCGACATCATGTACCTGTAATTTGGGACGCTCTTCCAACAAATATAACTTCAGTTTCTTTTTAGAACAGTTTAAAACGTAAACTAAAAGTGTATTTGATTGTACGTGATTTTCACTGTATGAATATATAAGATTTTCTTCCATTTCATCCTTCTCTTCCCTTTTCTCTGTTTCGCTGTGTATCTCCTTTCCTATCCCACCAATTCGTAAATTATTTTTTGTTATTTTACTATTTGTTTTCCGCCATTTAGTTATATTATGTATCAATGATATATCATTTGGGAAGCTGTCCTGACAAAACCTTTTTGGTTTTTTATCAGCTATGCCCAATTTAGTTTCATCACCATTTAATATATTTTTATTTTGCGAATTTGAAATGAAATATGATATATATTATATGGAATTGCATGTTTTTATTCAATGTCTTGCATAATGTTGGGGTTTTTTTTAAAGATGGAATTGAATTGAATAAATATGAACTGAACTTTGAACTGAAATAAGAAAGTTATGAATTTTTAGAAGTGGTAATCACTATACATACAGGAATTTTCAAAATGTTGATTGTACTTATCTTTTTTTAAAGTAAAAATGCAGTGCGTAATATAAGTATCATGAATATTCATTAAGATCAAATAATTTTTTTTTTTTTTTAACAATTTTTTTTTTGTGGTTGAATGAAGATATAAGGAGCTTAGAATATGTCCGATTCATATAAGCAAAGATAAGAATATAAGTCAATTTTTAATTTTCACCCACTTCAAAACAAATAAAAACTTGATATTTCAGGAAAATCATCAACCAAATTTCTTTTTAAGATGCTACGATCAAGCATATATAGAATTGTTATCTATCATGAGTACAATACTTAAATTATTTACATTAATGTAACTCAACTTGATTTTTTCAAGTAATAATAACTTCAAATGCTATTTTTAGTAGGAGGTACTCGAAATAGTCTTAGGCTAATAATACTTGAAAAAATTAAGGCAGTATCTTAACATAATTAAATTAAGTGAAAAATGCGGTATTTTTTTTACAGTCTATGTAACTCTATGGTTGTCCGCAAGTATGTCACAATCGACTCACAAAATTGCCAATTTCAGATTCTTAAATAATTATGTAGTGATCTAATTTTTCAATCAGCCATAACTTTCTCATTTGCTTGTCCGATTTCTTTTAAACATTCACCATCCTGTTTTTCTTATTTTTCTGCTTTCACAAAAATCATCTTATTACCAAGCTTGGATGAATTGAATGGGGAAGGGAGAATGAATCATTTCAATATAACTGTTTCAATGATAACCACCATCAACAGAAGCAAATGTATTATTGTTAAATAGTTACTTTTATTTGAACACGTATTCTTGATTCAAGATGAATTCACTAGTTCTGATATAAATGACTCCATTGAACATTTCAGTCTCTATAGATAATACAATATATTGACGGAATGACAAGCACATCAAAGAACTCATATCTGATATAAAATGATATAGTTAATCAGTTGCAAGGCACTAATAAAGTAACATCAGTTACTTCCAACAGTACAAGGAAAATATTATATGAAAGGCGGAGTGATATCAGGGCCCTGTTTCATAAACTTGTTATTGATAACAAATTTTGTGAAACGGGGCGTTGATCTGTATTTTTAGTGTAGTATACACCTTTTTATTCATTTGTATATAATTCCAGAATAAGTGGAAACGACTTGCATAAAAAGTTACGTTTAATCGCAACTCATAAAATTGAACGCAAGTCCAAATACGCGATGCTGATTGGCTGAAAATCAAATTGCGTTTAATTTTTGGAGTTGCGATTAAACGCAACTTTTTATGCAAGAGGGCCCTGAAAACGACTTTTGAGTATTGATCACATATAACTACAATAACTACATGTATGATAAAGCTCATTAAAATGAAATATATCCAAAAATATTGTGCAAGTTTAAATCCTGCCTTTGCTTTTTGTGCAATAGGATATATAAAATATATGTTTCATTTTTCTACTATCATTGTCTAGGGTAAATTTCATTCATTTGAAATTTAGAGAAAAAATTCCAACATAATACTCAAATTTCAAACGCAATGCACATAAGAAAATTTGATTCCAAACTGGTCACTGAATACCAATAACACATTATATAAAATTGTAACAGAAAACGTGAAATTTGAAATTTAATTTTCTGTTCAGTCATACATGCTGCATGGATGGGGCAGTTTCCATTATTTATCTTATATTTATCTCAATGATGAACTTTACAGTCCATGCCACCATAAGGCCGATACAAGACCGAGGGCATGGACAGCATGTAGTTATGTCATTTCACGACAAAACCTATATTTCATATACATGATTACAGAAATACAGAAGATAGAATGAGATAGAGTATCAGTAGGACCACCAATAAAACTTGAACATTATTTTGAATCATTTTACCCAATAATCGTCTTGATTAATCAGAATTCCTAGAACGAATGTGTCTACCATGAAGATGCCTTCCACTTTTCCACAAATGTCTTGATCTGTTATCAATAATTCATCTTATCATAAAGGCCCTTTTTATCTATTTACATTAGGTGTATCAGATTTAAAAAAACAAAGAAATGAAATCATTACAATAAGGAATACACATAATGAACTACAGTTGTCCTCAAAATTATTCATACCCCCTTGGAAAATTGATTTTTTTTTGCATTTTTTGCAAAAATGAAAAGAGAACTGGATTTACTTGCACATCACTTGAATACAAATTTAGTTATCATCTACAAATGAATGCTGTTTCTGGTTTCAACTCTTTTGCATAACAATAGAAAAAGTGAGTTATCCAAATTTTGTGATGTTCAAAATTATTCATACCCTTGGTGATTCATTGCCTTTGTCGATCAACGTGAATCAAATCCTATGTGATTAAAGCTTGTAACCTTTCAGTACACTGTCACAATGCTTCTGGAGGTCTCTACTGAGATTGCAGGCCAATACCTGGTATCCAATGGCTTAATTTCCTTGAGGATGTTGTCCAGGGATGCCTTCACCTGGTTTTCAGGGCATTCCTTGGATTTAAAGGAGATTTAATGTATACAAGGGGTGTAGTTATTGATTTTGTGGTTATACGGGACTATGATATTAATATTTTCATTCAGTTTTTCATTTACGTTAATGAAAATTTTGCGCTTACGATGAAGTAAAACACTCTTCCTGGAGAGACCTTCCCTAGAGCCCTTCCCTGTTGCACTGTCTTAGATGGGGTTCGCCCTCATTCTTTGGTTCCATTCTCAATTAGAGTGCTCAAGAAGGCCATTTTAGTGATGTTTAAGTCACTTCATGACCCTGATGCCAGGTCACCATTGATTACAGTATGTATCCCGTTAGCACCTTACACATCCAGAATTGACTTTTAATTGTGCCAATTTTCATATTTTTGATACTATCCTTGGTATGGTGGGTACAAGCCTTGATATCACTGGGCACTAAATTTATACCATATTCCCTCAATGGTACCAGCTGCAGAGCAAAAAATGCTACCACTTAGACGGCACAGAGGAAAATAAAGACAGTATTTAAACTTCACCGGAGTACCCACTTGTGAAGGACCTTATAGCAGGTGTCCATATCCAAGTGTGTCAGTTTGTGTAACTGAACAAACTGCTTAAAATGGCACCAACTAACATTTAGACCTCTACCACGGCCTTCCTAAACATTCTTAATGAGAATGGAGCAAAGGTATGAGGGAAAACTCACTCTTAGACAGTGCAACAGGGAAGGGTTCCAGGGAAGGTCTCTCCAGGAAGAGTGTTTTACTTCATCTACAGAGTAAATTTTTCATCAAAATAGCAGAATACTGAATGAAATAGCAGTATCATGGTCCCGTAACCACTAAGTCAATAACTACACCCCTTGTATACATTAACTCTCCTTTTAATCCAAGGAATGCCCTGAAGACCAGGTGAGGGCATCTCTGGACAACAACCTCAAGGAAATTAAGGGATTGGGTACCAGGTATTGGCCTGTTATCTCAGTACACATAACCAGAAGCATCGGGACAGTGTACTGAAGTGTTATACAAGCTTTAATCACAAAGGATATGATTCGATCAGCAAAGTCAATGAATCACCAAGGGTATGAATAATTTTGAACATCACCAAATTTGGATAGCTCACTTTTTCTATTGTTATGCAAATTAGTTGAAACCAGAAACAGCATTCATTTGTAGATGATAACTAAATGTATTCAAGTGATGTGCAAGTAAATCCAGTTCTCCTTTCATTTTTGCAAAAAATGCAAAAATCTCCAATTTTCCAAGGGGTATGAATAATTTTGAGGACAACTGTACATAAAACATTTAGACTTTCATAATATCATAGCAAAAATTAATAAATACATTTTGTCTATTCGACTTCCTTGTTTTTTCGACTCACTCTAATTTAGGACCATTCTCTAACCAAAAATATAAATTTGCGAAATCGACAACAATGCCCCATCACTGACTCGACCCACGCTACAACGTGGGTACTGGTTTTTCCGAAGGTTTGTATTTCCGAAGGTTCATAATTCCGAAGGTTCGTAATTCCGAAACACAAATTTCCCATAGCAGCTGGTTCATAATTCCGAAAATGAAATAGGGTACATAATTCCGAACAATTGATGCATTATTCAGAAGGTTCGTAATTCCATTTCCGAAAATGAAAAAGGGTTCACAATGCAATAGAGCCCTAGATGACTCTTCGGAATAACGAACCTTCGGAAATATGTACCCTTTTTCATTTTCGGAATTATAAACCGTCGGACTAACGAACCTTCGGAAAGATGAAACTTCGGAAAAACGAACCTTCGGAATTATGAACCTTCGGAAAAACGACATGTAACCGCTACAACGTGCATGATGTTGTTCACAAAGAAACTTGAAGAACTGTCCTGGCGTAGACGTCCAATGCCCCTCCCCCCCCCCCCCCCCAAAAAAAAAAAAAAAGAAATACATGATATATATACCTTGGCATACCGTAGATTGAAGAACTGTCCTGGCGTAGACGTCCAATGCCCCTCCCCCCCCCCAAAAAAAAAAAGAAATACATGATATATATACCTTGGCATACCGTAGATTGTTTACTCATACATAGTCCCACCCCCCCCCCCCCCCAAAAAAAAAAAGGACTACAGTGCCCCCGTAATGGCTGGACCAACTCTACGCCACGTGCCCGATGTTTTTCACAAATATATTTGACAAACTATCTTGGACCAGGCATTTTGAGAGTACCCATAGTAACTGTAATAATAAGAGCTTCCCTTATCGAACCATTTCACGTGATAGGTCAAACCGCCGTCTTCAGTGTAATTCTTAATGATGGCAAAATCGCCAGTCCCGTCAGGCTGACCCGGGTACCAATCTATTTCAAAAGAGAGTAATGGAATTGAACTGAACTGAATTTGTGCAACTCGAAAGATATGCAAAGACATCAAAAGATATTTGATTGAAATAACAGTGAAAGGAACATGCGCTTGATATAAAACAAAAATTAGACAAACACATTAAAATTCATAAATACATTGTTTAGAGTCGATATGTTTAAAATTAATATTGGTATGTAGTTAGGAGTGGACCAAAAAAATATATAGTTCTGTTTTTATAGAAAGCTTTAAATAAGTGTTCAAGAGAGCAGTAGTTAATGTGGCGTAATCTCTCTAGTCATAAGGACCGCTATTCATAAAAACCACTTTTTCATAAGGGCCGCTATCCATAACGCGTGACTAAATGAATAGCGGTTTTGTATGAGTAGCGGTCCTTCTAAATAGCGAGCAAACCATAGACAAATTACCTCGCTATTCATAAGCACCTCCATTCATGAGGACAGCTATTCATAACTATTCATAAGGACCGCTATTCATAACGCGTGTTAAATGAATAGCGGTTTTCTATGAATAGCGGTCCTTACGAATAGCGAGCAGACCCCATTGTGGCAGCTTCAAATTTTATGGCATTTCAATGATATTATGTAGATATTTCAAAACATAAAATTTGTATCATACGTTTACATTTGTATATTTACAAAGAGCAAGATCGCGAAGAATACAAATGAAAGGGGGAACACATAGGCCCCTGGGTGAATACAAAAATATAATGAAATGGGGAATCTTAGGCGTCAGCCTGCTGGAAATTTTGATTTCCTTTCAGCAAATTAGTGGACAACCCTCCCCCCCCCCCCCCCGATATCCTCATCTTTAAAGCTTCTAACGACGCCCCTGCCAGGAAGATATATTTTTATGTAACACGAGGATTCATTTTGACTGCGTCAGTACCTGCGCTAAGCGAGCCTGTTAAGGCGATTAACCCATGCGCCATTTATTAAAAGTATTGTTTATAGTTCATTATGCAATCACTTGTAAACGATATCACTCTTTCATGAAGCACAAAAGACCGTAAAGGCGACTGACGAGACGGAGGTCCTAACGTCAGCAAACAACTTCTCGTGTGAGCTGAGCATAAGAATGTTATTGAAAAATCATTAGATAACGGAACGTGTTTGTAATGGTGCATAACTGGAGGAATTGTCAACATAGGCTTAAAAGGACGCCCATTCATTCCTTTTTTTTTAGTTTTATTTTTTAATGTTTTAATATTTATATATATATTATAGATATATAATTTTTTTTTTCATTTATTTATTTATTTTTATTTATTTATTTTTTAATTTTTTTTTGGGGGGGGTGGATATTTGTAAGGATTTTATTTCCATAATAGTGACAACTACAAATAATGATGGTGACAGTAATGATGATAGTGATAAAGATGGTGATAAATAACAATACCAATAATGATAATGATGAAGGTGAAAATAAGAATGATAATTATAATGATGATGGTAATAATAATAATCATCATCATCATATTCATGGTCATTGTCATGATAATCATAATAATAATAATAATGATAATAATAATAATGTGCGCAAGATATGTAATATTTACATATATTATAATATTGATACAGGTCTTGACTTACTCCTGTAAGAAGAAACGTTTCCAGAAGCATCTTTTTCGCAGATCCACGTCCCCTCGGTATCCATGTCGTTGCAATTCAGCCAAATTCGTCGTGTGTATCCATATTCTGAAGAGAGGAATCTATTTGCGATCATTTCAGTTTCTTCTTGGCTTTCCGTCAATAACAGCGATGCCTGCCTCGACCCGGCCCCTCCTCCTAGCTCTACTTGCATGTTACTGCATTGACTCTTTCCATAACTCCAAGTCCATATCGCCCCTTCGGTATAGCACTTTTGTCCATAGTAAAACCATCCCGTCGGACAGTTATTAGCTGAAAGGTAGCAAAACACTCGGTATAAATTCGATTGCTTACTTCGATTTCTGCATGCATGCTCTGTCATTGTCTTTTTTTCAATTCACTTCATTATAATTATTGTCATGATTCTGTTTGCTCTGTAAATACATAACAATTGAATGTAATATTCTACGTGACAAGGAAGAAAGATGAATAAATATCAATTTCAATCAATCATACGAATTCTTTCAAATAAAATGGTTAAATATTGACTGAGGATGTTGCCTGTAGATAACTTGGATTGTTTGAATCCTTTCTACAGTAACTTTCGAAAAATATAAGTTGGAACAAAAAACAATCGTCACGAAAGGCGGTAATAAGATTTGTATCTTCGTCCCAAAATAGAATTTTTTTAATGAAAGTCGCCTACTAAAATGGTCAAAACATAAACTTACCTAACAAAAACTTGTTACTTTCAGGGGATCTTACAGAGGCAGACAGATATTTGACATGAACCTAAATCATAACATTATCATTTTACTTAGGGGTAGGACAAATTATGATAAGTAGGACAAATGAGACGTCACCTGATAATAATAAGTTACACATTAAACTTTTTTCCATAGAGGCGGCGAAACGTCGGGCTCGGACAATGAAAATGGGGGTGCAGTGGTGCACCTTTTGTTTGCCAGACAAAAGGAGCACCCCCCCCCCCCCCTCACCCCACATCTATCGTCCGAACCTCTGTTTTTCAGTTAAACGACATTTAATTCAATTTTGAAAACTTTGAAGAGCTGTTCATTAGTCGTGTTTAAATCCAACTTATATGACTTTCACACGTATGACGTACCAGGAAATTATGTGGTTTTTGTATAGTGTCTCAATATGTACGAGAGCACCGGGCGAGCTAGCTTTTTAAGTATATATATATTTTTAGACCTACTCACCGATTTCACAATGAGTACCAAACCAACCATCGGCGCATTCACATGTGTAACCGTTCAACTCGTCCTGACAAACACCTTCATTACCACACGGCTGGCTGGCACACTCATCATAGTCTAAAGAAATAGAGAGACAGACAAAAAAACAGAAATTAATTCTACATGAAATTTAGTGGTCTTGTAAGATGGCTTGATAACTAATTACATCAAATATGCGTCCTACACTGTAAAAAACACTGTCTGTAATTTTATAGCAAATCTGGTGTCAGCAGAGTCGCCATAACTTCTGAAGTAAAAATACAGATTAGTTGTAACTTTTGTTGTGTCATTTTTCCTATGACATTGATGTACAAATAACATCAGATTAGCTGTTATGAGTAAATACAGAACTAATCTGTATTTTTCCCCTGTAAAAATACATATATTTTTTACAGTGTACTCTTACACAGTTATATCCATTCGATTAATTTTCATAGAATTTGTGATATTTTGAAGAATAGAATCTGGCGTTTTAATCATAATTCAATAGAGTAAATATTGGTTTCAATCCCTTTCTCGCATGAGCTTTACTAGAGCGTTTTAAAAGTGGTGGGGAGGGGCGATGTCGGGCCAAGTATGCCCACCATTTTATTCAGAACTTTCAAACTAACGAGCAAAAAGAGAAGTTCATGAAATTATGTCTGTTTACAATATCTCAACGTGATTTAAAAAATGAAACGGGTCCTAAGTGTTTTTCTTTTCTTTTCATCAAACTGCTAAGCCATCATGAACAACATTTTATGTTGGTATCTTTAATCACTATTACTTCTCTTTATATCAATTAAGCATATTTCCCTTAAACACGAAAGAGAAATTGATCTGGAACTGTTTCAAAGCAATATCACATAAAAATATTTCCATATTAAATTTATTTATATTTTAGCTTTCAGCTTTTTTGTATATTTTGTTTACATCTATGATTTTGTGGTAATATATGTATGCCAAGGCTGAGTAGACCCATGAAGGATGTTAATCATACTGTACATATTGTAAATTGCACATTATGATGGTAAAAAGCGTAATTAAATACATATGGCAGGGGCCTGGAAGCCGGGGGTGCGGGGGCGGCACCCCCTAGAAGGCTGAGGATGCTGGGGTGCTGTAGCTAAAAAGTAGTTAAAAAGTAGTTAAAAAGAGACCCTTTTTTTTTTCTTTTTTTTTTTGCTTGTCAGAGATTTTTGGACTTAAAAAGAGACACTAAAATGCTGAGGACTTTTGTTTTTCCTGACAGCACCCCCAGTAACAAAATCGTTCCTGTATAATGGATGTATATTTGATATTTCATCATTATATATTTGTCTTGTTTTCCGAAAAAGAATGAATCATATTTTACGCCTTTTTTCTTGTGTATTAACGGTAGATTTTATATCTGATTGTAATAGCCAAACAATATTATCATCTTTGTTTCATTCACATTTATATAATATCTTTTAAAAAATAATTAATTACATAATATTTACCTTCGCAACTCTTCGCAACAAAAAGTTCTAAAAGTGTTGCCATGGGGAGAATTCTACATTCTTGAATGTATAAGTTGTACTATAAAATCACTCACTATATTTGCTTTCTTTTTTAATATTGGTTTCAAACTTAGGAAAGGATTTTTTTTTGTTCCTTTTGGTATCATCTCTACTTATAACCATAAGTAAAAGTAGATTTGCAATGAGAGAATACTACACATAAATAAAGAAACTATATTTTAGGTCTATTCACCAATTTCACAGTTTGTCCCTTCCCATCCATCAAGGCATTGACACGTATAACCGTTCACCTCGTCTTGGCAAATTCCTTCGTTCTCACAGGGATCGCTGGTACATTCATCTGTGTCTGCAAGTATAAAGAGTGACGTATTATCTTTGTACATGTTGTATCGAAATGTGGATGCTATAGCTCTGGATACAATGTACATCAATACCATATCTTTATATATATGTATGTATATATATATATATATATATATATATATATATATATATAGGATTCGTGTATATATATATATATATATATATATTGATCTACATGGTACATTAGCAGGACATTTATTGTCCTATTTTTCTGTTCAAATGTCCGCTTAATATACGAAATGTCCTGCCAATGTATGGGGCGCTATTGTGACGGAATCAACCGCATTGTTGCATGTCCTGCCAAGTTACTCTCTAAATTCCTTAGATTGAAAACTCAATCGAACAGATTGCTGTCAGTGACGAATCTAAGTTAGATTGACATTTCAACCAAATTAGATTTAAAACTCAATCTATCAGATTGAAATTGTAATCTATTTCGATTGAAATTGTAATCTATTTCGGTTGAAATTGTAATC
This sequence comes from Heliocidaris erythrogramma, assembly GCA_025617745.1. Classification (NCBI taxonomy): domain Eukaryota; kingdom Metazoa; phylum Echinodermata; class Echinoidea; order Camarodonta; family Echinometridae; genus Heliocidaris; species Heliocidaris erythrogramma. The sequence goes on along the minus strand of CM046871.1, from coordinate 31,323,588 downwards.
TATTTCGGTTGAAATTTCAATCTAACTTAGATTCGTCACTGACAGCAATCTGTTCGATTGAGTTTTCAATCTAAGGAATTTAGAGAGTACCATGTAGATATATACATGTGTCTTTGTTCAAACTCACCTGCCCCCGACAAAGGAATTAATTAATAAGGTTGAAGATTTGTCAATCTGTCGGTCAATAGACCTGTTTACTAAGTGATTCAAATTTATGGATGTTTCTTTTCTGGGGACCTAGTAACGAGATATTCCATTAACCTGTTATTAATGAATGAACTACAACACTTGGAATCCACTTTGCATACATTACTTGTTGCTATGCCTGACAAGCCTCTGGCAAGCTTTCAGGTTGTCAAGAACAACCTTTGTTTCAAAAGTATGCATAAAATTTGCACACTTAGTAAACAGGTCTATTGAATCTGGTGTCGCCGAAACCATAGGTTCGTTATTCCGAAGGTGCGTAATTCCGAAGGCTTGTTCCTCCGAAGGTCCGTAATTCCGAAGGTTCGTATTTCCGAAAATGAAATAGGGTTCGTAATTCCGAAAATGAAATAGGGTTCGTAATTCCGAAAATGAAATAGAGTTCGTAATTCCGAAAATTAAATAGGGTTCGTAATTCCGAAAATTAAATAGGGTTCGTAATTCCGAAAATTAGGGTTCATAATTCCGAAAATTTGTAATTCCGATAATGAAATATAGGGTTCGTAATTCCAAAAATGAAAAAGGGTTCGTAATTCCGAAAATGAAATAAGGTACCTTAAAAGGAGAGTAGCGGGGGGGACCAAAACGACTGAGGAACCCCCCCCCCCCCCTCCATATCAAGGGTCAAGAAAAAGGGAGAGAGATAAAAGAGAAAAAAATATAAGGAAAGTCTTTCCTTATGTTATTCTTTGTTTTTATTCTATCATTTTCTCTGTCTATGTTCATTATATTAAACGATGGGATAAAAACAAAGAATAACAAAAGGAAAGATAGAAAGAGAGGGAGATAGAAGGATTTGAATTTAAATTCAAATTGCAGTGTGAATGTATTTTATTTCATAATCATGAATTTTTCTGTAATATCTGACATACAACTTTGAATCAACTTATTTTGTGCAATAGTACCATTACTATCTCAGTAAATGCGGTATAGAAAATTCTGGGTAATGTGATCCATATCAATTCTAAATTGCAATTTCACTTTTAATTTCGATTAACTCTTAATTCTGATAACTTCATGAACTTGGTAAACAGGATTTTTTATGTCAATTTAGTATATTTTTTTCTAATTTTTGGTCTAACTAAAACTTTTAACCATATCATCATTCATAATATGTATATTTTCCTGTTTGCTACTCTAAATTGCATTACCAATTACTCTGAATTTTAATCTAACTGCAATTCAACTTCTTATTTTAAATTTTGTATTTTCTTGGGCAATAGTTCCATTTGATTTGCTTTTAGATTTCTGCTTCCTCCATTTTATTCCCTTTTCTCCTAAATATTTTCTGATCTGTACTTTTATGATTGTCATGTTCATTTCCCTGTTCAATAATAATGTTATTTGTATTTTGTATTTTGATTGTATTTCATCGGCTTATTTTTTCGCATGAAATTTTTTTATTGTAAATTCAATTTGTTTCAGCATTTGGCTGCTATTTTGAATTTTTTTACTCAAAAAACCTGAACAAATACTAAAAAAACAAAGAATAACATCAGGAAAGTTAGAGAGGAAAGATGACCATTGATATGGAGGGGGGGGGGGCTACTCAGTCGTTTCGGTACCCCCTCCCTCCTTTTAAGGTACCTTATTTCATTTCCGGAATTACGAACCCTATATCATTTTCGGAATTACGAACCCTATTTCATTTTCGGAATTACGAACCTTCGGAATTACGAACCCTTTTTCATTTTCGGAATTATGAACCTTCAGATAAACGAACCTTCGGAATAACAACCCTTGGGAATAATGCAACAAATGTTTGGAATTATGAACCCCCAGTCATGGAAAATTTGTGTTTCGGAATTATGAACCTTCGGAAATACGAACCGTCGGGAAAACGAACTTTCGGAAAACGAGTGTCCCCGTCTATTGTGCTCGCAGTAGTCACAAATCACTCATCTATCTAGGTGATTGTGGAAAATTATATCATTAGTCCTAAATGTTTAATTTAGTTTCTGAAGACAATATAATTTAATCAACATACAGAGTTTACTTACTTGAGACACAATTGGTTCCTTCCCATCCATCAAGGCATTGACAAGTATAACCGCTCACCTCGTCCAAGCAAATTCCTTCATTCTCACAAGGATCGCTGGCACATTCATTTGTGTCTGAAAGTTAAAAAGTGGATATTACTTTTATATCAAATTGCGAATACTATGAGATATTGTTGACGCCAAGTGAAAATGTATCTTCAATTTCATTCAATAGGCCCCTACTACTGAATTCTGATGTTAAAGGCAAACAGAACGTTTTTTGAAAGTGAAGAGGGTATGTTACCATTATTAACAGTATAACTGCAGTGTAAGGAAGCTACACAATTAGACATAAATATATTCTAATTGAAACTCACTGATTTCACAGTTGGTCCCTTCCCATCCATCAAGGCATTGACACGTATAACCGCTCATCTCGTCTTGGCAAATTCCTTCATTCTCACAGGGATCGCTGGTACATTCATTTGTGTCTGAAAGTTGAAAAGTGGATATTACCTTTATATCAAATTGCGAATACTATGAGTTATTTTTGAGTCATATTTATTCCTTATTATACATGTTGCAATATCAATATCACAAGGCAAATCATTTGGTTCGGCAAAGGGAAATTCCCCTCAGTGTTCATAAATGCACGGTCGATGTTTTGATCTAAAGTCGAACAGCAAAAAATATAAGACATAATTATAAATGGATATAAATCACCTGAATTGAGTTCGCCAAAGCCATAATGAACTGACGTCATTAATGTATTTTTTTTGTAGATTTTAATGAACCGAACTGGAGTTTTCTTACCTATCTCACAGTTTGTTCCTTCCCATCCGTCAGTACATTGGCACATAAAGCTGTTCACCTCGTCCTCGCAGACCCCTTTATTTTGGCACGGGTCACTGGAACATTCATCGAAGTCTTTAAAATATGGAAACAGAACATCATTATATCCCATCATTTTACCTAACGTTTACCTAACTAAACAATGCAGATGTATGAAAACCATGGAAAAGTTTGATATAAGTGTACATTCTGTACTTAGACAGGGGCTACAATATCATTACTATGATGACGAGGAGGAGGAGGGGAAGGGGGAGGACTAAAACATCATCAGAAATGGCGACATAATTATTTGGTATTTCTGTTAAAATCATTCAAAGGCCCAGGCTCCTCCAGTGAAATCTGTATTAACCCACCTGTTAACCTGCTAAATACTGAATTTTCATATTGCTACAGGCTTATAATAGAGGGACCATCGGTTCCTATATGTATAAGCAATGGCTTGTAAATTATTGTTATATCGTTTAAAGATAAGATAAGATGAAGAGGCGAGTTGGCTCAGTCCGTAAAGCATCTGCCTGTCGAACCAAAGATTGTGGGGTCGCATTCACCCCGGGCGAATGACTGAAGCCTGCTTTGTGTGTTAACGTGCCCCTCCCCTGTTTCATAGACATATTACAGTGAAAAACACTCCGTCCCTCGGATAGGATGTTAAATGAAGGCCCCGTTTAGAGGAAAGTCACCACCATTGCACGTCAAAGATAAAGTTGAGTTCTGGTCATGAGAATGGATTATGGAAGAAACTTCTCTAACTGCATGGGAAAGGTTGATTATAATTATAGCAAATAAAAATTGGTTTATGCTGTAAGGTTTTGGAATCACCAAAATTATAAGAATTTGACTCAACCCTGCTGATAGTCACATGCACTGCCCACAGAAATGTGTAAATGGGACTACACACAAATGTCCGGCCCGAACATTTCAGCTGATTCTTGTCATATTTTGAATGTGAGAGCATTTGAAGAGCAATCCTTTTCAGTGGACATAATTATCTACTATGATAAACTTCCAAACTAACATAAAAAGTATGAGAAAGCTCACAATTATTTTTACCTTTTTTCCAGACCTGAAGCTTCCCTTTAAGAGGATGTACTCAAGATAGTATGGATATCTTATAACATGTATCACAAGAAAGATCTGGCTCAGCAATAGACTTTAGGAAAATATATCCTTGTGAATCCATTGTGGTGATACTTAAAGACCAACAGCATAAATTAACTTCATCAAAACTGCACTATTCGAAGAGGAATAGGGGGAATAATAATAATAATAATAATAATACATTGCATTTATAATGCGCTTAATACAAATGTTTCTAAGCGCCGAAGTATTATTACCCCGGCTGTAGCTAGGCTACCGAATTCGGTGCTCACAGCATTTCAAGGAATAAATTCCTACCGGGTACCCATTTACTACACCTGGGTAGAGAGTGGCAAATGTAGATTAATGTCTTGCCAAAGGACATTAGTGCCGCGGCGGGACTCGAACCGCAAACCATGAGATCCACAGTCGGGAAACCCCGGTGTAGTGGTATACACTGGCGTACTGGTGGGGGCGAGAGCCTTGGGGGCTGCAGCCCCCCCCCCCCCCCTCCAAAAAAAAAAGACAGAAAGAAAAATGAAAAGAAAAGACATTCATTTTATATCTATTTTTCATTTTTTTTTAAATGGCGGCCATCTTGGAAAAATAGCACGGCCTGTTGTTTTGGATAAATGGGTCGGTCGGCCATTTTTGAAAAAAAAACAGAAAAAAAACGGCCTCCTCCTTACGTTTTTTCCAAAAAGGCAGGACGCTAAACATGTATTTTTTAAAAAAAATTTGGCCTTAATAAATAATAATGAACTTTAAAATGTGACTTACTTATTCCGCAATTGGTACCTGTCCACCCTTCAACACAAAGACATGTGTAACCATTTATATCGTCCAAGCAAATCCCTTCATTTAGACAAGGCTGGCTAGAACATTCATTAACATCTAAAAGAAAGAATATCCTTGTATAAAGGCTGAAACATTGCGGTGATACTTTAAAGATCACATTGCAGGAAAATTCCATCAAAATAAATATTGGCTTAATACTTATTATTGCATAGATGGCATAAATTATACAAGGTTATCCAAATTCAACGCTTGGAAACATTTGAATTAATGATTATTATCAATTATAAAACGGTAAAATACAGCCCCCGATATAGCAGCTGAAGAGCTCCTTGAACGCTGCTGAGATGTGTGACGACACACGAAGGACCAGTCCTGTCTAAGCAGACGATGTCCCATAACATCTTACACATTTTTCAGTGCCTGTTTTGTCATCTCCTCTTTACTTATTTCTCTTACTTGACTAGCGTCAGTCTTAATGTTAGTCTGTTGCCTCACTCTTAACTTCGTGTATGGTATTATTTTGATGAAAAATGCAGCGTTAAAAAAATAAAGGAATCAGTCACTTGTAAACAAAATAAGACGCCATTGTATTTTCAGCTGCTTGCACCGGAGCATGTTCGGCGTTTCAAGAGGGAACGAATACAATCTGTGATATTATTCGGAGGGCTTTTCAATTTGAAAATGGGGTTTATTTCATTGATCATTGACCCTTCTCCTGTGTATTTACAATCAAACGGTTTTAGTTATCAGAATCAGTTTCACTTTCCCTTTTAGAATGGTGTGAAATGAGGTCATGTTAAATATACCAAACTCTTTATAATTTGATAAATAATTGCATTGCAATTACGTTCATTCATTATAGGACGTCGTCTGCTTAAGCAGGATCGATCCCTAGTGTGACGACATCAAAACATCGCTATATTTCTGGCGAATCCTCGGATATTCCAGATGCTTAGAAGAGCTTTTATTTATGTTGTTTTTATAATCATCAGATACGCAGTTGACATAAAACTTATACGATTGCCATCTGTAAGCTTCCCAGTTTCTAGTGATACATTAATTGCCATATTTGTGATTTTCTTGCAATGTGATCTTTAAGGGCAAAAGCGTAAATTCTCTTAATAAAATCAGGCAAAATATACATAATACAGACACATTTTATAAGGCCTATTAGACATTGCTAACCGAAGCCAGTCCATAGATGTGGGACTACGGCCCTCTTGCATAAAAATTAAACGAAACTTGATTTTCAACCAGTCAGGATACGCAGGTATTTAGGAATTGCGTTTAATTTTTTTCAGTTGCAATTAAACGCAACTTATTTTTTATGGAAGATGGCCTACATTGGCGCAGCTTTGGTCTTGTCCTTGAGAGCGTCCTGGCGAGGGAGCACCGATTATACAAAATGGATAGAATGCGAGGGGACAAAGCGAACGAAAAGGCAGGTGTGGGAGATGAATTGTATCATATTGCCTCTTCCCTTTCCCTATTTATCGTACATTCTCTCTTTTTGTCTCCTCATTCAGCCATTACATTGAAGTTGAGAGTTGTGACTTTTTTAGCTCCTGAGTCACTTGTAGGCCTATATTTTTCTTGTAAACGTACAATGATAAAACCAATATATTCAAAGAATAAAGACGCTATGGCTCAGATCAGTGAGCTTGCAACTGCGAGGACCCGGGTTTAACACCAGGATACGCTAGTGCCCTTTGGTAAGGCATTAATCTTCATTACCAAGTCCCTTCGGAGAGGAGATGAAGCCGTCGACCCCTTGGTTGCTTACTTGCAAGCACACATATGCTTTCATAACATTAAGGTATAAACTAAACCATTCAAACCTTTTCAATATATGTACGACTGCTTCATACCTATGAGCTAGACGAGAGGTGGTCTTAAATCTTCTTGAATCCACTAAACTATGATGAAATTGAAAGAAAAATAGAAATTACTCACTTTTTTCACAGTTTACTCCTGTCCATCCGGCCACGCACTGGCACAGGTAACGACTGACGTCATCCAGGCAGGTCCCTTCATTAAGGCAAGGATCGCTGGCGCATTCATTCACTTCTGAAAGAAATAACACAGAAAGTTCTTAAAGATAGTATTGGGTTTTGCTACAAGCGAAAATTGATTTAGATTATCCTGTTTAATTTAAATCAAAAGAATATCATTAGATTAATAACACATATCAACATGATCAACGATTCCCCAATGTTTCAAATACGACCAACAGTAGGATTCATGAAAACAGAAAGATAAGATTGGATTTAATTTCTAAATGCATGTTTTCAAAACTTCGGCAGAGTGGTGTTGAGATAAGACAGCTCACCCCCCCCCCCCCCATCCTTCAACATTTTATTTTTTTTAATGACTTTTTGAGGGGGTTTGCTCCTTGAAAATCTTTTTAATATCTTGAGGTTGTTGTTTTTCTTGTCCTTGGGGAAGTTTTCAGTTAACTTTTCTGTAAATATATCCGACCCCCTCCCTTTCCTTCAAGCGTCGCGTCTGAGAAAGGTGTCTGAACCAGAAAAAAGTAAATATACATGTATGTTTGGATTTATAAACAAAAATATATCAAAGACTTTTAAACCGTCTTGATGATTTGTTCAATAGAAAGAAAATAGACTTACCTACGTCACAGTCATTACCCGACCAACCATCGGGGCATTCACACAAGTAACCGTTTTCTCCTGGACTACAGGAGGCTCCGTTCGAACACGGGTCTGGCGAGCATTCATCCACTTCTAAAAGGAAATTTATATAATATTTTACTGGAGCAGGGTAGATGAATATGACTATTCACAAATATATCTGAAGCACGTCATTCGCATTTTACTTCTGAAGGTATGAAAGAGGACTGTAACAATGGAGTTGTATTGCATGCATGAATAATACATGTGGCAATATATACAGTGGAGATTACAATATCGAAATATTCACAGGCATTCTTACAAAATGATACTGGAAACCGGTTCGAATGATATTAATGGAACATAATAATCAAGTAAGGCATTGTATAGGTTGAGTCCCAACCAGCAGGTAATAATGAGGATATAACAATGTTTTGAGTATTCCCCTCCTTTTGTAGGAGGGTATCGATATGGTAGGTAACAAAAACATAACGTACAGTTGGGGGAATCAAACGAAGACAAAATAAGGATAACGATTATTTATGATAAAGAACGGGAGAGGTATATTAAAATTGTTCAGCCGTCAAAAGATGGGATATGTGGGTATGTATGCATGGGCGTATGAGGCATGGGGTGGGGGCTGCAGCCCCCCCCCCCCAAGAATATCAAAATTACCCGGAATTCCGGCACCAGCCCTCATATTGGGGCAGTAATAGTGTAATGGTCTCTTTGTAATTTTAATATCATATCCAAATTAGAACATTTTGATGACGAAATTACATTTTTGCGGTTCTAAAGTGTCTATTTTTTGCTCGCTCGCTAAATTAAAAAAAACCCAAACACAATGTATTTGGGCAAGAGACATCAGTCCAATACGTCTTTGCATGTTTGTGTAATACTCAGTGGCCCGCGACATAATTTCAGGAATATTTCTGGCCCGCCTGACAAAGTAATTAAGAACCTAGAGTATAGGGTCTGAGATGTTTTTTTTTTTAATAATTTGTGAAATAGAATCTTGCAGCATTCTTATAAAATGGATATTATCAATTCATGTAAAATTTGAAATTTCAGAAGCGCGATGATGAAAATTCGACGGATTTATTTTGTTGGGTTAAATAACGGCCATCAAATGGAATTTTCCACCATTTTTCGTAATAAACAGCGGCACAAATCCATCTTGAAAAACTGTGGATGGAGACCTATACATATTAAAACTCGTACAACGTTTCTCTGTCACACACTCTTTTTTCATAATGGGAGATAATTCCCCTTCTCACCGGATGGGATTCTTGAGTCTATATAGAAAAAGGTTTCTACAAAGAAATGATAAAAAATTACCTGGAATATACGGTGTACTATGGGGTTGCTGCTTTGTCGGGATGATTGAATTAACGGGCTGCTTAAATTTGTCAAGCTTTCCTGAATTTTGATAGACAAAAAAGGGAAATATATGGCAGTTAATTAATGATGAACAACAGTACTAATGCAACCATTTTGTTAAATTTCACATACGGCTTATACATGTTATAGGCAGCAGACTGAACAGCGTAGAAAGAGAAAATGGAAGAGAAATAAAGGAAAAGAAACGCAAAAGCAAGATGAAAGGAGCTCCTCTTATACACCTCTCTCTATCTGGTGTTATTGATATTTCGCATTTCACATGTTTCATGTGCCTAGTAAAGGCCATGCCCCCCCCCCCCCCCCACCTCATTGCCATTGCCCCGAATGATTGTACGTAAGCTCCGCCATGCACTGCCAATATTCTATACCCTTATGTCTATAATAATCACTATAATGAGATATATATCATACTTCACAATAATACAAATTAAGCCAAGCAAAATTGACTCCTAGTTTCTCGTCCGGATTTTTCAATAATGAGGAGGAGAGGGGACCATGTTTGATATTTGATATTTTTCCAAGATGGCCCCCGCACATACAAATGCTATTGAACACAGCTTCCCATTATAGGCCTATTTATATTCTTCTGGGGTCCCTTAAACCCCCCCCCCCCCCCGCCCCTCCCCAAAGCATCAAATTATAATTTCAGTGATCTGCAGCAAAATAGTAAAGTTTTTTGTTAGGGTTTTTTTAATACAAAAATATCTAATTAAAAAAGGAGGGCGGGCGCAAAAAAAAGGACGCGGGGGGGACGAGAAACTAGGAATAATTTAAATTTGCCCCCCCCCCCTAGGAACTACTTACATTTTTGAAAACGGGGCTCTTTGGAACTGGATTACAATATAAATATGACGCTGCGGAACTCGGCATTGTTTCACCAAACCGTCACAAGCACAAGCTCGCCAACATCGCATTGAAACGCATGTTAATTTTAATACACGCGCTTCAATGGGATGTCGGCGAACCCGCACCTATGACCGTTTGATGAAATGCTACCCCCTGCATGGTTCCCACACACAAGATCCCATTCGCTAAATACGATGTGTGTCATGGCAAGTCCATGGTGCCTTCGAAACAGGCAGGGGCGGGGCGGGCTTGAACGGCCGGAACAAGAAAAACTGGTATGCTTTGGAACGGAAATTTGAGTGTAAAAAATTAATGGGGGTCTTCTGGGCGGCATATACCCACCAGGATTTAGTGTAAGGGGGGCACAATCGACACAATCGAGAAAATGGCGGATCGTCTATGGTGAAAATGCATACTTTTCTTCCAATATGGGGAGGGGCACGGGCCGGAAGTGCCCCTCTGGATCCGCCAATGGCACACTATATACTGAGTGCCCCCCCCCCCCCCCCAGGGAACTTGGCCTTACAGATATATCAGAATTTACCACATTTTCCCCCTGTATATCCTTGAGAGCAGTGACATTTGAATCCAACCATAGTCTCCTCACACCAGCCGTTTTCGCATGGATTACTGTGACAATCTGTGTATCAAACACGCAAACGGTAAAATATACATTTGCTGAAGTTGATTGACTACAATCAACTAAGATATTTTTCATCCCGCTGTTTATCAATTTGCTGGATACGCCGTCGTTCATCACTTTACCATGTACCATTCTAATAATTATGTTTGGATTCTTTAAGCAAATCTTAAATAGACCAAATCGAACAAACAAATTAACAAGATATATGGCATATTCATTAGCCTATTCAAAAAGGGGCAAAGAGGCAATCACACCCCCCCCCCCCCCCCCACTCCCGACAGATTTTTAACCGTGATTAAAAAAATGATAACTGATTTTTCAATCATTATGAAGCAATGACTTCGAAGTAAATTGTAACAAATTCACTTTTAAGGGCTTAAAACCTCGTAAATTAGGAATAACTCCCCCCCCCCCCCCCTCAAAAAAAATCGCTTGGTCGAAATGTGACCCCACTAAACAAAGTTTATGTAGTCGTTTTGAATCCATCCGTCATAAATTAAATCAAAATGATAATGTGTAAATTGTGGAAAAGATAGATGAAAGAAACATTCTTCGACGTACTATCGACGCAAATTAAGGCCTGAAAAAAAGCTTCATTTTATTTCTGGATCACCATTGGCTCAGATATTTTGCTCCCCCCCCCCCCCCAAGCCAAAGTCCAGGTATGCCATTGGAGATACTCACGAAATAAACGTATGCCAGTTCAGTATTAAAATATTTTTATTTCATTTTGTATTTTATAAATGCGGATTGTGTTGTACTTCTTCACAGGTTTGTTTTCCATTATTTTGGTATGTTACAACTGCAGAGATGTTTTTGTTTTAACAATTAGAGTGAATCTTTTGAATGCAAATTTATATCCAATATACTTCTCTGTGTTGTTTTCTTCTTTTCATTAATAAAGAAATGCTTTCAACAACAAATTATGAAGTTATCTTACCCGGAAATTTACAACGGCGGTATCCGGATAAGCCTGTCCGACCAGAGTGAGTACATCCTAACCCGCTATATGGGATAAACTTCGGGATGGTAGGCATTAGCTTCCCATCTTTATCGGGCTGCTCCCGGCAGATCTCAAACATGGGTAAGGTGTAGTTGAGTCCTAAGCCATCGCTACATGTTGAATTCTCTCTCGAAGCTAAAACAACAGGGTGTACTGCATGATGAAAATAATGTCGGCATATTGTTGTCGCTTTTATCATGTTCATGATCATTGGTTATAGCTCCAGAAACCTTTGTTAGTAGATTTGTTACAAAGAATAAAACATTTCGGTTCCAAATATTACCTTTATGGCGATAAAAAACAACTACAGGCTGGAATATTAACTGTATTCGGGCATAAGCACCTAGACGAAATTCGGACCACCACCGAACTAAAAACAGTGACTATGCAATTTTGTTTAATACCTCATACAGTTTGCCTAAGATGATTTTCGACTCCTTTGCAGTTGTCTAATTTTTCAATCTAGAAAAATTAAAAGCAACAGGGACCGTATCTCTATTCTACACGCTCAAAACGTCAACCCCCCCCCCCCCCCCCCCCCCCCATTTTTAAAGTCTATTCCTGCCTCTGATGTGTAACACAAATCGACGAGAACATATTTCAAGGCATATTAATATACATTCATCGTTACTTACCTGATACCTCAAATGTTATGAAAGTGAAAATCAACATTGCAAAACGAATAATACCCTCCATGTTCACAGATGGCTTTGATTCATTCCATCGATAACTCCTTGTTTTAACCGAAGATTTACTTTAGCTTTTAAACGAATGGTGGATATAGAATAGACGACTTGCGGAAATAGACCAAACAAAATCTCAATCTTGTATACAAAGTCCACCATCAGTATCCTCAAATATCTGAATTTATGTCACCTTAATTTCGCATTTTTACCGTTACAGAGAGATAATGGTGATGCGTTGAATAACTATGAGCCCTCCTCGATTCCAAAGCAAACTGTATAACTATTGAATAATGGTATCCTTGTGGTGAACGCTTTCGTGACGAGGCTTCGTACGGTTACGATGGTAATTCCGACACGCTTCTGTCGTGTCCGACTGGGTGAGCTTGCCAAACTCACCACGTCTCCAATTAAAATAATTCAATAATTATCCTTCAAAGGGCCATATACAGGATGTTGACAATACTTTTCTTCTTTTCCCCCATTGTTCGTCGTCTGTCACTGGTTAAGGGTTTATTTGGGGAGGCGGGGGGGGGGGGTGTGTTCTTGGCGCTTCAACATCATCAAACATTGATGATGACTTGATGATGATGATGATGATGATGATGATGATGACGATGATAATGATGTTGGTGCTGATGCTGATTCTGCTGCTGCTGATGATGATGCATTGTGATGAGGAGGAAGAGTAGGAGGAGGAGAAATAGGAGGATAGCACTGAAGCAATCAAGACAGTTTGTAATCGTTCAGGACAGACAGAATTATTTTGCACTTTTCAGATTCGTCGTATAATTGTAACTATGGATTATAACATAATCTTAATTTTCTGTAATGCGTATAAAAGGCAGGTCCTCGCATGATAGAGCTATCTAGTTAGCCTTGTTTAGTTCTTTTCTGTCATGAGCCTTCTTTTCCATTACATATGTTTTGTCACCTTTCACGTCAGACAACATCCCATTTCTTGTTTTACCTCCCCCCCCCCCCCCCCCCCCCCCCCCCCCCCTGGTGCTTCAGCCCACCCCAACCCATCGCATGACGAAAAAAGAGAAAGAAAGAGAGAGAGAGGGGGGGGGGGTACCTGAAATGAAGACATTATTAGGATCCCTCCCACACCCTCTGCATTTTCGATTTCCTTGTTGATTCGCATTTCAACCGTCTAGTGAAAGCCCTCACCACATCGCATTGCGCAAAAAGAAGAAAGTGAAAATAAAACGGAGGTGGAGGAAAGGAGCGTGAAAAGAAGACGATAGGGCCCCTTCAACCGACCAACCTCCTCCTATTCGATGGTCTTGTTAATTCACATTTCATTGATCTAATAACATCCCCCCCCCCCATGATCCCAGTCGGCCTTCAGTGCAATGACCCACTTTACTCCACCGAAAGGACACTTTTCTGGCCTTGATAATAAAGTGATCGGAAAGGCAATCTATTTACGCTCACCTGGTTCATAATAATTATCCTCATGAATAAATTAATTCATTAATTCATTGACTGAAAAGGTCGTGTCCAAGTGTCTATTTTACAAAACACCTGATACTGATGCATGATTATTCTTAATTAATTTGGATAATTAGTCAAAGGAGACCAGTCCTTCAGTCTGGTCAATTGCGCGCGCTCTCTCTCTCTCTCTCTCTCTCTCTCTCCCTCTCTCTTTCTCTCTCTCTCTCTATCTCTCTCTCTATCTATATATTTCTCTCCCCCCTCTCCCCTCGTTCTCCTCTTTCTCATCTTTCTACTCTATCTCTCTCTCTCCCTCACACACACACACACACACACGCACACACACAGGTTTACATGGCTTTACTTCCGAGGACAGGTATTGTTCCTCTATTGTCCCTCGTCCTCGGACAGTCGACGGAATAAAGCACAAATTCATTGTTCGACGTTCGAGGACTATTGTCCGGCTTCCGAGGACCATTGTTGTCATGATTTTTCTTTTGTTCTCTGACCGAAAATGTCCTCGGACATACTGCTAAACAAACCCACACACACAAACATCTATGTTTTCTATTGTTCGAATTTCAACCGATGACTCCACTATTGAATTGCGTCACAAAATTCATTGACGGAATAAACCTCACCAATTGTTGACAACCGATGACCTATTGAATTACTACCGATGACCCATTGTTCTCTTTGTTCGACGTCATCGGTTTGAATGCGTAAACATGTACACCTACACACACTATCTCTTCTCTCTCTTTCTCTCTCTCTCTATCTATCTATATCTATCTCTCTCCTCTCTCCCCTCTCTCTCCTCTTTCTCCTCTTTCTCCTCTCTCCCCTCTTTCTCCTCTTTCTCCTCTTTCTCCTCTATCTCTTCTTTCTCTTGTTCAATTTCTCTTGTTTGTTATTGCCCCTACATCAAGGGGAGCGTTTCATCAAGTGTTTTGTCAGTGATTTTTACCGACAAATTTGCTCTCAGCCAATCAGATGCAAGGATTTCAGTAGCTTATAACAGTTGTCGGTAAAAAAAACTTGATGAAACGCTCCCTCAGTACATTGATTAAAAATCCTATTAAATCTGTTAAATACCGAAATAAATAAGTTCAGATATTAAGATGGATGATCACTGATGAAGAAAGAGCGTCAAAGAATTCTCTTCGACTGAGGCGAATAATAAAGGACCAGGATTATCAGAAAAGTGGTGAAATCTTTCCCCACAGTTTTTCTGGGAATATGATTTCGGGAATCCACTAGTCCTCGACCCCAAAGAACGGAATGGGGGTGAGGGAGGGACATGTCTTTTTTAAACTTTAAACTTTTTAAATCTCTATAGCGGCGCGGTGGTTTTGAGCGACTTGGACCCTCCTATGCCTAAAAGCGAAATGTTATCTTGCTAGCACAATTAAACTTGCTATCAATATTATTCAAGCAAATGTGAAAAGGCGAGCAAAAGCATAGAAAAGGGAATTGCTAGTTGCATATTTTATTCGGATAAATTATTTCCGATCTTGTACCCTATATCATGGTAAAAAAGGGAAATATATAGAAAAGGGGGTGATAAGAAGAAATGTGTGGAGAGAAGGCGAGTTGGCTCAGTCGGTAAAGCATCTGCCTTAAATAAAAGTACATTTGTGGCGAAAATAGTCAACTCTGACTAACTGCCAAATAAAACCGAACTAAGTAGAAGATGATGAAGAAGATAGCGTCTGCCTGTCGAACCAAAGATCGTGGGTTCGAATCCACCCCGGGCGGATGACTGAAGCCTGCGTTGATGGTGTGTTAACGTGCCCCTCCCCTGTTTCATAGACGCATGCTATGTTATAGAGGAAAACACACCGTCCTTTGGATAGGACGTTAAATGGAAGCATCGTGCAAAGGAGAATCACCACCTTTGCACGTTAAGAACCCACTGCACTATTCGGTGAAGTGTAGGGGAAACCCCGTACACCCGCACATCTCAATTAGTTATCTCGAGAGGAGAGACCCGAGGGTTAAATAATTCAGTTCGCTTTTCCTTCCCAGGCACAGGTGACGCCAAATATTTAATCATAATTATAATAATAAAAGCTATTTTTCATCGTACATCCAACCCCCCGCCCCCACCTCGCTCCACTGAACATAGTTAGCGGTGTGATCCTGAAAATCATATTCCCGTCAGGATATTTTTCCTTTTCTTTTCTCTTCCATCCACTTGTGTTCATTTTTGTTTTATTTCTAATGCTGGCCATGAATTCTTTTTCAGGCTGGCCATTCGATTTGCACAGTTCTTAAAATTTGTCAGACGGTTAATTTTCATTTCAAAACGCTTTGCATCAGAAAGCGGGGGGGGGGGGAGGGTGTCGCACCCTCCCCTTCTGAGCGACTTTTGGAGGACTGGCGATTAACAATAAAATACCGATCTCTCTCCAAGCAGTTCCCAAAAGTTAACAGCTCTGCATTTATGTGTCCCCCCCCCCCCCCCCCTCCTTAAAGGGATACGCCACCAGGCGGCCGTGGGGAGAGTCAGGATTGCGTAAGCCCTATTCACTCGTACACAAAGTTTGTGCGTCGAACGCGTCGGACTACTGGGATTATATTTGGGACTGCATGAAGCCGACCGAATCTCGCACAAGAGCTCAAGCTCAGGCGGAGCGTGTGTTGCGCAGCGACTATAGTCTGTCCGAAGCCTGCGCCCCATGGGTCAACGGCATGATGAGGTAACGATCACGGTGCCCTCTCGCGGCATAAAAACGTCCAAAAACTGCTGTTCTTGATGATTTCTTCTTCTCCCTCATAACACGATCACAAAGACTTTCAAAAAGTTTATTCATGGTCAATTTTTATACCCTATTGCATTGCCTATAGAAATCACATTTGGATGATGTAATATGTCATTGTAATGTTCATACGTTTAAAACGTTTCATGGGCAAATTTATTGAAACTGCTTCGGGCTGATTTCTCAACAGTCTTTGAGATCGTGTTTCATATGGATTAGTTTAATATATACATTGTAATTTAACCTTTATTTTTCGAACACTAACATATGAGATTATTGACAGGTTAATAGAGTTGGCTTAATTGACCTCGCCATCGATCAGCCGTAGTTAATATGATTAGATTTTAAAGCGATATTATCTGATTAATCATTGTGTGCTTTAATTTTAACCATGGAAACAGTGGCGTGGCTACAGCGGGCACTTGGGCATGTAGCATGCCCCCCCCCCCCCTGCGAATGGTCAAAAAACAGGACGGAGAGGAAGAGAGCGAAAGGGAATGGGGAACTCAAGAAGAAGATGATACGACTTCATCCCCTCGACTTGATGAACTCGCTTTATCGCAGTTTTATTCATCAAGAAAGGCCGCCCCCGGCCCCTCCTTCGATACCAGCCTCCTCCTAAATGGCTAGACCAAAACTTCTATATACATGGAAATATATCTTAAAAGCAAATGTCTTGTCCACTTAGGCATAATACTTTTTTTTCTGGCATTGCCTTTCTCTAATTGTTAATTTCGACTTTCTCTTTCTTTCCCATTTTCACTTTCACTTTCACTACCCTCTCACTCTCTCTTTGAGTGTGTATGTGTGTGGCGTGTGCGTGGGTGAGACTGGGTGCGTTTGTTTAGCATTATGTCCGAGGACATTTTCGGACAGAGAACAAAAAAAAAATCATGACAACAATGGTCCTCGGAAGCCGGACAATAGTCCTCGAACGTCGAACAATGAATTTATGCCTTATTCCGTCGACTGTCCGAGGACGAGTAACAATAGAGGAACAATAGTTGTCCTCGGAAGTAAAGCCATAAAACGTGAGTGCGCCCGCGCGCGCGCGCGTGTGTGTGTGTGTGTAACCTCCCTCCCTCCTTACGGAGGGGGCATTTTTTCTTCTTCTTCCTTTCTTTTACTGATTACATTTCATTCAATATTTTTGTTGTATATGCCTTGTTTCAATGATTTTATTAATTGAAATTTGTTGTATTCATTCAAGACGAATGTTCTGTTATATAGAAATGAATAAAAACTACTGAAAAAAAAAAAAGTGGGGAAAAAATTTACTCCCTTCTCCCCTCCCTCCCTTTTCTTCTTTTATTTCCCTCTTTTTCTTTCCTCCCAGTATCTCTTGGTTCCTCTATCCCCTACCATCTCTCTCTCTCTCTCTCTCTCTCTCTGTCTCGTTCTCATTTCTTCATTATTTTCTTTTCAGGTTTGTGCGTCGAACGCGTCGAACGCGTCGGACTACTGGGATTATATTTGGGACTGCATGAAGCCGACCGAATCTCGCACAAGAGCTCAACCTCAGGCGGAGCGTGTGTTGCGCAGCGACTATAGTCTGTCCGAAGCCTGCGGCCCCATGGGTCAACGGCATGATGAGGTAACGATCACGGTGCCCTCTCGCGGCATAAAAACGTCCAAAAACTGCTGTTCTTGATGATTTCTTCTTCTCCCTCATAACACGATCACAAAGACTTTCAAAAAGTTTATTCATGGTCAATTTTTATACCCTATTGCATTGCCGATAGAAATCACATTTGGATGATGTAATATGTCATTGTAATGTTCACACGTTTAAAACGTTTCATGGGCAAATTTATTGAAACTGCTTCGGGTTGATTTCTCAACAGTCTTTGAGATCGTGTTTCATATGGATTAGTTTAATATATACATTGTAATTTAACCTTTATTTTTCGAACACTAACATATGAGATTATTGACAGGTTAATAGAGTTGGCTTAATTGACCTCGCCATCGATCAGCCGTAGTTAATATGATTACATTTTAAAGCGATATTATCTGATTACTCATTATGTGCTTTAATTTTAACCATGGAAACAGTGGCGTGGCTATAGCGGGCACTTGGGCATGTAACATGCCCCCCCCCCCCCCCCCCCCCTCTGCGAATGGTCAAAAAACAGGACAGAGAGGAAGAGAGCGAAAGGGAATGGGGAACTCAAGAAGAAGATACGACTTCATCCCCTCGACTTGATGAACTCGCTTTATCGCAGTTTTATTCATCAAGAAAGGCCGCCCCCGGCCCCTCCTTCGATACCAGCCTCCTCCTAAATGGCTAGACCAAAACTTCTATATACATGGAAATATATTTTAAAAGCAAATGTCTTGTCCACTTAGGCATAATACTTTTTTTTTCTGGCATTGCCTTTCTCTAATTGTTAATTTCGACTTTCTCTTTCTTTCCCCATTTTCACTTTCACAATCCTCTCACTCTTTCTCTCTTTGAGTGTGTATGTGTGTGGCGTGTGCGTGGGTGAGGCTGGGTGCGCCCGCGCGTGTGTGTGTGTATGTGTAACCTCCCTCCCTCCTTACGGAGGGGGCATTTTTTCTTCTTCTTCCTTTCTTTTAACGATTACATTTCATTAATTTTGTTGTATATGCCTTGTTTCAATGATTTTATTGATTGAAATTTGTTGTATTCATTCAAGACGAATGTTCTGTTATATAGAAATGAATAAAAACTACTGAAAAACAAAAAAAAGTGGGGAAAAATTTACTCCCTTCTCCCCTCCCTCCCTTTTCTTCTTTTATTTCCCTCTTTTTCTTTCCTCCCAGTATCTCTTGGTTCCTCTATCCCCTACCATCTCTCTCTCTCTCTCTCTCTCTCTCTCTCGTTCTCATTTCTTCATTATTTTCTTTTCAGGTTTGTTGTAATGACAGTCGATTGTATGTTATACCCGTTGTTTTAGTATTTATTGATATTCGTAGAATATTGTGTTGAACCTTACAATGGAACACTAGTACTATGGCAACAGATGAAAGGAGATTAATCAACCCTATATTACCATGCTCAGCCACCCCTTGAAAATCCTGGAGATCCCCTCCCCGCCACTTCAGGATGACAAGATGGCGCAGTATAGTCAAAAGAGCAATTATCCTTGGGCGTGTCATTCAAGGTCTAATAATCCTCAGGAAAAACTTGATGACAATGATTATAACAAAATTGGAGGTGAGATTGAAAGGAGTGCTAATCCTTGCGTGCAGTTTAATTGATTGGTTTATCTAGTGATATCTTAATTGATTGGTTCCCAATGATAACCCAGTCACACCGACAAGACCGATATCAGACCAACATCAGGGGAGCATTTCATCAAGCGTTTTGTCTGTGATTTTTACCGACAACTGTTATAAGCTACTGAAATCCTTGCATCTGATTGGCTGAGAGAAAATTTGTCGGTAAAACCCACTGACCAAACGCTTGATGAAACGCTCCCCAGACCGACTGTCACAGCAGACTGAACAATAGTTGATACTACCTGTACTACGAATGGCCAAGAATCTGTCGGTTTGCAGTCGGTTTGCAGTTGGTTTGGCGGTGTGACTTGGGTGGGCGTGAAAAAGGGCCACTGAATGGTGTAGATATAGCTCCAGCAAAATTGTAAAGTTAAGAAAATTCGCATATATTTGCATCATAAGGATTGGAAATAAATAACCTGGACGGATCTCATTTCACAAATGATTTCAAGGTGAGAAAACATACGGCAGGTAATCATCATAATCAGTACTGAATCAGAAATCAGAGGGATAAATAATTGGGTGGGGGCTATAATGAGATTATGCCTACAAAAAGAGTGGGAGAGCAAATAAAACCAATAAAAACAAATACCCATTAAAATATTTGTCTCCATAACGAAATATCTCGGCAATTAATGTGGGCACTTTTCCCCATGTGCATTTCCAACATGCTTCAAGAAAACAAAGAGGCAAATATATCTTTAACATATTAACAGAGAGTACTTTTTTGCTTTGAATGTTCCAATATGCCTGTTCAAGCATGGTTTCATGCAGTCATTTGACCCATGACCTTTGCAGCTCCAGTCAAGTGTCGAAACCACTAGTCTAGTGATATTTCAACTTCTTTGTTTCTCAGCACGCCAAACAAAAGTTAAAAGTTCCACAGATGGCCAAGAATCGATCAGTATGGAGTCGGTTTGGCTGTGTGACGTAAGGTATTAATTCAGAAATTCGTAATCAATTTGTCAAGTGGGCGTGAATAATGGTATGAAATAAATTGTGGGTCACTGAATACATGCATGGTACATAATCATGGCCACAGCAAAATTGCAGAGAATAGACAATTTGCATAATTGACCCAAATTAGGATTGTTGGAGTTACACTTTGGCAAATGAGAAAGAAATTTATCCACTTTCCCCCTTTGATCTCTCTCTCTCTCTCTCTCTCTCTTTCTCTTCTTGTTTGCTTGTGTGTTTTTGTTTTGTTTTCTTTTAGGTATTTTTTAGCAAGCAGGGTTGAAGTCTCTAGAGCCAAGCTGGATCTATCCCCCACATCCCCCCCCCCCCTCTCTCTCTCTCTCTTTCTCTCTCTCTCTTCTCATTTCAGCACACATAATTACACTCAAATAAATGGGATCACATTGTATCTCTATACAACTAAGCAGTCACTTCATTTATTACACTGCATTAATCAAAAATCACATACCGTATACAGTATTTGCATCACAAGGATTGGAAATAAATAACCTGGACGGACCTAATCTTACATATGATTTCAAGGTGAGAAAACACAAGGCAGTTAATCATCATAATCAATACTGAATCACAAATCGGGGGGATAAATAACATGTAAATTTTCTAGGGCTATAATGAGATTATGCTTCCAAAGAGTGTGGGACAACAGATAACCAATAAAAACAAATACCCGATAAAATATTTGTCTCTAAAACGAAATATCTGGGTAATTTGGGCACTTTTCCCCATTTGTATTTTAAAAAAACGCTCCAAGAAAAAAAGAGGCAAATATATCCTCAACATATTAACTGAGATTTTTTTTTCTTGGAATTTTCTAATATGTTTGTTCTAGCAGCCTAAGATGGATTATGCAAAATGCAACAACTCTTTGCACACAAAAAGTTAACAAGCACTTCCATGTACAACAGCATAGGACGGATTTACACGGATGAGGTAAAGCACACACTATATTGAACGAAAAATGCATTTCCTCTCGAAGGAAAATATACATGATGAAAATTAAACATCAAGGAAAATAGTACTTTTGCAATATACAATACCATGCTATGTATGTACATGAAATTACACAATGTACAAGGTGCATTAAATACAGGACAGTTTGGAATAAACAATGAAATTCACAACATGTAAATTGAGGACAAATTAATTGAAATTAATCAAAATATGTGCATGTACACAAATTCCATGATATAACATGTTTTGAGAGTGTTGGTTTGTGCTTGATTTCGGGGCTAACCATGATTATATCTGATTAAAAATCATCTAAATCATGCAATGTTTAGAGGTAGACAGTGAAATTGTGACTGGTGTTGAAAGCAATCAGTATTTGTTTCATTTGACCCATGACCTTTGCAGCTCCAGCCAAGTGTTGAAACCACTCAACTATGATGGTACCTTATTTTACACAATTCACCACCATACACACGTAGGGGAGGTACACACTTGGCAACATGTTTAAACATAGACAATATAGTGCTTAAAACAATTTGGCATGCAGTGAATAAACAACTTTAGATCTCACTTAATGACGCTGAAAATCCAACTGATGCTAAAAAGGCAACATCCATACAAAATTATTTCTGATACATGTCTACAAAAGCACATTTCCGCAGTAGAATAATGCATCCATGCTTCTTGGTCATTGGTGGCAATTTAATTCTCGCTACCTCAAATATGCAATTTTTGACGTAGAGGGCAATACTATGCATGGAAATGGTCTGCATCTTCGTCAACTTCACTTCCGGTCCGTATTGAAATACTATGGCTTATGAATAAAATGAGTGCTAAAATGCTTAATTTTTGGATCGCGTGACATAAACCACTCAAATTTTGAAAATGCAACCAATTGTCTCAATAAATCATGGTATCTTTTCAAACATGTCGGTTAATTTATACTAAAACTCGAGGATTTTTGTAATACCTGTGTACATTTTGAATGCAAAAAGACAAACACTTGTCGTCCCAATCGGGATATTGTCAGCACTGCGCATGCGTGGTTTGCATGACAAAAGGCATCTGTTGGCGAAATTGCATATTTGGGGTAGCGAGAATTGCTTCATCCCTTTGGTGCATTACACTGTTTTTACATTGCATTTAATTCTCAGCATTTATTATCCTCACTTACTTTACACATTTTCATTGCAATGTGATTTATAGGTCTAAAAAGTACTTAAAGATGGGCATTGGTTGCTACATTTCTTTTACAAATGGCACTACACTGGAATCTCATTATAAAGAACACTTTTATAACAAACTCTTCTTATAAAAAGGTAATTTTGTCGGTCCCACCTCTTTGTATTCTATTGTATTTTAGCCCTGATATAACAAGGTTTTGATATAAAGAGAAAATATCCTTGGTCCCAAGGAGTTTGTTATAACGGGGTTCCACTGTAGTTACTGACAAATTTACATACATGTATGTCTATCATCAGTATATAGTTAAACTTGCAGTAATCAAAATGCATAATTCTATTAATTTTGTGGAATAAATTTTTGCACTCTCCACATCTTCCCAATATTTCAAGGTGCAAAGGACTATTGCATGATCTAAGGAACAATTATCAGGTGCATCTTGGAATTACAAATATTACGAATAGGACAGAGCGATATAAATCAAATAAAATAAGCAGTCAGATATAGCTATAGTTATCTGTACATTCTGATTTCAACATGTTATTCACAACTTCCCTCCCACCACCTGCAGTAAACTGCCCATTATCTATGCTTTGACCTTTGACCCCAACCAACCCACCAGGTTGTTTAACCGCTAGCTGACCTCTAGCATTAGCACCTGCTGCTGTTCTCTGTTGACCTTTAGCACTGGCATTTGCACCTTTAGCATTTGGCCCTACCTGACCCTTTGCATTTGACCCCTGACCTCTGGTTTGACCTCTGGTGTGACCTTTGGCATTTGATCCTCCACCTCCTCCTTGTCCTTTGGCATTTGACCCTGCCTGGCCCTGGATGCCTGCAACACCTGCCGTGTTTGAAGCGTTGTGTGCGCCAGACGGTCCAGTGTGACTTGTCGGGCTAGGACTGCGACTGCGTCCTGGAAAAGAAAATAGAAGCGCACTTTTGAGGACTATGCTTGTTTGTTTCTTTTTTGGATCAAAAATGCATTCTAGTCTATAATTGCAGTAAGTAAGTTTGATGATCATCAACAAAACAAGTACCGTAAAACGGGGTAAATAGGAACAACAATTTGAAAAGCTTCCTGACAAAATATTCCTAGTATCAAAACAGACCCTTTTCATTATTTTAATTATAATGAATTAAAGAAATAAAAAGGGTCGGCATCACCTTTGGGACAAAAAAAAAACTATGTCAAAAAACACCCTTACAATTTTTGTTCCTAATTTTATTCACCCCGGTTGTTCTAGCAAAAGTCATTTAAGTATTCATGTACAAAAAAAGTTAGATGCATTTACAGTAGTCCACAAAATACACAAGTCATCCCTTTAGAGTGTTTTAACACTACCTAAAATTCTCATATTACTAAGTTAGATGCATTTCAAATAATCCACAAAACTGTGTAATGTTATAAATGGTGCCACAAACTGGAAATTGCAAATAGGTAACATTACAAATTTTAGGAAGGTCTAGTATAACATAAAAACTGCTGCTAATAAAGAAGCGTAAAATTTGTTCTCACATAATACTTTTTTTCAGTTTAATTCTTTTAATTTCTCACAAAGGTATTTCAAAGTTGACAACACAAATTTGGAGATCTGAGGGGGAGGGGGCACAGTCCACTACTGCCACCGTCAGCCCCTCCCCCCAACCTAAATGGTTCTGCTTGCGTATAATTGCAACCATCCTACACGATAGTGACTGCATGAGGCATGGTTTTTCTTACCTCCTACTCTCAAGCATTCTTCCTTATGCCTGGTATTCCATGCCTTGATTTTACACGCCTTGCTGCAGTAATACACCTCCTTACACCGTGTACAGGCAGAGAGACGTACACCTATCGACCGCCCACACTCATAGCAGTAACGAAATAGCGGCTTCCTGCAATGTAAAGTACAGTGGGACCTCGTTATAACAAACTCATTTGCACTAAGAAAATTACCTCTTTATATGAAAACCTTGCTACATCAGGGCTAAAAAACAATAGAATACAAAGAAGTGGGACTAGCAATATTACCTTGTTATTACGAGAGTTTGTTATAACAGTGTTCTTTATAACGATTCTCCACTGTGTAGATTAATTGCCAATGATACTTGGTTTGCATATACATGTATGTAAATGGCAAGCAGTAACCAAATAAATGTTCTGCAATACAAACATTCAGAGGTAAAGAATAATTGGAAGATCGAGATATATGTACATGTATAATAAACCCATGATTCTTAACACGCTCACTATATATTCGCACAAGTGGTATAAATGGCACACGATCATCCTGAATTGTAGGATAGAATAATTTATCCTGCGAAAAATTACTTATCTGTATGAACATCTACAACACTAACAATCAAAATGAAAGCTTGCCTTTAGCAATGTCTCATGCTTAATGTATCAAGGAAATACAAGTAAGACTTTCATTTAAAGGTTGTTCCCCTCCCCCCCCCCCCCCCCAGTTTGAGAGCTACAGTGCTACTGTAGCTTTATTGTGAGTCAATAAAAATGAAAACCTTATTCAATATAATATCTTAAAAAGCAAGCAAAATCAGTGAAATATTGTATAGTTTTATCACAGAATTGTCTTCTTTAATTTGATAGGCTGCTAACCAAAATTTGATCATGATGAATGAGCACTGGCCATTTTTTATAAACTTGTCAAAATCATTCACATACTGTAAACGTGGAATATTCCGCGGTGTGGAAACTTTTGCGCATTTCGCGCAGCATGAAAGTTGTGCGAAAATAAAAACACGCAAATTTTTCTATATGTATTCTTTTGCCCATGAGCCTTACGTATCAGCGAAATTAAAAACACTTGAAATTCACCTTACTCGGCAAAGCGAAAAAAAAATAATCGTGTGAAAATTTCCACTTTCACAGTACATGAACATGTATGCATGTACATTGTATCTTGTTTTCAAAAATTATGAAAAATATACTCTTTTCTGAACGTCGCTTTACAATATCTGTGTCTTCATAATTACATTATACCATATACATGTATAAATGTATCACAAACAATGTCACACATTAGCATGGTTATTAGGATATATACCAAATTCAAATGTTGATAATTATGAACGTGTAGCGAAAATATGCATCTACATCTACAAACGAGTGGTTATCATAATTCTCTCTTTCAAACCCCTAAGTTGTAGATTCACTTGAATTATTCTATGTACAGCACTTATCATGATTGTTCATGTATCAAAAACACATGTCATGGTTCATTCTGAAAAGACCAAACATGAAACAGAGCACAATCTAATACTACATGTAAAGTGTTAATAATCACACAGGTCAGTGAAAAAATATCAGGAACAGTTAACCTTGCATGACTCAAAGTCGCATTAAAGTCGAACTTTCCCTAAATCGGATCAGTTTTTTTGACCAACCTATGCAAAACGTGTTATTTACATTTCCTAAGTCGAATTTTGCATAAGTCGAACTATTTTTTGTGGTCCGAACAGATTCAAATTTAGGCAAAGTTAACTGTTTTTACATGTACAGGGAGGCTGGACTGGATTAAATACAGTAAGCCCGGCTGCTTCAAATCACCTCTGAGGAAATAGATGAAGAAATATGACTATAATTCTACATCTAGTTTTGATTTTCAAAGTGACCTTATCAGAGTTCTCAATCATTGCATACAGAGTTGAACCAATGATATTCGTGTACAAAGCTAACCAAAAAAGAAATATGTCCACGGATGTATTGTACATGAATATACAGAATATGATGTTACATGAAATGAAGTTTAATGCAGTCTATAATGACAGATAATAAGTTAACCCGAGAGAGTAAAGGTGAAATGATGAATAGATGGTTCAAATTCTTGAAGCATGTCAGTTGATGCCACTGGAAAAATTTATTCTTAGTTTTCTTTAGCTTGAACACAGGTTAAGTAGTTTATATCTCAGTTACAAGTCATTAAAGTTACACACAGGAAGAGATGACTACATACTAAGCAAACAAACAAAGAAAAAAATGTTAATGAGGTTGTGGATGGCAATACTGCTTGGCTACACAAGCATAATGGCTAAATGAAAGAAAATTAAAGACATTTAGTCAATGCACACACTGAAAACATGAACATTTGGGTGTTACTGTTTCACACTGAACTCCACATACTGGAAGCGTCTGTGTTTCATCACAAAAGGAGAGAAATTTCAAAGGTGGACTCTTCAGGCCTGAATTTGTGCACAACATAAGCACAGATTACATATTTGTATTTGAAGCAAAATGAAATAGAACAAATACTATAGCAGTAGAAATTTTGTCCTAGAATGGCTCTGAAAGAAAACTTGTGTAACTTTAATTCCTTGACCATTCCATTGCATCAAGTCCAGATCTAATGTAGGAAAATTCATGTGTTATCCAACATAAATATCCATGTCTATATAAAATGATGAATTATAATACATTGATATGTTAATATATTAGATTATTATTCCACTGCATGGCACGGCAAAGCATGTTGGTCAGCGAAGAGGTTTAGACCTGCCTCCAGAGTTCATACAGTACTTACTAGCCTTCTACATAGAGAAATCCAGACAACTTGACAACAAAATGTCCATCTTGGTCTTGGTCTTGAGGATTTGGTTTTAGATTTTTTTTAAAGACTTTTCTTTCATAAAAGAAGGACTTGGTCTTGGTCTTGAGACTATTTTTTTGTTTTTGTTTCTGCCTCTTCCAGTTTCCTATAAATCCACTGAAATTCACAGGGACCCAATATCAGTTTTCAGAAAGCGGCTTTGGTCTTTAATAATGAATGGTCTTGGTCTTATGCCCCCATCTCACGAGAAAGGCGATCATGGCGACCTTGGCGATCTGTGAAAATTTTGCAAAGCGTGGCAGAATCGCCCTCCAACTCCATTTTTGGCATGCGCGGCGATTGCGCTGCAGCGCCGCTGCGATCTACCTGCGCTGGAGACAATGGTAATACGATGATAGTGCGACGCTGCTGCCTTCTTGCCCCATTTCGAGGACGATGAGGGGCGCTGCTTCTGCGCTCAAGACGATGGTATTACGAGGCTCATACGCTTATTAAGACCTCACTACAGTGCTACTACGAGAGGGGCGACTGTGATACGCTCATGCTGGGCTCTTGCGACGATTTCAAGCGATCATCATATAAAGTGGGAAAGATGACATTTCTTCAGTCGATTGCCAGCCTCCGACCAAGATGGACGTACAGAATATGGTTGCACTTTTACATCTTAGCATCTTTTTATTGTAGATTACGGGATTTTCGATAAGCCATTCGACCATAATTTCTTCTTGTTCATCATCAAGGAATGTAAGGATTTTCTTTCTTTTGCCAGGAGGCTCATCCTCAGTAGGCTCTCCGTCGTCGTCCACAACTTCTTGCTCAACATCTGCAGCAGCTTCATCCTCCTCCACAAACTCTTGCTCAACATCTCCTGCAGCAGCTTTCTCACCAGCAGTATCATCATCATGAGAAACTTGATCAGGTTCACCAGGGGCAGCTTGGGTAGCTTTACCCTTCATTTTTTCTTGGTAGGCATGAGTGTGGTGTTACTTCGACGATCTGTTGAGAATGTGATGAAGCGCCGCTATCGCCGCGGCCATTTATAGCAGCGTGGATGGTCGTTGCGCCATCTCAGCCTAATCGGTAGCAGCGCAGCGCGAGCGCTGAAGAAGCGCAGCGCGTACGCCTTCAGTGTGATGGGAGCGCGCTCCAAGCACCATTCAAATAATGTCGCGTCGCGGCGGAAGCGGTTTGAAGCGTGCCAAGCGCGAGTCCATCATGTTGTTAACGTAAGCAGCGTGGTAGTATCGTCATGGGAACGGGCCTGAAAGCACCGGCGAGAGGAGCCGCTTCCAATGCGCTTGAAGTACGCTTAAGGCGATGCTGATACGTTAGAGCTACGGACATGTCGCTTTTAATACGCTCTTGAGACGATTGTCGCGTGCTTTGCGACCTCGGCGCTCTCGCTACGGAGGTTTTGAACATGTTCAAAATTTGTGGCGACAAGGAAGATGGTGGCGATCATTGACGCTTCAGCAAGGCTCAAGATACGACGGAGAAGATTGAAGAAGCTCAAGCCACGATCCACCGCGCTTTGTCGATTTTTGATGATCGCAGCGGAATCGCCTTCTCGTGAGATGGGGGTATTAATTATGAGATCATTTTTTCTTGATGTCTATCTCTGCCTCTTCCAAATTGCAGTAAAGAACTGACAATGAAATTTGCGGTGACCCAATATGAGGTTTTTAAAAAATGGGTTCTTGATCAAAAAAATGAAAGGTTCTTGGTCCCAATCATGAGCCCAGTCTTTCTTGAGGTCCCAGCTTCTCCTAGTTTGTTCCAAAGTGCAATGAGCAAGACCCAACCAAACCCACTCTCGTGTTTTAACATGTTTAAAGTCCTGGTCCAAACTTTGTTTCACACAACCCATTCCCCCCAGTCTAGGTCTAAGAACTCTAGGACTAGGTCTAAACTACATCACTGATGTTACACTCGATACACGTATAGGATCATCTCCTGAGCCAACCTGATGTGGGACCTGCTGGCATGCTTGACCAATTGCTGGGTCCTGGCCTGGTCTGCAGCATCCTGAGACAAGTCCACCGTCATTAATACCTTCCCACCACCACTACAACCAACCATGGTACACCACCACCACCCAAAGGATTATGGGTAAATGCATGCAACAGGGGTCAGGGTTCAAGGAAAAATACAGAAAAGAAAAAAAGTAGGTAATTTCTCTGAACTATTAATCATAATACAAGGTACATACCACCAATACAGTAAAAAGATGGAGCAAACAGTAGAAAACATGTTACTCTTCCAGATAAGGTTGATTTAACTATCAAATTATATATTTATAGAGCTGATCTGATCTAACCCACAATCACACCATGAATATTAAATATTTTTAGAATAATTGATATTTGGTAACAAATGTATATGCTGTGTAGATCTCTTAGAAAATTCAGCAACACAAGTGGAAGAGCTTTAAAAATTTTCTTGATACAGTTTCACAAATACCACAAACATGAAAATTACAAAATTACAATATTTCTGGAAAAAAAATTCACTTGAAACATACAGTAAACACAACAAGCGACTCCTTGTTTTAATCGGAAAACAAATATTATCATACTTCAGCAGCACATAATGTAACAGATAGCTTGCGTTTTTGCTTAGAGTATTAAATATGCATTGCACTCAACTTCAGCAGCTCAACATAAAAAATTAAGCAGAGATGAATTTAGATGTCAATTTCTTTAGTTATAAAGAAACTCCACAAAGCACCAAGTATCAAAAAAGTTTTTTAGTTATAGGGTAGTTTTTTTTTTTCATTTTTTTTTCCAGAGAAAGGCTTCAAAGGCTCTTTTGCAATGTTAGTGAAAGAAAGACTGCATGTAACTGCAAAGAGAATTTATGGCTATTTTCTTCCTTCTTTCGACTTCTTCTCCATATCATTTTACTTGCCCAACATTAAAGATTAAATGATGTTTATTGCAGTATTCTTAACTGCAGACATGTCTTAACAAATGACAAAAAATTGTAAAATCAGCACTGATTTTCTTATTTACTATATAAATCTATATACCTACCTATTATGCCAGTAGTCTTGACTACAGGACCCCTTCGAGAATTTAACACACATGAGTCACAATATTGTGCGCACCCCCGTAATCCTATTGTCCCCTTCGCCACTCACGCGCGTCAACACGCTACGGCCATCTTCCTCTTTTGCGAGCAACCCCAAGTAGAAACATGTTGCTTGCAAGGTGAGGGGAAGGAGGGAGGGTCATAGGTAGGTATATAGATTTATATAGTAAATAAGAAAATCAGTGCTGATTTTACAAATTTACTGCAATAAATCATATATACCTACCTATTATGCCAGACCAGCGCCAACTCAAAGACCGGGAGGCATGTTTCAAGCAGAAGGGAATAGGATTACACCAAAGATTACAAAGAAGACACAGCGGCCTTCAAGGTGGCTGACGCAAACATAGCCTCACCTGCGGGAACATCCCTAAGGTAGCAAGAAATGAAGGAATTCATTCAAGCGCCACACCTTGAAACAGAGCCCAAGAAGTGCTGACACTACGAGTATCATGAGCACGAGGCTTACTGTCGGATAAAAGAGCCTCTGTGCCAGCGGCCCTTATAGCTTCGACGATCCACCTAGAGATGGAATCAAGAGAGGCAGGAGAAAAAGGCTCTCTAGTGATCAGGAACAACTGATCATCCTTACGATAAGACTTAGTCTTATCAATATACCATTTGAGAGCCCTTACAGGACACCAAACTTTGTCCTCGCGCACAGAAGAAAAGTCATAAAGCGGACAAAGAAAAATCTCAACAGGGCCAGAGGCAGCTGTCTGATTCTTGGCAATAAAAGAAGCCTTAGGAATCAATCTAACGCCTTTTCTCTCCCAGCGAACATGACCAGGAGTAAGACAGAGAGCATGAAGAGTACTGCGCCTCTGCCCAGAGGCAATAGCTACCAAAAAGAGCGTCTTAACCGTAAGATGATGAAGCGAAGCTTCACCTAATGGTTCGAAAGGAGGTTTCGCCAAGGCCTCCAGGACCTTAGGCAGACTCCAAGACGGTACTAACTTAGAAAAAGAAGGTCGTTTCAGAAAGAACGAGCAAATCAAACCACTTAGTAGCGGGGAATTGGAAATCCCCGAACCATCTGAGAAACCCGAATGAATGGCCCCGATCGCCGAAAGGTAGCCTCGGATAGTAGAGATAGATCTCCCTTTGTCAAATAACGAGATTAAGAAATCCGCAATTGAACCAATAGGAGCCTTAGCCCTACAACTTGAGTAAAAACCCGAGGGGCCGGGCGCAGCCCGAAGGGAAGAGCACGAAAACGATAAGTCTCTGAGAGGAAGGAGAACCCCAGAAGATCGCGGGATGCACGATGAATGGGAATGTGAAAATACGCGTCCTTGAGATCTATCGAGACCGCGTAGTCCTTCCGCTTGATCAACGGAAGAATGGAGGCGAGAGTCTCCATCCGAAAATGAACCGGAGGAATGAATTTGTTT
This sequence comes from Heliocidaris erythrogramma, assembly GCA_025617745.1. Lineage (NCBI taxonomy): Eukaryota > Metazoa > Echinodermata > Echinoidea > Camarodonta > Echinometridae > Heliocidaris > Heliocidaris erythrogramma. Next base: position 31,291,882 of record CM046871.1, on the reverse strand, counting down.
ATTCTTTTCAGGTTCAGTATCAAACGAAGTTTTCCCGAGCGCTTGGGAATAACAAAAATTGGAGAAAGGGAAAGAGACGGCCTGTCTCTTACCCTTTCTATAGCCCTCTTTTCCAAAAGAGACTCGATCTCCTTTGAAGCATGAGATCGAGCCAGGGCAGACATGGGAGGTGACCGAATTCTTATAGCCCCTCCGGGGAGAGAAGCGAAAAGATCTATGAAGAATCCGTCTCGCACGACGGAGAGAACAAACGCGTCCCCGGAGATGGCCTCCCAAGCGGGGAGAAAAGAATGAAGTCGGCCACCTACCAAATTCGGAAGAACAAACGCTCGGGGAAAAACATCAAAACCCAGGCTTGGCCTTATGCGAAGCCGTCGCCTTACCACGAGAACCTCTCGAAAAACCCCTGCCACGACTCCCTCTCCCGCGAGAAGGAGCTGGCTGCGGCTCAGAAGGCGGGACCCGAGACACACGACTGCGTTGACCCAAAGCGGGACCAGCAGGCCTCCGCCGGACAGGGGCCCGCGTCGACTTAGAGCTAGTGTGAAACTGCTTAGTCATATCCGAGATCTGTTTTCGCGCATCGATCTCTCTCTGAAAAACCGTAGCGAATTTACCACCAAAAAGCGAAGGACCCCGAGACGGAACATCCCGGAGAAGTTGACCAATGCCCGACTCTCTAACACCCAGTGCCGAGAGAGCCAAGGTCCTGCGACGGAACGTAGCCGAAGCAGCTGCGGTGGAAAGCTGCGACCACTGCAGACAAAAAAGAGTATGCAGCAAGTCGTCAATAACCAGCTTGTCACCATCAGTAACATTCAACTCGTCCGCCCTGGACCTAAGGTCGGAGAGAAACCCTTGAAAAGCCGCCAAACGCATACCTGACCTAACCTGGTTTTCAATATTAAACCAAAGCTTATCCTCCGCCTTGAACGCAGCGGAGGTAAGCGGATTAGTCGCCTGCAAGCGACGACCAACTTCTAAAATCTCAGGAGAAAGAGTCTTAGCTTTGAAAAAGCTGTCTTGATCCTGAGAACCGAAGGCGAAAGCCTTACCCTTAACCGCAGTAGGGCGCTTAACCAACAGCGCAGCCTCAATGCGGTCATACTCCAGCTTGAAATCCTCCTCGAGAGCAATACCCTCGGAGGAATCCTGCTGCTTAAACCAACGCGAAGTCGAACCCTGCGCGCGGGCTGACTGAAATTCAGGGAGATATTTAGACAACAAAGCAATCGCTTCCATCCCACACAGGGCGAGCGATTGAGGCTCCGCCTGCCCAAGCGATTCAGAAACCGAAGCTTGAGAGGCCGCCTCCAAGTCTGGTTCCACCCGAGTGGAATGAGACAAAGGACCGCAAACAAAGGACTCAGCAGGCAGAGCCCCGCATGGTTCAACAAAAGTCTCCTCGCCCGGCGGCGCCCCAAGGGCCGCGGGAATAGGAGGCACATGCGAACCCGACTCAGACAAAGACGAATCAATCACAAAAGGCTGATTAGTCTCAAAGTCAGACCCCTGAATAGGGACAGAAGCCAGGGTTGAAGTAGCCGGTACAAAGGACCAACCCTGATCCTGAGCAAAAGTCCGCATCATGCTGAACATATCAGCTTGAGAGGCGCTAGCCGGGTTAGCCAGGCCAGACGGGCAAGAGGCCGGCAAAGCCTTGCCACTTTTTGCCTTCTTCTTGGCCTTTTTCTTGGCTGGCTCGACAAGAGTCGTAGCCGAAACCCTTTTCTTAGAACGTTTAATCGGAGGGACGTTCACCTCCCTCAAAGGGATTAGAGCGCTCAGGGTGTAAACCCAAAGATTCGCCCAAATCACCCATATTGGCTAAGCAAGAAGATGCAGTAGCCATGGGTTGGGAGCTAAAAGCACCGAGTGCGGGGGCAGACCGAGATGACTCGGTATGTGCCCGATGACTACTAAAGGCGTGTGAACCCACTATTGGACCGATAGAGAGCGGCAATAGGGGAGCACTAGTAGTCACGCACTCAGGTGAAAACACCTGTTGCTCCGAAGAGCGTCCATAATTGTTAGCTCGAGCATTCCCATTAGCTGGCAATGTAGACAGCCCAGGAAGTACTCGTTCCCCCATATGGCGTCGGCCGGGGGCTAGGGTTTGCGAACCCAGACCAACATGGACTAAGCCCGTGGGTTGCCCTGCAGTAGTGGGGCGCATCTCCCCTAACGGATCAGAGCGAGTGAACGCTACCATACGGGAAACAACCGCCCCCCCTTCTGGTCTTGACGACCGGGGGATTGGATTCGAGATATCCAAAACACTAGAATCTGACGCCACCCACCCCGAAACCACGGGCTTCGGAGTTGACAATCCAGACTCAGTGAACGCCACCCGTCCCGAAGCCGCAAGCTCCGAGACTGGCAAACTCTGCAAGGAAACACCACTAGGCAACTTACCCTTAGCCATCCTCCCTCCCCCATGTACCGAAGTACTCGGGAGAGTTCTGGAAGGCCGAGTCGTCTTGCTAGACGACTCTTCGGAAGAAGCAGGGCTCCGTGACCTAACTGCTTCTTCTTCCGAATCCATACCACTGCAATAAAACAGACAATAAAGTATACTTTTCAAAATAAGAAATACTTCAACTGAATGCAGTAAATAAGACTAAAGTTTATTTGGGAGATACGCACAAAAAATTTTCACAGCCAAAACCGTAAGAACAAACACCGTACCCAAAGGCTCGGTGACAAACGGAAACACCCGCAAACACACAGAAATATCTACGTGGGGCTGACCGTGAAAGCGAAAAATAAATGCCATGGAAAGGAATCAAAAATCCCTTGCAATCGGCAAGAGTGACTACTAAAACACAAAGTACTATAATCTAAGAGAATATAGGTACCTAAAAGTGCTTTAAAGATGCGAAAAAGCGCGCCTAAAAGATACTAAAAGACCTGATTTCAGGAGCGGTGTGACTAGACGTCCTAACTCGTCGGGGGCGAGCAAGAAAGAGGAAGATGGCCGTAGCGTGTTGACGCGCGTGAGTGGCGAAGGGGACAATAGGATTACGGGGGGTGCGCACAATATTGTGACTCATGTGTGTTAAATTCTCGAAGGGGTCCCGTAGTCAAGACTACTGGCATAATAGGTAGGTATATATGATTTATTGCAGTAAATAACTCCTTTCATAATTATTCATTTAAAAGAAAATCAACATCTATTTTATAGACTATCACCAAGATAACTCTACTTGTTACTGTTAGTGGTTTCATATAAAGTTTGAAAAGTTTTTAATCTTAAAGAAGAGAATTATTAATTTTATCATGCAAATTTCATTAATGTAAGATAACATTATAATTTTACTAGCACTTATTGTTAGTAATTTTATATCATGTTTGCAAGGAAAGGTAATATTTTAAGAGAGAAATTTGAACTTCAATAAGTAATATTTTATAAAAGATTTGGTTATGTTATTAGCAAAATACATATTAACAGGTAGTAGAGGGGTACAAAGTAGTGTATAATAATCAATTTTGTTATCAAGAAGGGTACAGCATCTAATTTACATGTTATAATATTTTTAGTGATGAATGTAACATCTGTAATATAATGTAATATTCAAAATGTCAACTGAAATACATGTAAAAGATCACTATTAATTAACAAAAACGAAACAAGAACGTGATTCCTTTATATTGCGCCTATTTGTTGTTAAAAACAAAGTTGAATGTCATGTACCACAAGTCAAAAACAAAAAAACAGAAACATGTCATTTGCAAGTATAAGTCATATGGTATTTCTGCCTGAGTGAAAAAACGGGCTTTAGCACATATATTGGTTGAATATTTGTATACACATGAATCATTTTAATATCCTAATACACAAAAAGGTCTAGATTTGTTCGTGCTTCAGCTAAGAGAAAGAAATAAACGTATCCTTCAATTTTACTTGAGTTGATTTGTTTATAATCTTGCGTTTGTTATAGAGAAGAAGGAAAGAAAAGTTGTTTTGAATTTTGACTGAAGATCTTACCTGACGGTTACCTCCTCATCCCTGTCCACCAGGGGTTGTACCATACCAGTGCTATCCTTCGTCGTAGCCTCAAAGGCCACCTGTTTGCTGCCCTCTGGCCCCACACCTTCGGTCCCCTTGGAGGAGATCCGTGAGGGGCTCTTGCTCCTTCCGACGTTGCCATCTGATGTCTGGGCCCCTGCTCCAGTATAGAGGAACCCATGACTTGGGCTTACACCTTGAGGGATCAGGAGAATAGTATCATTTTGCTTTTCACTTGACCTCTGTTATAGTTAAATATTGATCTCTTAAAAATATTTTTAGACAGATTATTTCTGGCTCGGCAAGAGCTATATTTGAAAGGGATTTGACACATGTTTATCTGAAAAGAGATGTCATAAACCCACAATATCAATTCTTTTCATGTGTCATTTGCAAATTACACCTTTTCTCAAAATAACAGTGTACTTTATTGCTTAGATGAGATTTCTTGGAAGAATATATCATTTTTGTTTTCTGTTTCCCTCTTATTGCTTCCCAGACTCACAGGACACAATCCAGGGCAATAAAAACATCACCCTCCTGCATATCTTTTCAAATGTTTACAAGACATGGCCTTGCTTTCAGCAGAATATCATGCAACTGGTATGATTGCATATAAATGACCATTTGGCAATTCTTTCATTTTACAAGTTCAAAATATGGTGGATATAAACTTACTTCTCATGCCATCATGCTCCTCCTGCTCTAGACGTTCACTCTCTCGCTTCACAGCAGCCTCTCTCAAGATCTCTCCCAGGTGACTTAGCAGCTTCCTGCGAGCATTATACGTGTCCCTCTCAGAGTGGGTCAGGGCATGGTATGGCATGTGAGCTATCCGTCGGTCCTGTCATAGCGGGAAATTAGATATGGCAACATGAGATGCACAGGGGCCGTATTCTGAAAACGATGTTATCTTTTATGTTAGTAAAACAATGTTATTGTCATAACAAATCAAAATCAGGACAAGTCATTGGTTAATGATGCGCAAAGATGGCTGTGCTCGCGTATAGTTAACAGAGACATCTGCGCAAGCACCAATGATTAGTGTTTTTTGGGGTGCAATTTCAGTTTGTTATGACAATTAACATAGTTTTCCTTAACATACATGTAAAAGATAACATAGTTTTCAGAATACCGCCCCAGATCATCAAGAATCCATGTGATCTCATTTAGTTTAGTTGTGTTCCCATGAGAAGGAGGATCAGCAAGCGCATGTTCATTAGAAAATATGATTTTAAAGTTTTTAACCATTTAAAAAAAAAACTTCATGTACACAAGATATTTCAGCACATTTATTGTCTGAATAAGCCAGTTCGTAGATGCAATCTGAGCATGATCGAGCAGATGAAAGTCATCTGTGACAAATTCTAAAACCCACTGACACGAATACTTGATATGCGCTCATGAATGTCATGTAATATTTATTCATTTATGCCTCAATGGTGCATTCCATGATATTCCAGGTGGAAGTATTCTTTTTAAAGAAGGAAACAAAAGTTATTCATGAGGTACCTCTATCACTCCCAGGGTGATTTTTCTAAAGGGGACCCTCCACGTTTAAAATATCTGTGGATATTTGGGGTCATTTGGGACATGTGCTAACTACAAACTGGTCTATTGCTGTCAGTAATAGGTTATAACTTCAATATATTACTGTAAAAGTGGAAGTTATCATGTGATTAATCTTTAGCGCTCGGCTGCGTAATGTGAATTTCAAATGTTTTTAATTTTGCCAATGAACTCCTGGGCCCAAAAAAACAAACCATACATAAAAATATTTCTTACATTTTATTTTTGCGCAAATTTCATGCCTCGCATAATGCCCCCAAATTTCCACATCGCGAAATATTTCATGATTACAGTAATCCTTTATCCTTTCACATTGGAAAGTTTATGAAATAAAAAATTAGAAAAAACTTTTCTATTTGAGCTGGGCACACGACCAATTTCATTCAGCTATGATATACTGATATGTTATGTTGATGAGAATGCAAATACAAATAAATCAATTAATATATCTACACAAACACAACAAATATGAACGTAATAATAAAAATTCAAATACGATAAATATGACCATGATGTTTGATGATTCTTTAGTAGCATAGTACCATGTAACAATGCACTTTTTAAAAAGTGTACTTTGTTTCCTGCTTGAATAAAACAGTATTCTTCTAAATGTCAGCTAGTCTCCTACTGTTCTAGACGAATATTCTACTGCAACTGACCTGGTTAAACATCCAATAAGCATAGTCTACTGCTATACCTATCTGACGCTTAGGTCCAACAGCAATAGGTGCTAAGATGTTGGCTCCTGCTTTTACAAGTTTGTCAATCTGCAAAGACAAAGTTTGTATGACGTCAAAACAAGTATTAAATATAAAGTTGAGTTTCGGTCATGAGATTGAATTGTGAAAGAAACTGTCTCAAAGCAATAGATCGGTTTACTATTAAAAAGTGATTCAAATTTTATGCATACTTTTGAAACAAAGGTTGTTCTTGACAACCAGACAGCTTGCCAGAGGCTTGTCAGACATAGCAACAAGTAATGTATGCAAACTGGACTCCAAGTATTGTAGTTCATTCATTAATAACAGGTTAATGGAATACCTCGTTACTAGGTCCCCAGGAAAGAAACATCCATAAATTTGAACACTTGGTAAACAGGTCTATTGGGAAAGGTCGATTATAATAGCACATAATAACTGGTGTATGCTGTAGGGTTTGGGAATCACCAAAATGAGAAGAAATTGACTCAATCCTGCTGAGAGTCAGATGCACTGCACACAGAAATGTGTATAGGGGACAACACACAAATGTTCAGCCCAAACATATTTTGAATATGAGGGCATTTAAAGTGCAATCCATTTCAGGGGACATTTCTAATATGATAATCTTCCAAACTAACATCAAAAGAATGAGAAAGCTCTCAAATTATTTTGTACCTTTCCCAAAATTCAACTTTCTTTTCAAAGATTAATTGACAAAATAAGAACATAATTGATTTGAAGTCTGAAGGTATTTTTGATCACTGGTGAGAGTGAAAATATTTTTTTTTGGTAAGAATAAAAGAGAATAACCATTTTCTCCTACTAAGTATTCTTGCATAAAATACTAGAAAAGGATCTGCTGGTCCACGCATTAGTCAGAATATATTCTCAAACGAAATAGATTGACACAACAATTTGTTATACGAATTATGCATTACAACTTACACAGCTACGTCAAAACCTACCTTCGCAGATTAGATAAAATAACCTGAAAGGTATGTCACATAAAATACTGTGAAACTAGACAAATTTGCAAAACAATGTGAAGGATAAGGTTTGCCAAGGTTTTAATGTCATAAGATATTAGAATTAGATTGAATCACGATATGAAATATCTACAATTTAAAAATTAAAAACAGGTTTCTTGCTCTGAAATCTGGGGAGCGTTTCATCATGAAGCTACAAACCAAAGGAGATACAGCTCAATAAAATCCTTTGAAGGATGCTCGGCACTGCCACTCGAAAGTGATCCCCCAGTAACCAGGTCAGGCTTAATTGACAAAAATGCTTTTATGCTGCATGACCAAACGTAAGGAGGGGTATGTTTTGACGAATGATGGGCGTTATTTATTGCAGTGCGCTATTACAAAAAAGAAACAAATGGATAGGGATACTAGTAGGTACCTCCAAGTACAAAAATAGCAGGTTGCCATAAAACAGATGTTACAGACAAAAGCATGAACGTTTCAATGTCTATATCTAACAAAAGTGGTTCATATCAAAAAAACATAGATGTCCGTATAGTATGCAAATCGTTTTTTAAATCTGTGTTGTATTATTGGAGTTAATGCCCTTCCGGTTGTCAACAGACGATATTGTAGTAAAGAAAACAAATATAAAGAGACGTTTATTAAAAACTGATCATATAAAGCATGCAACGGTCAAGCTTGAAATCCAAATGTATTTGCAAAATTTATAGCAGAAAAGATTTTGCTTCCATAACCATACAAAGAGAAAACTATATTTATGAACATAGTATGAGCACATAACATTACGACTAACCTGTCTAACCATCGAGTGCTTTTGGGGCTTATTGAGCTACGAGGCCAAGGTATTTGAGAGGAAATAGAGGTTACAGATAAAAGCATAAACGATTCAATGTCTGAAAAGCGGTTCAGGCCAACAAAACATAGATGTCTGTACAGCATGCAAAACGTTCTTCAAATCCAAACAGGTATTCGAAATGACGCATTTCTTAGTTTGAAAGATTATAGTAAAGAAAAACAAATATAAAAAGACATTTTGATAAAGCTGGCCATACAAAGCATGCAGCGGTAAATCTTGAGATCTGACTATATTTGCAAAATTTATAGCAGAAAAACATTACATTGAGTTACTAAATTCAACATCTCAACTAAGTCATATTATCCGGACATAACCAGAAATATGCCTAATATGACATCAAAATATGAATATGAAAGTATCCATTCAGTTAATTATCGGAATCGTATATTCCCTATTTGAAGTCGGTTCGAGGTGTTTTTGGTGTCAAATCGAAGAGTAACTCATCGGCTATCGAGTGCGAATGAACATTGTTGGGGTTTACACGTGTGTCTATGTAATGCCGCCTGAAGTTGTAGATATCGCTATGCCTTCGTCACAGACCGTGCATAGAGGTATGATAGACTGTCAAGCAAGGCGGTGCTTGGGATCAGTCTTCAAAGAGCTTCGGCCCAGCTCTGTTTACGAGGGGATTGACCGTCTTACGTAAGAGGTCACTTTGTTTCTTCTAGAGGTGTTTTGTTTCATGTGGGTTAGGGGGCTTATATCATCATTTGCCCACTGTGAAAATTTTTATTGAGCTGTATCTCCTTTGGTTTGTAGCTTCATGGTTTCATCAAGTGTTTTGTCAGTGATTTTTACCGACAACTGTTATAAGCTACTGAAATCCTTGCATCCGATTGGCTGAGAGCAAATTTGTCAGTAAAAATCACTGACAAAACGCTTGATGAAACACCCCCCAGCCGTCATTGATGGTTGGCAAGTTTCTGGTAGTGGATGCATCCATTGCATGAGAAGGGGTATTCTGAACTTACTAATGCTATTCTCTGCTGAGGGGTTCTCCTGAACTCAAATTGTGTGTTAGCAGCTACACAAAGAGCACTGCCTATGCTCTGACCTAGTGGTAGACTGGTGTTTGCATTATAGCTCAGCAGCTCATCTATTGCCTATGAAGGAGAAAAAATTATAGATACATGGATTATTATATTCCTTCTTTCCCCCCCCCCCCCCCAATTTTCCTTCAAATTCAAAAATGTTCATCCACTATCATCAATAAAACCTACCAGTATTTAAGGAAAAAGTTGAGTTCTAGTCATGCAATTAAATTGTGGAAGGAACTGTCTCAACGCAATTGGGAAAGGTTGATCATGTCTGCATAAGGAATGGTGTATACTTTGAGGATTTATAATCATCAAAATGATAGGAAATCCAATCCAATTAATCCAATCTCAATGAAAAGCACATGTACAGAAATGGGTCTACGGGACTACACACACATTGCATGAATGTTAGTGGCCCAAACACTTACAGCTATTTCTTGTCATATTTGGAATATGAGGTCATCTGAGGAGCGATCCTTTTCAGGGGACATTTCTACTACGGTTTTCTTCCAATCTGACATAAAAGGAATAAGAAAGCTCACAGATCATTTTCCACCGTTCCCAAAACTCAACCTTCTCTTTAAAAAGACAGTGATGATAACAGGTAGAACTTGGAGGAACAGATGCAGATAAATTATATTTTCTTCTCTTACTTATACTGATATTGTGTGCAGCTATACAAGTACAGTACATGCAATTGTGCAGTGTTTACTGAAACAGATATGGAACCAGAGAGTCACGGGTTCAAAACCCCACCAGTGTGCTATAATGCCAGTGTTGATGAAAACTGAATCTTCTGACTTCATTTCCGATTTATTACTAAATGAGCACTCAAGGAATAGGAATGCCACAGTGTTTGTATTCACTTTAAAACTACATGTAGTTCCTAAACATATAAAACTCCAAAAGGCGCTGTATAGCAAAACAGTAGTGAGATTATTTTTTTATGTAAACAGTGTTTTATGTGCAAAAAAGCCTCTCTAACAGGGAGAGGGTTAACATGGAAGTGCAGGAAATCTCATGAATATTCATTTTCTTCTTTGTTGGTGATGGGGTGGTTTTGTTTCATGCAGGTTTTGTGTGAGGTGTGTGTGTAGTGGTTGTATCGTGCATCTGTGAATGGGTGTAATATATAGAGAGAATGGAAGTTTATGTTTTTTTAGGTACGGGGCAGTGGGGGAAGGGGCTAGCGGGAAGCGTCGCAGAGTTGTCGGTTTGTGTCTGATTGGTCGCGGCTTCAGAAATTCATAGCTTTCTTGTTTCTTGTCAGATTTTGCTTGGGCTCCGTTGGTCTTTTTCTTTTATTTTTCTCCTCCTTTTGAAGCCAACTTCCCTTTAAGTTAGCGATCATCGTCTCTAAATCGTGTAATTACATCAGTAATTCATTAATTGTTTATATCATTATTTATTCAGTTTCATTTATGTAAAGTCACATGGATTGGAAAAGAAGGCCTTCAGGTTATACATATAGTTATTTAGTTAATCTTTTTCTTTTCCCGGCATCCATGTGACTCTCTTCTAAATCTACTGTTGTTTGTATTCAATGATTTCTGGATTTTGTCTTAATAGTAATAATAATAATAATAATAATAATAATATGTAATTCCAGGTATTATCTCATTACCAGATCATTGCCGCTAGCGATGGCGAGTGAGAGGGGCGACTGTCCTTTACACAAGACATTGGGATTGGCTCCATGCTCTAAAAGAAGATGTACCACTTGACGAGCAAGCTGGAAGAAGGAGAGAAAGTAAAGAATAACAGGATTATTGACTCAACATTTCAAAGCTAAAAATACCAAGCAATAAGACTACTTGCAATGAATCACTCATTCTATATAGGTGTTTTCAGCTTTATAAAAACAATGTTTTCTAACAAGTAGAGCCATACAATTGTAATTGTAGGTTTAAGGATATCAAAAGCTTGGTATCATTATTGGAGTCTATGTACCTCGTAGTCATCATCCCTATCGCAGGCAATATGAAGAGGAGTACGACCTCCTTGATGATCTCCTGCTGCTTCCAGCTCCAGGAGATAGCTGAAGACACTATCATCAAGTCCAGGCTTCAGCTTTACACCAGGATCCAGAGGGGATAGGTCCTCCTGAAAACAATATAGTAGAACTATCTTTGTTCTTATTCAATACATTAATAAAGCTTTTTCAGTCATTTATAATTATACAGTTCTGTACAGAATTGATCCTTTGAAGGGGAATAGGCCTGAAATACATGTATGTAACTAAATTACATTTCTTTTAAAACTCAGTTTACAGTAATTTGTTTTTCTTTTAAAAATCCATTTCACTTGTCAAAAGTAATTATGGACAGACGACGTTGGTCTAGTATGATGAACAAATGAATTTTCATTGACACATAGCAACTTGTGCAAAAGTCATTTCAGTAAATAAACTATGAGAGGGAAAGTTAACTGATCTTCCTGCAAAATTTCACAGCAGCAATGATTTCATTTTAATTGATTTCACTTGTTTTTAGTTTCAAATTTCTCATTCATTCTTCTGTTAGGTGCCTTGCTGTAAAGCGTTAAAGATCTGGGGTGGTATTCTGAGTTTTATTTTATCTTGATTTTAGTGAAATAATTTTAATTGTCATAACAAAATGTACGCTTATGGCGCATCATTGGTTAATGACTGGGCAAAAGTTGCTGCGTACGTGGAATTTATATGCGCAAACACCAATGAAATGTTGCAATTTTAAAATTTGTTATGACAATTAAAATCAAGATAAAATAAATCTCAGAATACCACCCCAAGTCTTTTCTCATCTTCTTCCGCTTAAAATTCCAAGCTCTTTACTGCTGTAGCCAACTGCAACACCAAGCAATTAAGTAAAGATACCTCTTTGTCCTCCTCTCCCTGTCTTCTCTCAATAAGCCAGTTCGGGGTTAGCGCATGGTACAAATGACCCCAAATATCCACAGATATTTTAGACATGGAGGGTCCCTTTATGTGCACTTCAGAAAAATAACTCTGGGAGTGATAGAGGTGCCTCATGAATAGCTTTTGTTTCCCCCTTTAAAAAGAATACTTCCACCTGGATATCATGGAATGCACCATTAGTGCATAAATGAATAATGATTACATGACATTCATGAGCACATATCGAATATTAGTGTCAGTGGGTTTTAGAATTTGGTACAGATGACCTTTATCTGCTCATGCTCAGATTGCATCTCCGAAGTGGCTTATTTACCTGTCAAACAGTGTTCAAATTTCATTTTCAATTTTCAAATTTTCAGATTTTCAAATTTCAAATTTCAAATTCAACGTCAGGGTATATAATCTACTCACAGGATAGTCATGAAGATCTTGATCCAGTGATCTGGTGTTTGGATTAGCCCCTGCTGCTAGCAAGAGCTTGGTGATTTCTACTCCCTCTGGACCTCTGATGGCACTCGCTATGTGGAGAGGTGTCAGGCCTTCTTTCTACATCGGGTAAAGGTGAAGAATTGTGTTGGAATATGGTAGATAATGAAACCAGACAGAAAAGGGAAAGCTTGAAAATTGATCCAAGTCTTTATTTCTTTTATTTCTGTAAATATCTGTTTTTTTCCTTCTGTCTTCTTCCTCTCATCCTCTTTCTAACTCTCTCACCCTCTATTTCTTTAGGTCTGTCTCTGTCCCTTGTCTCTCTCTCTCATTCTATCTCTTCTTTCTCCATCTCATCTTCTCTCTACTCTTACTCTTCATGACTCTGTCTGAACGTGTGTCTGTCAATCTCTCTCTTCCAGCTTTCTCCTCAATGCTCTATGTTCTGTTTTTCCTCTATGCACCCCACAAATGTAATCAACCCCTTTTAAAATAACAAAGTGTATGCAGATGTACTTTTTTAATCTGACAGCGTGAAATCACAGAGTTAAGGATCAAACGTACAATGCATACAAAGAAAAAACACACAGATATTTTTCACTGTCTATACATTGTACGACGTGTATCCCTATCAAGACGGTTTGCTACCTATGGTCATCCTGTCATGTATAACTGAAGAGACATACCTCGGGTGAGAGCCTGGCTTCCGTGGATGCTTTTTTCTCCAGGAGTATAGAGACTGCATCAACATCAGCTGCCTTGATGGCAAAGAAGAGCACAGGCATGGGTACTGAGGAAGCATTGGGGTCTGCCCCTCGCTTCAGGAGTAGCCTGATTGTGGCTTCCATGTTGGAATGTCTATAGAAATCAAGATAGAATCAGGTGGTCAATGTATATCAAAACTTTGAGCATAATTTAAGCATTCTAAATATATGATTATAATTATATGCTACATGTACCATAGAAATTTTCAGAGCAAATTGCAGATTTTTAAAAAGATATTACCTTCTTTCAACATTAAACAATAGTAAACAAATGAGAAACCAAAGGGTAAAGGAATAATGTTTGGTATCGTAAGAAATGGTAATAAATTTCCTACAAGTTTTTTACACAATATTTTGTGCAGACATTTGAAAAGTAAGCATTTGGTCGCATTTTGGTAAAATTTGGAAGAGAGCTAAACCCCTTCGCACAGTAAGAGCTAAAAACATAGCTGAGAGTAACAATGATCTTTTTGTATACTCACTGATATGTGTTTTATAAGATACAGAAATGTCAAACATGCAACGTTTATCTCATTTAATTTTCCTTTTTTGCAATCTTTCTCCTAAATAATGTGAGTACAAACAGTTTTCATCAAAATATGATTTTCATCAAACTAGAATAGAGATGATGATGATGATGACGTTGATATTGCACATGCATCTAATGTAGATATACGAATAACATAATTATCAAATTTGGTTTTACAAGTACCGGACTTCAATACTTGTACAAGACTTTCTCTCAAATCTACCACAACTTTCAGAAGCTCTTATTATTCAACACTCACTCTGCTATGTCGATAGCCCTCTTCCTAGCCTCGTCCAAATTTTCCTCCTGCCGCGAGATCCCACGACTGACCACCCTTGGATTCTTGCTCATCGCAGTAGCGCTCCTCTCGATAAGGTCTTCTGTTACCTTGACACCGAACCCCTTCAAGCTCTGGTCAGTCTCAAAGTCATTGATGGAGGTAATGATTGAGGATGAGCCGTGGAGGTTGGAGCCAAGCTGCAGGAGGAGTGAAAACTGTCTTTGTCAAGAAGAGGATTGTATGGCTAGCACAACAGTTCTAAGAAACTACATTTCTGTCCCCCCCCCCCCCCCCCCCCCCCCCCGATTGCACACAAAGTTATTATAAATATTTGCTCATATATCAAGGCAACTATCCACTTGACTATCGCCCTCTAGAGAACTGCCCCAAACACCTACTGGACCCATCATACAGTCCTCCTCCTTGTCTCTTTTTTAGCTCTATGTATATCATGGTAAAATGTATTTTACACAACATATGTTGAGGTCACAAAGAGACAAGTAGCATCTTTAGAGATAATGGAGAAAATATGAAATTTTGTGTACAAAACATATGGAGAGTTGTCCACAAAAACCTGCCACATTGAAGCAAATAGCCAATTTGAGGATCGCCATAGAAAGTAAATCGAGACTTTTCAAACTTTCACAACTTTTTCATTTCTTAACCGATTTTGATGGAACTTTTTTAAAATTGCTTCTCTCTTTACTATCTTTTCATTAAAATGGATATTTCCCCAGGGTTTCATTCTCCTTTAAGGGGGAGTGTAATTTCCTTGGGGTAGTTTTCCATGCTTGGTAGTCTAGGCGGTAGTTGTCCGAAAAGCATTTCTCCTCTGTTTATATATTTGTTCTCATGTTGATAGAAATAGCAAATTTGAAACACATCATAAGAGAAATTAATTGAATTCTAGCATACATTTGGCATCTACATTGCAAGCCTAATTCTTCCGATGTCTTGTCAATATCCTACAATTTAAGTGATTAGAGGAATAAATCTATAAATTTAATAACCATCTAATAACATCACAAAAGATTACAGTACGATGTACATACTTCATTGCATACATTTGGTAACATAAAAATAATTGCAATTTTCAACATACACTTAATAACTAATCAAAAGTCTTTTGACCTATCAAGCATGATGTCTGACTAATATGGTTAACAATATGTGACCCTCCACCACAAAATGACCAATAAGTCGGAAATTTGGGGTTTTAAAATTTCAACTGAGTTTGAAAGCTTAGATTCTAAGCTTTAAAATGATATATAACTTGTCTTGTATGGACTAAGCAAACCCTTGTAAATTACAATGAGAATGTCAACGTGTCAGACAGGCTAATGATCAAAACAATAGAGAAAACCGGCTCTAAAGAAGAGTGACCATTTAAGAGCGCCTAATCTGTGTCCTATTGTTTGTCGCACAAAAGGGTGAGTCAAAACTCCCTCGCACACACTGTGAAGTTCTAATTGGATTGGGTTGAAACTTTCCATACCTTCAGAATAGATATAATTCTATGTTTCTTTAGATTTTGAACATCAGACAGTGCATAGTTTTTAAGCTATACCAGAAAAGCAATGTGAAGTACAATCCCAGCAAGTTGACACAAGGAGTTTGAATGTCCAGGAAAACATGGTCATTTTGAATGAGAGTAAAAACATATTTCAACGCTACCCGGCAGACTCGACGGCATTGTCTACAAGATCCCATGCAGGACTTGCGACAAGGTCTACATCGGCGAAACAGGTAGACCCGTAAACGAAAGAATGCTAGAACACCGCAGGGATGTCAACACCGCAGGGATGTCAAGCACCGTCACGCATAGATAGTTCGGCAGTCGCTGAGCATGCTTGGAGCGCTCAGCACCCTCCCAATTGGGATGAGGTAAGTTGCGTAGCGCGGGATAAGCACTGGTAGCCAGTAGCCCGCCAGCAGCACCGACGGGAATTTCCCCGACGTCCGCATCCCGCTCACCGATCGCACAGTCCGCGGCTTCTGATTGGTCAGTTTCACGGACCAATAGCAGCGCGGCAGTTCCGACGCCCTCGGAACGCAGCTTACGCTATAAAAGGTGCTTGCAGCGGCGATTGTCCACATTGCCTGACGAAGACTAGCAGTTAGCGGTCGAAACGTCGCAACCCTCGTTTGCTCCTTCGTGTGACAACAGATCAACTTATACTCTTAAGGTATTTTAACCTGAAATTTTGTCAGATGGTAGATTAATAAATGAAAATACAAAAAAGTTAAGATCAAAATTTCCACCCCAAAACACCTTTTTCAGCTGTTTACTCTAAAACTCCCATTGCTACTTATTGGTCGTTTTGTGGTGGAGGGTCACATATATACCTTTTGACTGATCAGACTGCCTGCTTTCCTCAGACTCCGTCTCTCCTCCACCGATTCATTATCAGGGTCCCACTCAGGGATGAAGCCATCTTCTCCCTCTCCGTCATCAGGCCCCATGTCTTTCACCGGGCTCTCAATGTCAAAGAAATCTCCATCCAAATTATCCCCAGGGTTATTACCCCCCTTTTGGACGCCATGCTCTGACCCTGCCTCTGATTTGGCAGCTGGCGTCCTCTGTCCGTCGTCGGGAGCCGTCACGGGGCTCTCCTTGTGGATCTTGACCTCAATGCGTTCCTCACCGGGCGGTACAGGCAGGTAGCGTTCGGCGATGTTGTATTTGAAGGAAGCGATGGGGTAGAAGAGAACGTGGCAAGCAGCGAGAGCTGACAGACCCTCATCATTCAGCTTGTTGACATCAGCTCCATTGTCAAGAAGACAATTGATGACATCCCTGTGCATGTGTACCTGAAGACATACACCATGTTGGGCAGTTAGTTCACAGAAAAGAATTGGAGATGTTTATCTTTATCATATGAATAAAATAAATGTTTATCAAGAGTGGAGGCGCGATGGCCTAGTAGTAGAGCAGTGGTCTCGTATTGACCTGGGTTTGAAACCAAGTGGATGCGCTAGTGACCTTTGGCAAGGCATTAATCCTCATTACCCAGTCCCTCGGAGAGGACTAAAAGCAGTTGGTCCCCTGGTTGCTTACTTACAAGCATACAATGCTTTCTTAGCAGTCAGGTCAAATAAACCATCAAACCAAGAGTAGGCTCTAGGACCCCAATATTCTCCCAAACATAGGGTAAAGCAACTCTCAAGAAAATTCTAGATTTAAATCAATACACACTGTATCCTTGTGATAAAATGGCTTATCAAAAGTTCTCCATTGCAATTTATGCTAAACTGATCTTACTCTTGCTATTCTGTACAAATTGTTCAAACATACATGGAAAATTGATAGCTGAATTACACAGAGAATTTGGCACATTTTTGTAATTCATCAAAAAAACGAATTCTTAGTGATGAAGAAATTTTTTTACAAATTAACTCAAGATTCATGACGTCATGAACTCTTAAACCAATATGCAAAATATTTCCAGTGTAAAATCACTGCAATGGAAAGGACTTAAGGTACTTAAAATCAGGCATTGCAGGAAACATAACTTACAGCTGCCCCGATCAGACTGACATGGCCGTTCTTGTCCGCTACATTAACGTTGACCGCCCCCTTGGACAAGAGTGAGTGGACAGTGTCATATTCTCCTTCGGCTGCTGCCTTAATTAGCTCCTCAGACATCAGCTCAATAGGGCCCTTCTCAGTGAAGACCCCTCGATCACCTGGGTATAGAGAGTAGGTAGAAATGAAGCGCTTTATATCACTGGTTGACTGTGTTGAAGAAATTCTAGGAGTTTATTTGGAACAAAACAAGAGCTGTAATACTACCCATCCCCCCCTCCCCCCAATTTAAAACAGACGTCCCTAATGTGCACACATCAATACCTGCCAACCTTCCATATAGGAAAAAATATGGATCTTCCAGGGCAAAAGTTTTCATTAAAAAAAAGGAATCGTAATTTTGAAGGTCAAAAATTAGGAATCATTCCTCCAAGATAGGAATAATTGGCAAAGCAAGAAAATTATAACTAATTTTGTTATTTACTAGATAAATCTATGTATCTACCTATTTGCTAGTTTCCCAAACTATGCCGTCATTCGAGAAAAACTAAGTCTGAAACGCGCATGCCCCTGCCCGCGCGCGCGCGCTCCCCGTCCACCAATTATGATCGCGCAGCCGCCATGCTCTTCCTCTTCCGAGCAGTCAGAGACAGAGTCTAGGACATGTTGTCAGACAAGGAGAGGGGCTGGAGGGAGGGACATAGGTAGATACATAGATTTATCTAGTAAATAACAAAATTAGTTATAATTTTCTTGATTTACAGCAATAAATCAATGTATCTACCTATTTGCTAGAATAGCACGGATAAAAACCCGGGTGGCATGTCCCAGGACGGGAGAACTAACGCGGGGCAGAAAGGGAAGACGAAGCAGCTCTCAAACCAGAGGTAGCAAACCTAACCTCACCCGAAGGAACATCCTTAAGATAGAAGGATGTGAAGGAGGTAGGGGAACGCCAAAAGGCAGCCCGCAAGATATCTTCCAAAGGAATACCCTGAAAAAGCGCCCAGGAAGTAGAAACACTCCTGGTATCGTGCGCTCTTGGAGGATTCTCAGACAGAAGAGCCTCCGAACCCGCAGCTTGGATAGCCTCGAAAATCCAACGGGAGATACATGTAGTCTCCCGTGACGCTGGGGAATAAGGGTGACGGGAAATGAGAAAGAGCTGATCATCCTTACGAAAGACCTTAGTCCTATCCAAGTACCATTTGAGAGCCCTAACAGGGCACCAAGATTTATCCTCTTTGACAGAAGAGAATTCTGACAGAGGACTCAAGAACACTTCGATCGAGCCAGAAGAATCCGTCTGATTCTTGGCAATAAACGAAGGTCGAGGGACAAGACGTACACCTTGCCTTTCCCATCTGATATGCCCGGGCGCCGTAGAGAGAGCCTGAATAGTGCTTCTCCTCTGCGAGGCTCTGCCCAGAAGCAATAGCGACAAGAAAGGCGGTCTTAATCGAGAGATGGTGTAACGACGCTTTGCACAACGGCTCAAAGGGCGGTTTGGCCAAAGCGTCCAAAACCAAAGGAAGGCTCCACGCAGGAGTCAACTGGCGATTTGCTGGTCGTTTTAAGAAGAACGACCTCAGCAAATGGGTCAAGAAGGGAGAGTTCGAAACTCCCGAACCATCAGAAAAACCAAGGTGAACCGCAGCAATAGCTGAACGGCATCCACGAATGGTAGAGAGAGATCTACCCTTATTGAAAAGGGCGATCAGGAAATCCGCAATAGCACCGGAACATAGGAGGCGATCGGAATTACTCGGTGAGACTGACACCACCTCCAAAGCTTGGCGGTCAGATCGTTCAGAGTAGTGGAACGAGTCCCGCCAAAATGTGTGTAAAAGCTTGGTGAACGGAATTTTTATTGCGAATAGCAACCAAAAACGCTTTTGGAGGTAAAAATCTCGCAATTTAGGCTAAGACTTAGCTCATAGATGTGACTTCTCTGACGGGCGAGAAAGGAAGTGGGAGAGCATGGCGGCTGCGCGATCATAATTGGTGGACGGGGAGCGCGCGCGCGGGCAGGGGCATGCGCGTTTCAGACTTAGTTTTTCTCGAATGACGGCATAGTTTGGGAAACTAGCAAATAGGTAGATACATTGATTTATTGCTGTAAATTATGCACTTCATAACTTTAGGCTAAGTGATTCATCACTCTATCTACTAGCACTAATGGGTGAGAACTTCAAGTGTACCAATCACCTGAAAAAATAAATTGTGTACAGCTAGGAAATATAAAATCAAACTCTAAGAACTTTATCTGCCATTCTGTAGGTCAACCATTAAGTAGTATGAAGGAAATAATGGATAACAAGAAAATTCTTGCCCCGAACCGAATTCTAAATTGGGTTCTGCGCGAGCGCTAATCTTTGCGTGCGCGTATAGGTGCGTCGAGTAGTCTACTCACAAGTCGCTTTTACGCTTATAGAGAGTGTAATTAAAATTGCAATATCTCTTTATAGTTCATTAATATTTGAAGCCCATATTTTGAATATAAACACAACAAAAAAAGTAAGTTCCCCCTAAACCAAAATGGTGTAACTTTTTAACGAAAAGGTTTTAAGCAAAATAACTTGGCAGGAGTGTTAACTTTTCTGTGAAAATGAGATTGATCCAATGAGTCATGCATGAGTGAGCAAACATTAAAGGCAAAATTGTCACTTTTCAAAAGTAACTGGAGTAATTTTTATGCAATATTAACAGTGAATTTTAGCATATCTTGCTTTATTTTAAAGTGTGCTCACTCAACCATGACACGACAATTACCTCTTGTGTTTACACAACAATTGACTACACATTTTGGTAACAATATCTGATGTTAATTTTTTAAATAATCCGAATGGATTTTGCAATTTCAAATTTAGGAGGGTTGAACATCGCAATTTTCCACTAGAATTGTGCTCACCAAACCGTGCAAAAACACGAAAAGTGTCAGGAGGGTGCAAAAGGGGTCTAACGATGGATGATAAACAACTACAGCACTTGAACATACACCAGAAACAGAATTCACCAAAATGACTCTTGTGACTTTTGAAAAGTGACAATTTTGCCTTTAATGTGGGCTCACTCATGCATGACTCGATGGATCGATCTCATTTTCACACAGAAGTTAGTCAATAAGTGTAGGAACACTCCTGCCGAGTTGTTTGCTTAAAACCTTTTCGTTAAGAAATTACGCCATTTAGCTTTAGGGGGAACTTACTTTTTAGTTGTGTTTAGTATGAGGACATGGAACCTCTAACATACAGATCAAAATATTTTTTTGTGATTAGTACCATTTAAGGACAATTATGAGGTGATCTAACTTACCATGGACAAGAGCATCCACAGGGAACTTGACCAAATTCTCTCTGCTCCTGTGCTTCATCACATGCAGCTGCATTTCAATCAGAGAAGGAGTGTTGTTAAGTGCCGTCAATGTATTGTTGGAGTCTTTTTGTTCCTCCTTGGCATCGCCAAAGAAAGCCTCATCATATTCCTCTCTGTCATACGTCAGCGTCTGCAAGTCTACGCTTTCTCCTGTACTCGACTGAAAGATGTCAAAGCTGGTCTGAAAGTTAACACTTGATAATTTCTCCATCACCGCTCTTAATGACTGTTCCATGTGTCCGTTTGAGCTTGAATCATCGCACCCGACTTTCAAGATGCCATTTAGGGTCGGGTTGCGAGGGTCATTGATCTTCAGGTTCAAGATATGCTCCTTAGGGTTGTACTCAAAGTCTGTGTGATCAGCCATTGTGAAAGCGCCCTCTATAGGGCTGCAAAGTTTGACAAGTCGCTCTTTCCTCCACAGTCCCATGTCGTGCTTTCCGTCGGGGTATGATAAAACACCGGGACCTTCTCTCTCATCACTGATGTATAAACCCTGGAAATAAAATCATGAATTGAATTATCAAGTACTTGAAAAAAGTATCCAAATTATCAAGATAATTATACAGATCGATATCAGTCTACAAAAGAGTTACATAATAATTATAATAATAATAATAATAATAATATGTCTTGTTTACCCAGGGAAGCCTCATCAGTAATATACAGGTATACTGTTCTCCCAGAGTGCCCTGCAATTATATTATTACCCCGGCTTTAGCCGAACGGCCATAAGGCGCTCAAGTATTCAAGGAATTTCTTCCTACCGGGTACCCACTTACTTCACCTATAATAAATTATTTTCCTTTTCATATTTTGTCCTTTTTTAATTCTTACTCAATTTCTACCAGTTTGTCATTCTCTTTCTTTTTCTCTCTGCTGGGCTAGTCTTTACATTATCTCTCTGATCTTTTCTCCATTTACCTGAAAGTCATTACCACTGCTGAATTTGAAGATACCATAGCCTTCTTTTTTGTTCTTGTAGAAAGTCCCCACAAAGCAGGACTTGTCTGGCCATGTATAGGTTCCCTCTCCATGACGATGGTCTTTGAAGTAAGATCCCCTGAAACTCTGTAAGGGGCAGTCAAAAGATTATGAAATTTTGAAGGAAAAAAAAATCACAAATATATCTAGGCCTATGTACAAAAAAGGACCACTGGTATAATTTCAAGAGCAGTAAAATAGGTCTGTGGCTTAAAACCTTACAGGGCCATACCAAAAGCAGTTTAGACTGCTCTAATTAAAATTTGTATTTCATATTTGCTTAGTAAGAATTTTCTTATAATGTAAACAACATTCTAAAGTTGATGTGGTAAGATCAGATATCATCATACCATGTAAATATTAAATAAGAGTATTTCCATTTCCCCTGCCTGCCTGCTTAATGACCCCGGCCCCACCCCGGCCCCACCACCCACCACTGTGCACCCCGACACGAGTTTCTAATTACCCACAGATAATTGCAATATCCTGAATAGACCTATTCCACTAATTATGAAGGTTTGACCCTTCAAATTTTACTTCACATTTTACATAAATTAAACACATGGGGAAAAAATGTTTTATAAGAATAATGTGATCTCTGTTTGTGACAAGAGTACTTTTTTTCTGCAGGTACATGTATCTAATAAGGCATCTCACCTCTCCATCTTGCCAAACATGTTCTCCTTGTCCATGCCTAGTATCTCTCACGAAATCCCCCGTAAACTTTGACCCATCCGACCAGATCTGCTCCCCCTTGCCATGTCTATCGTTGTCAATGTACTCCCCCTTGTACCGGTCTCCGTTGGGCCAAACAAAGACCCCATGCCCCACCCGTTTGCGTCCATCCAGCTGCCCAGAGAAAGTAGCTCCACTCTTGTAGTCCATGTGGTTACTTTCCATCTCTTTCTTGGCTGATTTCAGCCTTGGGAAGGCGTAGAACTCCAACTTGGACGGCATTTTGACTAATGCGCTTGGTGTACCATGTACAGAATCCTATGAACAAAAAAAAAATTGGTAAAATTTAGAAAAAATAATTCAATCAGAAAGGGAAAATATACACTATATGCTTGGCTAAAGTCATGGGATTGAACAAATAAATGTTTTCCTGTATCTATAAGAAACAATAACTAATAAGCCTATATCTCAGAGTAAATATGTTAAACAAAACACTAGTACTGTAAAACTAGAAATTCTTGTGATTAATGGAACTTTCAGGAATCAATAAATATGGCCATTTCGCAGCAAGAAACTTGTAAAAATTCAGTTTGTGATGTGACTATTTTGTGGCATGAAATATCTGCGAAATTGGAGCAGATTGTTGCATGCAAAAGCTCAAGATTTTACAGCAGTATTATCCTTGTTGTTCAAAAAAATGTGAGGAAACGGGCCACGCTAGGTGAGACCTAGGGTTAACAGAAATCAAAACAACTCTTGAAATCAAAAGCTTAACAAAGATTTTAAAAATTTACTCTAGACTAGATAATGAGTCTATAACTCTAGCTCTAAGTTACTTCAGTTCAATAGATCTAACAGATCTTCTGGACTGGTCTCTTGCCATGCTTGCATGCAATAAAACATGAAATTAAAAATGGCCTTGAAATCTGAAAGTTGTGACATTTCTAGTTTAGTTCAAATAATGTTAATTTATCTTATCTTAGACTTCATCTACAATAGTACATGTACTATGTAGGCTTAGGCTCACTCACGCAACCATCACTATTTGGGGCTGTGACACCCTGTGTAAATTTTGGTGGTGGTCCGACCTCTTACTTAGTTGATGAGGAAATATAATCAGCAAACTTTTGAGAAAATACTTCCTTCTATATTTTAACATGATAGAATAACTAATTTCATACTAGATTCTTCAATAGGATCTGTATCATCTTGATCAAGTGAAATTTTCAGGCTGTTTTTGGCTGGCGATTTTGCTTCTTTCCAGCACACATATGACACACTTGGCTGGGAGGCAATTCTTTGTGGAAGGAAGGAAGGTGTGCGAGGTTATCTACAATAACCTTGCAGAAGTGTGATTGGCCTTTAATCACAATTCTCGGCGCTAATGGCTGCACTTTCGTATCCATGCGTATATTAGTTTTACTAGCGCCCTAACCCTAACCCAAGCCTAACCCTAATCTTAGCCTGTTGGGTTAGGGCACTTATCCAATGAACAAGGTTTATATAACCTTGGGTTAGGGTTAGGATACCGAAAATGCGCATGGATACGAAAGTGCATTCAGACGTGCCCAATTCTCAATGTCACTGTTGCTACCCATGCACATTTTTCAGCTTTTTGTAAAGATGACATACACAACAGGGTCAGAAAATGCGGTAAATACACACAAGAGAAGTACATGTAAGTAACTAGTTTCAAGGGTTTGATCTCATGTCAGAAAGACAAGATATCCGTGTAGGAGCGTACCCCGTTGCTAACTGGCGACGGAGAACGGCTAGTCAGCACACCAACTGAGAGCACGCTCTACGCCGACAGTAGCCCACCAGAAGATAACCAACAACCGGTGAATGTCCGTAAAATTATGAGCTCCTTTGCAGCCTTTTACGTAAAAGAAATAAGTCGTTTAAAAGAACAGACATGCATTAGTGAAAATAATGAATTCCATGTACATATTTTTCACATCATTCATCAACTAAAAATATACACTCACCCACTCTTTACAGTGTTTATTAAAATGTTGATGTCGCAACTCTCGCTGGTAACTGGAACACCATTCATGTTGCTGTCATCATATAATGGGTGCATCTAATTTACATTAGCAGGGAAAATAATATAGTGAAATTAAAATATTTAAGCTTATAAATATCTTTACATTATTTTTATGAATAAATTACACCTTACTTTTACTATATTAAATAGGTATATATACTACTTGTACTATTTGCAATCATAAGCTTTAACAACTTAACTGAAATTAAATATTATCCCCCTGCGAAAAATGGAACAGTCATTTCCAGCGATTTATATCAGATCGAGATGGATTGGAAATAATGAATAGAGTAGAGTAGAGTACCGGTATGTCAGCTCTCGATCTCATACATGCACGCATCTCGCGAGCTGGATCTCTGTATACGCGACATCATTTCCAGTATTGCAGGTATTACCGTGGATCTTGATTTCTGAATGGTATCAAATTTGTTTGATTCTGGGAAAATAAAGCAGATGCTGTCTTCAGAAATATACATAATCTCATTTTTAGAAGTCAGTCTAAGTGGAATCTCAATTTGATACTCAGTGGAATTTGCTGTAAATTTGCAAGGAACGTACTGCACCTCACAAGAAAATTTGGATACCCGCGTAGTGCCTTGATATGAAAGCATCCATTGCGTCATACGCCCCTTGTCAAGCGAGAGGAAATGTGTCACTGCTCAATTAATCACTGATGCGCGTTTTTTAAGCTGGCTGAGATAAACAAAAGCTGTTCAGAAGATTCACTGTAAAACTATATCTTTGATATCTTAAGAGTTTTAGCTGTTTGCGACACTCATTAATCGGTCATATGAGCAATAACAGACTGAAAAACGACTTGGAAGTTGGGCTCATGATGGCAGACACAAGCAACACCAACCATCGGGCCAACAATGATGGGCAAGTGGAGGTGATCGGAGCCAGTGCCTCTGAAGGAGGAATCGGCTGCTGTGGATTTCTTCTGACCATCCTGTCTTGGATCATAGTGATATGCACCTTGCCTTTCTCTCTCTTCATCTGCATAAAAGTGGTTCAGGAGTATGAGAGAGCTGTCATCTTTAGGCTTGGGCGGCTCTTGTCTGGTGGCGCCAAAGGCCCTGGCCTGTTCTTTATCCTGCCCTGCATTGAGGATTACACCAAAGTCGACCTCCGTACCATCTCTTTCGACGTTCCTCCTCAGGAGATCCTCACTAAGGACAGTTTGACGATTTCTGTGGATGCCGTGGTCTTCTTCCGTGTCCAGAATGCAACGATCAGCATTGCCAACGTGGAAGATGCAAACAAGTCCACAAGGCTCCTTGCACAGACGACGCTGCGGAACGTCCTGGGAACCAAGAACCTGGCCGAAATCCTGTCAGACCGCGAGGGCATCAGCCAGTACATGCAGTCCAACCTTGATGAAGACACCGACCCGTGGGGGATCAAGGTGGAGCGGGTAGAGATCAAAGATGTCCGTCTACCTGTCCAGCTCCAGAGAGCCATGGCTGCTGAGGCTGAAGCTTCCAGAGAGGCCAGGGCAAAGGTCATTGCTGCGGAGGGAGAGCAGAATGCTTCCAGGGCGCTGAAGGAAGCTGCTGACACCCTTGCAGAATCCCCTGCTGCCCTACAGCTGAGGTACCTTCAGACGCTGAACACCATCTCTGCAGAGAAGAACTCCACCATCATCTTTCCCCTTCCCATTGATCTGCTTAATAGCTGGGTGAAATAGCCAAAATTCCAGATAATTCAGATGGAAGTATATATAAAGTTGTATTGATCAATAAGTGTATCATTTTTCTGGTTCCCTTATTTCTGTGCATATTATCTGCTTGCTCTTTAACCTGTAACTTAATAGATATATCGTCTGTTGAGAGACAGAAGGGCGTTAACTCATATAAATTTATCAGAGATAACACCTTCCTAGCTCCAAACAGATGATATGTAAGGTACAACATAAAAAGTTGTTAATATCATGTTCCTTTTTAAATATTTTCAGGGGTCTTTTTTTCTCTCTCTCTCTCTCCCTCTCTCTCACTTTCTTGTTTGGCCTTCATAAGTCTATTACATGCACGCATATTTAATTTCTCAATTCAAGTCGTATTTCAGATGCCAAAATAATTTGTATTCCTATTTTGTAATCACAAAATTATGAGTCACTTTTATCATGTATAAAATCATCATCATGTTCATTTTGTAAAAGTATGCACTGATATTATATAAGTGAAAAAAGTATATTGAATCACAGTATTTGAAGTAATTTTTACTCTAAAAAATATATCCATCCTGGCTCCTTGTAACATATTGTATAATGTATAAAGAAGATGTTTTGATGTGCCAGTATGCTGTTTATCATACTTTACTGTTCTTGTGTATTATTTTTAAACAAAATTTGTGAAATCCAGATAAATGTAATTGTGCTATCCTTTTCTCCATTTTGTATCAATTGACAAATCAATGATGAAATCAATCACTTCACAAACTGAAGATAAAAGAATGATGATGGACTGAATAAATAGAGTCATTGTATCCCATTTAAAGATTTTAATGTAATTAAAAAAAAAGAATAAGTGTGTATGCTCATGCAGTACATCTAAATATTACTTTCTTAAAAGAAGAAATTTTATACGTTATGTACTTCACATTAGTTTGCGGCATGTAACTGAAATTTTTACTTGTTTTAAACAGTTTCAATTTATAAAGTGAAGCAAACTTTGATACTTAACCCATAGACTACGGGAACCGAGTGGTTCCTGTATTGAGCCTATGAGAGTTAAGGAATTCAGTAGTCAACGGGTTAATTAACTGTACATTTGCATGAAATTATATTCCCTATAACATGTAAACCGTTGACATATCCCAGCATATAATGATGATGGGATTTAGTTCTGCACTGTACAATATTTGCACGAAAAGTCAGTTTATTTTATCTTCCTATAGCTACATGTACATTATGACTGAATATAATATTTCTTTAAATTCCATTTATTGATACAATTAAATCCAGAGGGGCATAATACAAAATTGAATTGGTAATGAATGTGAGTATTCCTATTCATCATATAAGTTGTACAAAGTTATGAATATATTGCACTTATAAATTGTAAACTTCTGTTAAAAGTACTTCTTTTGTTTTTTATGTATCTGGAGGAATACTCGTGTCCCTGGTAGTAAACCAGAGATTTAAATTTGATGTACAGGCTGACTGTATTATGTTTTCTTTAATCATATAATTTTATGATTTCAATTCAGCACCAATCTCTATAAAAGCTTTTTGTAGCATGCAGACATGTGGTATTTGCATCATTGCTCTCCTGCAAATCTCATTAATATTCCATGTAAATGTAAATGTATGAATGGTACTTCAGGAATTCCCTGGCTATACCAAACAGCTTGTGATGCATTCAGTTCAAATCTGTACTGGTTTAATCATTCTCTTTCCAAACTTGCCACGCACACATCAGATAGGGTTAACAGAAGACATGGCACAAAAATGATAACGCTTTTGATTATTTGCGATATTAGCCTACTCTCCTTCTCATGCTACTATATTTAAATCTAAATATGAAAATATATGATGCTTTTGTCGAGCCCAATGTTACCATAGATTTTTTGTAATCTTCTGTTTAATTTTGATGAGCATATATTATATGAACTAAGTGTTCACAATCTTTAGTAGATGTAAACCTATTTTCTAATAATATTAGCTTTGAAGTAAATGACACTGAAATATATATCAGAAAGGTGTATATAACTGTAAAATAAATAGCAGAAAGATATATGACCATAAAATATATATCAGATATAGACATGTATATCATCTGATTGGGATATATATTCTTCAAAGCCCTGTAAACACGGTGGTATATACTTAATAGCAATCCACATGTGTTGCAAATATAAGCACACTCCATGTATCTGTGCTATATGCATCAGTTGGTATGCATTACTTCTACACCGCCTACGAACTGCAACTGTTTGGTGTGTTTTGAGCTGCTGAGCCGCTCATAATAAAATGACTTTAGCCCACGGTACAATGTGTGTGTTGAATGCCTCAGTGTTGGGATGACCAATATTCTTGAGTGTCCATTGCATTTCCAAGTATAATGCATCTTGTCTAGTTCCAGGAGCTGCTAATGCTTGTACACAACGAATATGTACATTTGCACTGTATTTGCACAACATGTTTTCCCAGAATGCACAATGCTTGCCACAAAATAAACACAGCAAAGCCTTTGGATAAAGTGTTTTGGAATTATAGATTCGCTGCACACTGGATGGAAAGTGACAGTCATGACAGTACATGTAGAATGTGTATATTGTGTATTGCATGTATAGTTCAATTCATGCAATGAATCTTATAATTGAGAAAATACTATTAGGTATATATAAATATATATATGTACATGTAATTCTTATATTTTAAATGTCAGGCTAAATTTTAATACCTTGATTGTAATTAATGTGGGTCCTATCATTTAATTCTACACTTGTCATGTACCTTTGCATGTGTGGGAACATAATATGTAGAAAGCTCCATGTACATGTATATGCCAGCAGCTGTATTGGGCATGAGTGCAGCGCACTTGGAATGGTGCTGTGGTAAGCATATTGTATACAAACACTTGAGATACTACCTTGTACTTCAGTAGTGACTGTTCGTATGGTATACATTGTGACATTTAAATGACACTTAGCAATTTTTCATTCCTTTTATTATTTATTGTATTTATTACATTGAAATTCTGCATGAACAAACCAAAATTATATGAAGATATTTTTTTTAAAAGATGAAAATCATGAAGGATATAACATGAGAACGGATTTAAAGCTTCTGACCAAAATTAACACTTTGGGTGAATTCTATCTGCTGTAAGCGATATATGTAGAATGCTATGCCTATGTAAACATGTATAATCTAGTGTACAAAATGGAACTATGCCATTACAGGGGAAATCAACCCTGGCATTAAGTTGATTTGAATAAAAGAAGAAAAATAAGAGAAACGAATTAGTGAAAGTTTGAGCACGATCCAGAAATAAATAAGAGAGTTATGAATTTTTGAAGTAGTAATCAATCAAACACAAATTGGCAACTCGGTCGTGACGTGCATTATTTTGCAAGCTCCTCTTCTATTTTCTCAGGACAGAAAATGTCATAAATTTTCATTTTCTTAGTTTTTGATGAAGGAATATTTGTTTCATACAGGTTTTGTCTAAAAACATATGAATGATGATTGAAGTATGATTGAATATTTCTTTTAGATAAAATGGAATTTAATGATACTGGGGGTACTATATGTATTTAATGGGAGAGGAGCTCACAAGATACGTCACAGGGTTGCCAAATAGTGTTTGCTTGATTACAACGTCAAAACTTCATCATTTTATCATTTTTTATTGTATCTTGCTCAAACCTTCACTTATCTGTTTGTTTCTTTTAAAACCAACTTGTAATCAGGGTGGACTCCCCCTTTAACATTTAATGGTACCATCTCACTCCAAAGTACTTCAAACTCAGCCCCAAAATGTGAGGGGAAGCTCATGTTATGGATGCGACCATTCATTGCTCCCCTTCACTGCAATATTTAGGGGAACAGAAGATGAAATTATTCAAACCTTGCCATTTTATCAAAAAGATGATGCTGATATAATTTGTTAAGACTGAAGACCATTTGTGTTTAAATGCTTTGCATGTATTGCTGTGTTTGAATGGGTATATATACCCTCCATGTATACATTGTATGTGTTGTATTATAAAATCAGTACAAGAGTATGAGTCTATATAGTAGGCCAACCTATTCAGCTTTTATATTGGAACCAAAAAAAGTATTTGTCTTATTTAAATGTATGTGTTTTACTTTGATTTAAACCTGTAAATGTAAATATGATGTGTTTTTAGTTGTCTTTGTGCACATTTTAGTGCAAGCATGTGTTTGATCACTAACTTCCATAAGCACATTGAAGTGTGGGTGGAAAGCTCAGATTATCCTGAATTCATTAGGACCTTTTCCATCCTTTATTCATGTTGCAAATTACAATCTTGTTTTGCTGTTATACCAATGTCATTCCCAAATTAGACCTGCTTCCTGGATGGTATATTTTAAGCATCCACACAGCGGGAATGGTTTGCTCGTCGCCGCTGCCCCCCAAAAAATGTAAATATTGTCTTGATGGCGTGTGCTGTATACCACTGCGGCAAGTCAAGATGCCATCAACCCATGCATAAATGGATGCACGCATCAAAGCAGCGAGATCCACACGCTGATGAGCCGCATTTCGAGGGCTAATTTTCAATCAGACCATTCGCTCGAGCACACACTCCTGGTTCTTCGGCTAGTCTGTCAGCACAAACCCATTTTGGTCGGTCGTGCGGAACGTGGGTGTTTTGGTATTTCCGTACTTGCGACGAAATCAATCCGATTGGTCCTGTCTCTCATGTTGGATTTAGTCAGACGCATTCTGATACTGTTGTGATGGAGGGCGTGAGGAATTTGGGTCTCCGCTGGAGAATTAGGGACTGCTGTTGTTGATTGATTGAGTCTGAATTGAGAGACTATAACCTTCTTTGTGATTTGATGGAGAGGGGAACATGAGTCCAAAGTCTGCGACAATGTATGTGCCCCTTGGGCAATGAAAATTTTTAATGAAAGCTATGGTGCTTACTAACAGACACATGTAGGCTAACAACACATAATTCATACCTGTATGATGGTACGATTTTCAATTGGCCCCATCTGAATGTATATCATGCACTGTATACATGTGCATCAATATGAATCAAAACCTTCTGGTTGTTTATCTTATGTGTTTCTGTATGTATAAAATATATGACAGATCTCTGCCATCAAAATTGATTTATGACCCTGTCATACACAGCTTGATACAGGTACTAGATATAATTGCCACATTGTTTCAGTTCCATCTATACCAATACCTTTGATAATTCAAATGTGTATACTGAAATCTAGCATGGATAAAAATTTCCCATAATGAATGAATTCTGCTTCATGATTGGAAAATCTAATTGGAAATAGCGACTATTGATACTAGGAATGTGAAAAATCAATGTTTAATATCTATGTTTTATATCAAAATAACAACCATATGTATTCAAAGAACTGCTTGGGTATCTCATCTCGTATCTCATCTCTTTGGGCGATGTATCTTATAATTGTCCCTTCTTATAGAGCAAAAGTGCAATAGTGTATACATGTGCTAATTGCTAAACCTTGTCATGACTGTAATGTTTGTGTTTAGGGAAGTTTATGATTTTTGTCACTTTGACTTGAGTTGTAGATCTTTCATACTTTTCTGCAATATTATATTGGTTAAATAAAGTATTGAGAAAAAATTGTGTACAAAACTACAACATTTTGTCAATTCTTTTGTGATTAAAACATGGTACAATCAGTGACAGAGAGAGAGAGAGAGAGAGGAAGAGATGAAGAAGAGAGATAAAGTTAGAAACACTGCTTATAAATGTTTGAACTAGACGTGAGAAAGGGTGGATCTGGCATGCTTGTGTTTAAAGGGAGGGATATCTTAATCTTTCTCTTTTTTTTTTCTATGATTTTTTTTAAAGGATAATATACCACGTACCATGCAATACAATGATATTGTCCCTGTAATATTACATGTACTTCATTTTCTCTACCTTTCTCTTTGTCCCCCCCCCCCCCCCCCGATTGTCCCTACTGTCACCTCTCTCCCTTCTCTCTCTCCCTCTCTATCTCTTGCTTTCGTTTTCTTACTTATCTCCCCCTCCCTCTTTCCCTCCGTCTATCTCGCTTTCTCTCTCTCCGTAAGTGTATCTATGACTGTTGTCATACTATACCTTGATACCATCTTATAATGGTTCCATATCTAAGGTAGATCATAATGATTTCAGCTAAAGAACAGTAATGTAGTACTTTCAATGCTTCTCTCTCTCTCTCTCGCTCTCTCTCTCTTTCTCTCTTTTTTTTCTCTGTCTCTCTCCCTCTCTCGCTCTCTCTCTCTCTCTCTCTCTCTCTCTCATCTTTCCATCCCTGTACTCTGTCTACCATGTTTCTCTCCGTATGTATGTTTCTGCATGCACTATAATATATACAGCTGTTTTCATACGAGCATGACGCCATGTGAATGTTTCCGTATCTAAGGCAAATTCTATTTCACATGAAGAGCTTGCAGGGTGATTCTAAATTCTATGTGACATGAAATTGTATAATGTTTCAAGTTCACTCTCCATTTGTATTTTTTGAAACAATGTCATCACTTTTGTCATATTAATGCCAACATAATATGATTCCATTAATCTAAAGTAAACGCACTTCGTCGAAACGAACTGAAGTATTACCTACTTAGTTTTCAATTTACCATTATACCCTCGTCAATTATTATTATGCCCATAATATTGATCATTCTTTATCTCTTATATCTATACTTCGTCGGTTAGTTAATTTTCTTCCTTATCGGAAATGATACAAAGAGTATAATCATTAAATGATTATCCTCTTTGTATTGTGCTCCTTAGTTTTTAACTCAAAGATGCGGTTATGTTTTAATGTCGCTTTGTTCCATGCACTTTGTGCTTAAAAGGGTTTGTTTTATTAATGAAAAAACACCACGCCTCGCAAAGATTTTCCTGAAACCAACCCACATGACTCAAAGGCACTTTCATTAGTATACCCTTTTGTCTATCCCATAGAAATCATCTTTGGACTACTCAACTGAAATGCCTTAGGTTGATTTTTTTTCTAAAGTCTTTGAGATCGTCATGTCGGCCTATTTATTATTCAATAAGAGCGCAACCGTCCCCCCATCCGATGTCTTAATGATTAATCAACTTTACAAGCAATAAATTGTTAGTTTCTAAATTATCATGATTGTAATTATAATCACCCCCCCCCCCCCCCCCCCCTCGGTCAAAGAAAAAAAAAAGACCAAATATATGAATCATATTATAGTTATAAGCAATGTTATTTGGATTACGACAAATCAAAAATAAATCATCTCATTTTATAAAGCCTATCCATGCATGCAAGTAAGGGACCGGATCACAGCATTCTGAAGCATCGCTTATATATCTAGTCCAACCTTGTTAAAATTGCATACCGCGATAATGATTATAGATGCATAAATAGGCAGGTGTCCACAATAGACTATAATGATGGTATCGTGTGCCAAGTAGAATCTATACACCCCTGTGGGTATCGCTATCGGTCCGATACCCACGGGTAGTCTGCAAGTAAATTTGTCAACACTAAGCGAGATTATGAAAGCAGCCAGGAGGAGTTCACATTATGGTAATCTCCAGATTCTGAGAACTTCAAGACAAAATGGTATAAGGCAGAACCGGGGTGGATTCAGGGCGGGAAGGATTTTCCCGGCAGTAAGATTTGCTCCAAGGTCGGTGATTGGAGCCATGTAGGAGAGAAAAGGAAAGAAAATCACCCGGGGGCGGGCTGGACGTTTTTTCACGCCTAAAAAATAATAATGGGCTCGTTTTCATCTTGTTAACCGTATTCGAGTTGCATATCCCCCCCCCCCCCCCCCCTCTCTCTCTCTCTCTCTCTCCCTCCCCCCCCCTCTCTCTCTCTCTCTCTCTCCCCCCCCCCCCCCTCTCTCTCTCTCCCTGGAACCCCGCGGTGGGAATACACAAAATATTCCTAGGTTAACTCTGTACTCGTGTCTCGTAAAAATTTGCCATTTTACATGACTGCGTTATATGCTTGGCATAAAAACATCAATCGTTCTGATAACAACGACATAACAAGTATTTTCACCAAAAAATAATGAGGAATGAGCAACCAAGGAGCATAATAATAATGCTACTCTTTTGGAGGAAAGGGAATGGTTTTATAGATTTTCATGTATTTCTTTCCATACATGTAGGAACATCCGGCAACGCCTTAACTAACACTTTGCATTGGTATACCTTTAACTTATTATTCCGAAATAGGGAACGTATTATATTGTGAGTGCCTGGGACGTAAATTTATATTAGTCATTGGGAGTCGGAGCTCCTTTTCCTTTTGCTCCAGTCGTAAATTACTTTTACTTCGTCGGTTTCGATCAATGTCAACCCAACCTTACAGTCTTGGATGAGCTATAAACATGCTAAAAGGAACACGTAAGGGTAATAATTGCTCTGTAAAATGATATGTGACAGAGAGAGAAGGAGAGGGAGAGAGAGGGGGAGAGAGAGGGAGGTAGGGAGAGAGAAAGCTAAAAGGAAATTGGGTATAGGAGGGAAGGAGAGGGTAGAAAAGGTTAGAGAAAGAGAGAGAGAGAGAGAGGGAGGGGGGTAGACATGATTTGTAGAGGTGTCGTGGTCTAGTGGATACGTCAACGGACTGTGGATCTCATGGTTCGCGGTTGGAGTCCCACCGCGGTACCGGTACTAATGTCTTTTGGCAAGACATTAATCTACATTTGCCACTCTCCACCCAGGTGTATAGTAGTAAATGGGTACTTGGTAGGAATTTATTTCTTGAATGCTTTCAGCGCCTTATAGGGTAGCTGGGCTATATATAAAGCCATGCATGGTAATAATACTATACTTCTGCGCTTAGAAATATTGTATTAAGCGCATGCACTGTAAATGTTATGTATTATTATTATTATTATTATTATTATTATTATTATTATTATTATTATTATTATTATTATTATTATTATTATTATTATTATTATTGTTATTATTATTATTATTATTATTATTATAAAAGGGGGAGACAGCAGCTGAAGGGAAATTGGGTATAGGAGACTAGAGACAGGGAATGAGACGGAGAGCTATAAGAGAGAGAGAGAGAGAGGGAGGGAGAGGGAGGGAGGGAGAGAGAGAGAGAGAAAGGGGGGGGGGAGAGAAGGGGATAAATATGATATAAGGGGAGACAGCTAAAGGTAAACTGAGACATTAATGAGACGGAGAGCTAAGAGAGAGACATAGAGAGAGAGAGAGAGAGGGGGGGGGGGGGGGGGGGGAGACGGGCATTATAAAGCATATTCCCAAACAATTTTGTGTCTACTTATGCCGCAAAAAGATATAGAACAACGAAATACATGGATAAGAGGGAGATATGCTCACCACAATAATAAAAAAAGATAAAGAAACCAATTAACATTTAAAAGCATTTAATTACAAGCAACACCAAATTTGCCACTGAAATTAAAAGAAAACCAACATTATTATACAGAATGTATATGAGAAGGTGAAATGACAATCTACATAAGATGTAAAATCATTACCATGGCGTCGTGATAATAATGACAAGTTCAGCACCAGAAATGATTCTTTATTTCTACTGAAGAATTAACTTCAAACAATACTCAATCATAATTTTGCATACTCAGATACTCTTCAATTCTGTGGAGGTTAGGGTTGGGGGTATACAATTACTAATAGACAGAGAGGGGACTCCTAGTCGTGGGGGAAATTACCACCCCACCCCCACCCCGGCTGTGGGCCGCGGAGGAACGTCGCCTGAATTTTTTGTTTCTTAACAAAATATATATCCACACAAAATGAATAATAAGGTTGCGGATGCCAATAATGTTTCCTTTGTCGGATATAATCCTTTATATTACTGCGTCACTGTTGGCGATGTCTATAAATATTGTAGTTGGCCTGTATATTTACAAATTAAAAAAAAACTTGATTGTCTGGCCAATACGGACACTTGAAATATTGTCTATGCCTATACATAAAACTCATTTCGAATACTCTGGAACAGGCTTTGATTAATGAAACATCATGTATGCCTCCATTTCAATAGATATGAACATTGCAATTGATATAAAATGATATGCGGTATTCAAATGAGAATAATTAAAGAATGAATTAAGCTGGCCCAGAAATATGTTAGAGAGATTGGAAGTTGCCCTTTGAACACGTGGAAGGGGGAAGGGGATAACAGGATCAATGATTTCAAAGGTAAAACTAAAGACATGGATACTTACATTAAAAAATACCTCAAAACCATTGAACTTTATTCTCTCTATTCCACCTTCCTGTGCAGAAGCTAGGGGAAGCTACGCATCTATACCGATTGAGTCGTTTTTGGTCTGGCGCCCTCATCAAACCCTTGCAAGCTGATTGACAACTTTAATAACGCAGTTTATGCTAGCTAAGAGATATACCGGTACGGTATCTGATGTGGAGTTTTCATCTTTTACCGCACCATTCCTGTTTTTAAAAATGGTTTCATACAATTGTTTATTACCTCATGAAGAAAAATGTACCTAGACAAATTAAAGGGATGATTTATTCTATTATCATTATCTTCTTTTTAATTGTTAGCGTGGTTGAGAAAAGTACAGTGGTACAAATAACACCTTGCATAAACATTACGGAACGAAACTTGATACCGTTAGTGTGATCATGAATGAATGAAATAGGTACCTAGTGGTACCGCCTACTACTTATAACCCGCGGCAAAACCATTGGTATCCCATACACACAACGTGAACGTGTACGTGTGTGTGTATCAAAATCATGCATAATAAACATGGAGCTAGTTGCTGAGGTAGTTGAAATGAAAGAATGTTCGATGATGGAATGTTTATAACACTTGTTGACTATATTGAAGGGACATTTATTCGGATAAAAAGGACATTCGTATGAAAAAAATATGGCATCCTTCCTCAAGACAGTGACAGATTTTGTGGTAAGTTGAAAACGCTAGATTTTTCCTTTTTGTTTTTAACCTGTTCCTACTTCGCCTTTGGCTTTGCAAGCCATGTTTTACGTGCGTTGCGAGGTGGCGGTGTCGCCGCGATATCTCGCCGGGTCATTGCCCGGGGAGTTGCTGGTCTGGGTTGGGTAGATTTTATGGCACTGGCCTGCTTGGCCAGGCTTGAAAATTGATCTGCAGCTGTTGTTAGAAGAAGAAGATTTAGAAGGAGAAGATACTGGTGTAACTTTAAGTACTTTAGGATTAACCGTTTCTGTTGGTTTTTACTATTAGTATTACTATGTATTACTAGAGTAGATCTAGAGGCAGAGCGGCACAGGTGATGTTGGTTGTGTTGTGGTCTAGTGGATAAGTCTCCGGACTGTCATGACTGTGATTGAACCACAAGCTGCAGCAGCACCAACCAACATTCTTTAGCATGTTTGGCAAGACATTAATCTACATTTGCCACACTCGATCCAGGTGTAGTAAATGGGTACCTGGTAGGATTTATTCCTTGAATGCACTGAGCGCTACGGTTGCTGGGGCTAAAGCCAATATCCAAAGTCCTTTGGAAGCGCATATGATATAGGACCATAGAGACGTTATACCAGACGAGGTTTGTTTATCCGGACAGGTCATTTTTAAACAGTAAATCGAACAACTTTTCATGCAAATTGTCACAAATCTTTTACAGGATAGGTTGAAAATCATGTGAATTGCAAACATGTTTTTCGTAAAATCTGATGGAAAAATTGACGGGCTAATTTTTGTTGAGTGTCCGGAAATGCAACCCCCATCCTACAAGAACGCTATACAAGAAAGGAATATTATTATTATTATTCTATTATGACCTGTGTACTGTACTGTGTGAATTTATGCCTTATGCCCACTTTTGCCATGGTTGTCGTATTTCATAAATAATTGATTGATAATTTGATTCTTCTCTTTTAATATGGTATGCAATCTTTAATATGCAATCCAGAACACAATCATTGTCATTTAGTATGACTGTTTCATTATTTGTCCCATTTTGATTATCTGACTTAAAAATGGCCTTTTTTGTGTGCTTTCATTTAGACTTCTTCTTCTCCTTCTTTTTCTTCTTCTTCTTCTTCTTCTTCTTCTTCTTCTTCTTCTTCTTCTTCTTCTTCTCCTCCTCCTCTTCTTCTTCCTCCTCCTCCTCCTCCTCCTCCTCCTCCTCCTCCTCCTCCTCCTCTTCCTCTTCCTCTTCCTCTTCCTCTTCCTCTTCCTCTTCCTCTTCCTCTTCCTCTTCCTCTTCTCTTCCTCTTCCTCTTCCTCTTCCTCTTCCTCTTCCTCTTCCTCTTCCTCTTCCTCTTCCTCCTCCCCCTCTTCTCTTCCTCTTCCTCCTCCCCCTCTTCTTCTTCTTTAACTAAAAATATATACACTGTAATGTAGAATCCCCCGGGAAATGTAAAAAGTATTACTTTCTACTGCATGTTGCAGGAAACTGAGGAAACCAAGGAAACTTGGAAATTGTGGGCCTAACAATATTGTAGTTGATAATCATTGTCTGGAAAGGGTAAATACATATAAATATCTTGGTGTCTGGATGGACGAAACACTATCTTGGCAAAATCACGTTGAAGAGACAATGAAAAAGATTGCTTCCCGACTTGCGCTTTTTGGTAGGCTTAGGAAGTTCCTTACAGTTGAAAGTTCAAAAATCTTAGCCAACTCACTAATACAACCTTACTTTGATTATTGCAGTAATGCATGGTCAACCTGTACGCAAGGCCTCAGAGACGGTTTAACTAGACAGCATAAGAAGATGGCTCGATTTGTTTTAAAGGTTGACTATACAACTCTTATCGGACTAGTGTATTGAGATGGGTCCCTATCGAGGATAGGTGGAAATTCCACAAATGTAAAATGATGTACAGTATTCTTCATGGGGAAGCACCTGTTTACCTGTCTGAGCTTGTTGTAAGATCAGACAACCTCCATGCATATCGGACAAGAAATGCTGTTCACAATGGTGTTGTAGTGCCACTTGTCCGTACTCAGGCAGGTAAAAAAGCCTTCTCCCACAGCACTTCAATATTATGGAACCAAATCGATAGTAGGATTCGTTGTGCTACATCGAAACAATCTTTTGTTATTTTGTACTTGAGACTACTTAGAAACAATATTAATTGAATTTTCGCCCATGATTATATGTGTATATGATTTTGTTTGTATGTGTTTCATTTTTGTGTTATGCAGGGCCTGCAAGTATAACAGTGTGTTACTCACTGATGTGGTTACCCTGGGTAAACAATACTAAATAAATAAATAAATAAATAAATAGAAGTTCAGTATATTTACACTCAAGGTCAAACTGATTAAGGCCAAATTCGTTATTATGCCCAGCCACCATTAAATCCTCCGACCAAGTGAATATTTAGTCATGTTTCTTGTGTTTTTATTATTGAAATTCTGATCATTTTCAACGGAATAAACGCTATTGATAATTCATAACTGAAAAAGTATCAGTCAAGAAGAGCGGGATTCGAACCAGGAACATTGTAGAACGTGCGGTGTAGAATAAGGATACTTCGACCATGCAGATTTCTTTACCACTAGACCGCGAGCAGTTGACGGTACAGCTCGTTGCTCTTAAGGCTTTATACCTCCACTCTATAGAAATTCAGTACTTCTGTTCTGCTCACTGTTTTTTCGATATCCTAGGGAGGATTTTTGCCAATTTGAGGATTACTGGGCATATTAGCTAATATAGCCCTGATTATCACAGGAAACAGTATGGAAACATTTAATGATGTACAGTACTTTTTGCTGGCATGTGAGATGCATGTACATGTACATTTATAGTTGCTGGTTGAAATGATTACTGATAGCAGTAGCATGATCAGACATTTCCCCATGTTATCAATCTCCTGCATTTTGGGGCTGTAATGTAAAAATGTATGGACAGCACAAGCAAAATGAGCACATTATGTACAAGTACAATATAGTGAAATATTAAAGAATTTGCTTTTTCTTCCTGAGGAAATTTGCCCAAAGGAGTCAAAGGAGAACAAAGAAAAGTGATTTCATAAAGTTATTTCTCTTTATACACTGTATGTACATTTAGGGAGCTCCGGAAATATTATTATTGCTTGAAAACTTTTTAACTGTATTAATATACAAAAAGAAATTACTGTACAATATTACTTAGATATACATAGCTCAACCACTTTCATCTTTGCCTATTAAATTTATTTTTTTTATTTGTCACAAACAGACTGGTCCATCCCTATCTTCTCTCCTTTCTCCTTTCTCTCCCTCCCCCCCTCCCCCTCCCTCCTTCCCCTTCCCCCTCCCCCTCCTTCCCCTTCCCCTTCCCCCTCCTTCCCCTTCCCCCTCCCCCTCCCTCCTCCCTCCTCCCCCCTCCCTCCCCCTCCCTCCTCCCCCTTCCCCTTCCCCCTTCCCCCTTCCATGTCTCCCTCCTTTCTACATGTACATAAGCCGTGTCCCTTTTCTCCTACACCCTCCACTTTCCCCTTCATTTTCCCATTTCCTTTCTTCATGTACATGTCCTTGATTCCCCTCTCCTGTAAACTTGTAAAAATTACAAATATTGCTCTCGCTTTAATACATTACATGTACTGCACACTGTAAATAGTAGAAAAATTTCTCTCTTTTTTTGTGTTCATTTCAGACAATCTTGCTAGAGTTTCCACTTTCCTGTCTCTTTTTCTTCTTCCACCTCATTCCATTTCGCTCCTTTGTTCCCCCCTCTCTCTCTTCATGATTATCGTCATAAAATGCATATCTCCTTCATTTCCCTCTCTCCTCCCATGCACTTGAACTGCAGTAAACATTATGTCACGTCAAAGGAAAAAAAAAAGAGAAAAACATCAGCTTCACAAAATCTGATAACCTCTTGAAATCGAGACACCAGATGTTGCGCTC
The DNA here is from genome assembly GCA_025617745.1 of Heliocidaris erythrogramma. Lineage (NCBI taxonomy): Eukaryota > Metazoa > Echinodermata > Echinoidea > Camarodonta > Echinometridae > Heliocidaris > Heliocidaris erythrogramma. Next base: position 31,250,691 of record CM046871.1, on the reverse strand, counting down.
CAAATTTATTTTCAAGAGGCAGTTATCAGCTGTTAGCGACATTCCAGAAAGAAATTTGTCAGTGGGAATGGCTTTTCAAGCTGTAAAGCACTTTCCCCGTGATCTGTCATTTGTCAATTCTGGAAGGGTTAGTCTGCGTAAAGTGGCCGTGCTTGAAATAAGAAAACTTTGTTTTCAAAAGTTGATTCTACAGATCAATGCATTTTAAATTTCCTCACTGCTTCCAATAAACAAACAAAAACAAAAACAAAAACAAAAACAAAAACAAATTTAAAAAAGAGAGTAAAAAGTATTTTATTAAATGTTCTATCTAGCATGAGCTTTATATTACATTGGACATTACATGTATGTACACATGAATTACTTGGCAATTCTATTTTGTTTATTTTGTTTGGCCTTTTCCTTTGGCCAACTGTACAACATAAAATTTCTTATTTTCAGTGCAAGAAGAAAATGGTTGTGTTCATACATGAACTGAAAACAGTAAAACACATAATGTGCATTGTATGTTAACAAGTACAATGAGGTTTTGTCAGTGTGAAAGGTCCCTTAAAGAAGCATTGTGTAATCATCATTTACTACTCCAGTCATAGAGACATTGAATGTGACCTCTGGACAGAGAGGAGCAAGTGGACTTATCTGGACTTCTCTAAATTTTTATTTGACTCATGATTTATGGATTTGATCACCAGGTCTTCTGAGACCTCCAGTATCATTGTATTTTTTTAAAGTAACAAACATCAAATTGGTCATAAAAAGTAGATCTACTGTATACTGCCCAGAGTAATTGCTGCTTTCTGGAAGTGATAATATCCAAACTTGAAAGAAAATGACATGTAGTAGTTGTATGTTCGGTTTATCCAAGGAGTTTTCTGTGATAACTCTTGGTTTATCCGAGCTTACACAGGCTACAATGGTCTTTTCAGTTCAATTCAACCATGCATGTCAAACATAATAGGATTTATAAATAAACATATTTAAAGAAAAACATAAATTACAATAATATACATGGATACAATAAAAAGTTAACATGGGCACTGTAAAAGATCGTGGATTTACATGTATGTATGAGAGATAAACCAATTGCTTTTGGGAATCAGTTGTTCTTGTTTTAAAGGGGAATTCCACCCTAATATCAACTTGGTTTTAATAGAAGCAGCAAAATTAAGAAACAGATCAATGAAAGTTTGAGCAAAATCAGATAAGAAATAAGAAAGTTATGAATTTTTGAATTTTTGAAGTTGTAATCAACCAAAAACACAAATTGGCAACTCTGTAATGTATCTTGCGAGCTCCTCTCCCATATGCCTGTATTTAAAAAAAAAATCATAAATTTCCATTTTCTCTAAATGAAATATTTTATCATACATGCACCCTACTGTAGATACATGTATAATCATTTCACTTTATTAGCTTTTACATGAAACTTGTCTGATACAAATCTATTCCCTCATCAAAAACAAAGAAAATTAAAATTTATGAATTTATATATGGAGCAAATCTAGGAGCTCGCAAGAATTACAGAGTCATCTATTTGTGTTTGATTGATTGCAACTTCAAAAATTCATATCTTTCTTATTTCTTTGCTCAAACGTTCATTGATCTGTTTCTTCAATTTTTGTACTTCTATTATTAAAAACTAACTTAATACCAAGGTGACTTTCCGTTTAACCCTGTCCGGACCAAAGTCAACAACACTATGTACAAAGTGAATAGTATTTTAGTCTTGTGGTAACGAGAGGGTTAAGCCTAGAAGAATGAGAGAATTCAGAAGTCACGGGTTGGTCTAGAAATAGATTTTATGTCAGTTGGGAACTGGTTCCGGAAATCACAATAGATTTATTGGCTGCCACATGGAGTATTGTATGGAGTATTGTGTAGAGAACATCATAAAAAGGAAGCAGACTGATATTCTGTGTTGATGTGAATATGGATCCCAATAAATGACCTTGAGTAGGGTCAATGATAGTGGGTCAGTTATAGAGTTCACCTGTCATTGTTTGCTACTGTGTTGTCATCAGTCATGCACTTGTATGATATGCGCCTACAAATTTATCCAAGATACGCGGAAATTACTGTAGTTTCCACAACTAAATCATGGATTCTTAAGCCTGTCAGCCCTATACTATCTTGTACACGTAAATATACCAAACTTTTATGTGGAGTGTAATATCAATATGAATTGATGAAGAAGGTCAATTTCCATGGGGGTAACTGTTTCCCTTTTATGTCAAAAAGAATATCATAACTTGCTTACATACAAAACCATACTGTATGGATACGGGGAACTCAGAGTGGTGCCACACTGTACAGTATGAACATCTTGAAAAGTAGTGAAAAAGTCCTAAATAATTTATATACAAGTGTACAAATGTATATCTACACATATAGTACGAACACGATGACAGAGAAAGCGGACAAAATGTACAGCTCCTCATTGTACCCTCCACAATTGTTCTGGTAGACAAAGGAACAGCCCTTCATTGCTTTTATGTAAAATAAGTAGAACGGGTGAATATGCATGTGACACCTGTTCTACATATTTTTTACATAATAGCAATGAAGGGATGTTCTATTGTCTACCAGATCAATTGTGGAAGGTACAATGAGGAGCTGTATATTTTGTCCGCTTCTTTGTTTGCCATGTTCATAGTGATAGTGAAGTAGGTAATAATAGAATTGCTCATGCTTTGCCTCTCTTGAGCGTGTCTTCCTATGCTTTATGAAATATTTTTCTTTCTGAACCACACCTCAGATTGATAACACTTATCAGTTACTGTGCAGTGTCCTGCCTGATAAGAGCACCTCCTACGATTATTTACGAACCAAACCTTTTCGCATTACATGTACTGGTAATTAATATGAATGTGTCTGTAATCACAATCAGCATTTAAATTACATGGGTGTGTGATAATGGTGTTTTTAGAGCGCCGTAGTGATGTCAGTCATTATGGATGATGAATTACAAGTACATGTAATGCACTTTGAGTCTACACACCTCCCTTAGTTAATCAATAAACAACAATCCATTCAGGAATGGTTCTTATCATACTAGCCAGATATAGCTGTGATGACGGTATTAGTCTGCTCTCTGTACATACATGTACATGTATACTATACATGTACATGTACTTGTACACATGTACTGTATACATGTACAGTACTGGACCTATTGATTTGTTTGGAAAAAGAAAATTCTGGACCTAAATACATGTGCATAAAGTACCCTGAAGTATTCTATAAATTTAGCTGGTGTACATGTACAAAAATATTTAGTACTTTTACTGTAAATTACATGCTCTGTAACAACATACAAATAAAATTGGTCTACAGCGTAATTCAAATTCAAAGATGAGTTGAATTTACCCTTTCAAGACAATTGACCTCATTTTGTGGTTTGGCTCAATAACTTTTGATTCAGGGCTCCAAAAAATATACCAGATGCATGAGTGGAAAGAGCAAAAATTTCTGCACACACTCTGGCCTTTTCTGGTGAATGACCATAGTGAATTTGATGCCAGGAATTTTAAAAACGAGAGTAGGCTTTAAAATCCTTAAATTTGCAATATGATAATAGGTTCTAAATCATCATGTTTTATCAAAATTGGCAACTTTTTCAATGCTTCAACAAAATTTGTAACCATGTACATGTATGTATCTTGTTTTCAAAGAAATCGCACCTTATTGGAACCATGTAGCACTAAAAGAAAAAGCTTAATACTGTTGACAATTTGAAGGACAAACTGTGATCAATTTAGCCCTTGAATTATTCATTCCTGTCCTGAAAAGGTTAATTGAATTTCCTGAAGACTGCAATGAATAACTTTTTAAAAACACTTTTTTTTCAAATTTAAAAAAAGGAGAGCATACTATGCAGGCCTATTAGGATGATTAAAACCCCAATAGTTGAAGGTACATCGTAATGTAAATTCTGTAGAAAAGGCACAATGGTATTTGTCTGAAATACAAGGTACCTGCACATGTACACAAGTCACACAACTGTACAGGTACGCAATGAACACGATGACAAAGAAAGCGGACAAAATATACCGCTCCTCATTGTACCCTCCACAATTGTTCTGGTAGACAAAGAACATCCCTGCATTGCTATTATGTAAAATATAAAGTAGAACGGGTGAATATGCATCTGTTCTACATATTTTTACATAATAGCAATGAAGGGATGTTCTATTGTCTAGCAGAGCAAGTGTGGAAGGTACAATGAGGAGCTGTATATTTTGTCCGCTTCTTTGTTCGCCATGTTCATAGTGATGTACATGTACATGTACTAGTAGTATTTAGTGAAGACCAATGAGAATTACTTCCTATAATACTCATTCACAAAAGTTCTTTTTTATTAATAAGAATATTCACTTATCATTTAAGCGACACAAAATATAATAAATACATGTACAATGCTGAAACCATACATTGTAATTTGCTTTGAATGTTAATTTATGCATCCATATGAAATTAAACCATGGAGCTTGTACGTGTGCGTACATGTGTACTGATATCACGAACTGTAGTAAATGAAAAAAATAATCTTCTTGTATTTATTTCAATTCGAAGCACCTTTTGTTATTAAAATCAGGTTGCAATATATGATCAAGGACATTTGTTCATATGTAATCACTCAGGCTCAGATCAGTTTTATTAACATGTCTATTTTTTGTAATGTATGACTGGTTTACTGCAGGAAAAAAAATGGAGCTGTCACTGGAAAAATGTCACTGGAAAAATGGCACTAGAAAACTTTGTCTTATAACTTTGTTTTGGAATAGAATGAGTCTGCCATATGGTTCAAAATATGCACATCAATATTAAAATCATAATATACCTCACTTTACTCTACAGTACACCTGTAGGCTGTACTGAGACAAATTAGATTTTGGGTCCATGCCAAAACAACAGAAAGTCAGAAACTTTCAAATTTGAAATGGCATGTCTGACCTGATATTTTGATAAAAAGATGACTTTTTTTTTGTTGGTTGTTTTTATTGGTTTTTGTTGGAGGGGGGGGGGGGGGGGTGGTATAGACAGTAGACAACTTCAGTAAAGCAAATGGCTTTCCGTTTTCTTGTACACAGGTCTGCTCGTATATTAAAAATCCAACAAGTTACAGAAATGCATGTAAAGTAACACAGAAAGTGATTTTAAATTGAGTCCCCGTGTGTCATGATCCTATACCTTTTATTTGTTTATTTTTGTTTGAAAGTATTCAAACTTGAGCAGTGTAACTGAATAGGCACGTTCATACAGGACTTGTGGTTTCGAAACTTAAGTTAACGAAACCACGACTCTCCACAACAAGGGTTCACACAAGCCCAAAACAATGAGCTGAAACTACAAGCCCAGTGATCGTTGAGGTTAACCCTGGAAGTACCTGTAGATGCTACTGATTGTGTGTACAGTACACATGCAGATCATACATTGTATGTTCATAATTTGTGCGAAGGGTATGACCCGGAAGTTTAACATGAACAGCAAGGTCATCGCTATTAAAAAAGCTGCGATATTTAAAGTTTATTCTGTCCACTGTCCGAAACTGCGATGGAAGACCATGCACTGCTTGTGGTTTCGGCGTTAACCACGAGCTCGTTGTAAAATACTACAAGTAAACTTAAAGTTTCAAAACTACAAGTCCGTTCATACGGTCTGAAACTACAAGATAACTTAAAGTTTTGAGACTACAAGCGAAACTTAAAGTTTAGCTCCAGTCGTGTGAACTTGACTATTAAATGTTTTGCAAAGTCTGTGGTAACAGGCCCATGGACCCAGCCACCCACTCTCTCTCTCTCTCTCTCAGGTTTCAGGTGTCACCCAATTATCCAAGGATTTGTAAAGTGAAACCTGTCTGTCAACATATGGTATGCCTGAGGTGTTGTGCTCAGTTAATAAATGTAGAACAGAGTGTAACCCCATTTAAACCCCAAAGGGTGTACTTGTAAATGGAAACTGGTCTCGGTAACAGCATGGACCTACTACATTTTGATGACTCCAGTTTAGTTCCTGATTCTTTTGAATTAAAAAAAGAAGAAATCTCTAAATTCAAAGGGGAGTTGTGTTGAAACCTTCCTACAAAGTTTGCCCGATTAGAAGCAGAAGTATCAAAGAAGCAAATATGTTCGAGGGAAGTTCCAGGATTTTGTAAGGGGGGGGGGGGGGCTGGGATCAAATTCTTACAAAATTCTGACAAGCAATTAAAGATTAAAAGGGTCATCAGATTTAATGTGTGGTGAGTGACTAAAGAAAAAGAAAAAAAAAATGACAGGCAAAGAAGAAAGTGAAGGAAGAGAGGGGGGGGGGGGGGGGGGGTCTGGAGCCCCGTAACCCTGTAACCCTGTAACCCCTGGATCCTCCACTGAAGTGAATGAAGGTCTAGTCAGTGATGGTTTGAGAGAAAGTCAAGTGGACAAACTCTTGGAAACTTTACTTGAATGTTTGAATTCAGATTACTGATGATATGGAGAACCTACCATAAATCATGGAATGTGATATTACTCATGTCATTTTTCTCACTTTTGATATGGAACAGACATATTTTCACAAGAGGAAACTGACAGGAAAATTATTTGACTGTCCCATATGACCCCCACCCCAACCAGTCAAAATATGTCTACAGTGTAGTCTTCATTGGACATGTTTACATGTAATATCCTGATTATGTTTTAGAGGTGTTTTGATGGTTGGATAATGTCATCCATCCTAACTTTATAAACTGACAACCTAATCTACATTGTAATTAAAAGCATTGTCTTTTGAAGATAGTGATAATGTTCACGGTTTACAACCACTTAATTATCAAAATGAAAAGCTTGACATGGAAATAGGCATAGCATTATATGTACATGTAGCGACAACATGTAAGCATGTGTGATTATAAACACCCCCCCCCTTAAATATGAAAATTCATTTTGCATCTACATGACTTTATAAACTTTATTTATATTAATCTGGGAGAGGGGAGTTAAGTCGTGGTTGGGATGGAGACAGTATCCCTGAACATTTCTAAAAAATTACCTCCTGAAAAATGCAGGTAGTTTCTTTACTACAATCTCTCTTCATATGAGTTCCCTGTACTAGTGTGAATGTGCTTTAAAGTGTAGCAATCACCTAAAAAATAATTTGTGTGCAGCTAGAATGTTTAAAATCAACTAAAAAGAAAGTCTACCTCACGTTCTTTCGGTTTAACGGAATAGGAAGTATGAAGAAAATTAAGGATAACATTAAAGAATAGGTTCATGCCAAACCTGAGTTGGAGTAGGGTTTTGCGTGGCTTGGGTTGGCGCAGGCCCTACACAAGGTAATCTAGGCAAGCACGTACTATGTTTGTGTCGCTTAGTCTACTCACAATTCGCTTTTTTTCTGAGTGAATTTAAACTTGCACTCTTTCTTATAGAAGTAATATTTGAAGCTCATATTTTGAATGTGCTATAACATAACCCCGAACATACAAAGCATAATATTTTTGGTGGTTGGCCTGGTACCCTTTAACTCTAATGAAAGGAGGGCAGCAATGTCAATATTATGATAAAGGGAAACCAAACACTGTTGTTGGGTAATGGTATCCGGCTTCATGTGCTGTTGCCTCAAGGTACAAGCACGTACCACCCAAGCCCATCCTGGTGAAAGAAAAACCTGCAAAAAGCTGGGGATAACACAGTCACATGTACATGTATTTAAAGGCAATTGTCAATGGTTCGGTGCTGCTGCCACCAGGGGAGCGTTTCATCAAGTGTTTTGTCAGTGATTTTTACCGACAACTGTTATAAGCTACTGAAATCCTGGCATCTGATTGGCTGAGAGCAAATTTGTCGTTAAAAATCACCGACAAGACACTTGATGAAACGCTCCCCAGGAAGAAGAGAACAGAAATTGTTCACAGTCACAATATTAATGTATTTTTAAAATCTCTTCAGTTTCAAATTGTTTAACCATTAGAATATTATAAATATTTACATGATGAAAAGGCAGCATATTTGATTGATTTGGGAACCTCCCAAGAGAAAGGCAAAGCATCAGGGGCCATTGACATACAAAAAACTACAAGAATGAGATTGAAATGGCAATAACATACAAATACAATGTAGATGTGCAAATACGTACAAATACAAATACATGTACATGTATGAGGAAAATGTTGAATTTGAAATGTAAGTGCACTTTAGTGCATGCTGCTAGATCAGGGAAAGCAGCACATCTTCTCTAGTACATGTACATGTACATGTAAATTTGTAATTTGTCTTGAGGATCTTTCTCAAACTGTACAGTGCATCGTATTATTTATCGATTCCATGTAATATTCAGAGATTCTCCTTTTGAATAGCAATATATAGATCTAATTTTCGTTTGTTCTTTGCCCACTTTAGAAACCATCTGTCTTTCGTTGTCATAATCAAATATTTTCTCTTTCTCTGTTTGTTGACTGTTGCAGGGTCTCACGGAGAAGTATGTCCCTGAGAACCGAACGGTGTTCGTGGGCAACAAACCCCCTCCTGTCGAAGATGAAGCCTACATTCCGCAAGATTTCCCAGACAATACTGTGGTCTCTTCAAAGGTAATTTTGTCAGATAGTATAAATATGTACCGGTACTTTATGATTTTTTTTGTATTCCTGTATTATGTTTTTTATTTATTTTTTAATTCATGTAATGATTGTTCTTACTCATAGATGTGATTCTTGGTTGTTTTCTTTTAGATGGTAAGTGTGCCAATTCTGATCATAATTTAAGAACTTTTTCTCACTTACATGTACAGACAGCTGTGTCATTTTAACATTGCAAATATAAACATACCCCATGTCTCTGTACTCACTCATTTTTATACACACATGTTGAATTCTTGAGATGAAAGATGACAGTTTGAAGCTTGTAGGCCTAAATGAAATTGTGTTTTAAACTAAGAACTTTTCTTAATACTTTTCTACATGATTTTGCATTATTATATCCCTGCCAAACGAAGTTTGAAGGGGGTATATATAGGAATCAGTCGACGGTTGGGCGGGTGGTCGGTTGGTCAGTCCGTTGCAAATCTTGCGGATCGAACTACTTTCTCAGTTTTTGACCGAAAGTCATGAAATTTGGTACACACATTGGTCTTGGTGGGAAGATGTGCAAGACATATTTTTCAGATGAGTCGGAATCTGCGTTGCCATGGTAACGGCATATTTATAGCAGAAAATCAAGGAAACACTTTGCGGATCGAACTACTTCCTCAGTTTTTGACCGAAAGTCATGAAATTTGGTACACACATTGGTCTTGGTGGGAAGATGTGCAAGACATATTTTACGGATGAGTCGGAATCATGTAGTACATGTAGTATAAAAAAACTCTTGAGCATACGGTACACTGCTTACTGGTATTAAAGTGCATGTACATGTACATGCCTGTTTATATTTTCATTGATATTATCCTTCTCCTTCACTTCTATTCTCTTTCACTTCTATATATGTAAGATAATACTTAGCGGGAGTGTGCTTTGTCAAGTTTTTTTGTTGTTGTTTACAAGGTCACCCTTGACAATGACATGAATTCTGTGTATTATCATTGTCTTTGCAAGGACGCCGCTTCTAATTAGTTTGGTTGGTGTCCAAAACAAATTAACTGTCTGGAATCACATAGCTGTTTAAAACAAGGGTATACCTCGACGTGAATTAGTATATTATTGGAACACCTACATGTAGTACAGCAAAACCAGAAACATTCGCGTGCATTTAATGTTCGTGAATTTCGCGAATGGTTCAGATTCGCAAAAGTTTCATGCCGCGATATAATTGAATTATAATCGACATAACACTTAAAATTTTTGCAAATCATGTTGGGCGGGTGGTCGGTTGGTCAGTCCGTTGCAAATCTTGCGGATCTAACTACTTTCTCAGTTTTTGACCGAAAGTCATGAAATTTGGTACACACATTGGTCTTGGTGGGAAGATGTGCAAGACATATTTTACGGATGAGTCGGAATCTGCGTTGCCATGGTAGCGGCATATTTATAGCAGAAAATCAAGGAAACACCTTGCGGATCGAACTACTTCCTCAGTTTTTGACCGAAAGTCATGAAATTTGGTACACACATTGGTCTTGGTGGGAAGATGTGCAAGACATATTTTTCGGATGAGTTGGAATCTGCGTTGCCATGGAAACGGCATATCTATGGCAGTAAATCAGGGAAAAATCTTGCGGATTGAACTACTTCCTCAGTTTTTGACCGAAAGTCATGAAATTTGGTAAACACATTGGTCTTGGTGGAATATGTGCAAGACATATTTTTCGGATGAGTTGGAATCTGCGTTGCCATGGAAACGGCATATCTATGGCAGTAAATCAGGGAAAAATCTTGCGGATTGAACTACTTCCTCATTTTTCGACCAAAAGTCAAGAAATTTGGTACACACATTGGTCTTACTGGGATGATATGTAGAACATATTTTTTTGATGTGTCGGAAGCTGCGTTGCCATGGAAATGGCATTTCTATGGCAGTTAATCAGGGAAAAATCTTGCGGATCGAACTACTTCCTCAGTTTTTGACCAAAAGTCAAGAAATTTGGTACACACATTGGTCTTGGTGGGAAAATGTGCAAGACATATTTTTTGGATGTGTCGGAAGCTGCGTTGCCATGGAAACGGCATATCTATGGCAGTAAATCAGGGAAAAATCTTGCGGATCAAACTACTTCCTCAGTTTTCGACCAAAAGTCAAGAAAGGCTGTTGTCACGGGGCAGGGGTATTAATCATCATCTTCAGTGATATTTTTAGTTGTGTATTGATGTAAAGAACAGACATAAAGTTTGTGTTTTTGGATTGTTTTGTTCAGTCAGAATTGTGCGTTTACGCACGTTCGCAGACAAGGGAGCTACATCTGGACATAAATGTAGGGCTTAGCCATTAGACTGTACATACGCTGTAAAGAAAGAAAAAAAAATTGAGCAAATTACCTGATGACTGTAAAGCCATAAACTTTCGCCATTTGTAAAAGACAGCAAGAAACTTTTGTGATTTGCAAAAATTTTAAGTGTTATGTCGATTATAATTCAATGATATCGCGGCATGAAACTTTTGCGAATCTGAACCATTCGCGAAATTCACGAACATTAAATGCACGCGAATGTTTCTGGTTTTGCTGTACTACATGTACATGTAGGTATTCTGATAATATCGTTTGTTGAGAGCCAGAAGGGCATTAACTCTGTGTTAAAGTATAGGAGTTAACGCCATTCTGGCTCCAAACAGACGATATGCTAATTCACGTCTTGGTACCCTCTTTTTAAACAACTATGCGATTCCAGACAGTTTATTTGTTTTGGACACCAACCAAACTAATTAGAAGCGGCGTCCTTGCAAAGATAATGATAATACCCAGAATTCATGTCATTGTCAAGGGTGACCTTGTAAACAACAAAAAAAAAAACTTGACAAAGCACACTCCCGCTATGTATTATCTTACATACATGTATATAGAAGTGAAAGAGAATAGAAGTGAAGGAGAAGGATAATATCAATGAAAATATAAACAGGCATGTACATGCACTTACCGATGGGCAGTGTACCGTATGCTTAAGGGATTTTTTTATAACTTGCTCACAAAACTTAGTGAGGTACATGTACATGTACATAAGACTTATCTCATACTAGTAAAGTAAGATAAAATAACAGAGTGATTGCATATTATCATAATCACCACAGTGACGATTTGTCTCGATAGTACATGTAACCTACTTGAGTAAAGTCATCATTTTTTGTATTGTATTTATAACACCTTATTTGATATTTATAATACAAAATAAAAACTACAGTCGGCAAATTTGCGTAACAATCCTGCTTAAATAATCTTGGGAAGAATATATTGACGTAAGGATCTATTCAATCATCCCTATTCAGTAGTTGCAGGATAATGCTTTTAATTAAACCCAGTCTTTCTTTCAGAATGGCAGTGAACAATAGCTTGGAAGAGTGATGATCTTACAGATAATAAATTAGAATTGCTGTATGGTGTTATTCTTTTTCATCAAAAATGAATGATTAATTTGCTTGACGTGTATTCTGTACTTCATGAGAGAAATCCTCATACGATGAAATATTGTGTTAATATGAAGCATAACACTTTTCCAGTGTATTCTTGCAAAGATAATTGTTACTCATAAAATATGAGGGGTTTATTCAACAGTCCCCATCTAAAAATTGCTTTACAAATTAATTTTAGATTAAAACATTTTATACTTTCAAAATGGGCAATTGCTCTAAAGAGTGATCGTGTACATTATTAAAAGATAATGAATTAGGAATACCACAATGCATCTCTCTTTTCTTGCATACCAGTAAACAATTAAAAGCGCTTTTAATTTGCTCAACTGTAAAGGCATTCACTGTACAATGATAGTGATAGATGAGGTTGGCGAAGAAAAGGAATAGTGGATCTCTCTTTGAATATACTCTGCATTCACTCATTAACAAGCCAACCTATTTATACTTTGCCATGTTGCTAGGCAATGCGGTGCACTTGCTGAAAAAGAGCTGCATGGCAGAGAATTGGCTGATTGGGATTTTGATAGAAAGTACATGTAATCTAACCTTCATGTTAATGGGGGGAAAAACTTAATATTCCTAACCTTTTCGTCCTTGTCAGCCTAAGTTGTTTTTTCTGCTACATGTAACTAGCCTCCCTTTTCATTGCTTGTCTATTTTTTTATTGTCAAGAAAACTCTTAGCCGAATTTCAATACATACATGTATATATATGTGTGAATGTACTGTGAAAGTGGATATTTTCACGTGATTAATCTTGCGAGTAAGGTGAATTTCATGATTGTGTTTTTAATTTTGCCCACGTGCTAGACTCATGGGCAAAAGAATACATATAAACATATTCATGTGTTTTTATTTTCGCGCAAATTTCTTGCCACGCGAAATGCAAGAAAACTTCCACGCGGCAAAATATTCCAGGTTTACAGTAAGATTCAAATGAAAAGGAAAACAAGTTGTTCCCTTTGAAAAGAGCAGAACATGATTCAAGATTATATCAGTATAATTGAATTAACCCCATTCGGTTGATGCAATCATGTGTAAAGTTAATGGAATCTTTTTTGTTCTCATGGTTTATTGATTTCAAGAATTTATAAAAAAGAAAAACAATAACAAAAAATAATAAACAATGCAAAAATTAAGCCTTAGTCGAATCGATTGGTTAGCCGGTGTTCGACCGAATACGTTTTGGCAAATTCGGTGCATCGATTTGTAGTCCGCCAGATTTTTGACTACCGTAGCCACCATGAAAAACTCAAATAAAAAAAGAAACTCCGTAACGTACAGCATATATACTAGCAGAGAACGTGAAGGCGACTTCAAAGTTCAAACTGTTGGCTAACTTTCGCTAATTCGCTCGCGGAGGATGTCACGCTTTACCTGTGCTTTCTCTATGGAAAAATCGTTTTGTCGTTACGAACTAAAGTTTACGATAATTTTCTTGCACTCTCTCTGCATTGTCAATTTGACAATTGTATAATTGAACATGATAAATACGGGCATGAGTATGAGTGTTCCTACTTAATTCGCAATAACTAATATCACACTCTCATCAAATTGGCAATTACTTCTGAATGATCTCTGAAGCTGAATGAAGTCGAGTCTATATATTGAGCGACGAAAAGTTTATTTCGTATTGGTTTTTTTTGGCATCGAACAAACGTGTTCCATTCAGCTCTCCAAAGACAAAGTAAGATTATTAATTCTTTGAATTTGAATCATTGTCGACATACCCGACAATGATTCAAATTCAAAGAATTAATAATCTTACTTAGTGATATTTTGGCTAGCCATACGGACTAGAAACTTTAGATTTTGGCTCGTCCGCTGTGATTTTTACTAGCCATTGGCTAGCGGGCTATCGTTAATTTCGAGCAGCGAGAGCCCATACATATGCCCGCGATGCCAGCGGACCGGTCACCGGTGCATGGTGCATGCACTGCGTGCAACTGTGTGCAACTCTGTTTTCACCGCCCATCATTTATCGATGCACCGGTATTCGATCGAATCAAAGCCGTCGAATCCCGGTTTATGAAATATTCGATATGACTCAGGCTTAGCAAAAATGAATCAGGCTTAGCAAAAATGAATCATGAAAATACCTTGTAAACAAACAAACTATTAAAAGAATAAGAAGAAGAAGCAAGTTTTGGTATTCGGTTTGTGATAGCATCACTCAAAATCCTTGTTACTTTGTTTTTCTCTCTTCTCTGTTTCTTTTGCAGTACACAGCCATCAACTTCTTCCCTAAGAACCTATTTGAGCAGTTCAGGAGAATTGCTAACTTCTATTTCCTGTGTGTGGCAGTATTACAGGTAAACCTTCTCTAATTCTTTGTTTAATACTGAGAATATACACCACAGATGACAAAACCAACCAAAAACTACACCGTTTGATTTTACAGTAGAGCTCAATAAAGATGTATTTGGTCAGCATGGTCAATGTTTAAATCCTAATTTTTAATTTTTTCCTGAAAAAGTATGCTTTCTCAATTCTTCTACATGTAGGTATTGTTATATACAGTACATGCTTGTACATGTGTCATTTGGTTTCCATTTTCTCTCATTTTCACATAAACCCATCTTTCATTAAAATACTTCATGCTAATTTTAGGTGGAGCAATGAAAAAGATTTTAATTGAAAGGAAGATAGAAGTGCCTGTGATATAGCGTACACTCAGATGTAAATTGCATACGTTATCATACGTTCCAGTGCTTAGTCTATTTGCACACATCCGCCTGCCGTAAGCTAATGATGGTCAAGTGGGGTTAATTATTAAACTCTTTAGTGATATACACTCATGATCATTATGCATATGATGTCAACTTCAGCCTCATGTAGCTTTTTAGCTTTGTGATACCTCTACATGTATACATGTACAATGCTATTGCAGGTTCTGTGATGTGTCCACAAGACAAATTTTATGATAAATGGAGAATACAATTAATTCGGCCAAATGAAATTTATTCCATGTTTCTTGTTGCCTGCCTCTTCCTTTTTTCTGCCTCTTCCTTTTTTCTGCCTCTTCCTTTTTTCTGCCCTCCTCCTTTTTTCTGCCCTCCTCCTTTTTTCTGCCCTCCTCCTTTTTTATACCCTCCTCTTTTTTTATACCCTCCTCTTTTTTTATACCCTCCTCTTTTTTTATACCCTCCTCTTTTTTATACCCTCCTCTTTTTACCCACGCTGATGAAATCGGCAGGGTTATGTAAAGGGCTCCGTATGTTTTTTTTTTTTTTTTTGTATGTTTGTTTGTTTGTTTGTTTGTTTGTTTGTGTACAAGATAACAAGAGAACGGGTGAACGGATTTGCACCAAATTTTCAGGGAATGTTCAGAAATTGACAGGAAAGAATCGATTAGATTTTGGTGATGATTGGTTGACCCCTGCACATTCTGTGTGACCTTGAAGTTTTGACCCTGTAGTAAAGTATAGGAACTTCAGTTCAGATAGTGACAGGAAAGAAACTAGAAAGATTGATGACCCCAAACTTCGCCTGCAGATGCAGAAATATTTTGGCCAATAAAAACACTCATTACTTTGTCTCACCAAAAGTCTATTTCAGGTTTATGAATTTTAGAAGACTTTTAGACCCATTATTTGCCATTTCACTTCAAATCCGTACGAGCCTGCAATGAATATTCAAAGCCAACGTATCCCAGCAACAAGGGATTTTTCGCGCGCTTGAACTACTACTGCGAAAAAGCGGCT
This sequence comes from Heliocidaris erythrogramma, assembly GCA_025617745.1. NCBI lineage: Eukaryota > Metazoa > Echinodermata > Echinoidea > Camarodonta > Echinometridae > Heliocidaris > Heliocidaris erythrogramma. The sequence goes on along the minus strand of CM046871.1, from coordinate 31,234,962 downwards.
ATGTACGGTATACTAGTAATAGGCGGCTCTATAATAGCTTTAGCTAGCTAGCTATCGCGCGCGATACCTTTTTTTATCTACAAATTCATTTAGATTCAGGCTACCGTAGCCCTACGGCTTCTCCTCTATTTCGTATGTTCTGTGCATTTCTGTTTATTTTCCCCGGTTCTTTCCACTTTGTTGTGGAAGTTTTTGTGATTTATTTTATCCTGGTGGACGTGTAGTACGTGATTTTAATTGTTTTCGGTGAAAATCTGGTGAGTTTGTTCGACGTGAGTGAGTTTATCGCACTCGCGAGCGTTCGCGTGTGTTGATCTGAGTGAGTGGGCTGTGTAGCTAGCTGTACGTACATAACTATACACAGCGCTGTCGCGAAGTGACGGCGATCTGGTCGGGCTAGGGAGTACATAACCCCAGGGAGTACAGTGCCTGTGCCTGGCTGACTGTAGTAGGATTGAACTTTTTTCTTTGGGTTATAACGGTCCTGTCATTTGAGATTTGAGTTAGTTTATAACTCATTTATGTCTGTTTGAGTGGATTTCGTAGTTGTAAAATATATACAAAAACTGTATTTTTTTAAATTTGTGTGGATTTGCAAAATTTGGTGGCTGATCGAGGTTCGCCGAATACATGCACGCCAGTATCCACTTTGACTTTGTTGATGGGTGGTGACTGAGCTGATCTGAGTAAGTAAGCTCTGTGCCTCGCATGCATGTCATTTTGAAGTCGAGATCCAACTTATTTTGTCGTCATATTTATTTTATCCAAGCCTGATGAAAAAAAAAACAACCCCAATTGCAATGTAATTTAAAGATAGAACATGAATACATTTACTAACACTTACATGACTGAACACTAAATACAAATTGCTAACATTTTTTTCCTCACCACGCCACGCTCTCTGACATGTCTAATCAATTACTTTTAGGGGAGAGATGTTTCAATAATAAAATATCTTTTTCAGAAGAATTTTTTCAAGGGTGGGGACACACTAAGCTATGACCTGGATGTGGCAAAATTTATTGGGGGGGGGGGGGTAGATGTGCCTCTTGTTATCCCCTTTGAATGGCTACTGCTTACAAAAATAATCGCAACAAAACAAAACCTATATTGGGTTTACTTTTTTTTATACACGACAGGGGAACCAACCAGTAAAAATATATCTGCAGTTTCAAGAATAATAGCTCCGCTAAGGCGTGGGTCTGCCGCCTTTGACGGCCTTTCTAGTTTTATATTATGATATTTTTGTTTGGAAGTGAAATAAGGAAATCTAAGCAAAAAGGTAACAATATTTATTAACCCCTTCCATGCCACCAGACTTTTGAGCAAATGTCAAAAATGAATTTTCAAGTGTTAAATATTAACTTTCAAAGAGTATTTTCTCAAGCAAACTGGGCAAAGTTATATTGCATAAGAATAAACATACTGATGGCACAGGTTTCTGTATGAGGAAGAATTTTCAAGCCATTCGGAGGCTAAACTGAATGTTCAACATTCATGCCCACGGCATGCTAGGGGTTAACATGTATATGTACCAGCAGTGCATTGTCAACTTATTTTGAACCCTGTAGTGTTAGAAAATGATTTCTTTGGGTAAAGAAAGTTTTAATCGCTAATCTGCAAATTAATTAATACCCAGGGTTATATGTACATGTAAGTACATGTACTTCTGCTGAAATCCCTGAACATAATTGGCAAACCCTGACATACACTGTACCATCATTGATTCTATTCAGTATACAGTACATGTACACTGTATCTGTAGTTGATAGCTGACAAAAATGTTAAACCCCTGTATGTAAATATATACAGTATTCAGTTGTAGCCTGAATTAATGTACAAACTGTATGTCATTGTAAAGGAGAATGAAACTTTAAATAGAGACACTTGCCATAAGATTAAATACTTCATCACCATAAAAATTGGTCATTGTTTTTAATACGTGTAATAATGTGTAATTGTTTAGATTATTCAGAAACCAAAACCAGGTGATGTACGTACGAGACAAATTTACTTTGATATCTATCCTACTTGTATTGGCTTCCTGTAATTACATCCACTTATTAGTATTTAACAGACTGACCTTTAATCGAATACGGGGGAAACCAATGGCTTCTGTAGTTTGAGGGTACATGTACGGGAATAAGAGGGTTCATATTCCACAGGTTAATAATGGTAACATTTAGGAAAACAGATGAGTCTGAAATAGATAGCAGCAATATATTAAATAAAGGAAGTACGTGTACATATAGACCTACATGTACTTACATGTAGACCTACAATATGCTACTACATTTTACATATTAACGTGGAGAAGGTTTACGGTTCATCATGTGGTTTATTCCTGAAAAGGACTATAAGAAGAAGAAAGTGGAGAATAATTGAGAGGAGAAGAAAAGGAAAGGCGAGATAGAAATTCAGAGAGTGTAGAAGTAATCTTTCTTGAAAGTGTGAAGTCCTAAAAATGACTGTAAACCAGATGAGAAGGCTAAGAGTGGAGAAGACTCAACGTTTCGGACAGGTTGACTGTCAGTCATCAGGAGTGAGGAGGTGCCGGGAGGAACAGGGTATAAGTAGCGGTAATGTGGACGTGGAAGTAGCTGCCTGCTACTACCACGTCCACATTACCGTTACTTATACCTGCTACTACCACGTCCGCATTACCGCTACTTACTACTACTTATACCCGTTCCTCCCGGCACCTCCTCACTCCTGATGACTGACAGTCAACCTGTCCGAAACGTTGAGTCTTCTCCACTCTTAGCCTTCTCATCTGGTTTACAGTCATTTTTAGGACTTCACACTTTCAAGAAAGATTACTTCTACACTCTCTGAATTTCTATCTCGCCTTTCCTTTTCTTCTCCTCTCAACTTTACTCCACTTTCTTCTTCTTACTCGCTAGTCCTTTTCAGGACTAACCCCACATAGTGAACCGTAAACCTTCTCCACGTTTAATATGTAAAATGTAGTAGCACATTGTAGGTCTACATGTAGGTCTGTACACGTACTTCCTTGTATATTTAATATATTGCCGCTATCTATTTCAGACTCATCTGTTTTCCTAAATGTTATCATTATTAACCTGTGGAATATGAACCCTCTTATTCCCATACATGTACTCTCAAACTACAGAAGCCATTGGTTTCCCCCATATTCGATTAAAGGTCAGTCTGTTAAATACTAATAATATAAATATTATAAATATTACTTCTGCACTCTCTGAATTTCTATCTCGCATTTCCTTTTCTTCTCCTCTCAACTTTACTCCACTTTCTTCTTCTTACTCGCTAGTCCTTTCCAGGACTAACCACATGGTGAACTGTAAACCTTCTCCACCTGATCAGTACCACCATGCAAAACTCTACCTTCAAAGATATCTACATTGTACAAGTACATACATGTATATCGGTACATGTACATTGTACATTGTAATTTGAGAATACTGCAATACTGGTATTTCCCCAAAAAATGAAAGAGATGTTGTACAAACCCATAATCTAAGTCCTGTTTCATTCTTGTTATCAGTAACAATGGCCACATTTCTATGACAAATTTGCTCCCAGCCAATCAGATGCAAGGATTTCAGTAGCTTATAATAAGTGTTGTAACTTGATATTGATTACAAGTTTCATGAAACGGGGGCCCAGACCCCTACAAGTTTAGAATTTTACCATAAAGACCTTGCACACAGACCCTACAATTGGCAACAATAATGTTTTCTTCTAGTGCTACATGGTTCTGATAAGATGTAATTCTTTGGAAAAATACATACATGGTTAGGAACTTTGTTGAAAAGATTTTAAAAAATGCCAATTTTGAGTAAAAAACAATGATTTTAAACTGCTCAATGTGTTGCCAATTTAAGGATTTTAAACGCATCAAACGCAGTATGGTCGTGCAACGAAAATGGACACAGTTTGTGCAGAAATTTTTGCAGAAATTTTTGCTTTTTCTACTCATGCATCTGGTATATTTTATAGCTTTCTGAATCAAAAGTTATTGAGCCAAACCACAAAATGTGGACAGTGGTCTTGAAAGGGTTAAAGATAAGGTTGAGTGCTTGAGTTCTGGGAATTAAAGGTGAAAATTGATTTGTGAGCTTTTTTAGCTCACCTGAGCCTAAGGCTCGAGTGAGCCTAAGGCTCGAGTGAGCTATTGCTATGGAAATTTGTCCGTCGTCCCGTTGTCCATTAACTTTTTACATTTTCATCTTCTTCTCCAAAACCCATGATTGGAATTCAACCAAACTTGGTAGGAATCATCCTTAGGGGTGGGGGACCCGAAGTTGTTAAAATGGTACATGTGGCCCCCAGGGAGAGGGCCCCCAATTGTAAAAGCTATGTAAATTTCAAACATCTTCTTCTCCAGAACCAGGCATAGCTCAGACTTGGTATTGTGTATGGAGATACCTCTATAGATGAAGAATGAATGTTGTTCATGAAATTTCTCTGAGTGGCCCAATAGGGGCCCTGTGGGGGTAACATACTGGAGGGGGGGGGGGCGCTGCCAGGCAAAATGTACATTCTGATCTTCTCCAAAACACATGATCGGAATTCAACCAAACTTGGTAGGAATCATCCTTAGGGGTAGGGGATCCAAAGTTGCTAAAATGGTACATGTGGCCCCCAGGGGGGCCCAGGGGGAGGGGCCCAGGGGAGGGCCCCCAAGTGTAAAAGCTATGTAAATTTCAAACATCTTCTTCTCCAGAACCAGGAATAGCTCAGACTTGCTATTGTGTATGGAGATACCTCTATAGACAAAAAATTTAAGTTGTTCATGAATTTTTTCTGGGTGGCCCTATAGGGGGTCTGTGGGGGTAACATACTTTTTACATTTTCAGCTTCTTCTCCAAAACCCATGATTGGAATTTAACCGAACTTGGTAGGAAGCTCAGACTTGGTATTGTGTATAGAGATACCTCTATAGATGAAGAATGAAAGTTGTTCATGTGCTAGAGAGAACATGCACCAGATGTGATTTGATCCACCTTAGGTGAGCGTCGTGCCCCCTGGGGCTCTTGTTTGGAACTCTTTTTGTCAGTTTGGAAGGTTATCATAGTAGAAATGTCCTCTGAAAAGGATTGCTTTTCAAATATGTACTCATATTCAAAATATGACTAGAAGCAACTGAAGTGTTCGGGCCGAACATTCATGCCACATCATGTATGTGCAGTTCCATATATTATGTGTGCAGTGCATGTCACCCTCGGCAAGATTGAGTCAATTTCTTCTCATTGTGGTGATTCCAATCAACCTTACCCAATTGCTTCCAAACAGTTTCTTTCACAATGTAATCACATGACCAAAACTCAACTTTATCTTTAAGTGAATGCCCTTGACAGACAATATTTTGTATTCTGTTTGGATAATAACTTTTTGTTTGTTTTATCCATATTCATTTATTATCTGCTGTTTCATTCTAGCTTTTCTGACAAAGAGAATAGTTTGCGAAGGTCAGTAGTGCCATGGAAAATAAAACCGTAAAAATACAGGATGCAGGAAGCAATAGAAGACGTGGTAGATCTGCATGGTTTCCTGTTTGAGGCTGTAAAACATGCATTCTGTTGTGTAAACACATTCCATGCGATGGTTGTAACGAGAGTCATGTGATCCACTGAGAATGGCATTAATGCTGTGTTTAATAACTTATAGCAGTTCAGAGATTCCTTAACCCGTTGAAGACTGAGCCCGCATATATGCGGGCTCAGTTTTCCCCGCTCGTGGACTGAGCCCGCATATATGCGGTCTGAGAAAATCGAAGACACGAGCTCACTTTTACACCAATTATTTCACTCATTACTACATGAATAAACATAAATCCTTACTGATTCGAATGATTATACATTTGACATACTGGTTTGCTTTGTTTTACTTTGAAATGATAACGATTTGGGGTAGAAAACACAGTTTCAAAACCTTATTTCCTCTTGAACTCTTGAACTCGAACTCGAACTCGCATAGCAACGCTCTGGCTCACTGCCGAGAACCGACCAATCAAAATAGGCTTGTGCGCACACGCTCTATTCATTTCCATATGAATTACGTTTACCCTCGATCTCTGCCATATTTGCATAGTTTATGCAAATTAAATTGATCGACCACTTCGCCTCGCGTGCCGAGTTCTTTTTCTCCAGCTTTGCATGCCACCGGATTGATTTTCATATATAAACTTTTTTTCATATTTGAATATATTTTCCACGGAAGTTTATTTTATCATTGATCGGATTTTTGTTACACTTTTCTCATCAATTGTTCTGTCTTCATTTCTGACCTTCTTTATTACCGTCTCTTGTTCTCCATTATAAACACTCTATTTTATATTTCTCTCACCCTCTTCAACAACAATTTCGTCTTCTGTGCTCGTCTATTCGTTTAGAACAGAGCAGAAAAAAGAAACACCAAGAGGAAAGGTGAACACAAAGATTACGATCAAAACTCATGAGGCAAAAAAAAAAAATTAAATGTCAAATGCATAATGAAATAAAAGCAAAAGGTTAGAAATAAATACATGAAAATCTTTTGGGGACATTTCTTCTACTTTTTGTTTTACATTCATAGGTTTATTATGGAGTTCGCGATTTCTCATCATCATGCAGCATCATACTTTCATTATTGCTTCCTCTGCTGAATTGTTTTATGTATAAAGGAGTAGCGTTATTCACATTTTATTGAACTACATACAGTATATTCAGTTAGTCGTCGTACTTTACAAACAATAAACCGAGTCCAGCTTGGGTTTTAACGGTTTCAAAAGCATGAATGGATTTCCTGTCTTTTCATCGCAGATGAGAACAAAGGAAATACGAACGAAGGTTGCCAAGGCCACGCCAGATAATCCCCCATTTTGTCAATGGAGCTCCAATCCAGGGGGCGAGAGGATCTAACATAATAAAACACTCATCGATTACTTTCTTTTCCAAAGGCGGATCAAAGTTGGTGGCTGTAGAAAAGAATAATACCGAATATATATACTTGTACCAGTGTACCACTTATAACAGAGGAATTATTATTGAACATTTCCCCTACTTAGACTTTAGAAGTTAGCGAAAGTCGAACCGATTTATAAGGTTGAAACTCTGTGAATTCATTAGTCTTCCGACCACTTCATGAGAGCTTATAATCTGCGGCAAAAAACCACCCAAAACGCGAGAATAGATAACACAGAATCCACACGAAATGATTCTGTAAAGATGATTATAATAAGAGAAAAATCGTTTTTGTTTTGTTTTTATTTTGTGTTTTTTGCAAAAAAAGAAAAACAAATTAGCACTGTGAAAATGGTAGTCCTTTTCTTACTACGAAGCTGCTAAAGTTATCAATATTAATTTCTTATAATATAATCATCATTTTACATATACATCAACAAAATTGAATAACTTGAAAAGGCGACAAAATGGGAAAATACAGAATGATTCGGAGAAGCGTATAGTCTCGCTAAAATAATAAATTCCTATAACAGCAACCCATCATGATGGTATAATAATGACTACTAATGAAATATTGTTTGAAAGGAAATATGAAGAATAAGACTGGAAAATAAGAATGAAAGTAAATGACTTTATTCATTCATTGTTAAATCAGCTTGAATAAGCATAAGACCAATTATTTAAATACATATAAAGCAATAAATAGAAAATATGATATGCAAACACGTTTATGAGTTATTGTCGCAATAATGTCTTATGAAAATAAATGAATAATACATTAAAAAAACAGAATTGTGAGGATAATATGTATGGCCGGCGGAACCGGGGGCCCCCAATATTTTTGCATCGGACATATAAAATGTGTTACAAAAATTTGGACCCCTCCCCCCCCCCCCCCCCCCCCGACATCGACTATCGGCGATGTCCTTTGAACCATTTTTTTTTGTTTTGTTTTGTTGTTTTTTTGGGGGGCTTGCCGGAAATGTCGACAACGGCGACGATATTGGACTTTTTTTGGGTTGTCAACAAATTTTTTGTCGGGAATGTCGACGACGGCGGTGACTGGGTCCATTTTTGTAGCACAATAGTAACATTCCCTGCATGGTTCCCATATTTGGGCCCCACCAATCTCAAAAACGTTCGGCTGGCCCTGATAGAATGTGGTAGACGAAGAAAGAAGGAAACAAATCAAGGGAGACAAAACAGAAGGATAAGATAAAGGAATAACTATAATTATGATAAATGAAGAAAAATGTGGGGAAATAAAAGAATAGCCCAAGGATAAACGACGAAAAAAGAAGAACAAAATAAAATTTACGAAAAAAGGCAGACATGAATCATGTGAATAAGTGAGATATAGGAAGCTACAACGAGAATTCAGAATTGACAAAAAAACAAAAACAAAATAGGGGGTCAAAGGGAAGGGGGATGGGGAAGACAAGAAATACAATCAATAAATTAAAAAAGACGAATGGAAGTAAAAGTATTTACTCTCGGAAAAAGAATACAGGCAGAAAATTAGGATGAAACAGATGAATTTCATGGAGATGGAGGAAACCAAATGGGGTGGAAATGATATGTCGTATAAATTCACCAACCACGTATCCCTCTTTCTAAAGAGAGAGAGAGAGAGGGGGGGTAAAATACAACCGGCGCAAAAACATTCGCGTTGACAGCGGAACCTCATAAATTATTTATTACTTCCGTCGGCACTAGCCAATAAGGAAACAAGAAAATGAATAATGCATGAGGTATCGCGCAGTTTCGTGCACCGAACACCATGAATATTCAGTAAGCCAGCGGCAAAAGCGATCAAGGCGCTAATTGGAATTGAACGCAGTAGACCACACCCCTTCCTTGACAACCACGCTTCTTTGAGCTTGTCAGGATTTTTACCGTTCCCAGCGGGGGAATCGCACTGGGCTTTACCGTCTTCAACGGGTTAAGTCTAAATTAATCAGCTTTTCCTCCTCATACTGGCACCAATTACTTGTTCCTACATATTTTGAAAACAATAAAAATGTATACCAGTATTACACAAAAAAATGTGAATGAAAATAGCGTAATTTAACCAAAAAATAAATTTGCACACGAAAATAGTGAATACATGTATAATAAACACCACATTGCCAATTTAGTGATTTATGATAGTTACAATGTATAAGGGTTAGGGTTAGCGGGTACCAATTGTGTTTTAGGTTACATACATGTGCATGTAGGTTTTAGGCTTAGGGTTACGATATACATGTAGGCCCGTATTCTGAACTCCGGTTTAACTTAAACCATGGTCTAAATGTGTGGTTTAACTATGGGCAGCCAAATGTGACACAAATCTCTAACAGTAGTTATTCAATTTATCAGCATTTTTGGTACTCAAACTTTTAAAAACTGTCTGGAAATGATAAGTACAATAGTTTTCTTGACCATTAAAGCTTGAGACAAGAATCCAGTAAACATAAGGAACATACAATATACACAAAGTTTTGACATTTTGGGCTACCCATAGCTAAACCACAGATTTAAACCATGGTTTAAGTTAAACCGGAGTTCAGAATAAGGGCCGTAGTGTTTTGTCTAGGGTTGAAGTTTAGAATACGGTTAGAGTACGAAATTGACACCGTGCCGGAGCATGTGTCGTACACTACATGCAGTTTGTAGTTATATCAGCCTTCTGGCTCTCAGCGTATTTTTACTCTTGTATAGTCTGCTGAAAGCAAGAAGGGTGTTAACTTTCACAGAGAGTTAACGCCTTTCTGGCTCTCAACAGATCTCTGCTGCCATTGTGTGTACATGTACATGTATTATTTCTCTCCTATTTTAAATTAATAAAAGTTATTTATTTAACAATAGAATCAAATATTTTACCTTCGTAGGAGAAATTTAATTTCATAATACCATGTTACCATGGAAACTTGTTGAAACCATACATGTAATTACCCACGCCGATAAAATCGGCCGGGTTATGTAAAGGGCTCCGTATGTATGTTTGTTTGTTTTTTGTTTGTTTGTTTGTTTGTTTGTTTGTTTGTTTGTGTACAAGATAACTAGAGAACGGGTGAACGGATTTGCACCAAATTTTCAGGGAATGTTCGGATAGTGACAGGAAAGAATTGATTAGATTTCGGCGATGATCGGTTGACCCCTGCAAATTCTGTGTGACCTTGAAATTTTGACCCCAACTTCAGTTCGGATAGTGACAGAATCGATTAAGAAAAGAATCGATTAGATTTTGGTGATGATCGGTTATAGGAACTTCAATTCGGATAGTTTTTTTTGTTTTTAAGAATATTTTATTACTTCCTTTTTCAAAATAACATTTTTCACAATAATCAAGGTAAAATACACAAACAAATATATTCACATGCAGTATCATTGTGCCAAATTACATAATAATAACAATAAGTAACCATAATATTTTACATGCATGTATTAAATAGTAGATTATGCCAAATCTGGAAGTCTTTATTGCGATAAAAAAAGGAGAAAAATATAAAATATAAAATATAGTGACAGGAAAGAATCGATTAGGGAAAGAATGCAACTACTCTGTAGCGCCGCTAAGGCGTGGGTCTGCCGCCTTGGACGGCCTTTCTAGTTTCCTTATATAGTGCTTTATGAGGGGATCTTCATTACTATACATGCATACAGATGTACACTTGAAATAATGTTACAAGCAAGCTTTGCAATGATATTGTACTTGACTTTAATACAACTTACATGTACTTGTACATGTATGTGTGCTTTTTTCCACAATTCTTGTCCTATCAAAGTCATGATTTTATCTCCATAATTAATGAATCTGCCACAGTCTATATTGATTCAAAATTATATTGCGTGCTATCAAATCTGCTCCTTCTTTTTTTTTTTGTATGTGTGTGTGTGTGTGTGTAAATATACAAAGCGTGAACAATAGAATTCCAAGACAATTACACATTTGTTTAATAATATGCTGAATAAGCAGAGCTTTTGTGGGTCAAGTACGTGGTTCTCCTCCTCTCTGAACGTAGGATCAATTACATGTATTACAATTCAAAATTAACAAACTGTTATTATCAGTAAAAAAAAAATGAAATGAAATGAACTGAATAAAATAAATTGTAAATAAAATAAAAACAAAACAAACGAATGAATAAATGTTAAATGAATAAAGAAATAAAGAAGTAAACTACATGTATGTTTGTTTGTTTGTTTGTTTGTTTGAATTTATTTTCTTCTGCAATCATAATTATAAGAGCATACAATAACAGGGAAAATATAACAATGCATTCACATAAAATGAAAAGAACATAACGTGATCAAAATATACATATTGATAATAATATAATTACATTTCAGTTTATGAATTATAAATTATTCAACGCATTGAAATTCAGAGAGCAGAAGACGGACTGCCATTATAAACTTAAGTTTGAAAACATGACAGCCCAAATAAATCAGTGTAATATACGTAGAAGCAGAATGGAGGTCAAATAAATAAGGGAATTATTCAGACGAAATATACGCATATCTAGATTTTTGTATAGTGTGTACATGAATGAAAGTGATAAAATGACGATGAAAATGAAAAAATGAAAATGATGTCTGTTGATGAATAATGAGTTGATGAAATGTATCAGTCAGGACTTCAGTAAATTTGGTAACTAAAGATCATTTGATTTATCAGAACATGGACTATTGATTTAAAGTGTGGTTTGACCTTTGTAACTAATTTGAACTATTATACTCTATTAGCAAACTTGTTTTAACTTGAGCTTTAAATGCAAAAAGATTTTGACAAGATTTTATAGAGTTTGGAAGTGAATTCCACAAATCTGGGCCATGGTGTCGAATTGTCTTATGTGCAATAAATAGCCTAGGATTTACCAAATGATAATTTAGGGAGTTACTGGTGGGATATGAGTGAACATTCGTATTAAGTGTGAAGAAATCATTGAATGTATCCGGTAGTAGGTTATTTCTGTATTTGAACATAAAAAGTAAGCTTTGGAGTGAATTAATATCAAAGACTTTTAATGTTTTGAAATGACTAAAAATGGGATTTGTATGAGCTAAATAGTGAGAGCCAGAACAGATTCTGAGAGCTTTCTTTTGTAATATATAAATCGGGTAAATATTTGTTTTAGCGTTAGCCCATATTAAATTACAGTAAGTAATATATGGTAATATAAGAGTATTATATAACATAAAAAGAGTATTTTTCGGAAGATAATTTTTAGTTTTATAAAGTACACCAATATTTTTAGCGATAGATGTTTTTATGTGGGTTAACTGATGATTCCAATTCAAGTTTTCATCTATGAAAACACCTAGAAATTTAGTATATCGTTTTCTTTCTAGAAAATATTGGTATCGTCAGCATACAAAATGAAGGATAATAAGGAGGATGTGTTACTTATGTCATTAATATATAGTAAAAAAAGGAGGGGGCCTAATATTGAACCTTGTGGGACACCGCATTGAATTGATAAAGGAGTGGATGACGTACCTTAAATACTACATATTGTTTCCTATCCGATAAATAATCGTGGAACCAAGATAGCGTTACACCTCGAATTCCATATGTCTGAAGTTTTGTTAATAAGATGTCATGATCAAGAGTATCAAATGCCTTAGAAAGGTCCATAAAAATTCCTATAACATGTTTTTTATTGGCAATTGCCTCAGTTACTTTATCATAAAATTGTACTAGAGCTAAGTCAGTTGAATATTGTTTCCTAAAACCAAATTGATTATTATTAAGTAGCTTATGATTGTTCAAAAATTTATAAAGTCTTTTGTGAATAATTTTTTCAAGAATTTTGGATATACTCGGAAGAATGGAAATGGGTCTGTAATTGCTTATTTGGTGGGGGTCTTCTTTTTTGTAAACTGGATTAACTTTTGCAATTTTGAGAGATCTTGGGACAATACCCGTCGTGATTGAAAGATTAAAAACATGGGTTAGTGGAGAAGCAATAGTGTATATAATTTGTTTAAGAAGAAATGTGCTTATTCTGTCGTGGCCCTTAGATTTACTTGAATTGAGTTCTTTTGTTATGTTAATTATTTCGGTAGGATTAGTCGGGTTGAGAAAGAGAGATGATGGAATCGGTTCAGGAAGAAATTCAGTGAAATCTTTATTTTGCCTATCAAAATTCTTTGCAAGATTGGGACCAAGATTTACAAAATATGAATTAAATGAGTTTGCTGTGTCATCAGGGTGAATGATATTGTCATTCAAAGTAAAATTTTCTTTGGGTAACTGTTGTGGCTTCTTGCCCATTAAATTTTTGATAATGTCCCATGTAGCTTTCATATTCGATTTAACTTGGTTTAATTTTTGAGAATAATGCATTTTTTTAGAGGTTCGAATTATATCAGTTAATTTATTTCTGTATTTCTTATATTTATAACAGTTATGGCTATTTGGGTTGGTTAGGTAAATTTTGTAAAGTTTATTTCTCGTATGTATTGATTTCAAAATTGCTTTTGTTATCCATGGTTTTTTACTCCGTTTACAGCTTCTCTTACTAGAAGTGACTAAGGGGAAATTTTTATCATAATAAAATTGCAATTTGTTGTTAAAGATTTTGTATGCGATATTTGCGTTTTGCTGAGAGTGCACACTCGACCAATCTTCGGTGGCAAGATCATTCTTAAAAGATTCGATATTTTCTTTTGTCTCCTTACGAAAAGTTGTTGGATTGTTCCGATCATCATTCGAAATATTATTTTGACATATAATAAAAATTGGAAGATGATCTGAAATCTCTGAATATAGGAGGCCGCTAGTTATATCTGTATCGTAAATGTTAGAAAATATATTGTCAATTAAAGTCGAGGAATGAGTATCAATTCTTGTAGGCTTTGTGATATGCGGGTAACAAGCGTTTGAATAGGCTACTTGAAGAAACTGTTCACAATTATTATTTTGAGTTAGTAAATCAATATTGAAATCACCCATAAAATACAATCTTTTGTTTTCTGGCAATAAAGTATCAAACATAGATTCTAAATCCCCGTAAAATGAATCGATTTGGCTGTTCGGGGGTCTATATATTAAACCAATGATAATATTCTTCTCTTTTGGATTTTTAATTTCAATAAATAGTGTTTCACTTTCCTTGAGAGATAAATCATGACGGATTATAAATTGTAATTGTTCTTGAATATAAAGGGCAACACCACCACCTCTCTTTCCTATGCGATCGTTTCTAATCATCTGGTAATTTTGTAAGTTAAATAAATCAGGTGAAACAGAATGCAGCCAAGTTTCAGTGACACCAATGACCGAGAAAGGAAAATTATTAAGAGAAGATAAAATGTTTCAAAATGTTCAAAATTTTTATTCAAACTTCGAGAGTTTATATGGAGTAAGCTAAAGGTTTTAGATGCACGGTTGAAACTAGAAGTGAATTCCTGAGGTGTATAATAATTGCTATTAAAGATGAAATCATTTAAATCAAAGTTTGGTTGCAGGTTAGCGTCAGGATCCATAATTTTGTATGCGTAATGTTAAAAACTGAATTTTGAAGTCACTGAGTGTAAAATGATTTTGAAGGAAAGTGAAATGAAAAGTGGCAGATGAAGGAGTGGGATGACAGAATGAGATGAAACGTGAAATGAAGGATGAACACAAATCATACAAAAAAATCTTATTCTTGATCATAGCTACAAAACATACAAGGAGCATCTCTACCATTAGGCTACTTAATGGAACATTAAGTTCATCGGCTGAGAATGAGATTGAGCCGAAAGCCCCTCCCATTCCCAGCCAATGACTTGTATTTGTACATTGAAGTAATACCAACATTTGTTTTAAAAGAAAAAAGGATAAATTTTCAGGCACATTAAAGTTTGCATGTACAACACTAGATTCATTATGTAGAAAATAACTTGTATGTGTAACTAAGTACAATGTACATGAGATGATAAGTTAAGATAAGATGCCGTAAGGTGTAAGATAAAATAAGATACATGTACATGTAAGATAAGAAAAGATAAGATAGGTAAGGTAAGATGAAATCACATAAAATAAGATAAATAAAATAAAATGAAATGAAATATTAAAAAGAAATGAAAAGAAATGACTGGACATCAAGAAGGTATACACTTAAAGGCTTGAAGTCCAGCATCTGCAACATCCAACATCTTGGGCAGTGAGGAGTTCCATAGACTGAATCGCCTGTCTAGTGTACAAACCTTTTTAGCTGCAGTGTATAAGACTAGCCAATCAATAATATACAGATATGTCATTCCATTGTGCAAAGTAATTGACCTGGTGTAATTATGACATATGATAATAAACTCCAGTCTATTAACATACAGCGTTGCTGTAGTTATTGATAATTTGTTGCTATTGTGTTAGATCTAGGACAAGCAAGGCCATTTATAGCCACATGGAGACAGGCACAAAAGGTCTAGGCATTGAACAAAGGATATTCAGTTTTACTGTTAGAAAAATTAATGGGTAGGCATGAACTATAATTATATGCATTGTTTCAATATATTTGGCTTTGCATACAGTCCATTCTAGAAGTTACAGTCTCCCCAAATTAATATTTCAAAATATTTGAAGCAAAATTTCATACCTCACTTGTAGCTTAGGGTCGCTTCTGTCAAATGACACCTAAAGATCTCGGGATATTTTATGCTCTAAAGGTGTAATATTCAAACTTGACAACAATTGGTATTTGTTGTGGCTGGTATCAGCAAACTTGAGAGCCCATGCATAGGTTTAGAAATTTAAAGTGATTAGGTAACTTTGTGGAGGCTTGATAAAATCTGAGCTGTCTGGCCTTACATGCTATCAGTGTATGTATATGGTGTAAAAATAAAGCCCATGGGGAAAAAAGCACTTCAAAATCATCATGTGCTTCACAAAAGTACATATGCAAGTGACCGGAAATGTCAGACGCATTTTCCCCCATTGACACAGTGTTAGACTAAAGCGTATGGCCATATATGCTTTCGTAAATGGGAGTATTCAGTCACAGATATCTTAATAATAGCATTATATATTTGAAAACCTTTCTATGCCTGGCTACATGTATTTATTTATCCTTCTGAACATCATTATACAAGACAGATATCAAAATTCAACAATTTATTATAAAATCAAGCCTCCACAAAGTTACCGAATGCCTTTAATATTTTTTATCAATAATAGACAATTTATGAAAGAACAGGTTTTGCTCTCAGTATGTTCCAGTACAGGACATGTAGTTACATGTCTCAACATTTTTATGATTCTGCGAGCAATGAACTACTTTATTGATTGTTTTGAAATATTAATTTGGGCAAGTTATTAATTCACGCTGGCTTTGTTGGTTAACCATAAAATTTTGATAGGATACACATGTATGTCAGGACCTACAGAAAACAAATTAAAGCCTATTCTTTTGTAAATTGCCTTTTAAATTTAATGATCAGAATATGAAAATATTTAAGCTTTTCAAGACTCGCAACTTTGCTGATACCAGCCAGAACTTAATACAAATTCTTTGTCAACCATGGATTTTGCACCTGTTTGACAACAATGGCTTTTGCTCACTCAAGCGTAAAATATTGTTAGATGTTTTGGTATTACTTAATATGAATGGATCTGTTCATCTGTGGTATCGTAAAAAAACCCACTAGAAAGAACATTTGCTCTATGTTGGGATAACTGGATTTGGCTCTGTCATATTCGGGACAGTTTTAAATGTATTTTTATAACCTCCGGATATTGAACAGATATTGATTCAAATCTGGGCCCTGTTTCATGAAACTTGTCCTCACTAACAATCTTCGATAATCGATATAAGCTACTGAAATCCTTCATTTTGATTGGCTGTGAGCAAATTTGTCATAGATACATGTATGTGGCAATTGTTACTGGTATTAAAGATCACATTGGAAGAAAATTCCATCAAAATAAATATTGGCTTAATACTTATTATTGCATAGATGGCATAAATTATACAAGGTTATCCAAATTCAACGCTTGGAAACATTTGAATTAATGATTATTATCAATTATAAAATGGTAAAATACAGCCCCCGATATAGCAGCTGAAGAGCTCCTTGAACGCTGCTGAGATGTGTGACGACACACGAAGGACCAGTCCTGTCTAAGCAGACGATGTCCCATAACATCTTACACATTTTTCAGTGCCTGTTTTGTCATCTCCTCTTCACTTATTTCTCTTACTTGACTAGCGTCAGTCTTAATGTTAGTCTGTTGCCTCACTCTTAACTTCGTGTATGGTATTATTTTGATGAAAAATGCAGCGTTAAAAAAATAAAGGAATCAGTCACTTGTAAACAAAATAAGACGCCATTGTATTTTCAGCTGCTTGCACCGCGGCATGTTCGGCGTTTCAAGAGGGAACGAATACAATCTGTGATATTATTCGGAGGGCTTTTCAATTTGAAAATGGGGTTTATTTCATTGATCATTGACCCTTCTCCTGTGTATTTACAATCAAACGGTTTTAGTTATCAGAATCAGTTTCACTTTCCCTTTTAGAATGGTGTGAAATAAGGTCATGTTAAATATACCAAACTCTTTATAATGTGATAAATAATTGCATTGCAATTACGTTCATTCATTATAGGACGTCGTCTGCTTAAGCAGGATCGATCCCTAGTGTGACGACATCAAAACATCGCTATATTTCTGGCGAATCCTCGGATATTCCAGATGCTTAGAAGAGCTTTTATTTATGTTGTTTTTATAATCATCAGATACGCAGTTGACATAAAACTTAAATACGATTGCCATCTGTAAGCTTCCCAGTTTCTAGTGATACATTAATTGCCATATTTGTGATTTTCTTGCAATGTGATCTTTAAACAAGTTTGATTGAATACAGGGGCTCTGGGGTGGTATTTTGAGATTTATTTTATCTTGATTTCAGTGAATGTACGCTTATGGCGCATCATTGGTTAATGACTGCGCAAAAGTGGCTGCGTACACGGAATTCATCTGTGCAAACACCAATGGAATGTTGCAGTTTAAAATATGACAATTAAAATCTTTTCACTAAAATCAAGATCAAATAAATTTCAGAATACAACCCAGGCTGCTCTACACAAGTCTGTTGCACATGTATACCAGTGATAAACTGATGCTTGGGTTACATATGGATTTGTCTGTTACATGTAAGAGGCAGAAGGGTGTTTTACTCTTTGTTATATGGAGGTAACTCCCTTTTGGCACCGACATGTAGCACTCTATATGATGTGTGTGTTTTTTTTTAAAAGATTCTATTTGAGAAGTATTTGCATACTGGAGGGATCATTCTCAAAAAATGAATGAATTATGCAGGATTATATCTCTTATTCTTGACACAGAAGACAGTGTTCCTGGGCCTATATTGAAATGATCAGTATGCAAACTTGCAAAGCTCCTTTCAGAAGTATATTTTGCAAGTTTCAAAGTGATTTGG
This sequence comes from Heliocidaris erythrogramma, assembly GCA_025617745.1. Lineage (NCBI taxonomy): Eukaryota > Metazoa > Echinodermata > Echinoidea > Camarodonta > Echinometridae > Heliocidaris > Heliocidaris erythrogramma. The sequence goes on along the minus strand of CM046871.1, from coordinate 31,216,625 downwards.
AATACAAAAAAATAATACTGTTATATGCATGTTGGTATTGCAGTTACATGTTTATATTTTCAATCAAATTGTCATATATGTAATGTGTGAAAATGTCTTTTGTTAAAACATAGTTACATGTACATATATGCTTATTACCATTTTATATAATTTGGAAATGAGGATGCCATGTTTTGAGTTTTTGTACATTGAATAATATATGGCTCCTGCTAATGTTGTCTTTATATATTTGTTTTTATCTCAATTACAGTTAGCCATTGATACACCAGTAAGTCCTTGGACGAGTATCTTGCCTCTCATCTTCGTGGTTGGGGTTTCCATGATCAAACAGGTAAAGGTAGTTGAGATAGTGTTTGAAGGAGAAAGGTTGAGAATAAGATGAGGGAATATTAAAGGAGAAAAGTCATAAATGAAGGCATGAAATAAACAAGATAATGTACATGTACAGGTACATGCCAGGAAAAGTAGGAAGAAAGCTTCCAAACAGAAGAAATAACAATCTCCTATTAAAGGAAAGACATGAAAATCAAAGATCCAAGAAAACAAAAAAGGATCAGGAATTGAGAGACAAAAGATGGGGGAAAATAACAAAAGATGGGAAAAAATAAAGAAAAGGGGTCTTCTGAATAAAAAAAAGACAGATAAGAGAATGAAACAGATAAAAGCAATGGAAAATACTATTCAGGAATTGAAGAAAAACAGAAAAATAATGAAAAATAAAAGAGGAAGTTAACAGGTTTGATTTTCCCTTTCACAGAGGACTTACAGTCAATTGGTTTTGATTATCAATTTTATTCACCTCAGTCTATAGATGTATACGACATGGTTTTACAGACCACTTAAAATACGGAATTGAACAATCCACTCTTTTTTTCCTACTTGATATCGGGTGTGACATCTCAGCCAGTATAATACTAATCTGCACTTGAATCAGTCAAGTACATGTACATGCAATTTTAGTCTCACATCAACTTGAAAGCTTGCTGACATTTTCAAATAAAAGAGGTGCTTGTCTATAAATGTAGACAACTGTACTTTTCTATTTATAATTTATAATGATTAAGCCTGCATACAGACTGGCGATTTATGCTCGTTACACAAGTAAATTATCATTTATTACCAAGCTCAAAAGCTGGAACAGAGAAATTCTTTTTTTTAAGGGGGGGGGGGGGGCGGACCTTGGTGAATGAAAAATTAAGCTGTTTTAACCTGTTGAATATGTATCATATTCAAAGCTACAGTGAAACCTGTCTATAAAGACCACTCAAGGGAGACATGAAAGTGGTCTTTATGAGCAGGTGGTCTTTATGTACAGGTTCATTTCTTACATGTTTCAATGGGAAACACTTTTCAAGGGAAACAAAAATTGTCCACCTCTTTATAGACAGGTGGTCTTTCTATACAGGTGGTCGCAGAAGCAGGTTTGACTGTATTAATAAGAGATGTAACCTCTGTTTTCTTTGCAAGATATTATTTCTGACAATATTTTTTTTTCAATGATTTCAAATAATTAGTCAAAGAACTAAGGTGGTATTTTAGAGAGTATCTAAAAATCTTGAAAAGTCAAGATATTATACAAACATTTTGATCAAAATCTTTCAGAAATGATGTTGTTTTGCATAAAAAAGAATTGCATTGAGAAGAAAGGCAGAAACTTGCTTTTGGACCATTCTTTCAACACCTTCCCATTGATTTATAAAACAGCAATAGTATAAGGTGAATTATTTTCTTAGATATATTTACAGCACCGACAAAACGTACCTGTAAATTCCCCTTGGATACCCTTTAAAATCAGTGGTGCCGATTTAAAACAAGTGATTTCTCTACATTCTGCCAAGATTTGAAGTAGAAAAGTGGCCTTCATGATTTCACCTCAATAATTAATACTCCCACCTTCATGATGATGATGGCATGCACAACATTATTATTTGTTTGGTTGCCCAGGGTTACGAGGATTGGTTGCGTCACAAAGCAGACAACGAGGTGAACAAGAGAGCAACCCTCGTCGTGCGAGATGGAGTGATTGAGAAAATCAAGTCAAGAGATGTTCGGGTGAGTCTGCAGTGAATTCCTAAGCTTTGCTTGTGAACAGAGCAATATGTAGATGGGGACTGGGGGTCATTTGACCTCTAAACTAAAGCTCATGTAAAAAGAGATGAAAAAAAGAGCGAAAGTTAAAGAAATCACTATTAAAGGCTTATTGTATCCTAAATCAGAGGCTCTCTCTTCAAGTAGTTTTTACACTTGATGTGAATATTCATAAAACGTTTCCTCTATTGCATTTGATCATACAACTGTAACTTTACAATAATGATATGAATTTTGTCTTCATTGACAAATTTTAGATTTGCTGTAGGACTATCTGCTTAAAGATTTTTATAACTGATAATGATGTTTGGTTTGTTCATTAAAATTGAATGATTTTGAACTGAAAAGATTGAATTGGAAGACACATACATGTATAGAGAGAGGTGGACAAATCTCATTGTATGAATGGTAGGGAACAAAGAGACATAGAAATAGAGGAGGGAAAGATACATAAGGGTAGACAGAAATGATTGCTATGTAGTATGTACATTGTATTCCTTTCACAATCTCTACAGGGTGTCACAAAAAGAATGCAACAAGATTTTGATTGCCAACATCGTAATGAGTACTCAACCATACTCAGTAACATTTTGTCGGTAATGTTGTAATAGGATCACTTAAATTCCATGTGAATTTCACAAAGATCTGAGTTAAAACTACAAAGTGTTGATCATTTTTGTAAAACGTAGCATTTTCCAAATGTTGGGCCCGGCGCACACTGCACGATCTGACTACGATGCGATTTTGGGAAAAGTTGTTATAACATTTAATATGAACCTTTAAAAGTAAAATCTTCGTGATCAAAGTTCCGAATAGTAGTATGAATACTAAAATCGAATTCTGGGTTACTGCGGGACCCCGTTTAGGAATAAAAGCGGATTCAATTCCAAATCGTAGTGACGTCATACCAATCCTGTGATTGACGTAAGATATGAAGCCGATTTGGCCTTTACTCTAACCAGAAGAATTGCAGTTAACCAAAATTTTGATATTAGTATTCGTATCATTAATATTCCAAACTTCAAATGAGGGAATTTCACTTTTTTAAACTTTCACATTTAATACAAAGTGCAATTTGTTTGAAAATCGGGTCGCAGTCAGATCGTATAGTGTGCGCCGGGCTTTACAGAGCGAGCGTGTTAAATAGCATCAGTGCCCGTTAAGCATACCTGTCTCCTCAACATTTTGTGGCAAGCTTTCAAATAAATTTAATTTCATGTTACAAAAGGGTGATCATACGTGTAACATTTTAGTTTTGACTCAGATCCTTGTGAAATTCACACAACAATTAGGTGATGCCAGTACAACATTATCTACGGAATTTCACCGAGGATGGTTATGCCAACCAAAATCTCACATTTTTCTTGCTGAGGCACCCTGTATAATGATGAGATGTACATGCGTGTAGTATAGTGAATACAACACAATGTTTGGAATATGGTAATTTGTTCTCTGTGGCATGCGTGCGAAGAAGAAACATGGTGTAGGACAGTGACATAGGTGAGTCGAGCAATTGAGGGGGAACTGACATCATTGGGGGGCACCGGTTTTACGAGGCCACTGATTAGAGGGAGGATGCGGGAAGGGGTCCTATGTTCTCTTCCCCTTCTTCATTTCCTTTTCTTTCTTCTTTTCCCAGCCATTCGATTGCCCCTGTGCCCCCCTGTAGCTACACCACTGGTGTAGGATGTGAATTAAGCTGGTACCCCTATTTTTGGTGCCATTTTTGATTGATCATTTCAATGAAGGCTTCATATGGTATCTGTTTCATTGTTATTGCTAATATGAAATTCCACCCGCATCATATACAGTGTTTTCTGACTGCCCAGGGGGGTGTTTCATAAAGCTGTTCGTAAGTTACGCATGACTTTACGCACGACTTTACGCACAACTGGTGATCAGTTCTTGTGCTAAATGATTGAGAATCTGATTACTATAGCACCCAAGAACATGTTCCAGTCGTTCGTAAAGTCATTCGTAACTTTACAAACAGCTTTATGAAACATCCCCCTGGATAGCCAAGTCTTTTCTCTCTTTTTTATGTGTGATTCACTTTATGTATCCCACTTCTCTGTTCTGTCTGTTCTTCTGTCTGTCTGTCTATCTGTTTCTCTGTCTGACTCTCTCTCTCTCTCTGTCTGTCTCTATATATATATATGTTTATCTGTTTCTCTCTGTCTCTCTGTCTCTTTCTCTGTCTATATATGTCTCTCTGTCTTTCTCTCTCTCTCTCTCTCTCTTTCTGTCTATATATAGGCCTATATATGTTTCTCTGTTTCTCTCTGTCTCTCTGTCTCTTTCTCTGTCTATATATGTCTCTCTGTCTTTCTCTCTCTCTCTCTCTCTCTTTCTGTCTATCTATATATGTCTCTCTGTTTCTCTCTGTCTCTCTGTCTCTTTCTCTGTCTATATGTGTCTCTCTGTCTTTCTCTCTGTCTCTGTCTCTCTTTCTCCCTCTCTTTCTCCCTCAATTGTCTTTGATGGTGTAAATGCATTTCTTTACTTACATGTACATTTCCTGTTATTCAACTTTTTAACGCACACTTGTGTTTTCATACCTGTTATTACCCTTTGCGTTTAGCCTATTTGGGGTTGTTACTTTTCCCCCTCATTTATACACTCTTTCACCTTACCTTTGAACTTACATGTAGTTCCACCGTCATGCTCTCCTCTCTCCCCCATCCCCCTTCCCCCTTCTCTCTCTCTCTCTTTCTGCCTCTCATGTCCTCTCTCCTCTCTATCTCTCTCTCTCTTTTCTCTATCTCTCTCTCTCTTTTCTCTTTCTCTTTCTCTTTCTCTTTCTCTTTCTCTTTCTCTTTCTCTTTCTCTTTCTCTTTCTTTATTTCTGTTGCTCTCTTTCTCTCTTTATCTCCAATGCTCTCTTTCTCTCTCTTTCTCTCCCTTTCTCTTTCTCTCCACCATTTCTTTTCTTCACTCATCTAGCATTATCTCATTCTTCTAAACACAATCTTCTATCCTGTTGTTTTCTTAATAGGTTGGTGATATAGTGAAGGTAATGAATAACGATGAGATACCATGTGACATGGTCTGTATATCATCAGTACGGGAGGACGGAGACTGTCACGTGACCACTGCCAATTTAGACGGTGAAACCAATTTAAAGGTAAAACGTTTGACTGCCTCGTTTTAGCATCAAGTTGTAGTAATCATACATATAGCTTCTGGTATTGAAATTAAGATCTTTAGTCAGTCCTAATTTGAATACAGATTTATTAAGCCCACCGCACACTACATGTATACGAATCTCCCGCGATCCAATTTTGGAAATAAATCGTAATAGCATTAAATATGGGGATTTTAACAAATGAAATCTACCTTATTCAGGTTCTAAACAATAATTTGAATAATAGACATAGGACTTTGGTGCACTGCCAGGCGTATGCCCGGAATAAGGGCCAAATCAGTTTCAAATGGTAGACAATCGTAGGACTGCTCTGACGTCACTGCGACTCAGATCCAATTGGCCCTTTCCTCCGACTAGAAAGCTCGCAATGGGTGCCTTTTTTATTGTTCTATCTACATGACTATTCAGAACCTAAACCCACAATATTTTACATGTTTTAATGTTTATATCAAATGCTATTACATGTATATCTTCTTCCAAAATCGGATCGCAGAACAATTGTATAGTGTGCGGTGGGGATTTACACTGCTGTGTATTTTTTTGCATGACATAAGTGCTTGCTGTTAGCATAATCTGCAATTTCTTTGAATTAAGAAAATTATACACTGTATATATATATATGCAATTCTACATTTTCCCTAAACTAGAAGGAAATGAATTTCCATTTCAATAAGGTCATTTCCTTTTGGGGGCATTAAGTGAAAAGTTTGTCAGTTATAGTTTGATCTCTACATGTACCTGCATATTTTTGTATACATACACCATGTACATGTATAGTTTTCAAGAACCTACGGGGGCAACATTTCAGATTCAGATATTAAATACTTAATGGTGGGTACATGTATAAATGATTTGAAAAGCAATCACAATGCCTTAAAGTGATTAGGTAACTTTGTGGAGGCGTGATAAAATTTGAGCTGTCTGGCCTTACATGCTATCAGTGTATGTAATGTGTAAAAATGAAGCCCATGGGGAAAAAAGCACTTCAAAATCATCATGTGCTTCACAAAAGTAAACATATGCAAGTGACCGGAAATGCCAGACTCATTTCCCCCCATTGACTCAGTGTTAGACTAAAGCGTAAATGGGAGTATTCAGTCACAGATATCTTAATAATAGCATTATATATTTGAAAACCTTTCTATGCCTGGCTATTTATTTATCCTTCTGAACATCATTATACAAGACAGATATCAAAATTCAACAATTTATTAAATCAAGCCTCCACAAAGTTACCGAATGCCTTTAATATCAGACATTGATAATAGGGTTATATTTTGGCATCAGAACGTAATGATATTTTATCAGTTTTATGATCAACATTAACAGGAACCTTTACCCTCACTTTAAATAATGAAACATGATCTGACATTGTTCATTCTATTTTTCACTCCCTTTTCATGGATTATTGTAGGCATATTATGTAGCATATCCTGAACGTGTGGAAAAATGAAATAAAATCTTTATGTCGTATGGCTAACATTGCACGAGTCACCAAATTTACACAATTTCTTAGGCTTTAATTGAATATGATTATTGTTGTTATAAGTAAGTCTTATTCATATAGAACCCTTGTTCTTACAGTGTGGCCCATGGGCCACTTGCGGCCCGCCAAAAATATCTAGTAAGAAAAAAAAATCTTGTTTTAAGTACTATGTTGATGCATAATATAATATCATCCTAACTATTGTTATAAATAAAAGCATCAGGTTTTTTTGCTCGTTCACATCACTCGCTCGCAAAAAGCAGTATCATATTTATACGTTCCCTGTTCTACTTATAATTTGAAAAACCCAAACAAACATGAAACAAAGAAAAAATAAGGACATGGGAGGAGTATTCTAAAATCGTTCAATGATGAGCCATTTGGGTATGTATGCATTAACATCTGAGGTGGGGGATGGGGGCTGAAGCCCTCTCCCCCGAGAATATCAAAATTTTCCTGCATTCAGGCACCGCCATCTCATTTCCGGGCAGTAAAATGGTCTCTTTGTAATTTTTATATCTCAGATGATCTAAATTAACACATTTTGATGACGAAATTAGATTTTCACGATTCTAAAGTGTCAATTGTTTGCTCGCAAGCTTCGCTCGCTCGCTGAATCGAAAAGCTAGAAAGCTAATACACAATGTATTCGGGCAATTGAGATGTGAGCCCCATACGTCTTTAAATGCATGTGTAATACTCAGTGGCCCGCGACGTAATTTCAAGAGTATTTCTGGCTTGCCTGACAAATTAATTAAGAACCCAGGATATAAAGGAGCCCCATTAGTGGAATTACACTGTTCTCCCAGGGCAGCATTTTATAAAACGACAGTTGTGAATCTAAGTTTGCTGACATCCCTCAGAAACATGTGTTATAAAATTAACACATACTGGTATATGGGATGTCCACTAACTAACTCAAGGCAAATGCACACCTTACGACCTGATTAAATGCATGACTGGATTTGTAAAGAAGTGGCGATAGGTTCGGATATGGCATATCAAAAATTTCAATTATATTTGATTGAAGTCCCAAATTGAAATTACATGGTACAGTATATTTCAAGCCTTAATAATCAGAGAGAGAGAAAAAACTGGCTATCAGGTACATGTAGTAGCAGGCATCTTAACTGGTACAATGTCACTATTATTCATACAATGTACATGTAGCTGATCAAACCTTTTCTCCTTCGGGAAGACTTGTACATATACATGTACAACACCCTGCAATTTTCGAGACTTTGATTAGAGGTGTCGTGGTCTAGTGGATATGTCACCTGACTGTGGATCACATGGTTCGCGCTTCAAGTCCCGCCGCGGCACTAATGTCCTTTGGCAAGACATTAATCTACATTTGCCACTCTCCACCCAGGTGTTAAATGGGTACCCGGTAGGATGCGAATGTCACTGTGAATGGAATAGTATATGTTCGCCTGTAAAATGGCAGCCAGACGGAATGCTCCCTCGTGGAGTGGAGAATGTACACTAGAAGTGCAGAATCGTAATAGAATCCAATAACCGGGGTAATATTACACTGTAAAGCACTTTGAGCAGTTACTAACTGGAAAGGCACCATATGTAGATCATTATTATTATTATTATTAGAAAGAATTATTTTTTTGTAATTCCATATCATCTCCTAGTTCAATTTCTTTCAAAATCCATTCATAATTCGATTGTAACTTATGCATTGACCCTTATACTTGTGATAGGTTTTGTGAGACACTCCCCTTGTTTTAATCATGCTACTTTGAATTCAAGACTTACATTGTTTGTCTTTGTATCTCATCTTACTACAGATATTCAGGTCGTTACCTGACACTGCCATTCTTCAAATCGAAGAAAGCCTTAACTCACTGAGTGCCGTCGTCGAGTGCCAACAACCCATCTTAGATCTGTACAAGTTTGTCGGGAGAATGACATTATACCAAAACACCAATGTGCCTAATCAAAGTACTCATACTCAAAAGTAAGTTTCATTTATGACAGGTTGGTTTTGTTGGCAATTTAAAAAAAAAAAATGTTTTGTTTGTGGGATCTTTATTTGCTTCAGTAGATTTTAGTGCTGCAAATTTCTTGCATTTCTTTGTTTTTTAACCAGAGCACTTTTTTAGTTTCCCAGATCTCATTTGCTTACTGCTCCTGTGTATTCTATCTCTGGCTTCCTGCCAGGTTACCATACATTTTGAACACTTGCCAAATGACTATTACATTTTTAAAAGGCAAATTAATCCATTTGTTGCCAAGAAGGTTAAAAGGGGAAAAAAATTGAAATATTTGGCTTAAAATTTGGCACTAAAATTGTAGTGTTGCTTGAACATGTATCTAGGAAATCGTATTCTCAGAAATTGTATTTTAGTGATTGAAATGTTGCAGAATATTAAATTGATTGTTAATACAATTTATTGTTTCACTTCAGGCCTTTAACTGCAGAAAATGTCTTATTACGTGGATGTCGCCTTAAAAATACAGAATATATTTATGGTGAGTGTATTCTCTAGTTATTTGCGCAACAAACATGCATCATTTTGGTGACAGATATAAGTAATCGCTTTAGTATTTTTTAATATTACCCGCACATGTATGTGGCAGACTACTTCATTGTCATATTGTTGATGTAATTAGTATGAAAGAACAAATTAAAAGTATTACATCTATTGTGTTTCGTGTACAATATAATGTATCTATTCCAGAGTGAATAATATTATTACCTTTCACAGGATGAAATGATAGGAATAAGAAATACATCTAAGTGCAATATGCTTGGTAGCTAGATTGATGGACCCTACTTATTCAGAGCTTATGCCATCACATCACTGTCTTCTGTTTTTTGTTAATAAGAAAATGGTTCAGTAAAATGCTCCATATTTTTTTTTCTCACAGGTTGTGCAGTATACACTGGAGAAGAAACAAAGATGGCCTTAAACTCCAAAACCAAAGGACAAAAATTCTCCTGTATAGAAACGTGAGTATGCTTCAAATATTGAGTATAAAATCGATGAAGTGATGTAAAATAATAATAATGATAATAATTTAGGTCTTATTTACCCAGGGTAGCCACTAAGCCATATCAGTATTAATACTGCTCTTCCTGAGAGCCTTGCAATTATTATTACTCCAGCATTGCCAGTTACCCATTCAATAATACACCTGGGTCGACAGGGACAAATTTGGGCAAAACACCTTGTCCAACATGTAAGCACCGGGAAAGGATGAAACCCGGTACCTTTTGTGTGAGAGTCGAGATTCTTCGTCAATATACATGTGCATGGAATATATTTCCTAATATTTCCAGGGTTTTTGGCCCTCAATTGATCAACATGGTTCACAGATATTGTGGTCACTTACAAAAACATTGTGTCATTACAAAACATACAAAAGTATAGTCAATAGTAAATGTAAAACTACTTGTTTCAAACAAAGTGCAATACGATATTTTATTGATCTTCTTAATAATCGTTAATTTTTTTTTTTAAAGCTTTGTTTTAAACTTATTATCTATTATTATTTTGTATACTTTTTTTTTCTTTATCATTTTTTTCTTTATCATATTTATCTTACAGGTGTATATAAAATATATTGTATTTTATATGTTTTAGTATCTCTTTTTAATCAGGCCAGCATTTTAACTTCCATATTAATATATGTTGATATTTTCAATGAATTTTGTCAATAGTAAATTCTTTTATGTACATATACATGTATGTATTTTATATTTGTATCGTTTTACCATTGTGATCACGTACATTTCAGCCTTTCAATCGCAGCATGTGCATCTTCTTTGTATTTTGTATATATTCAAAATAAAAATGGAATTGAATCAAATCACTTTCCTGTGATTTTATTTCTCTGTATCTTTGTGTCTTTTTCTTCTGCAGAGTGATGAACTACTATCTTCTATTCATGTTAGGAGTATTAGTGTTTGAGGTCTCAATATGTACGGGGCTCAAATACTTCTACAACGCGCGGGAGTATGTCCCGTTCTCTTGGTACTTCTATGAAGTGGCCAAAGCCGACTACGAGATCTCGGTAAGGTTACACATGATGGAATTTTACCTTCCAAAATACATGTACAGTGAAACCTGTCTATAAAGACCACTCAAGGGAGACAAGAAAAGTGGTCTTTATGAGCAGGTGGTCTTTCTGTGCAGGTTCCTTTAATACATGTTTCAATGAGAAACACTTTTCAAGGGGAACAAAAGTTATGGTCTTTATAGACAGGTGGTCTTTCTATACAGGTGGTCGCTAAAGCAGGTTTGTATGTGTAATGTTTAAAGAGGGAGTTGGGTGCTGGTCTTGGGGTAACATTGTGAAAGCAAGTGTTTCAAAGCAATGTGGAAAGGTTGATCATGTCTACATAAGGATTGGTGTATACTGTGAGGTTTTGGAACCGTCAAAATGATAAGTAAGGGACCCAGTCTCGCTGAAAAGCACATGCACTGCACACAAATGTGGCATGAATATTCGGCCCAAACACTTCAGCTATATCTTGTCATGTTTCAAGTATGAGGGCATTTGAAGAGCAATCCTTTTCATGTGACATTTCTATTATAATGTTCTTCCAAACTGACATAAAAGGAATGAGAAAGCTCACCAATTATTTTTCACCTTTCCCAGAACTCGACCTCTTTTATAGTGCTTAGCCATTTTTGTTGTCCATGATAATCAAGAAATCAATTTTCAATGTACAGTCACTCCTGAATAAAGACCTCTCAGTGGAAACCAGAAAAGCAGCCTTTATAAGCAGGTGGTTTTTATGTACAGGTTTGTATTGTTCAGTGGAAATTAGATATGGTCAGGTGGAGGGAGGATCATGTAGTTTGCCGTTATGTTATTTTGTGAGTTATTTTAGTGCTTTGTAGGAACTGTATTACATGTAATACAGCTGATATATATTTTTTGCCGTTTCATTACTTTTGTATCTATTTAAATAATTTTGAGAAGTTTGGGTTGATTGCTTCTTTATTATTCCTAACAGTAATATTCTCCATTTTCTCTGCCCTTTTTCATTTTTCTTTGAACAGTTTTTAGGCGTAATGGAGGACTTTCTATCCTTCCTTGTGCTCTACAACTACATCATTCCAATCTCATTGTATGTGACTATTGGTGAGTATCTTCCCAGTGTAAGAAGAAATAAGGAGAATTAGAAAAGGAGAAAAGAAGAGGAGTTAGATCAGGAAAAAGGATGGAGAATTAGATAAGGAGAAAAGAAGGAGAATTAGAAAAGAAGAAGAGTTAGATAAGAAAAGTATGGAGAATTAGATAAGGAGAAAAGAAGGAGAAGTAGAAAAGCAGAAAAGAAGAGTTAGATAAGGAAAAAGGATGGAGATTTAGATAAGGAAAAAGGATGGAGAATTAGATAAGGAGAAAAGAAGGAAAATGAAAGATGGTTCGAAAGGATTGAAAATGAAGAAGAAACCAACATGAATTCTTTGTTGCTATGTTCGGCAAGCTTTCAGGTTGTCAAGAACAACCTTTGTTTGAAAGGTATGCATAAAATTTGCATACATTACCAAAGCGGTCTATTGGTACAGAACTGAGCAAAAGGAGATCTACAGTGTATTTACCCATATAACATGATCAGCAGTAGATATGAACATAGTACATTTTACACACAATACACGTACATATATGTGTTCAGATTTTAGAGTTGCATAATAACCATTTTTTTTGCTGTTTGTGTCTCCTTCACAGAAATGCAAAAGTTTGTTGGGTCGATTTTCATAGGTTTTGACCTAGAGATGTATGATGAGGTAAGTAAGGAAAACAATATACATTTCATTTTGTTTCGTTTATTCATTCATTCATTTCAGATAAAAATATGTACATACAATGAATACAATGCATACAAAATCATTTACATCATAATCTTATAAATAAATGAAATTTAGCCTTTGCTAGAAATTAATATTGAATGAACATAGAACTTGAAAAAAGTCCAGAGGCCTAGTGAGAATAAGTTCTCTAAAACATAAGAAGACATGTTATAGGCACATTGAAAAAGTTAAAGTATACATAAAACAACACACACATCAAAACACATGATAGAAGACGGTGAAAAGATCAAATGATTAATATTTAAGCATGTACATGTAACATGTAAAATTTAAAGTAACACATAAAACAACACACACATCAAAAATCATGATAGAAGACTGAAAAGATCAAATAATGAATATTTAAACATGTACATGTAACATCAGTATATATTTTGTTACTTTCTCACAGAGAGAGCAAGAGGGAGTGAAAAATAAGGAGATTGTCAAAACCCCAAAGAGAGAAAGAGGGGGGGGAGGAGGCAAAGAGGAAACAAAGGAAGAATTTTTAAAAAGGAGACTTAACCCTAAAAAGGCTGGGATATTTTGGCTATGCCACAGCTGGGGGGGATGGGGGTGGGGGTGAATCCCCCCCCCCTTGAGATCTCGACCGTCAACCGCGACTGAAAATCGGCACGCATGTCGTCCACAACGTAATCTACAAAACTGTACAGTTAAATGCCCCCCAAAATTTCCCATTAATTATGCAAATTTATGCATGAAATCAAAATTTTGCTCTAAATCATTAAATAAAGCTCAAAGAGTCTAGACACTCTTTCCAGTATTCTTAGCACATATACTTGAAAAAAATTCGGTATCAAAATTGATTTCTTTATGTATTTTATTGTATTTAAAATTTCTTATGTATTTCTTTTTACCTTTTGTTTTTATTGTTTTTTTGATGAAATTTGTCACGGACACTTTCGCGAACATAAACAGCATAAAATAAATTAAATAAATTTTAATCAGCAAATGTAAAAATATTCAGAGATTTCTAAATTTTGGCTGAAAACACTTTTTGTATTGAATTTATACATGAAATCACGTTTTTGAGCAATTTTTGGTCTGACGAAATGTTGACTAACTTCGCAACCGCATGCCAGGACATCGCAAATTTGGTCTTAAAAGATGCGTGAGAGTCGAAAGAAAAATGTCATGAAACGCTGCGGTGACTGCTTTGCGCGTTGCGGACATATCGCGAGAAATGTCTTTTAGGGTTAAGAAAGAGAGAAATATCAGGATAAGAAGAGAGAGGGAGAGAGAGAATTGGAGAAATATCAGGATAACAAGAGACAGGGAGAGAGAGAGAGAGAGGGGGCAGAGAGGAAACGAAGGAAGAATTTTTAGAAAGGAGTAAGAAAGAGAGAAATATCAGGATAACAAAGAGGGAGAGAGAATGGGAGAAAATAGAGAGAGATTGGTGCTTAAAGAACTTAAGTCAAAATGTGAGGAGGAAAGAAAATTCTCTCAACCCAATCGAACGAACAAACGAATCAACCTATATGTTTTGATTACCTCCTTCATCTTTGTCACCACGGCAACAGAAAACCAACGAGCGTGCCGTAGCCAACACTTCTGACCTGAACGAGGAGCTGGGTCAGGTGGAGTACATGTTCACCGACAAGACGGGTACTCTGACTGAGAACGAGATGAAGTTCAGGCAATGCTCCATCAACGGTGTCAAGTACACGGAGGTCAACGGTCAACTAGAGCCGCTGGAGGATGAAGGGGATGAAGTACGTCGGGAATCTATCAGTTATTCTCTTGTTCCTGAGATTTGTTTTGTTTTTTGTTTTTTTTTTTGTAATGTGAAAATGTAGTTTTTTGCAACATTTGTGAAAATAAGTGTTTGTAAACAGTTTGATGGTTATTGCTAACTGAAAGCTAAATCATGATTTTATAAATGTTATGATTGCCAAATTTTATCATTGAATCATAGAACTTAGAAATGGGTTCATGCATTGTGAAGTTACATGAAACAATGTTGTGTAAAGACAAAATAATGTTTAACAAAAGTCAATGTGGCCGAAAACTTGACTCATTACTTGAAAACATTTTTATAACCTTTGTGGTACAGTAAGGTTTAAAGCTTTATTTACCCAACAGAAAATAATTCGAAGGGAAGAAATTTATTTATTTGCTGACGGATACATGTATTTTATTTTGTTTTACGCATTATGTACAAATGGGCATCACACGATAATTGATCCTAGTAGTAGTAATGATTCAGTGGAATTTTCTTGCATTGAATTTTTTTTTAATAGGATGACAAAGAGCAGTTCTTACTGGCCATGGCCCTATGTCATACTGTCCATGTACATAAAGAACCAGCCTCGTCCAACAGAGTAATGAACGGTAATGTCGGTGAGACGTCCATGCTACAGTACGAAGCATCCTCACCGGACGAGAAGGCTCTCGTTGAAGCCGCAAGCCAGTAAGTCTGATACCTCCCTTCCCTAATCTATCTATGGAGATGTCATTTCCATTTATCGTCCATTTTTCCTACATACTGTGGTTTTATAAATTCTCTTCATAGCCATATTCTGTTCATTCCAAAATATATCAACCACATTAACAATGTTCGATAGTCAGATCTGCTGCTTGTGGTTTGTCCCAAGTTTTCTGTACATGTAGTTTAAAGCAGGATTAAGGAATGGCCAGACTAAAAAAAACATCAGGCATGATTGTATAACACAAAATAAAAAATTTGAAGTAAACGTAAACTTAGATATAGATACAATTAATTCATGAAAGGTTTTGATGAAGCTAGGGTTAGATATTGTTAGAGCAATGGAAGATAATGTGAGAAACATGAGCCACAGGACTATTGAAGGTTTACCAAGATTCATGGTGTGTTCCCCCAAATCACTTCAGCTCCTTTTTTTCTCACCTTGTTTAATGTTTTCCTGTATGTCTGTACATTTGTGTTTATGCTTGTCTTGTTTATCTAGTGATATATCTGACTTAGCTCCTCTCTTATACCATTAGGTATGGTACAACATTCCTGGGAGGTACCCAAGAATACCTGAATGTCAAGCACAAAGGTCAGACGCTACGCTACCAGATTCTCAACGTCCTGGAGTTTGACCCGACCCGGAAGTGCATGAGCATCATTCTCAAAACACCTACAGGTATTGAATCATATTCATTTGTTTTAGTTTGGAAAAGCATAGAGAATAAGATCGTATCAATCTAAGCCATTCTTGAGTTTGTTTAGCTCTTTGTGGTAATTCCACTCTGTTTATTCCTACAGTCTCTCCTTGAAAGTACTTCATATGTTTACTCTATTCATGGTCAAGTGGGAATATAATTGTTACATGTTATTGTAGTATAGAGCAGGGATGTCTTCAGTTGAATTGTGAGAGTTGACAGCCTACGTACATTTGTACATTGGTTGTTGAAGTAAAATGTTTTGTAAATTGGGTGCATATGAATTGGATATCCTATCACTGAGAAAATAAAGGAATCAACATGATATATTCATTACAAGGATTGACATTTCAAAAAAGCTTTATTGCAGTTGTAACAATTGCTCTGGTAGATAAAAGAACATCCCTTCATTGCTATTATGTAAAATAAGTAGAACAGGTGAATATGCATGTGACATGCATGTGACACCTGTTCTACATATTTTTACATAATAGCAATCAAGGGATGTTCTTTTATCTACCAGAGCAATTGTGGAAGGTACAATGGAGGAGCTGTATATTTTGTCCGCTTCTTTGATCGCCATGTTCATAGTGATATTCTCCTGATGTGGGAAGTACGTTTTCGATTCATGACCCAAATATGTATATGTATATATGTATATTTCAAGTTCTCTAAAGAGACCAAGATTAACTTGGAATACATATCATTGTTTGCGTTTCATTTTCATCACCTTATGCTTAACTCCAACATTGTTTTTAGCTGAATTCCAATGTTTATAAGCCTTGCAAATACAAGTATAGAAGACTCACAAACGGTCCCAAATCTTATTTCATACATGTACCAAATGTGAGATTGCTATTGCAATTTTTTTCTTACTTCCTAACATAATGTAAAACCTGAAGCTTTGGCGACATAAAACATTCAAGAATTATCAATGACAGCCAATATTTTCTGCAAGAAACTTTCCCAAATTGCAATCATATGTTGTTTAAATTGTGGTTTAATTATTTTGCGGCATGAAACTCTCACGAATCTCGACCCCTCGCGAAATTCGCACAAGTTCCATGAACGCAAAATTACTGGTTTTACGGTA
Source organism: Heliocidaris erythrogramma (assembly GCA_025617745.1). NCBI lineage: Eukaryota > Metazoa > Echinodermata > Echinoidea > Camarodonta > Echinometridae > Heliocidaris > Heliocidaris erythrogramma. Next base: position 31,199,847 of record CM046871.1, on the reverse strand, counting down.
CTCGCATTCTTTCCTACAATGCAATGTATCCATGTTTACTTACTTGTGTGTTTAAATCTGGAAAAAAAAAGGAGAAAACCTGCTCCTGTGTAAAGGTGCCGAGTCATCTATCTTGAGAAAGAGTATCAGCGGGAAGAAGAGTGAGACCGATCAACATGTCAGCGACTATGCTATGGTGAGAGGAAAAGTAGATTTTGGATATACCCTAGGCCTGAGATGTTGATAAAGTTATAAGCTAAAGTGTACCAATCACCTGAAAAAAATTTGTGTAGAGCGAGAATGATAAAAAGAAAAACCAACCTCAAAACACTTTACCTGGCTTTGTAAGGGTTAACGGTAAGGAGTATGAAGAAAAGAAAACAAGGAAAACTTAAAACCCCCTTGCGCGGAACCCAACACTGAGTTAGGTTCCTTAGGCCCTTATTCTATACGAGCGCGTACGGGTGCGTCGACTGGTCTCCTCACAAGTAGCTGTATTGTTTATTTGGAGTGTATTTCAAATTTTTTATATCTCTTAAAAGAGAAAACAGTAAAAGTTCATATTTTTAATATAGTATATGGACAGAGAACCCCTAAAATAAAGAGCAAAATTTTTTTTTGATGAATGGTACACTTTAAAGCTAAAGTTAGAAGTTAAAGTTAAACTTAGAGTTTGGCTTTTATTGGGTGTTAGGTTAGATGCACGATATTTTGTTAGGGCCAGTGCAGGAGGTAAGACGAAATATTATTAGTGTTAGAAATTGATTACAGAGAAATGATAAATGGAGCATGATTATGTCATTCAGGTGACGCAACATTTGCCCTGGGTTTTAATTTGTCAAGGATGTACATGAAGGGAGAGGGTTCTAATTGCTGGTAGGTTTTAGGTTTGGTGTAGGGTCAAGTTCAGGGTCAGGGTTAGGGTTAGATGCAGAGGCCCATATCCTGAACTCTGGTTTAACTTAAACCGCGGTCTAAGTGTGGTTTAGACCCAGTCTAAACCTGCCCTTTAAACCAGAGTTTAAAAAACAATCGCATTCTGAACTCCGGTTTAACTTAACCCTAAAAAGGCCAGGTCATTTTGGCGGTCTCTCAGTCGGATTTTGGCCATGGAGTGATGAAAATTTCTGCAACTTGGCTTTCAGATAGAGTACATGTACATGTATCTTATAAAGCATAACCCTTTAAAGTTTCATATCTATATCTCAAATGTTTTTTTAGTTATTGCTAATTGATTATTTTCATGTTCGCGAATTGAAAATGCTGCATTGTGTACAATACACATGGAGAAATTATCATTTTGTAGCGGGACGATTTTTGATGCTGCGCTGTACACGTTGGTTAAAGATTTATAAATTTTGCATGAAAGGATGTGTAAGACGTTAGGCAATAAATTCCTGAAAGCTTGTGGCGCAAAAAAAAATTATCCTGAAATATATCGCAGCAATCGTCCAGGGGGGGGTGGATTCCACACCCCCCCCCCTGCCCAGTCTAGTATGGTTTAACTTTGTACAGAAATGTAGACTGGACTTGCGGTTTAAGTAAGTTTTAATTAAAGCTCTGATTTAACTTCGACTGAAGTTTAAGTTAAACCGGAGTTCAGAATACAGGCCAGAATGTTTAGTCTGGGGCTTATGTTACAAATTTGGTTAGTATACACAAAGAATATTGACCGTGGTGCAATTGTCGCCGGAGCATATGTCGTAAAACGCTGTACCATGTTGCCGTGAAAGCTTAACAAATGATTGACTCCTTTGTTTTCAGGAGGGCCTAAGGACGCTGTGCTTCGGACAGAGGAAACTAAGTGATCATACCTATGCAATGATGGAAGAAAAATTGAGATTAGCCGCTACAGCTCTAGACGACAGGGAGGAGAAGGTAAAAAAACGTGCATGGAATTTGTAAGAAATTACAAGGAAGCCTGTGTATAAAGACTACACAATGGAAACGAAAATTGGGGTCTTTATTAGTCAGTGGTCTTTAGGTACAGGTTACTGAAGTACAGATTTCAGTTTGAAACATTTTTCAAGGAAAACAAAAAAAGATATTGACAGGTGGTCTTTCTACACAGATGGTTTCTAAAGCAGGTATCACTGTACAATTAATACCATCTTTCCAGATATTAGGAAATCATTTGACATTAGGTAAGTGTATAATAGAAATAAAATGATAGGTTACATCTCTCATATCGTGTGTCATACATTTTTTTGTCTTGTACGCCATGGCGTGGACAATAGTCCTGTTAGTATTGCAATCGCTCATTAAATTTTCAACTAAAACTTACTTAGAGCTCCAAGCTTGTGAGTAAAACCATATCCACACTGTGCATCTACAATATGGAGCTTGAGCTCTGGGGAGCGTTTCATCAAGTGTTTTGTCAGTGATTTTTACCGTCAACTGTTATAAGCTACTGAAATCCTTGCATATGATTGGCTAAGAGCAAATTTGTCGGTAAAAATCACTGACAAAACACTTGATGAAACACTCCCCAAGTTTTCATTGTTGGCCCAAAATTTGTTAAAAGCGATATAATTTTGGGTATTTAACACTGCATTATCTCTCCACAGAAGTAATATTTGGAGCTGATACTTTGAATAAAGGATATTCCAAATATACAGAGTGCAAACAACAACAAAAATTGCTGTTAATTGATTCCTTTTAATACTGATTGTTTCCATGATTCAATACAGCTCTCTGAAGCATATGACATGATAGAACAAGAACTTCATCTGATTGGAGCTACTGGTGTAGAGGATCGCTTGCAGGATCAGGTGGCTGAGACTATGGAAGCTCTCCGGGAAGCAGGGATTAAGGTAATCCACTTTAAATCCAATCTTAATCATATGAAGTTCAGGTTCAAGTTTTATTTCCACATTTCATTAAAAAAGATAACAGCAACAAAATATTGTTAACCGTCATGCAATTGCCGATAAGAAAAAAACATGAATATACAGGATATTAGAAGGAAAATGCGGAGGGGAACCAATGGGTGGTTTGCCTTTCAAGGCAGAACCCCATCAGCTCACAAATGATTAGATTTCTGCAAAACTTCCAAATTGATGTTTTTATAATGAGCACATCAATATATTTGCAGTGATTGGAGCAGAATGAAACCAGAGTCTCCATGCTAAGTATAATAAATTCAACTCTAATTGAGCAATGTCACTGTTGCTGATAAAGAATGAATAATGGAGCTTGATATTAAAGCTTATTCTTTAATTAATATTAATAATCAAGCAATTTCAGAATTAATTGTGTCAAACTCTGCACAGTATTGATGGTATTCAGGTGGCTTAGCATTTATCAATTGAATATTTGGCAAGTAAGCCCAAGAGGAATAGAAGGAAATAGTTTATGGGTTGGTTTGTAATGACACCATCATAATTGAAAAAAAAAAAAAAAATCTTCCTCTTTGGACATCCCTTATAGATCTGGGTACTGACTGGAGACAAGCAAGAGACAGCGGTCAACATCAGTCATTCCTGTGGTCACTTTAAAGATGGAGTGGTCGAGCTCTTACTGGTCAAGCAGCATGTAGAGACAACATGTGTCCAGACCCTAAGAAGGCTTGCAGAACAGTAAGTATTTGGACTTCATTAAAGCTTTCATTGTAACGACTTGAAAATAATATAATCCCTATTAGCAATTAGAAACAAAGAAGTAAATTAATATACATATATACAAACTAAGAATAATTAGGTTGAAGAAAATTTTTTGAAAACCCACAACATAACCAAGATAAAAGCAAAAACAAAAACCAATAAAAAAAGAATAGAAACGATTTAACAGTGAAATTAACTTATCGTTGAATATTGAATGTGCAATGTAATTTGAAAAGTGAATGAATTTTCAAACCATATACATGTATATTGTAAGATTTAAATAGGAAACGAAAGACGATTGCACAGGAAATGAGGAGTAGAATAAACGGAAGAAGTTCAAAGTTTAACTCATGGAAAATACCGGTGAAAAATTGGACAGAGTTTAGGATAACATGGAAGTTTTCATTTCTTGTCGTCGTAAACCAAATGATGTAGTTATGCCTTCTCAAACCTTTCCTTACAACCATCTTACAGAATGAGGCTAGATCCTCGGAAACGGTACGCCCTGGTGGTGGACGGCCCCAGTCTGGCCCTGACCATGAAACACTACCAGATGGAGTTCAGGGATCTGTGTCTCAATTGTGAAGCTGTGCTATGCTGCAGGATGTCTCCCTTTCAGAAAGCACAGGTATGAAACTGGTTAGGCCATCTAGGCATTGTTCTCATATGATGTTTATGCTGATAATACTAAGCAAGAAAGTACTTTGATTGTAATTATTCCTATCAGTTCATTTGGACGATGATTTGTCTATATTACATGGACAAATTATTACTGACTTGTATTGGATAAACTAACATGTTATGATGAATATATTTTTACATTGAATAAATTTTGAGATTTTTGAGGACTTAATGAGTTGTCATAAATGATGATAATAATAAAAAAAAACATTCTTGTATAGCGCATATCACATTGATATAACATTCCTATGCGCTTCCAAAGGGTTTTGGATATTATTACCCTGGCTTTAGCTCCGGCAAGCCGTAATCAGCGCACAGTGTACAGCCCTGGAAAAAATTATTAGACCAAGCTTCTGAAATAAAGGTACATGTACTATAATATGCATTCAAACTAATGAAAATGATTTGTCTTTGTATTTCATTGAATGAATACCAAATTCCAGCAATTGTACCTTGATTTTATGATATTTTATTTCCTTCTTACCACAAATTTAACACTTTCAGTAACCATTCTTGGTCTAATAATTTTTTCCATGGCTGTATTTCAAGGAATAAATCCTGCCAGGTACCCATTTACTACACCTGGGTGGAGAATGGCAAATGTGGATTAATGTCTTGCCAAAAGACGCTAGTGCAACCCTTGGATTGAGAGTCAAGTGAATGAACCATTATACCATGACACCTCCAAGAGGAGTACCAAAATAGATTTTGCATGTTGAAAAATGATTACTTGGTATCAAACTGTCAGTTTTGAGCTTGAAAGCTGCAAAACACTGTTGAATTTTGCTCTCAATAATCAGCTAATTTTTCAAGAGTAATAGGGTACTTTCTGTAATGCCTTAAGACCTGAATTTTAACCAAGGCTATGTGTAGTCAGCAGCATTCAAAATGGATTTCTGAATGAACCCTCATATTGATAAAAATGAGCTTTGAGCGGTATAATCACAGGAGTCTACCTGCTCTTTTTTTAAGAAGAAAGTCAACTTTACGCTTTGGGATTGAAACAAGATTAAATTTACATGGTTTTGTCCTTCCCTAGGTTGTGAAGCTAGTGAAAGAATCTCCCAGCAAACCCTCCACCATGGCTATTGGTGATGGTGCCAATGATGTCAGTATGATCCAAGAAGCTCATCTTGGGTTGGGTAAGTATCAAGTGCTGCTTGCTGCTGCTGATGATGATGCTATGATGATGGAGATGGTGGCAGTGGTGATGGTGGTGATGGTGATGGTGATGACGGTGATGGTGATGATGATGATGATGAAGATGAAGATGATGATGGTGATGGTGATTGTGATGATGATGGTGATGCTATGATGATGGAGATGGTGGCAGTGGTGATGGTGGTGATGGTGATGGTGATGACGGTGATGGTGATGATGATGATGATGATGAAGATGAAGATGATGATGGTGATGGTGATTGTGATGATGATGGTGATGAAGATGATGATAGTGTTGGAGGTAGTGATAAAGATGATAAAAATTGTGATTTTAATGCTAATGGTGATAGAGGTGGTCCTCGTTATGATGATGATGGAGTTAGATGCTTATTGGTGGTAATGATGACAATGTTACTAATAGTGAGAATGGATAGTATCAACAATAACTGGAAGAAATCTGTACTACATTTGTCTTTAATTTTACCAACTGAGGCCAGCTAGATTACCAGTTTCACCCTTACTATAATCAATTTGAACATGTCCTTTTCTTAATAGGAATCATGGGTAAGGAAGGCCGCCAAGCGGTACGCTGCAGCGACTACGCCTTCTCCCGTTTCAAGTTTCTCCTCCGAATTCTACTTGTTCATGGCCAATGGTATTACCATAGAATAGGAATCACTGTCCAGTACTTCTTCTACAAAGTGAGTACCTCTCAAAATAAAGGTGATCCAAGGTGCATGTAGTTTTAAGTATCATTTATTAAATATCAATGCATCATGTAAACTTTCTCCTTGTATGACAATGAATAACTCTGAAAGACACAGTTTGTACTACATGTCAAGAAAGTCAATATTATGGCACTGTACATGTACTTGTACATGTAACTTGTTGAAGCATTTACATGTAGTTAAGTAGTATAATTATGCTTATCATGGATGTTGAACTTATAAAAATGCCTTTTATTTTGAATATTCATGAAATTTGGTTGTAAAGTTGCTACATGTCTTTGGACAAGCTACTGTGATTCACAATAACGTATATCCGTAAAGTTACTCATGATCTGCTGGTTTCTTGTAGGGAGTTACATTTGATGATCCATGTACATGATGTCCAATTGTGTAACTCCTTGAAACTCCTTATGCATTCAGGCCCTTTGATGCACGTAATTATCATATCTTTGTCTTTTATCTTGACAGAACTTTGCCTTCATCACTGCCCAGTTCTACTTTGCCTTCTTCTCTGAGATGTCACAACAGGTAAACTACAAGCAGTTTTAGAAAACTACTTACTGCAAACATTCTCTGTCTCCTCCTCATACTTCCCTGTGCATTGTCATCTGCATCAGTCCAAAATTCCAACTTTTTAAATTCTCTGTTATGGTTCTGATGTAGTAAAAAACTTAGTAATTTCTTATTTTCTTTTCCACAGAATGAAAAAGCTCTTGGAAATGTCATCCCTCGGGTTTGAGATTGTACTTGAAATGCTTGTAAAACTAAACTTCATGTACATGTTTTACATGTAATGCTAAACATTAAATCACTTGAATTGACTATATGTACTGATATCATTTTAGGCAGGGCCAGAGACAGACATGAAGCCAAAAGTAAATTAATGTCACTGTGTTATTACTGTACATACATGCCATAATTTGGATGATTTGTGAAATTATTCTGTTTTTATTACAGTTAAATCTGTGTTTAGGAGTACTTCTTAATAAAGGCCACCAGTCCATACTGAACATTTCCCTTTAATTTCAGGAGAAGTTGATTGTTTATCTGATTTCAGACTTCCGCCTGTCTATTCCTCTGCTTTTTGTTTAAATTCAAACCAACTTATCAATGTTGGATTGTCCTTTTAAAACAAGTTAAAGTTATTCTTCATTTCAAATTCTTTCCAGCCTATGTTTGACAGCATGTACCTGACGCTGTATAACATCACCTTCTGTGCGTTACCCATCTTACTGTTTGGAATCTTTGAACAACATCTTCCTGCAGAGACGCTTCTTAAGAATCCTAAGCTCTATAAGGACAACCAACGGAATGCATACTTCAAAATGTGGAAGAATTGCTACTGGGTCATATTAGGTGGGTAGTGTTGAGAGGCGCTTGTTATCATGGAGATCTCACTCACTGTTGCTTTTGCACTTAGGTTAAGGTTAGGTTCAGGGCTGAGGTTAGGTTCTGGCCAATTAGAGCTAGGTTTAGGGATAGGGTTAAGTTCTTGGTTCGGCTAGGTTTGGACTAGGGATAGATATTGGTTAGGTTCAGTGCTAGGGTTAGGTTCTTTGTTAGGGCTAGGTTAAGGGCTCTAATGAGCTTCAGGAATGGTTTAGATTCAGGGTTAGGGTTATGGTAAGGTTTAGGGTTATGGTTGGAAGTGTGTGTAGATAGATAGATAGATAGATAGATAAATTTTATTTTCACACGGTAAAAAACCCAAACAGATACAAAGTCTGAATTACATTGGGGCCGTGCCATAAACTAATATACAAACTAAAGGCACCCAAAATTAAAATACATAAATCACATCGGAAACATATTATACGAGTCAAGATAACAAATAAAACTGGGTCAAATGTATACAAAATAATTAAAATTAATACAAACATACGCATAGTTAAAGAAATTCTTTATTTCTTATACATTCTTATAATTACTAAATTACATGCTTCCAGCACACAATACCATGTTTTGTTTATTTTTAAGTTGCATTTTTTAAAAAGAGGCGCGATGGCTCTCAGTGGTAGAGTAGTGGTCTTGTAACTGGGAGGACCCAGGTTCAAAACCAAGTGGATGCACTAGTGACCTTTGGTAAGGCATTAAACTTCATTACCAAGTCCCTCAGAGAGGACTTAAAGCCGTCGGTCCCATGGTTGTTTGCTTACAAGCATACACATGCTTTCTTAGCAGTCAGGTAAAATAAACCATCAAACCATCATTTCACGCTAATAGAATTCAAATTTCTTTAACATATGGATAATAAATGTTGAATTTTGAATCTATATTTCAGGTATCTACCAGTCCATTGTGTTCTTCTTTGGAGCCATGCTTCTTCTCAAAGATGATGTCTCCCTTATGCAGAATATGAAGGTCAGTTCACATGGACCCTGTGTCATGAAGCTTGTCTTGCAATACAACTGACACATTTTCAGTGACAAATCTTCTCACATCCAATCAAATGTATTGATATCAGTAGCTAACGTGGTTGTTATAACTTGTTTTAAAAACAAATTTCTTAGAGACTGGGCCCTTTTGTGGGTTTGTTTTGTTTGTTTGTTTTAAACCAGTTCATGTAGCTTACATCATTTATTGCCATTTTATACATGTACAGTATGTGTATTATTAAAACAAGTTGTCTGTGAAACTGGGTTCTTTTTTGTTAAAACTCTTAAGATTGTTTCTTTACATTGAACACATTTCCAAGTTTGAAAGTAAGTATTTTGGGGAGCTTACCTTATTTTAAAGGGTTGATAAACTATGGATTGAGTGGTTAGTGTAATTTGATTGCTGTATTGTCTAATGGGTTTAAAAGTGAGTATTTGGTTGAGATTGCTTTTCAAAGGATTGATAATGTATTGATTTGGTGATGAATATGTAGTCTGTTTGTAATTTGTATGATGATGTCGTAGAATGGGATTGTATGTCGGAGAGAGAGGAAGTATGTTGGCCTAAATCTCCTTTTATGGATGTACCTCATTCAATGTGTGACCTGCCTTCATCTGGTGAACTTGGTGCCATCACATGAAAGAATGTGGCTATTTATATATTGAAATATACAATGTAAGTATTGTACCTGATTCGAAATTCCTTATGTTTTTGCAGAGTTATGGCCTATGGTCGTTTGGTACTCTTGTCACAACAGGCTGTGTGCTTGTGGTCAATTTCAAGGTAAGCAACGTTCATATCTTCATTTGATTCAAGTGGTTCATTAAATGCATAAAGAAAATGATGAGTTTTGCTAAAGATGAAAATTATTTGTGAGCTACATGTATCTCTTTCTTTTATTATCATGTCAAAAAAACATAGTAGCAGCATGGCATGACAAGGATTGTTCTTGAAGTGCATGATATGAATAAGTTGTACATTGTATTACAAATTTGGACCTCATTTTGATTCCATGTTTGTATGTAGTCCCATGAACCCATATTTTGTGCAGTGATATTTCCATGTTTGTATCCAAGTAATCTATGTTAGACTGTATGAGACTGACAGGGTTTTTTTTCTTTATTTAATTTCAGCTGTGTATAGAGATATGCAACTGGGATGGCGTTCAGATAGCAGGCATGATTATTCAAATTATCGGCTACCCAGTTCAAGTCGCCCTCTACTCTGGACTACTGTGGTAAGTAAAACATTTATGTGTGGAACACATTAAATAGTAGGGTCTATATGGCAAGAAAATACAGCATAGTGTGCATAATTCACATGAAAATTCCTAAATCAAAACATCATCATTATTAGTATTATAGGCCGATTGCAAGAAGATTCAATGCAAATACGATGTGGTTAGGTAACTAGCTTTACATGATAATTGATCTAATATTGAAATGAAATTTTGAAAATATATCACCTTCATTGATCTGATTTCTTATTTTTCACTTCTTTTTCTCTCTTTTTCCCCTTCTCTTTCTCTCTTTTTCCCCTTCTCTTTGCAGGTATGATATATTTCCAATGTAAGTACTGTTCATTGTCTCTAGAGTAATATCACACAGTATAAATGTATTTTAATATTTATTGAGGGAGAGGCCCTGAAGGGTTGAACCAATTTTGTATTTTGGCCGATTTCCCCCATATCTGCTGGTTTAAAGTAAAACTGCTGTTTGTGAAATGGGCAGGAGTATTGTTATGCAAGTGGCATGAATGTTCAGGCCGAAAAATTTATCTATTTCCTGTCATATTTTAAGTATTAGGTTATTTGAAGAGCAATCCTTTTCAGGGGACATTTCTACTATGATGTTCTTCCAAACTAACATAAAAAGAATGATAAAGCTTACTAATTATATTTCACCTGTATCAGAATTCAACCTTCTCTTTAATGGGATGCATTCACCTTCTGTGTGCAGTGTCTCGCATCATTTTACTGCAAACAAGCAGACATTTAACACGTGCACTATTTTTTTTTTAAACACTCTCTTCTCTCACGCTCTCTCTCTCTCTCTCTCTCTCTCTCTCTCTCTCTCTCTCTCTCTCTCTCTCTCACTCTCACACACCCACACCCCATCCTCCTTCTCTCACTACAGCTCTGTATTCAACACCACTGGTCTTTACTGGGTGTTCTTTGAGGCCCATAACAGCTGGACCGTTTGGTTCTGGATCCTCGGTGTTGTGGTAGCTTGCTTCCTACCCGACTACATCTTCAAGACGGTCTGCTATTACTTCTACCCCAGCAGTGCGGTCGTTGTTAGGGTGAGTATGAAAGGGGTTGTGGAGGACTGTGTGTGGGACTGTGTAGGGTGCCTGTTTGGTGTTGCTTGAGTGATCCGAGGTTATCTCCGGCAACTGTCGCTTCGGGCTGTATGTCATCAAAACTGTAGGGTTACGGTTAGGGTTCCAATTTTATTTTAGCTTAAGGTTTGTCTTAGGGTTAGTTAATACACGCATACTGTTTTGTCAATGTTAAAGTTGGGAATACACATAGTGTGGGACATTGGCCATAGAGCAGTAGTTGTTCCTGGTGTGTGTGTCGCAAAACCATTGCCAGGATGATATTTTAGTGTAATTATAAAGATATGCACTGGTCCCATCGATTCGAAATTCTAGGCATTGAGTAGAAGATCAGGTACAGTGTTGCACAAGTATAAGCTCATCTTGGTATGAACATGAGAAATGCATGAAACCTGTCCATAAAGATCCCTCAAGGGAGTCAAGAAGTCCAGTCTCTATATAAGCGAGTGGTCTTTATGTACAGGTTGGTTCGGTATGGGTTTAAAATGAGGAACATACTCTAAGCATCAATGAAAGATACTCTTCAAGAGAGAAAACTGGAATGTGATATTTCTATACAGGTGATCGCCAAAGCATTTTTCACATTACACTTGATCTGTATAGTCTGCTGAGAGACAGTTTATTTAACACAAAGTTAATGGCCGCCTGGCTTTCTATAGATGCTGTGATTGTGTTCAATTTGCGAATACTAAATTAAATGTATCATTATGGAGCATCGTTTGGGCTGTAATGTTTCTTTGCGTGGAATATACAATTGATTTTGAAATTGCATGTCATCTTTAAAAAAAAAAAACCCAAAGCAATCAGGTAAATATTAACTGACAGGTGCTTGTGATTCAGCGAAAATAAGATCAATGTGTATTGACTGAAAACTGAGAATGTGATCATTCAAAAGTTGCGTGTTTAGTGGTACATACATTGTAAAGTCTTGTTCACACATGATATGGCAAATTGCCGCCCCCCCCCCCCAACAAAAAAAAAGAAATACTAAAATTACTGAAGCAAAATAAATTGCTCTGTTCATTTCTGTTATCTTAATACAACACTGAAATGAGAACAAGTAAGTACATGTAAGCTTAGGAGCCTTTGTTGCGGAAGCAACTTTTTTTCCACCTCATCTTTCATCATTTACACATAAAATATTTATATTTTGACAAAGTGTGTTTTTTTGGGGGGGGGAAGGGGGGAAGGGGGGGAGTTGCCATGTCACGTCTGAACAAGCCATATGAATTCGTCTAAAGGGGTGATTCTTTGTGATGCGTCCAGTACAACATACATGTATACAATAATCCATTCATTTTATCCCCAAATAAAAAAATATATTGATATGAATAATTTTGGTGATACCCAAAGAACCATTCTATTGTCATACACTGTATATCAAGAGATTTTCATTATTGGATCAAAATAAATGATTAAAAAGGCATATTGTACAGGACACTTTTCACAGAATCACCCTAAAGTGAGGATATATTCTTAATCTGTCTGCTAACCACCCCCATTTATCTTCCACAGTTATCTCATCTCATAGTCCGAGTCCTTCAACTGTTTGACAAGCTTAGGGTATCTAACTTCTGTCTTAGAATGTTTTTGCATTTGTGTGACCTCCCCCATCCCCTCCCTTTTGCTCTTAATGCTGCATTCTTGTAAGAAATTAACCCTGATTTTTTTTTTTAAGATGAAGGAGATGAAGGGCCTGCTGTTTTGCAATAATTGCATGGACTTGTTGACTTAGAGATGTAAACAGAACCATGTGTAGGAGAGGAGAAAATGCTATTTGTTTGCCATATGCCTAAGAGTTAATACCCAAGACTGCTATGAGCTTTATATCCATGTACAGTTTTGTCAATTAATAATCCTGCATTTTGATCTGAAATATGCTTTCCCATAAAAACTGCATTCTTGTAAAAAATAAACACCAGAATGGAAGTTTGAATGACGCATGGCCTGCTGTTTTGCGATAACTGCATGAATTTGTATATCACAGAGATATGGATAAAACATTTCTTCTTATGAAGCAGTGGAGAAGATACGTACAGGCAAAAATGATGCAAGATGTGTTCTATTGGCCGAGATTCAATAACTGAGAATATACTATGACATGTAGATTCATATCTATATAAGCAGGTGGCCGCTATAGACAGGTGGCCGCAAGACAGGTTTGACTGTTGATTCCTGTCTTTTTACCTGAAATGCACATGTAACCTTGCTTTATAACGAAGGTTCTTACCTAGCTTGCTTCATGACGTTTTATATCTTGGAACTGCTTGTGTGAGGCATGATAAATGATAAGGCTTTGATCCTTGAAAACTCACTAGTCCAGTAATCATGTATGGTATTATGGATTAGTAACCCTATAATTCCTGTGTAAGCATCAGGAGTCAATGTGAGTTTAAGTGTGTGCATTGAAGCACACTGTGACATACTGTTTGAAGTTCTGTAAAACAGATGTGCTTTGTACTTGACGTGATGTGCATGGTAGCAGCGAATAGCAACTCTTTTTTTTTCGTGTGGTATTTGACAGAATATTATGTGATGTTTGTCAGAGTTGGATGACCTAGAATATAGAGGCGTGATGGGAGGGATCTACATGTATCTCCATGTATAGCAAAAGGTGTCACAGCTTTCATGAAAAGACCTCATGAGGATAAAAAAAAAAAAGATACAAAGAAATGATGGGATATATACAGAGAAATGGAGACTGGATGTAACATTTTGGAAATGGAAATGGTCTACATATTTGGATGAAAAGCTGTAATTATCTTACCAAAGGAACTGTCTTACATATAGTATAACAATTTAATATTTAATAATTCTTGCTTTCGGAAGAGGTAAAATTGAAAAACAGCTTCAAAATATTTTCTGTTTTTCTGTAAGTGCATGGCCACCTCTTATTGATTGAAAGATTTTGTTTATTTCTTGTCAGGCGTTTTTAAGAACAGACCGCCCAGCACATGTACATGTATATAAAGATGAGCAAGGTAAAAAATATATCTCTGACTAACATTTATAGATATTATGAAGGTGAAGGGTTTTCACAATACTATTGCATGTCAGCATGTGGGGAGATGCTATAGCACGTTAACGGTGAAGATGTCGTTAATATTCCTTACAAAAATCTCCTCTCAAAAGATAGGAAAGTGTGCCAGGGACAGGCCAAAACAGATTGATATCAAACGTGATAGACAATAAAGCTGCTAACTTTTTTTATTGCTCTGAAATATTACGGGTAACTGATTATCACAGTTTTAAAAAATGTTATTAATCTGTTTTATTCCCTCAAGAACTTTGTCTACTTGAATTTTTCCTGTCGGCAAACATTTTGATTATCTCCCTTGATTAATTCATATCTACATGCACATGTAAACTAAAATTAGTTATTGAATTATATATTTAGGAATGGTGTATGCATGAGTTTGAAATGATTTTATTTTGCTAAGGATATCGTGGCGCATGATGGGTTCTAGTATCAGCAACAAAGGGTTTCAAATGAAAGAGTGTTTTCGTGTAGCTTAGAAAATGTGATACATAAAGACACATCCAGAAGGCAAAAGGCATTGTTGGTGATATCGGTTAATTTAAAGGTGAAACTTGAGGTACATGTATATAAATGATAGTTTCAGTATTATTTAGCCTTATCAAATCTGAGGTATTTGAACTAGCTCTATGTCCTAATGCAATAGTTCTACCTCTGCCCATTGAAAATTGATCACAGTTCTTGAAATTGGCAAGAATAATATTTTTTTCTTTTAGTGCTACATGCTTCTAATTAGGTGTAATGTCTTTGAAAAAATATACATGGTTAGGTATTTTGTCAAAAAGTATTACAAATTGCCAATTTTGAGAAAAAAACAATGATTTTGAATCTCTCACTGTGTTGCCAATTTAAGGGTTTTAAAGCTTATTCTTGTTTTTAAAATTCCTGGCATCAAACGCAATATGGTCATGCAACGAAAATGGACATAGTGGGTGCAGAAATTGTTGCTCTTTCTACTCATGCATCTAGTATATATTTTAGAGCTCTGAATCAAAAGTTATGAGCCAAACCACAAATTGTGGTCAATTGTCTTGAAAGGGTCAACATCGGACAAAAGAAATTGTATTTTGAAGCTTAATGCCTTAAAGAATTCAATGCCCACATCTCTTCCTCTTCCCCAATCCAACTCTCACCCAGAAGAGTCTCTTAATACACTCAAAGCTTACCCCAACTAATTTCTGATTTTAGAATTGATTAAAGTGGTTTAAAATGAATCCATTGTAAGGAGTGGAAATTTGAACCTCTTGCCCATGCAACTTTTTAGCAGATTTGCAGCCCAGTTTTCTGGAGATGTAGATTAATACATGTACATTCACAGCTACAATGTACCACCATATTCCACCTTAACATACCATACTTTACATATACATGTATGATTCAGCATCATTTTAATTACATTTGTATTGGTAAAAGATTTTTAATTAATGGAAAAATATATAATGATAGAAAAGGAGTGTGTGATTCCATCTTTAATCACAACTTGGGGACTACTGACTAAAACATCTATATTAGCTCACTTGACCTATTATGTGAAATTTTGTGAGAGCTGCTTATCTTTCTTTGTTTAACTGAAAGTCGATGCTGGGGGATATAAATTGGATATGGATATTGTAATAGTGGTAGTGAGTGCACTTATATAATATTTTTTTTTAGATACATCATGCATCTAAACATTTTTTGTTGCTTTTTCCCCCCTCATTTTATTTCCCATGCATCCGCAACATGGCTTATATACACTGGTTTCCATGACGACCAACATCAATGCATGCCTGACGATATATGACATATTTGTCCCATCCCGGCTCCCGCCTGTTTTCTTCACTCAATATCACCCTTCATCTTTATATCTGTCCTTCACATGGAATATGTTTATGCACTTTACCATACCCACTCACATTTGATTTTTCACGATTTGTTCATCGTCTTTTACGTGTATGTCCTAATGCAACTGATTTTGTTCTGAATTATCATATGTAAAAATATCTGAACAACAACTCCTACTTGTTGTGTCACTTGGTATAATTTGTCACTACTGGATGACTTCCTTTTCTTTTCTGTGGTACCAAATCATCATCAATTTGAAATATATCACATGTATTGCACCTATTTTGTGTGGACGTATACAACATAATATGACGAAAACACCAAATGACATGCACCTACATTTGAAATGCTTGAGTTGTTAATTTGGTACCAAATCATCATAAATTTGAAATACATCACACATATTTTGACCCTTATTGTGTGTGGAACATACGCAACATAATATGATGCAAACACCAATTGACATGCACCTACATTTGAAATGCTTGAATTATTGTCAAAACACACTTGAATTTTCATCAAATGCATGCACTGAAATGTGATACTGTGCTCTTTTGCAACACAAACACAATGCAATGAATTACTGTCAACTCCTTTGAAAACTATCAACTTGTCTTTTCTTTTTGTACATCTGCTGACTTTAAATCTCTACCCTGCTCTGTTTTCCTCTTTTTAACAACTCTTGCCTTCAACCTTGCTCCCGATTCCTACCTCTTCCCGCTGCCTCCCCCCTTGCCCTGCCCCCCCCCCCCCCCCCTCTGGCCCATACACCCCTTACTCCTCCAATGGTGGACTTAATGGTGCAAATAAGCAGAGAAATGACGATGCATGCATGCCTTGCATGCGATGGCATCGGCGACACTCTAGTCGACTTGAGAGCAGTTCCGACGCCGAGGTTACACGCAGTAATGCACATCTAGGTACGGGTTACAGTATGTGATTACTTTAGGCAATACTCACTCTCACTTTCTCAGAATCTATTATGGGTTGCCTTGGTTTTTGCTGTTAACTGATTTTAAAAAAGTAGCTGCACCTCTTTTTTTTTTTTAATGCCTTATTGCATGTAACTTAGCAAGATGACTTTTGATATATATCATTACATTCCTGTGTGCAATTATTCATATTTCCTTGTCATTAAAGTTTTGACTTATATGTTTATACAATGTATTTTCAATATTTTCTGTTCTATCCCAACCTTTCTACTCCCTCAGCTGCCCTGTATTTGTGATAGTATTTTCTAAGTTTGTTATTTTATTCTTTGTATCTGTTTTCTTCATTTATATTTTCCCCCTCTCTCTCCCCCCCCCCCCTCTCTCTCTCCCCCCCCCCCCTCTCTCTCCCCCCCCCCCCTCTCTCTCTCCCCCCCCCCCCCCTTCTCTCTCTCTCTCTCTCTCTCTCTCTCCTCTCTCTCTCCTCTCTGTCATCCATTTATCTATTTATCCTAATATGACAGTATCTACCACTGTATCTTCCTTCCTGTCACTCTCTCCCTCTCTCTCTCTCTCTCTCTCCTCTCTCTCTCTCTCTCCTCTCTGTCATCCATTTATCTATTTATCCTAATATGACAGTATCTACCACTGTATCTTCCTTCCTGTCACTCTCTCCCTTTGTCTCTCTCTCTCTCTCTCTCTTTCTTTCTTTCTCTCTCAAAGTCCCCACCTTACTCAGAGTCTATTATCTGTATAAATTCTGTGAAGGTGCACTGGTCCTTCAATTAATTTTTAAAAGATAATTTTTTTTTAATGAATGAAATTCCTTCTCTTAATATTATATGTTATGCTAGTATCATTCTAATCATCTTAATCATTTTAATGCTGTGAACTCTTTTATCAGCGCAGACATTCATGAATGGAATTTGAATCATTTCTAATAATTATCCTTTGTTCATCCAACTGAGATGTAGAAATAGTTCAGGGGAGCGTTTCATCAAGCGTTTTGCCAGTGGTTTTTACTGACAAATTTGCTCTCAGCCAATCAGATGCAAGGATTTCAGTAGCTTATAACAGTTGTCGGTAAATATCACTGACAAAACCCTTGATGAAACGCTCCCCTGTTGTCCTGTTTATGTAATACCTCTTCTTTCAGTATTCAGGTTCAGCGTCTGGGGAGTGTTTCAGCAAGTGTCTTGTCAGTTATTTTTACTGACAAATTTGCTCTCAGCCAATCAGATGCAAGGATTTCAGTAGCTTATGACAGTTTTGTCGGTAAAATCACTGACAAAACCCTTGATGAAACGCTCCCCAGATTATCTTGAATATGTGTAAATACATATATTTATCATTGTTTATTGTATGTAGTTTTATGTTTGTTTTATTCTTCAAATTGAATAATAAGTAAAGAAAGATTTATTAGTTTGGTAAAAAATAAGTTAGAATAAACCATACACATGTACATCTAGGTATGTTGAACTCCTGCACTCTATAAATTAAAGTGTTAACCCGTTGACTACTGAATTCTTTAACTCTCATAGGCTTAATACAGGAGCCACCCGGTTATAGTCTGTGGTTTAAATCACCATTTAAAAATGGCGGAGGAATAATCACTTTTTCAAAATGGTAGGTTAGCAGTTTTAACATGCTGGATGCAACACTATGAAGGCTGAATCCAGCAGGTTAAGAGAGTGAATCTGCCATTTTGAAAAAAAGTGGCCACTCCTCGGCCCTTTTAAATCGTGATTTAGTAACACCTTAGTTTTTAGAGTGTATATATTTAGGAAAATGTATATATGTTTAGTGTGCCTGATTCTGTAGTATTTATTTTAGTGTGTGCTTCTATGTATTAGAGAGTATAGTTTATTAACCTGTAATTGTGTTTTATTTGCTTCCTTGCCTCGCTTCAGTGGTCTCAGGCGTGTTTGAAGATACAGAGTTGTAGACAGTCTTCTCCTATTGCTTCCTGTACATAGAGTATGTAGTGTGCCTGTTTGTTTGTTTAGAAGTAGAAGGACGTTAACACTATTGCGAGTTGAAGGTGACAATCTAAATGATGACTGCAAATCAATTCATCTGGTATGAATGTAAAATCATGCCACTCATTGGAGAAAATGGGAAACCTTTTAAGTGCTATTTGTAAATGTGTCTACATTTCATCTTCATATTGGCAACATGCATACATGTATGTATCCACTTTGGAAAATGACAAATGAATCCAGCAAGAATCTGCAATTTGTAAAGTTAAACAACTATATTTCATATACCGACATATTTAGCGAATCAAAGATGTAAATACTTAATTTTTTTTTCATGAGCAACATTCAAAATAAACCACTTGTGGCAAAAAAAAAGGGACAAAAATGAAATTGTGCTTTTGCTCCTTCATTAGATACAAATAAAAAAAAGAACAGTGAAAAAAGAAAATGCCTGAAATATCGTTGCCTTTTCTGTAAGTGCAAATAAGCATCAGTTTTTAGCATGGCGTGGTCATGATTTTATAGATTGTCACTTTTAGCTGCATTTAAACTTTTCATGTGTGGATTGACCTGAAGTTATGTGTGCATGCATAATTTGCAAAAAATAAAGTTGGTTTTGCATGTATCTAGCACTTTCATTCCCCTAATGCTAATTGGGATGGCAAAAAATCTACTTCTCGCCCAAAGTTTATTCCATATTTTTAATAACATACATATTTAACTTGGAAAACATTGGCCCATTTTTTTAAAATCAGCTTATTAAGTTAAAAATCTGACTTCAAAACATAATCCGTTGAATATAGAAAAGCCAAGCATCAACCCTTAAGTTCCACATCAATTTCTGTTAATATAAACAAAATTAATTTGTGTACGTGTACGTGCAGCTCAGCCGTGCGTTAGTACCTTTGTGCCGTGCGTTAGTACTTTTTTTTGCACGGTCACGTGGTGTTATTTGACCAATCAGGATGGCTACATTCTTGAACCCGTTATATAATTTCTTATATTCAATCCATTCTGAAGTAGCAAGGAAACCTTTCTCTATTTTTCATTGTTTATCCTTTTCCCCCTGATATCTGTTGAGTTGTGTTTTTTTCACCCTTGTAGTTTCTGTATTTATCTATTAAGTATAAGTCGATGGAGTACCAATTCTTCATATTGTGCCTACCATTTGGCTACTTTTACCT
Organism: Heliocidaris erythrogramma; assembly: GCA_025617745.1. Classification (NCBI taxonomy): domain Eukaryota; kingdom Metazoa; phylum Echinodermata; class Echinoidea; order Camarodonta; family Echinometridae; genus Heliocidaris; species Heliocidaris erythrogramma. The sequence goes on along the minus strand of CM046871.1, from coordinate 31,180,028 downwards.
TCAATCTGTGAATATTCAGTGTACGCTGTACATACAATAGCTAGACTATTAATAGACAGAGACATAGACATCTTAAATCGCTACTTATCTGCAAATTGAAGTTGATGAGGGTTTTTTTAAAGAAAAAAAGTGTACACCTGTAACAGTATACATGTGTATTTATAAAATTAATGTAGCAAACTCTTAGAAATTATAACTTGTTTTTGTCTGTCAGTCATTTCTTAACCTTGAAGGTTTTCTCTCTCTTTTTAATACAGAGTTATGAAATACTCCCAAACAGGAGTAATTCCATAACTCGCGGTGGTACAGTTGTTCTGAACTTCTTGGCAGTGTGTACTGTACCTTGCTTGTAAATTAAGGATCATATCATCTGTTTCCATTTACTTTGTGATAGATTTTCTCTTGAGGAATCTTTTCAGGTCATTTGTATGTGTTTGCTTTGTGACCCTTTTTAAAACCCAGTTTTACTCATCTGTAGAGTTTATGAGTGTATCATTTCTAATTTCATACTTCATACTCGCATAATTTAGTGTTATCTGTCACTTTCTCATATTTCAAATTTTGCTCATTTTGATATTCATTGTTTTAAGTGGTTTTGGGGCAGTCTTAATATTCACTGTATTGTTATACACATTTACCTAGATAGTAATATTTCAGACACATCATCTACACCCTACATAGTTTCTAATATATATTTTCTAATATGCATCTATTGGATAATTGAGGTTTGGTTTAATGATTTTAACTCATTGACTTAATATGCATGCCATTTGTATCTTTATGTATTTTTCTCAATATTTTTTTTAGAAGAAGAAATATTACTTGATATGTTGTTTTTAGAATAATAACATACATGTACATAAACAGTATATGTATACATTGTAGAATGTTTTCTTAAAAATTTGTAATCACTTTGAAAGAAATTTGTGAGCATGTACTGTACATGTGTGTACAAAATAAATGAATTTTTTATTTATACATGTAAGAAAAAAATATTCTTCAACATGTATTTAAATTCAGATATTCTCTTCTGTTGGGTCTAAATTTTATAGTGAAAGTAAGAGAATCATTTTATTTCAACTTCGCAGTTCACTTTAGATAATTCTGCTAGAAGCATTGTTATGAAATTGATTTATAAATTATTCTGAGTTTTTAAAAAATGTGTATAAACCACAGAAGTAAATGTCAGCTAATTTTAATAATAAAAAATGTGCTTGAGTTTATTGCTTAATGCTCAATGGATAGTTTGAAATGTAATATTTAACTTTCGGGGGGGGGGGGGGGGGGGGCATGTCTATCCATAAATTTTTAAAGATGTAAATCTATTCTTAATTTGTCAATCTGTGAATTTTTATTACTGCAAAAGGTCTTGCCTGGTATTTGAAAATTATTAGCATATTGATAATATATTTAGAGATATGTTTGAATTTCTAAAGCAGAGGGAAAGCATGTGCTAATCATTATATTACCTTTAAACTAATCATATCAGCAAAAATGTTAATTTTGAGCCTATTTGATCTACCTCATGGTGGTGGAATTTAACATTTTAGAAGTAGAAATATTATCTCTTCATGCTTTAGAATGTGGATGCACGAATATACATTATATACTCTTCATTTTCATTTATTTTGCTTACATTTTTTTCGTTGTCTGTGTGTCTGTCTGTCTCTCATCTAACAGAAACCATCTCAATCACTCCAGACACGCAGCAACAGCACACAACCTCTCCTGCTAATTTGATTTGGGAAGAGGTATGTAGTCCCATGCAGATCAATTCATGATGGATATTTTTTTACGTGTAGTCCCATGTACCTCTATTTATGTATGGCCCTGCTTGTTTATCAAGAGTTTCACATCTTATGCTGATTAGTAATAGAAGGTATTGGCTGTTTAGAGCCAGAAGGGTGTTATCAGCATGCAGAATGCTGTTGGTTAAATACCTTCTAGCTTTCAGAAAATGAAATGACATGAATATCATTTAATGCAAACTAATAATAATAATAATAATAATAATAATATGGACAATTCTTAAAACTCACAACTAATTTCTTCAACTAAAATTGATATCTCACGTAAATGCACAAGCAAATTGACAGCAATTTTCTCAGATTTTTAGTTTGTGTACATGTTAATTTTCATGACTAATTTTTTTGCATATACTTTGGTTAATAAGTATCTGATTTTCATGCATGCATATTTTCAGTACTTTTTAAAGTCAAATCACTTTTAATATAACATTTCAAGTTATTCTTGAAAAGCTTTCAACATTGAAATATGTCAGAACTCATGACTAATTGTATTTGTTAAGATGTCTGTTGTATTATGAGTCAGCATCCCTGTTTATATTGATGTATGTATGTTACACTTCTGTTATCCTTATGCCCATGCCCATGTTGAATTCAGAAATTTAAGAGAAAATTGAATTTGTGTGCCCCTCTATCATTTTTCCCCTCACAATTCAAACCTATAAATCAATATATCATTTATATTTCTCAGTAATCCATTGCCATGCAGAAAGTCGTTTGTAAATTGCATTGTGTCTCAAGTATTTATTGAATCTGTGCTAAAAATTACTTAATCATTCCCTGAACATTTTGACATTTCATTTCATTGTCAAATTTCCAGCTATTTACAATGCCTGGGGGGTCTTCATTCATACAGATGCAGATTTTGCTAGAACCTTACAACAAAACATGTCTTCCTCTTTCTAGAGTAAGAGAAAAGCTTGGCTGGAGAGATACATATATTAAATATCTGGTTTTTACAAGATCCTCAAATTTGACATTTGTTACACAGTTGGCTTTATTTTCATAGTCCGCTTCTGACTTCAGCTGTTGAAATTGTGAACTTCAAAACAATACTTCATCATCATGAAATGATAGCACACCTTTACTCATGAAGTGTAACCATGTAGAACATATCCATTATGTTGATTTACAATTGTCTTTAGGATATGTTTTATAAGTTTGAAAGTTTTCAGCCATTTTATTTTGGGTTTTTTTCTAAGTATATGTATTTACTCTTGCTGACAGCAGCTGTTGCTGCTGCTGCTGCTGCCGCTATTTTGCTACTCTTCCTTCTACAGCTACCTGTATATATTTGTGCACTGCTACTGTATAAGTATTTTTCTGCTGATGTTACAGTTCGAGATGCGAGTGAGCATTGAGAAGAGTTTGGTACTACTTCTGCAGCTTTATTTCTTACACTTCCTTGAGTATTCCATGAGCTACAGAATAAGCTACTGCTACAGTAGTTTGCATGCAAACCTAAAGTGCCTTTTCTTGTGGATGACAAAGAAAAAAACCTCTCACTCCCTTCCATAGTTGAAATTATGATCCTTTTCAAATGATTAGTCAATGCAGTCTCATATTATTTATTTATTGAGACTAGTTTGTTGCTGTTGGTGATGTGATGAGTTATTAGAGGTGTAAAAATCTTTTCTCTGTGCGAATAATATTGGAAGATTGTACTTTATGTAAACTGCTTCATGCCTTGTGACTTCTCAAACTCTGTAATTATTTGAAATCTGTGTGGTATTTTTTTTTTTTTTTTTTTGCAACGTGTGCAGCCAAATGAGTTTCATAAGAACTGGCTAATTAATATATTATGTACCTTCTTTACTTTTATTTTGCACTTTTTGAAAATTCTTCAGATCATTTCCCCTAATTATCTACATGTACATGTAAATGCACAGTCTTCTGTTTTACCCTTGTATGGTATAAGCTACATGTGTAGCTCTGTAAGAAGAAAAAAAATGTAATGTACATGTACCCAAACTGGGCCAACATGTCCATTGTTTGGTCCATTTTCTGTTCCTTTTCTTTTCAGTGTGCAGTGTACATATTCAACAATGAGGCATGCAATACATATAATTACACTTCATGTACATGTAGTTGTGCATGTAGTTGTACAATCATGTTATCTGTGTTTATCCTGTAAACTTAGGACTCCAATTTTATCTCCTCCTCTTTCAACCAGAGTGTACAGATTCAGACAAATCAAGGTCAAACCGAAGAACTTTTTCTGCATCTATCTACATGTATTTATGTCCAATATACATTTAGCTTGGGGCCATTTGGGCGACAATATGATGGATCTTTAGACACAGGTTCTCAATAACTTTCTGACTTCAGCTGTTCTAATTAGCTGCTCAAAAGATCCCACTGCTTGATGTGATCAATGCACTTCTTAGTTGGTCTGCCCCTCTTTGCTAAGCAATTCAATTTAGTCGCATCCCCAAACCGCTGCTGCTGTTGTCTTTTTACTCCATCTGAACATGCACATGTAGATAATAAAGATATCTGTTTATGCAATGTCAGGTCATATAAAATTTGATGATATTAACATGATTCTTTTTTACCTCTCACTCTTTCCTTATCCCTAGTCATCAAACAAGACAGCCTACCACAATCCTAGTGTCGCCATGGAGGATGGGTTGCCCCTAGAAACCTACAAGAGGACCACCAGCTCCAAGAGGGCGAACAACAACCCCGCCGACTAGCAATCAACATCCCTTGCCAGGCAACATCATCCAACGCTAGGCAACAAATCTGGAACTAGTCAACTAGCTTGGTGAGGGAAGGTAGCAGATCGTTGGAACACCGTACCATCGTAATCAGTGTAACAAGGAATCAAGTGATGGCTTGTGTATAAGACAGATTCTTTCTTGATTGTTTCGTGCTGGGAGCTGGGGAAATATCCTGCCAAACAGAGTGATGAAGGAAAGTTTTTTGAAGAGCTCTACGAGCTTGATGAGAATGCTATTGTAACTGGAAATCATCGTACCGGGGAATCAAACTACTGTACTGTGCAACGTCCATGAATTCTCGTTTTGTTGTGTGATGGGAGTTGAACAATGTTCATGGAGTCACCATTTAGTAGAGTCATTGCTGCGATTGAGTGAGGAAGGAAGAACTTCCAAGAGCTTAATTCTAAAAGTTATTCCAATCTTCTGACTGACAGTGACAGTATAAACATTTGTGTGAGCAGTGGATTTAACTCCTCCTAGCACTGCAGTCAAAGTGCTGTGAGTATGTAAAATCTGTAAGACACAAAATACTCATGCATGTTTTTACATCTCAAGGATACTACATGTACCATTCCATTCCGTTGAATCGTATGATATTCACATCTAAAGCTGCTATACGATTGATGTCTTTCATGTACTTTGCCTTGGATAAAAAAAATATCAAATCCTATTCATTAACCAAAACTCTCTTACTTATGTTTGTTACCATTTCATTCAAGACTAGTTTACATGAGGGCCCGAATTCACAAAGGAGGTTTAAACCATGGGTAGGTTTAAACCTCCGTATGCGTACTAAAATAAGCGTACCGGTAAATAAGCGCACATTGCCCATGCGCGCTCAAAGAAAATGTATGATTGGATCGGATTCCGTGCACATGTACGCTTAAAAAACCCATGGTTTAACCCTCTTGTTACCACAAGACTAAAATGCTATTCCCTTTGTGAATAGCGTAGTTGACATTGGTATTGAAAGGGTTAAACCAAACCTCCTTTGTGAATTTGGGCCTATATGTTCTTTGTGTATTGTGCATCGGCACAGTACACCAAAGGAAGTTATATCCAGGTTAGAAATGAGCCGATATGATGGTATTTTCATAGGAACCAGCATTTTTTTCACCAACTGCAATTTTGATATCCTGCTGTGTGTTGAATGAAGCTAAACCCACATCTGCACAGTACATGCTGTACGCAAAGGTAAATATATGTACGTGTACATGGTTTCGTCAGTGGGAGAGCTGTTAACTCTTTGCTACACTACAAGAACCGGGTGGTCCATGTATCAACTCTTACTGTGCCAAGAGGTTTAGCTCTCTTCAAAAGTTTACCAAAATGTGATCAGTGCTTACTTTTCAAACGTCTGCACTTCATTAACCATCTATTATTTCACAAAATATTGTGTACAAAACTTGTAGGAAATTTAATACCTTTTCCTATGATACCAAACATTATTACTTTAACCGGCTTTATGCATGAAAAATATTGAAAATTACATTTCAGTGTCTTTTTTGTCCATTATTTTTTGGTTTCTCATTTGTTTACTGTTATTTAATTTTGAAATAAAGTAATATCTTTTTAAAATGTGATCAAATTAGCCCTTAAATAATTCCCGTCCTGAAAGGGATAAATGTCTAAGCAATAGATATTTCACATAGTATGGATATAAACAGGAATTTTTATATCTTCATGACTGTACATAGTACTTTGCCATTTTTTATTGATGATTTAGTCAGTGCCTACTCTATACCTATTCACAGTCAAACAAATCAGTACAAACAAAGATATCACTCTTTATCCTGTATCAGTAGATATATAGCCATTGTGGAATAGTGTACAGTGAGAGCATTATTATTTTTTTCTTTATTGATTCTTAACATTAGCTTAATGTTTTTCTTATTGAATACAAGAAAACCGTGCTACATTGATTTCTATTTTCATCTTTACATTGTCATTGCAATCTGGTTCGTATATATATAATTTTCACAAATTGCTACTCTAAACAAAATGGTAAGCAATGGCAATGAGCATTTTTGTTTTGAAATATAAGATATTGAGGTTAGGGCTAGAAAAGTATTGTTTAATTGAAATTGCAGGGTATTGCAAACCTCCATTGCCTTCAATTCAATTTTCTCTTGGGTTGAATTTGAGATTTGTCCCGCGATTGTGGCTTAACAAGTTTTTTGAAGGATCAAGATCTTTTCTTGTTTATCTCTGGGACTACTTAATACCCAATACTTTATCCTTCCTGTTTATATCCTGTCAAGGCTCTTGCTTAATGTTTTATTTAGGATACCTGAACCTAGATGATAGCTTACAGTGCCAAATTCATCTGTTGTTGGTGTTCATTTAAATTAAACTGCACCAAATTCACATGTATTGATAAGTGAGGTGGGTTTTTTTTTTCAGTTGCCACTCAGGCAGTAAACACAGGACTTTTAGGTCACTTGGCAGGATTTTATTTGGGTCGTCAGTGGCACCTGGACAACCTCTACGGTGTAATTTTATGCCCTACCATTTGATGAAGGGTTGGTTGTGTTTAAAGGCACCGTATTGAAATACTTTGATTAAGCTTGAGCTGTGTAATCTTCTTCAGGACATAGAGTGGAGATGCCTCTGATCTGATCTTCAGACTCAACAGATCTACTGGGCCGTGAAAGCAAGACCATTGCTGCCTCGCTTAAAACAATCTGCCTAAAACTACTTTCCAGTGATGTCATTTTGTAAATCTTTTGTCACCATTTATATTCCATGATAGTACTTCAGTCAGTCATATTCATTCATTCATTCATTCATGTGTCTTATATGGTTTAGCCACAGAAAAACAATCAATTGTGTGTGAGAATAATCCCTACTTGGAATAATCAGAAACTTGTGTCTTTGATAATTATCTTTCATCTTTCAACACTTTATAATCACTGTATGTTGTTTGTACTTTTCGATGGTTAATCATTCATGTGTTTATATATAAGAATATTACCTAATATGGAAATCATTTTGTGAACAATTTTGTGCAATTTACCTTTGTCTTTATAACCAAACTGTAATTGATGATGTGCCTATGTTTAGTCATGTTAGATTATATTGATTTACTCAAGTGATATAGATGCCTTTTACATTCAACCTGTAAATTTAAGTTCATGTTTTAAAAGTGAAAGATATAGTTTAAGTGAAACATTTTTGTTCCCACATGGTTTAAATGTGCAAATATGTAGATACTCTTTAATATTGAAAAAAAAAAGATACTGGAGGTTGGACTTACATGTATCAATAATATGGTTATTACTTTTTATTTAAAGTGATTTTAAAAATGTTTTACAATGTAAAAAAAATGTTGTTTGACTTACTTGCAGAAGTTTATCTTTTTGATTTTCTCATGACATGTATTTCACATACATGTATTTGTTTTCCTGCTGTATACTGGAGTTACAAAGTTTTAATAGCAAATGTGTTGAACCTGAAGTGTATTTCACTCAATTACATGTTCTGACAAACACAACTGGATTTAAAACTCTGGGAAAATTACAACTCGTTTACATGTATATATTGCTAATGGGAACTAGCATGTATTTTAACAGATACATATTTGGGCGATTATTTATTTCAATTGATTTTGTAGCAACATGTATAAAAAGTGCATTGTAAATGTAATGATATAGTTGTTAAAGACATTTTTGTACATTGCACTTTCCTGCCTGATATCATGCCTTGGTAGAAATAATTCTTGGACAGTTGTCTTTGAGTAAAAGAATATCATTTACATCCAGAAGATGACAAATAGGCATCCTCTGTGTTGTTAATATAGTCATGTTCGACATGTACAAATATTCATTTACATTTGCATTGAGTTTGTACTTTAATTGACCTTTCATATTAGATTATGATCAGTACTTAGTAGATATGCTGCCTTATTCAGAGGAGATACATGTACCTCAAAAAAGGCAGCTCAACATTTATCGGGTAGTGGGGGGGGGGGGGGGGGTGACATATTTTAAAATATATATATATATATATGTTTTGATTGATAAACTTGGGTTATACTACATATTCATATGAAGTATCCATGTTTGTACATGTTATATGTACATGTGTGTCATTTCATGTTGATAGGTGTTGAACAAGCTCAAAAATACTTATAGCATGTGCTATCAAGTTGTTTAATCATTGATAGTGCAATTTGATATAAAGTTGGTCACCCTGACTTAATGAAATGGTTGATATATTAACTACAAATATGTAATACACATTTATGTCTGTTTTATTTCCACTTACATACATGTACATGTACAAAGTCAATTGAAATCATTCCCTGCAATCTGCCATTTCAATTGTATGTACATGTATATGCCATTGTAGGTTCATCTAGTTTCACAAATAGCATTTTTTGGTATATGTTTATGTAAATTGTTTGGCCATTCACTCAGTATGTGTCAAATAGGGATTATGGTATTTTCTTACATGTAAATATGTAAAATTTCAGTCATACATATGATTTCAGTTACCTTTCTCATAATTTCAAAAGGAAATCGGTGTTTAATTAAATTAGATCAAAGAAAAATTACCGAATGTGCAGAAAATATATTATTTTGGAAGAGAATTTTCATCGATTACTACTTTAAGATTCTGGGAGTGGACTTGTTAACCACCTCTCTTTTCAGTGCCATCATCAATTATTAGTTTTGATAATTAATCAAGGAAGTAAAAGAAGACGAGCTGATTTCTTTTTTTTCCCCTTTGAAGACACCATAGAATAGGAATTATGGAATAGAGGGTTCTCACGGCAGCCATGCTGGAGGACATAATAAAAATCTGCTCATCAGACTATGAAAAGCCATTGTTGTCATGGTCTAGTGCACAGGTTTTTATTGTTATGTCCTCCAGCATGGCTGCTTGTGGGAACCCTCTATACCTGGTAAGCAGTCCTCGTTAAAATGGTGTGTTACTGGTAGTTTTGATCAAAAAGAAAATACCACTCCTTAACTTCAGTTGCTTTCGTAAAACACATTCCCAATCAGGATGTTATGTAATCTCATCATTCAGTGCCTACATGTACTTGTACATTTCGTCTTTTGTTTTCTATTTTGATACATGTATAAAATGTCAAGTGTGTATAATTCTTGCATTCCACCCATTTTTGTGATTCTTTACCAAGTTCAATTTTTTATGACCATGTGAACGTTCTTATTATGCTGATGTATGTATGTACATGTATGTATGTACTCTGCGTGAATGATGGAAAATAATTCAAAATGATATACTGTATATAGACAGATATAGAGAAATTATTAATTGAGAGTCAATTTAATTTGAAATGATTGTTTAGAGATTGAAGCAGTTGAGAGCCAAAAGGCTTTTTATTGCAATAGAATTGGGTAAAAAACAAAAGGTCTTTCTAGTTCTCAGCTGTTAACGGGAGAGATTTGAGAAATCCTGTGGTGTATAATTTATTGAAACTGTAAATGTTGCAGATCTGTTTGTAGATGAAATCACAATATGCAAATGTACATTTCAAGATGATAAAAAGAATTACGGAATAAATTTATTTCTTAGATTATAGATTGCAATTTGGTATTAGTCTTTACTTGATGTCCATTTAAAGATTAACTTGACAAGCCATGCTGTTACATTGTGAAAGAAACTGTCTAGAAGTAATAGACCTGTTTACTAACCAGAGGCTTGCCTGACATAGCAACAACTAATGTATGCAAAATGTTTTTTCCATCCATAGACATGCCATTAAATGTATAGCACGCAGGTGCACTAAATAGTTGGTCACTAAGGATTCTGGGGAGAAATACATGTATGCATAAATTGAAATACATTAGTAAACAGGTCTATTGGGAAAGTTTGATTTGAAAATTGATGTATACTGCGAGGTTTTGGAGTGATCAAAATGATAAGATATTGACTCGGTCATGCTGACAGTCACATGTACTGCACACAGAAATGGGTAAATGGGACTACACACATGTATGTGGCGTGAAAGTTGGGTCCAAACTTTCCAGCTATTTCTAGTCATATTTCGAATATGCGGGCATTTGAAGAGCCATCTTTTTCAGGGGACTTTTCTTCTTTTCTGTTTTTCCAAACTGACATTTATAAAGAGAATAAGATAGCTCACAAATTAGTTTTCACCTTCAGAATTTGACCTTCTCTTTCCGAGGCTTTTTCATGCAGTAACCTCAGTAATGTTTTCTCTGTACCTTTGCTAATCTACATATAATGCCAGATTTCCATGTTTGCAAAAGTTTACAAGAGGGATGCACTATCTTCTAATTAGCTTCTCCCTTTATTCTTTAATCCTTCCCCCTTCTAAGAAATAACACATACATGTACAGTCTGCTTTAGTGCAAAAAGGGCATTAACTATACCATCGCAGTAGAGTGTCTCCTTATTGAGATATTTTTTGCATTATACAGTGAAACCTGTCTATAAAGACCGCTCGAGGGAGACAAGAAAAGTGGTCTTTATGAGCAGGTGGTCTTTATGTACAGGTTCCTTTAATGCATGTCTCAATGAGAAACACTTTTCAAGGGAAACAAAAATTGTGGTCGTTATAGACAGGTGGTCGCTAAAGCAGGTTTGACTGTATTTTGATCCAGAATGCTTGGAATTACATGTTATACATGAGAAGAAAGAGCAAAAATCACTGAAAATCTTGAGTCTATTTCCAATACAGTATGTTTTGCCATTCGCGAATATCGGTATTAAAGAACGATTTCATTGTAACTTATCATTAAAGTCTCAAAATTGGCAACACAGTGTAAAATATATAATCTCTACTTTCATGTACAAATTGCAATTTCCATTCACATTGGTTCATTTAATAAACATTTTAATTTTTTTGAAACTTATGTAGGAGTGGAAAATAAGAATAATTGTTGCCAATTTGAGGAGGGATAGCTGATTAATTTAGACCTTAACCCCTTCCATGCCACCAGATTTTTGAGCAATTGTCCAAAAATAAATTTTCATGAGCTAAATATTAACTTTCAATGAATTTTTTTCTTGAGCAAACTGGGCAAAGATATATTGCATAGGACTATACATTATATTGAAGTTTCTGTATGAGGAATTTTCAAGCCATTCTGAGCCTAAACAAAATGTTCGACATTCAAATGTGTGGGCGGGATTTGCCGCCCACGGCATGGTGGGGTTAACATACCTGCCAACTCTTACGATTTGGGCGTAATTATTACGATTTTTTATTCTATATTACTCCTTACGATTTTGTATCACAAAATTACGATTTTCTGAATAATGTATAGTTGTGCGAACTTATACTACGTAGATACCCTACAACTACCTTATCTTGTCTATGTGCACTGTTTATGCTTACATGTACAAGGTATACGAAGCATCAATGTTTTCTTAACCGTTAAGAAAACATTGATCTGCTATGGACAGCATGGTAACACCTTTGTGATTCTCAGCAAAAAACTTTAAAATGAGATCTAGAACACTACTAATATATTGTTAATGAAATTTATTCATATTATGCAATGATAAAACTTATATTCAAAATATAGAATATACACTTTGTTCATTTAAATAGGTTACTTCAATAATTACATCAGTCTGAAATCCTAAAAACTAAATATCAAAAGCAAAACTTGTATTAAAGGAGGAACAGAACATTAAAATGCTGCTAATTCGTAAACATACATGAGCCCTATAATTTCATGAGTGGGCATGCCATGAAAGAGGCGGCCGTTAAAAAACGCAAAAGTTTCCGGTTTTACAATAAAAATGAGGAAGTTTGAACTTTTTACTTTAAATCCTAATAACATGGAACATGGAATTTCAATGGATTAATGAGTACATGTACTACAAATTATTTGGGAGTTAAAAAAACAACTAATCATTCATAGATTAGTTTGTCATTACATTATAAACAAATATTACCAATGATGTCCTTGGTACATGTACATATTTATATTGTACATGTACTTCAGACGATTCTGATTGATGATACCTGCCAGAATTCCTCACAACACGTAATAATTCACAAAAAAAGCCTGCATGCAAAGAAATTGCAAATGAATTATTACATAGTATTCACCACTATTAAAATCTCCTATTTCAGCTCTTTGTTATTACATCAGTAATACGGGCAGATTCTACACATTACATCACATATTTCTACATGTAGCTTGAACATGACAGGGATATACATGTACGTACAATATTCTTTCATTATGCAAGTTTTTTGTTATAGTCTCCGTGATAAAGAAATTGATCTACACATGTATTTCATAAGAACGAAACGGGTAAAAGCTTCGAAAATCATATATCATTGGCATACATGTAGTACATACATTGTACTTAGATACAGTATACTTGTACATGTACAAGGAAAAAACTAGGGAATAGGGATGGACAATTTTTTGTATAAAATAAAAGGAGAGCTACAACAGAAATGAAAGAGTTGCCAAGCATAGTTTGGTGGATCGTGATGGCCCGAATTCACAAAGGAGGTTTGGTTTAAACCCTCTCTCCTGGGGCCGTATTCTGAAAACGGTGTTATCTTTTATGTTAGTAAAACGATGTTAATTGTCATAACAAATCAAAATCAGGACAAGTCATTGGTTAATGATTGCGCAAAGATGGCTGTGCCCGCGTAAAGTTAACAGAGACATCTGCGCAAGCACCAATGATTAGTGTTTATTGCGCGCAATTTCAATTTGTTAAGACAATTAAAACAATTTTCCTTAACACAAAAGATAACACAGTTTTCAGAATACTGCCCCTGGGCTTTTTAAGCATGCATGTGCACTGAATCCGATCCAATCAAATACTTTCTTTGAGCGTGCGCATGGGCAATATGCGGTTATTTATGCTTATTTTAGTACCCTTACGGAGGTTTAAACCTTACCCATGGTTTAAACCTCCTTTGTGAAATCGGGCCCATATCTTCAACATTCCTTGTTTTCTCAGCAATATTAAAAGCATCCACTTATCCATTTCTCTCATTTTTCTGTATAAGTGAGTTTGATATCAGATTCACTTTTACCCCTTTAAAGACAAAATTAAACAGATGACATTTGCTTAAACAAGCTACATTTACTCTGGGCATCAATTTGTCTAAGATGCAGGATAACGGTTAATAGAGGGGCAATAATTGCAATGGGGGTTTAGGTTTAAGGATAGGATTTAGGTGACATACATACATGTATGTACACCATTTGGTACACAGTTGAAGTTACATTAATTTAGAAATTTGTTCATTGCAGTAAATGAACTGCTGCACAATAGTCATTGGAGTATGTGTCATACATGCACAGTCTATATACCCGAGTGGTTGAGAAGAAATTATCATGGTTTGAAAACTATGCAATATAAAAAACAGTTTCCATAAGCAAAACCCTCTCTTTTTTTTGCATTAAATTATAAATAATTGAAAGGCAACACATAAAAGTCTACAAATATGTTGTATAGGTAGGTTCACATGAACGATTCTGTCCAATGTGTCCCATTAGTCTTTTATCAATATATTTCATTCAAAAATGAAAAATCTCATAATTCCACAGACTTTAATATTGTAGTGATATTGTAGGAAAGAATCATTAGTCAATGCACATATCAAACGATTTTTAATTTTTAGTTGACATAAATGAAAAAGACTATGAGACACCTTGCACAGAATCGCCCATGTACATGTCTGTAAAGTAATATAAATACTTTCTAAATATCGAGATGTCGTCGGTTAAATACTACAGTATAGAGTGGAAACTTACTATAACGAGGACCTTGGGACTATGAAAGTTACCTTGTTATATGAGGAATTTCCTTATATCAGGATACAAAAACAAAAGGACATAAAGACCTGTGAACGGCAAAATCACCTTGTTATACCAGGAATCTTCTTAGGCCAAATAAAAAAAAAATACATGTTTAGCGTCCTGCCTTTTTGGAAAAAAGGAGGCGGCGGCCCTTTTTTTTTTTTCAAAATGGCCGACCGACACTGAAATACAACATGCACGGCTTGCCGAATTCCATCGCGCTCGAAGACACGTACGAATAGACAATTTCCACCGCCTTATAAACAGTGACGACTGGGTATATAAAATCTGCGACTTTTCAAAAATCTTTTTCCCGAAAAAAATCATGAAATTTACACTTTTTCCACAAAAAGAAAAAAAAAAAAGGAGGTGGCCTCCAAAAAGGAAGCGGGCGTGGACGCTAAACATGTATTTTTTTTTATTTGGCCTTATATATCTCGTTTGTAAGTAAGCTTTATTTCCCCTGCCTGAAGTAATGTACATGTAGATGGAGCATAATAATAACAATGTTACACGTACATTAAGAACAGTAAGGACTGTCATTATTTATCTACTGGCCTCAATCTCCTGCACATATGCCCAGATTAAAAGAAATTAATCAATGAAACGAGTGTATTTGCCATGGTGACTAAAGTCAGGTCCTATCATGATGAAGGTCAAACAGACTCCTACTTGACATTAGGTAAAAACAAACAAATACCAAAAAAAACTGCGGTTTAAGAAGGCCAAAACTTCACGAGGCCGAAGAGTTCTATTTCTTGTATCTTGTGGGGAGTTGGAAGATTCACGAGACAGAATTTCTTCGCCCTGCGGTCATTTGTCTACCGCTCCTGCCCCGGTCCAACACTACACAGACTTGTACTGATAACTCTCTTAACGTCTATTCCAAGTGTAGCACCATCTCGCTCTCATTTTCTTGACAGCCAACAAAATATTTTTTTCCTTTGCTCATCCTGAATGACGGTGCATGTGCTCTCCTGTGTCGTCACAAACGTTAGTTCCACTCGTCTAGTTTTCACTACAGAAGTACACAATGTAACCCATCTCTTTATATTAGCCGCCACATGAATTCCACACTAGACGTAACTCGTCTTTGAAATGTTTTTTATGACGTTACAAGCAGCCAAAAATTCTTTGAGAGCTGCACTCTTGACGGGCAGGCTATCAGCATACAAAGATGACTTTAAATCCATCCATTGAATGCTATACTCAGAACGGCGAATTGCCACAAGACTGCAACTCCACAAACGAAGACATTCATTCTAAACAGAACAAAGAACAGCATTCTTTCGACGTCCACATTCCCATTCACATAATCAAGGCAACAAGCTCCCTCTTTTGGCAGATAACTTGCAGCCTGTTTTGGTCGCGTGAGTCATGGAGAAATCAAAGTTTCAATAATTGTTCGTTTGACGCTCATGCCATTCAGCCGCTCATCATAGGAACTCAAAATCTTCGTCAGAGTTATTGTGGAAGTCCTCGTCCGGGTACTCACAGTCGCGGATTTCTAATAAGAAAAAAAAAGGATAAGAAAATAAATTCAAACAAACAATGGTCTGCACTACCCACCCCCTTACAAATATATCAGAGTGTTTGATTTTTATTTGATGGCAAGCTACCCCAAATACATTTTCCTCAAAGATGGAATAAAACACAATTGAGAGGTTGGAAAATTAATTCAGATTCCTTGTTGTGATCCACATTACATTTTGATTTCCATGGCTTTTTATTCATTGTTGAAGTTTCAGGAAGTTGTTTTAAAGGAAGGACACAACTTTGACTCAACAGCCACGGATGGCAGCACAACAGTTTAGTGACTTTTTCCCCTTTCAAATGTCAGACACAGTCGAAATCGGGGTGAGGGGTGTCAAATTAACTCCCACCTCCTCTGCGAAAAATTGCTCTCTAAAAGCCCACTTGGCATAGGGTTAAGGCTATTCTACTCTTCTGGTCGAGAATTCATTGAATTCAATAATTATCTTACATTGCCTTTTCAGGACAGGAATTATTCAAGGGCTAAATCAATCACATTCTGTTCTTCATATTGGCAACAATATTTTTCTTTTAGTGCTACTTGGTTTTAATAAAATGTAATGTCTTTTAAAAATATAAACATTAGAAACTTTGTCGAAGAGTTGAAAAAATGACCAATTTCAATAAAAAATATGATTTGAATCTCTCAATCTGTTGCCAATTTAATGATTTTAAAGATTCTCCTTTTTAAAATTCCTTGCACCAAATGCAATATGGATATGCAACAAAATGGACACAGTGTGTGCAGAATTTTTTGCTCTTTCTACTCATGCATGTGGTATAATTTTTAGAGCTCTTAATCAAGTTATT
Source organism: Heliocidaris erythrogramma (assembly GCA_025617745.1). Taxonomy (NCBI): domain Eukaryota; kingdom Metazoa; phylum Echinodermata; class Echinoidea; order Camarodonta; family Echinometridae; genus Heliocidaris; species Heliocidaris erythrogramma. The sequence continues at coordinate 31,163,381 of CM046871.1, read as the reverse complement.
AAGCCAAACCACAAAATGTGGTAAATTGTATCGAAAGGGTTAACAAAAGTCCATAACAGTAATTATCATTGTGGTTTACCATTATATTGGTTTCTATATACATAATTAAAGATCACATTACAAGAAAATCACAAATATGGCAATTAATGTATCACTAGAAACTGGGAAGCTTACAGATGGCAATCGTATAAGTTTTATGTCAACTGCGTATCTGATGATTATAAAAACAACATAAATAAAAGCTCATCTAAGCTCTGGAATATCCGAGGATTCGCCAGAAATATGGCGATGTTTTGATGTCGTCACACTAGGGATCAATCCTGCTTAAGCAGACGACGTCCTATAATGAATGAACGTAATTGCAATGCAATTATTTATCAAATTATAAAGAGTTTGGTATATTTAACATGACCTTTTAATAACATGACCATTCTAAAAGAGAAAGTGAAACTGATTCTGATAACTAAAACCGTTTGATTGTAAATACACAGGAGAAGGGTCTATGATCAATGAAATAAACCCCATTTTCAAATTGAAAAGCCCTCCGAATAATAGCATGGATGGTATTCGTTCCCTCTTGAAACGCCGAACATGCCCCGGTGCAAGCAGCTGAAAATACAATGGCGTCTTATTTTGTTTACAAGTGACTGATTCCTTTATTTTTTTAACGGTGCATTTTTCATCAAAATAATACCATACACGAAGTTAAGAGTGAGGCAACAGACTAACATTAAGACTGACGCTAGTCAAGTAAGAGAAATAAGTGAAGAGGAGATGACAAAACAGGCAGTGAAAAATGTGTAAGATGTTATGGGACATCGTCTGCTTAGACAGGACTGGCCCCTGGTGTGTCGTCACACATCTCAGCAGCGTTCGAAGAGCTCTTCAGCTGCTATATCGGGGGCTGTATTTTACCGTTTTATAATTGATAATAATCATTACTTCAAATGTTTCCAAGCATTGAATTTGGATAACCTTGTTTAATTTATGCCATATATGCAATAAAAAGTATTAAGCCAATATTTACTTTGATGGAATTTTCCTGTAATGTGATATTTAATGACTTACTGTAGCTAGAGTGGTTGACTACTAAAGCTAGGTTCTATCAAGGCACTGTAGGGCTCAAAATGAGACCCGGGTCCCGAAACACCAAGGTCTGCCATCAATTTCAAATATGAAACAAGCATTCTGATTTTTCCGGGGGTCAGCTTTTAGAACGAGATGTGCATGAAGCGATGATCTTGATTGGCTACTGGATCTTTGCGATTGATTGCAAATCTTTGCGTTACGTCGCCTTTTTAAGATAAAGTTGAGTTCTGGTCGTGCAATTAAGACATTGTGAAGAAACTGTCTCAAAGCATTTGGGAAAGACTGATCATGTCTACATAAGGATTGGTGTATACTGTGATGTTTTGGAATCATCAATATGATTAAGAAATTGACCCATGCTCGCTAAAAAGCACACATAAATGGGTATATGGGACTGCACACATATGTGGTATGAATATTTGGCCCGAACACTTCAGCTATTTCTCGTCATATTTCAAATACGAGGGCACTGAAGAGCAATCCCTTTTCAGGTGACATTTTTACTGGGATGTTCTTCCAATCTGACATAAAAGAATTGAGAGAGCTCAAAAATTATTTTTCACCTTTCCCAGAACTCAACCTTCTCTTTAAAGGCACATGCCCATGCCATACATGCATGCTACGGTTTAAAGTAGAACGTTAATGATTTTAAATATTGGCTTAATACTTATTATTGCATAGATGGCATAAATTAAACAAAGTTATCCAAATTCAACGCTTGGAAACATTTGAAGTAATGATTATTATCAATTATAAAACGGTAAAATACAGCCCCCGATATAGCAGCTGAAGAGCTCCTCGAACGCTGCTGAGATATGTGACGACACACCCTGGACCAGTCCTGTCTAAGCAGACGATGTCCCATAACATCTTACACATTTTTCAGAGCCTATTTTGTCATCTCCTCTTCACTTATTTCTCTTCCTTCACTAGCGTCAGTCTTAATGTTAGTCTGTTGCCTCACTCTTAACTTCGTGTATGGTATTATTTTGATGAAAAATGCAGCGTTAAAAAAATAAAGGAATCAGTCACTTGTAAACAAAATAAGACGCCATTGTATTTTCAGCTGCTTGCACCGGGGCATGTTCGGCGTTTCAAGAGGGAACGAATACCATCCTGCTATTATTCGGAGGGCTTTTCAATTTGAAAGTGGGGTTTATTTCATTGATCATTGACCCTTCTCCTGTGTATTTACAATCAAACGGTTTTAGCTATCAGAATCAGTTTCACTTTCCCTTTATAATGGTGTGAAATAAGGTCATGTTTAAATACACCAAACTCTTTATAATTTGATAAATAATTGCATTGCAATTACGTTCATTCATTATAGGACGTCGTCTGCTTAAAGGAGAATCAACCCTTAATTACAAATTTACTTATTTTGGAAGGTGTAATATTTTCCTACTTATTGGCCTAAATCATTTTCTAATAAGATATCAGAAAAAGGGAAAAATAAAGATATTCCAACAGCCGGTATCGTCTCCTACTCATTTCCATGGGGGCTGCCATTTTCTTGCTGATTTGGAGTTGTACATGAACCATTGAGAAATGTTCCAGTCAAGAAGATATATTGAATCCAATACCTAAATTGCTTTTCTTCATTAACTAAAATCCCATATGTGACGAAAAATATAAAGTGGGTGTTTACATGTATTATAAAACTTAAATCTTTATAATGATATTTTTAAATTGTCTGGTTTTGCTTAACAAAAATCTATTTTCTTGGGTTTGCCAAACAGAGCAGAACATAATATATGCAACATGCATTCTGACTTTTCAAATCCATTATCCGAAAGCAGGTGAATGCATAGCTTGCCGCTATAGATGCTCAGGGATGAAACATCCATAAATTTGAATTAATTTGCTCCGTCCCATACGTCACAGTATCGAGAAAATAGATTTCTATTAAGCGAATATCGATTTTCAACAGAAATATATAAGAAAATCTTCAGTTTAAAAATAAATTGACATATCTATTCAATATGTTTAATCTAAAACTGGTTTTTAATTTTGAAAAAGGCAATTGGGCATTTGGATTAAGAAAATCTTCATGTACACATAAAAAAAAATGGCAGCCCCCATGTACTGCTAGCAGACGATACATATTGGGAGCAGATGATAAATTTTGCTCAGAAAATCTTGATTCGTATCGATCTCGTATATTTTGACGCGAAGCCATATAGTCCAACAAGTAGGAATAAATAACACCTTTGAACACTATCGTCTGTATTTTTGAGCATAATTCTCCTTTAAGCAGGATCGATCCCGAGTGTGACGACATCAAAACATCGCTATATTTCTGGCGAATCCTCGGATATTCCAGATGGTGAGAAGAGCTTTTATTTGTGTTGTTTTTATAATCACCAGATACGCAGTTGACATAAAACTTATACGATTGCCATCTGTAAGCTTCCCAGTTTCTAGTGATACATTAATTGCCATATTTGTGATTTTCTTTGAATATCTACTTGAAACATCTATGGTTAATGACTTACCAAAGCTAGGTTCTATTGAGGCACTATTAGGCTCAAAAGGAGGCCAGTGCTTGGGCCTTGTTTCTGTTAATTCAAACATGGGACTCAGGTCACCATCTGATATTACCTGCAAACAGGGAAAAAAAATTGCTTAATATAGTGAAGAAAATTCATATGTTAAAGACTGGAACAGGCAACATACATGTACTGTATATGCAAAGTACATATAAAATTAAGACAATTGAACTTGTTATGATCGTTTATGTACTTTACATTTACACATTTCAGTGCATATAGATGTAATTTGATATTAAACAAAAATTACACAAAATTACATATACTTTTACATACATGGTACTACTACTACTACTACTACTACAGTATATGTAGGTCAAGCATACTTGCACAGATTTGACAAGCTTTTTCCATTCAGTTCTATTCTCCATGATCTTTGGGAGTTCCTGCCTTGGTAGACGAGTGTCTTTTACTCACATATTTGTAAATTGTGAGATAGTTATATATTTTTATTCTCCAAAAGTCATATATGACAGAAAGGTGCCATTAGGTCCTAATTATTGACTAACACGTTGCATGATAACATTTTCAGGGTTTACACTGATTTATTTAGTCCAACTGATATGACTTACATGTTGTATGTTTCTGCACCAACTAATGAAATCATCCTCTGAGTGACAGTAGAAACCCTGTAAACAAAAATGAAAGTAAAATAGTAAAATCGCAAAATATACAAATTATCATAACAAAACTTGAAATACATGTATCGCGTGACATTATTAAAGCCTTGTTTACTGATCAAACACTTCAGGGTTAACTCAACATTGCAGGGTGATTAAGTTTCAATACATGTGTACGTAAAGTGTTAGTTACACACCAAATGGCCTTCATCGTTATGTTTTATATAATTTCATGTCTTGAAGTTATCATGATTGCCTTTTCATTAACTATTTTACACATTTCTGTTAAACAATGTTGAAAATGGGTATTTCATTCCTGTACTCTACGTAAAATTGCACAAACATTATTTGGTAATCAGTTAAAGATCTCCTGCCGAACTGAGCCTTGCTGTAAGGCTAATCAGGAGTGATCTGCTACTCATTTAAAGATTATGTTTAGTTTAGTACTACCTGAAAAACTTTTTGTCAGATTTCTTGGATATTTGTTGATAAATAGCAAGATACTAGCAATTCTAAGATGCTGTGAAGATTTCACCTCCTAAAGTGAAATATTTTACAAATGAGAGGTAAAATAATAATTCATATACCGGACCAGGGATATAAACTAACAACAGCCAGCGTGCACTATATACTATAACGCGTGCAAAAACCTATGAGGACTATGTGTATTCCACACACAGTGACACACATGCTACCTCCATGCAAAGCCCCAAGACTGTTGCGTGGGAAGCCATCGGGGTGGAAAAGTCCTAGCGTAGGCAGTATGTTACCGTGATCTAGTACTCCTTACATATATTTACACTAAAATTCGCTGGAAATCATTGCTGGAATACCAAATGATCTTGTACAAACCGCTTTTGATACATGGAGAACAACATGAGACTACAATGAACACGTTTCTTTCCAATTTTCCTTTTTGCTACCAAAACTGTCCATGAGCTTTTAAACTCACCAAGGCAATGGATGGATCTAGATTCCTGATTGGCATTCTACTAGCATGCTCACAATGAAAACTCTCATCCTGTAAGTAGGCCCATTTATCAATGTCTGCAGCTGGTTGAGTTGTGTGCGGGTCCAGGTACACCATTTCATCACCTGAACAAAATGACGACAAAAGTCATGCGCTTTCAGTAATAATAATAATAATAATAATAGCTACATTTATATTGCGCACGTATCCATCCCAGAGGATGCTCAAGGCAGATACAAAGGAGTATTATCACAGTATTACATTTTCCTAATGCTGCTACATCCAATCAGGTGTTGTTATCCTCTTTGGCACTTTGTTCTCCTTTAATTCTTGTGTATATTGTTTGATTTAGATTTTCTGTTCATTTTAGCATTTTCCTCTGATGATTGCAAGACAAAAAGCTTGTCTTCATTTAAAGCTACATATATATGGTTCTCACCAACATTGTGAGCACTGTGGTATATTGATGAAGGCTATTGACTCTCACTTGAGAGGTCCTGGGTTCAATCCTCACCATGTGCTTGCATCCTTGGGCAAAATGGTTTACCCACATTCGTCCCTCTACACCACGGTGTATATACATTTAAATGGATATCTGGCAATTGCTGGGGTAATGATAATTGCAGGGCCCTCAGGAAGAACAGTACTTAAGCTGATGAGGCTTCTCTGGCTTAACAAAATAATAATAATATTATTAATGCTTGAAAGGGCAGAACTTACCTAGTACTCCAATGAAGTAATGTGCATGATTTGGTTTCCCTCCTATCACTCCTAATGATTGCGGTAACGTGAAGCACCGCTTGAGCCTTTGCATGTAAACACTGTTAATCTCATTCAGTCCGAGTCTCAGAGGAATTATTAGAAACAACGATCTCCACGACAGGCCCCGGGGCGAGACACAAGCCCCCTCCATGAGACCGTTGGGTAATTGAATGTTCGGGCTATCGGGACTGAGCTGGGCTCTGTGCCTAATGTTCTCTGAGGATGATGTTCGTTTTCTCCTCCCGCTTCCTGACTTTGATCCACCGCTACTGCTCTCATCTGTAGTACTACTCAATGTACACAGCTTCCCTGGATAGTTGGACACCAAGACAACAGAATTAGGTAAATGATGGAGAAGGACCAGACTTATCCTATCACATGTCATTTACTTAGGGCGCCATGCAAATTATTATGTCAGCGACTCACTTTAAGGACACTGTAAAAAGAACGGTCCTGCCATGTATTGTACTTCAGTAAGTGAAAAAAAATTGAGGAGTTTTTGTACGATTTGAAGGGACATTTCTCCTAAAACTATTAACATGACGAACAAAGAGAGTGGACAAAATAAACACACCTCATTCTACCCTTCACAATGATTCTGGCAGACAAAAGAACATCCCTTCACTGCTATTATGTGAAATAACACAGCTGAATATGCATGTGACACCTGTCCTACATATTTTTACAGAATAGCAGTGAAGAGATGTTCTTTTGACTACCAGACCCACTGTGAAGGGTAGAATGAGGGGTTGTTTATTTTGTCCACTCCCTTTGTCCGTCATGTTCATAGTGTAAAGCCCATAATGCATGTAATTTCTACAAGAAGAGCTTCCTTCTTTCCTGTCCAATATATTAGTTCAGGCACTCCATTAGTACTTCAAGAAGCAGTCTTGAGAAGTTTAAAGAAAACAGCTGAAAATGTACTTCTACAAGTTACATGTAAACTACATGTATCATTCAAATTTTACACAGAAAAATACAATTGTTATTTGTTAATTGTATTATGTAAAGCGCTTTGTATCTATACTCTGAAAAGGCGCTACAGAAATAGCAGGATTATTATTATTATTCAATGATAAGTATGGGCTGAACAAATGAACAATCTTTTGTGCTAAAAACAAACATGAAACAACATCTACTCACTGATATCTTCTATGACGACAGTGTTATCAAGGGCTACATGAACAGCAAGGTCACTCCAGGAGTCGAAGGGTGAGAGTTTCCTGATGACCTGACCCACTGTGTTTGGTCCAAACCAGTCACCAACCTTCTTGCCCTCACCAACACCCATTTGCGCTGGAAGATAAAGAAGAAGAGAGAGGGAATTACTTTTAGATCGCAAACCTAAGGGGGCCCTGTCTCAAAGTGTTGTGACTGATCCAGATTTTGAGAAATCTGCATTGGCTACCTGTTCGCCAAAGAATATCTTACAAAATCTTGCTTATTGTATATAAGGCGCTTCATGGTCAAGCTCCTATGTACATCAGAGAATTGCTGAATCTCAGAGTCAATCAACATAGTCGAAACCTGCGCAGTTCCCAAGATACTCTGCTTCTCCAAATTCCATTCGTAAAAACAAAAGTAACACTGGGTGATCGTTCATTTGCTTGTGCAGCCCCTAAACTCTGGAATAACTTGCCATTGGAAGTCAGGAAATCCCCATCTGTGAATATGTTTAAATCAAAACTCAAAGCGTATCTATTCAATTAATAACAAGCATATCAGGAGCTCATGCAGCGCAGTAGAATATATACAAATTGTTGGATAGTTACTGCGCTTTATAAATGTATTATTATTATTATTGATAGCAATCCCTCAAATCAATCGCAAACTTACACTGTACAAACTATATTCCTTTGATATCGATTTGAATCAAATGCAACTCTCTATAAGACAGGGCCAAGCAGTTTCTAAAGGCACAGCATCACAATTCGTTCATACCCGACTAGAAAGAATTCCAAATTCTTTCTACTCATCGGATCACAATGTGCCCACTAGGCCTACAGAAGGCAAAATAGAGAGTTACCAAAAATACTTTTCAAAATTTGAACATGGTAAAAGTTCATTCAAAGCTACCGCTAATAGTCCCTGTGACATATGTCTTAAATCTACATCACAAATATAAATAAAAATACAAATGGAAAAACTGTAACATACCTATTTGGTGAATGGAGTAACAGCTGTCTTTCTTATCGAGGAAGAGTTGAAGAATCTTGAGGTATGTCTCATCTTGCTCCTGTGGTCTCCATCGCCAATCTAAATTAGACATTTGGACAAATGTAAATTCAAACAAATATGTGACCCTCCACCACAAAACGACCAATAAGTCGCAATGGGAGTTTTAGAGTAAACAGCTGAAAAGGTTGTTTGGGGTGGAAATTTCTATTTCAAGTTTTTGGTATTTTCTGAAAGTTAATTTATTAATCTACCATCTGACAAAATGTCGGGGTAAAATACCATGCTGAAATATGGTTTTAATCTCGTTCAAAATGACCATTTTTTCCTGGATATTCAAACTTTGTGAGTAAGCTTGCTGGCTTCGTACTTCACCTCGCTTTTCTGGTATAGCTCAAAAACTATGCACTGTCTGATATTCAAAATCTACAGAAAGAAAGAAATATATCTATTCTAAAGGTATGGAAAGTTTCAACCCAATCCAATGAGTACTTCACAGGGTAGACTTTGGAGTTCTCACTCAACCTTTTGTGCGACGAACAATAGGACGCAGATTAGACGCTCTTAAATGGTCACTCTTCTTTAGAGCCGTTTTCTCTATTGTTTTGGTCATTAGCCTGTCTGACACTCAGACATTCTCATTGTACATGATATGTAATGTTTGCTTAGTCTATACAAGACAAGTTATATATCATTTTAAAGCTTAGAATCTAAGCTTTCAAACTGTGTTGAAATTTAAAAACCCAAATTTCCGACTTATTGGTCGTTTTGTGGTGGATGGTCACATATGAGAGGTATAAAACTACTGCATGGAGAGGAGCACAGTACATTAAAAGAAGTATATGGATTAGTACCAACTTAAATCGTATCCAGAAAAATATCATGAAAGTTTAATCTTACATGTACATTTAAAATCAATGTCCCCACCTCCTTCCTAACAAAAACCCACTAAATTCTGACAAGTGTTGCCTCCAATATAATCTTTTAGATGAATGGCTTGAAGGGAGAGGAGTGAAGAGTCAGAAGGTGGAATTTGTACCTGTTTTCTTGATACCATTTTTTCAGTGCTATCTTAACTTCAAAATATTTATAAACAAAATTTTGGAATTTCAAGAATGACAACCTTCCCTTTGTCCCAAAGTATAAGATCAGAGATCAAAATCTGATCAGTATAAACACCTACATGTATGGTACTGAAAAGGTTATAGTAGGCCATTCACTCAGATGACTTGGGAGGGAAAGTTGAGAAATAAGTTCTACATGTAAATGTATAAAAAAATGTTGTTAGAACCAACAGTCATTGCTTCATCAAATCTTGCCAGTGCTTATCTCTTTCCTACCTCTGTCGAGAAGTGCTTGAGCTAGCATCATCTGACCACATGGCAGCATGCATCCCTAACCCTGGTCTGTCGTCGGCTCTGTTCCACCCAGTAAGCCCCCCCCCCCTCCCTCCCTAAATGATACCAGTGCCCCCGTGATGGCTGACCAGTGCTACGCCACTAGTCTGCACAACTTTCATACCTCTTCCAAGGTGTTTGCAGACTAAAGCCTGAGCTAGCATCATCTGACCACATCGTAGCATGCATGCAGCAACCCCAACCCTGATCTGTCACAGGTCCTGTGCCACCCAGTAAGTCCCCCCCCCCCCCCCCCCCCCCCGTGCAACTGTCCGTATCTTGTTCATACCTCTTCCAAGATGTTTGCAGACTAGTGCCTGGGCTAGCATCATCTGACCACATCTTAGCATGCATCCCCAACCCTGATCTGTCGTAGGCCCTGTTCCGCCTGTAAAGGAAAAGAGAAAATTAAGTGAAACCCGTACATAAATCCTGCTTAATATAATAAGAATAATAACAATAATCCTGAAAAATATGTGGTCTTAATATTAAGCAGGTGGTCTTTATCTTCAGGTTACTTTAATACTGGTTCCAATAAGAAACAATTTTAAAGGAAAACCAAAATGTGGTCTTCTGTACAATTGGTTTTTTTTTCTACACAGATGGTCCTTAAAAAGGTTTCACCAAATAACCACTGTAAACATAAATGATCACAGATTACTTATTTCTCCACATTCATAAAAGTAAGATATCAAATGGAAGTCTTGTGTGCATGAGAGATCCACACCCCAGACACAATACTTTCAGCTTTCCACTATTAAACAAACATACAGGTACACTGTACATGTAAAAGTACAGTTCTACAGAAAGGACAAGCTTGACACAGGTAAAATGAAATAATTTCTTTCAAGAAAATTTTCAGTACAGAACGAATGGGAGAGGTGCCAGCAAAGAAAAAAAACAAAGTTACTGATTTGCATTTGAACTATCACAACATAAGAACTTTCTTATCTTCAACTTTCCCTGATCTGTTTCTCTTATTTTTATGTGGTTTTTTCTCAAGCTAGCTTGATGACATAATGGACTTCCCCTTTCAACTATGTCTCAGTCTTTGCAAGAACATCTCTTCCTAACAATTTAGTTTCAATTAATAGAACGACACTCTTCAAAATATTACATCATTCGTCTGTTTGGAGCCAGAAGGGCATTATTCCTATCATTTGTACAGAGTTAAGGTCCTTCCGGCTCCAAACAGACGATTTATTGATTGTATAAAAAAAAATGGAAACAAAAGAATGCACGTGTAGCAACTCTCTCTTGAATATTCAGAATTGCAAATCGGACAAATTTAATACAGCCATGTGATTGTACAATTCTTCCCTCATAAGATGAAAAAGAAAGGGGATCCTGTATCGTATGACTCAAGAACTGTAAGGATTTACCCCCGAAGAAATTCTACTTGTAAGAATCTGTTTTGCAAATGATGCATGACAATGACACAAGAAGCTAATATTAGAACATTTCTAATTCTAATAAAATTTGTCTTTATTAGTTGTACATGTACTTATATAAACATTTCATAGATTTCCAAACTAACATTTTAAACCTGCAAAGGACATTGTCCATGTATTGAATGTGGAGGTTTGGGGGAAAATATATCAATGATATCAATATCCAAATAGGTTAAAGTCCTTCCAGGAAAAATAAGTTATTTCACACTTGCCCTAAAATAAATTCTACTGGCCCATGGAGAAGTAATAAATTACACTCAAACACAATTCTTCCCTATCTGCTTGTGCATCCAACACCATCACAAAAAGGAAAAACTACCACTAAGGGGTGGAGGGGCGGGAGGGGGGAGGGGCGGCAAGGGGGAGGCGCGGCAGAGGGGGTAGTGGGGAGTGGTAGCAAGGGAGAGGCGCTGCAGGAGGGGTGGTGGGTGGGGCGGCAAGGAAGAAAATGATTATCTATCTTTGAGAACCCCTTTCAGTGTGAGAACCATAGTCTGGAGACAACATCTAGCGGGGCCTCTAGCTGGTGCTAGTTCGGTTCATACTTCTTGACAAGAATATAGATTTGGGGGGGGCAAAGAGATGCATGGGGGAATTTTTTACCTATAATCATGACGCTCTTGTGGTATTTGAACCACAGTCCTAGGAGGACGTCTAGCCGAGCCTCTAGCTGGTGCTGGCTCAGGTCATACATGTACTTCTTGTCCAAAATAAAGATTTTTTTTTAATTTTTTATTTCTTTTTTTTTTTTCTTTTTTTTTTTTTTTTTTTGGGGGGGGGGGGGGAAGAAGTAGAATGAGAGAGAATTTCTTACCTATATTTGAGAAGCCCTTGCGGTATGTGAACCATAGTCTGGTGAGGACGTCTAGCCGGGCTTCTAGCTGGTGCTGGCTCAGATCGTACTTCTTCCCCAGGATCCAGATAGGTCCTTGGTCCGTGGGGAAGTCCTCAAAGGCCACCAAGCCACTCTCATAGGTTGCACATGCTGCAGGAGAATACAAGACCAAAAAGGGCATGTCAGCAAAACAAAAACAAGTAAGATCCAATCTCTACAGAAGTCTAAATGTGTATGTAGCTGAGGACACTACACACACTGCACAGTGTACCAGTAATTAGAATTTTTCCCACCAACAATGATTTTTCATTTGTTACTCCACTTTTTCAATTTGTATTTATGAGTACCAGTAAATATCCACAGTTGGTACTGGGATGTACAGATATGTAGCATGCATACATGTACACAGGTACTGTATGTGTACAAAAATGTCCTCAACTCTACTTCATGGCCGATGACGGGGAAAAAAATAAAATACATGCATGCGCTGTACAAACAAAAATGGTTTTAATCATTACAATTTATTACAATGTACTAGGATGTACAATAATATTCAACTAAACACAGGGCTATCCAATGAACCCAAACCATCCAATTGATTTGGATGCCTCAGTCAGGCAACTTTAATTTTGAAATGAGATATTGAGTTTACATAATTTTTATACTATGCAACCTGTGTAGTCATTGGCCTACATACATGTATATTCATAAATACATCAAACTTGAAATCAATTTATTAACTTGGTCTTGGTGACTGTAAAGAGAATATAATATTCATATCATATCAAAGGGCCTTGGGTGGGAAACAAGGGTATATCGCAGCACATATTTCAAGAGCTGGCACAATGAGTGAGGTATTTTCAAAGCCAGTGCGATATACCCCTGTGTCCTACAAAGGAAAAGCCATTCAACATTTTTATTATCATTAATTGTATGAAACCTACATTTAGTACATGAACCTATAAAATTTTCACCATCACATCCTTATGGTTTTGTATTATTTTGCACATTAATCACAGAGAGAAAAAAAAAATTGGCAAAGGGCTGTGCACCCCAAACCATGAGATATTGAAACAATATTGCCCAGTCATCTGGGTATTTTTTTAAGGAAACCATGAGATAATGAAATGAAATTGCAGAGTCATCTGGGTACTTTTGCTCAAAGCACAAAATATAGGGACTTTTCAGGTCAGCTCAAAACCCTTCACACAAATAATTGACAAGATTGTATGATCTGTTATCAATTATCAGACAAACGATTAGACTACGTTTTGTCAACCCATATGATGATTTTTACACAGATTCCTTATAACTTTACACATTTTCCATTTTAACATTTATTTTCCAAAATGGAAAAACGATACTTGCCTATGTCTATACTTGAATAAATATTAAGAGGATAAAATGACATAGTGCAAAAGAGAGTCCAGGTGCAAGGTGCAAGGAGTTACCACAGAAGACTTAAACGTCGTCTAAATTTTCTCACGTAACACTAAAAAATGATCGATCAAAGATCCGATCACCAGATACAGACTTCAAACACTGAATCCATGCTCAACATGGGCAAGCTGTAGGCCTGTAATCACAAAGGATGTGTTCTTTCAATGGTTTTGAATAACTTTCCTGCGTAGACGGTACACGGTACACATGCAAATGTCACAAAGGGCAGAAGGCAATACAGAGCTGTACTTCTTGCAGAAGGATCACTCTCTCTCTAAACTGTTAATCATAATGATTCGGTGAATGATAACTGGTGATATTTCCAACTCCCTCTGAATGCCAGTGAACAAGAGCCCAGATAACAAAGCATACAATATAATCCCTTATGGTCACCTAAATTATGCTTATAAATGCAACATAATTTTTTGCTGATTTTTTCCACAAGTCGTATTAACTAGAATCGCGAGTCTGTGGGTGACAGACAATCATATGACAAAGGGTGAGTGTACATCCCTATTTCAAGTATTCACATGACAATAACAAACCATGCTCTTAGCTTTGCTATGCCACAAATAAAAAGAAGTATGGACCAGACTGAGTCATTTAGATGTACACCTAATTAGTAATATATCAAATGTTGCCTGTCCAAAGTTCATGAGAAATAACATGGTGTATTTTGTGTCAACATACTTTGTCTTTTGAGTGATTAAGATCTATAGGATTAAAGGATTAAGAACATTAAACAAGCATACCGGTATACATTTCCTGTACAAAAAGTGAGTACTGGAATACATGTCAGTACCAGTATCATAAATGCACTGGTATTGGTAGTACATTTGAAACATTGTAATTCCATACCATGATACATGTACTATGGCATCAGTGATTGAACAGAGTACTGTTATCACTTTCTTTAATGTAAATTCTTCATTGTGTGAGTTTTGTATTCTCCTTCGACATTTCTGTGTATTTTGGTACAACTTCATCCTACAGTATTTTACATGTACCATTTCAATGCATTGTTTTTAATGTCTAGTATGTTCATTTTTGTCAGGAATTCAAAAAGTGACAGAGAAGTCTTCTCCACTTTAACAGACAGAACTGACTCTGCACACTGCATGTGTTTTCCTCGGTGAGCCTTGTTGAAGGGTCAACAAAAGCTAGGGATTTCCTTGTCACTTCCTGAAGCCAAGCAGGCTATCCATCAATTTCATTTCAAACAAGCATGTGACCTGCTTCAATAATAATAATATTGCACTGATTAATGTTTTGTATCTCCTCAAAGACAGGTACAAAGTTCAGATGACTTTAAAATGCAAGCAGAGCTAACATACAGTACATGTACCAGTATTTTTTGGACGGCAAAAGCAAGCTGGAAGAAAATAGTACTTAGTAAAAATTATCATTTGATCTTTGAACTGGGAGTCCTTTAGCACAAGATAAAATGTATTTGAAATGTATTAAACCATCCAGATCAATTTGTTTAACAAAGATTTTTCGTATTCGGTAATCTCTTTGGGGAATCACAATTATGTGATTGGAAGCAAAACCTGACGTACTGATCCTCCATTTTAATAAAATGATGTTACTGTATTCTATTAAAGACACAAGCACACAGAGGTGATTAAAAAACAATAAACAAACCCAGCAAATTCCTTCAAATTTACTTTTCCCTTATTAGAATCATTTTACAATTATGAAGTGAACCTAAAATGATGACATCCACAATTCCACCCACTGTACAGAATGTAAGGGAAATGAAACTCTCTCCTCCAACAGTTTCAATGCACATCAGACATGTACTAGCATTATTTTTCACCTATGTACAAGGTATTCTGCAATCAACCATTCTTTGATACATAATGCCGTTATCCTTTTCAAAAGAGAAGATGTGTACATACCCCCTTTAAAGCGTCTCTTCTTCATTCTAAGCAGCCATTCTAAAATCATCAAGCGATTTGGTCAATGATATCCAATCGTACCAATCGATATATTACACACATATATACTTTCGCGGAAGACAGAAATGCAGCAAGAAGTTTACAAGCTAACATGGAGCTTTACCATCTGTACTTCCAAGAAAGCAACATAACAACGTCAAAAATGCTGATAAAAATACAATCCTATCCAATGCGCGATCTTGGGGTGTATACGTAATCAGAAATGGGCGTGGCATCGCCGAGGAAATCCGAACTGTGCCAGTCTGATATCATAATGCAAATTGAAGGTAAGCAGACCGACGAGCACTATTAAACAAAATAAAATGACGTTGAACTTGACTGTCACTCGATATAAAAGCGAACATCGAGCACAACATACAATGCTAGCAGTCTACGCACATTCTCACGTGTACGTTCATAATTGGAACCAGACGTGGCACACTGGCAACAACGGCATCTACACAAAAATTAAAATCCAGAAGCAATTTTTAGATATCCAGAGTATGGTACTCCCCACAATTCTACCTTGCGGTTTGATGATATATTTTCCCCACAAGCTTTTAATATCGATGGTAATCTACCACTACTGACCTCGCATCCTACCCCAAAAATGCGATGATTTTCTTGTCTAGCTTGATCCTTCAAAGAAGTAATAAAGGAAGCAGGGTGAAACTAAGCCTGGATGTATACATCTATTTAATATGAAGTATGCTTATAGGAGTATGAAACATACACAAGTTCATGAAAACATATAAGAATTTGGCAATGCATAGAAAACAAAACTTTTACTTCCCAGCGGTATTGCGCAATCCTCGGCTGAGCAGTTTCACACAACATGGCAGCCTGTCGCAATATGAAAATTCAAAACTGATTCCGCAAAGCAATTAGATTTCCTACCCATAAAGCGGCCATGGTCTTGAGACTCTAGCCTCTCAAAGTCACGACGACGTCTTTCCATGCTCATGCAGCCATTATTTTCCAACAATTCGAGAGAATTACCTTCACCAATGTCATAATCCATGGAACAGTATGGAGGGACAAGGAATTGTACAAACTGTATTGACTACATACATGCACACTACTATACCTCGCTATCTCGGTATAGTAATCATAATACGGGATTCAAGACTGTGACATCATCACTTCTTGATTAGTGAACCATAAGATATATTTCATTTCAAAACTAGAATATGATAGGCACACTATGAACATCAACAAAAGATTGATTACTGCTCACTTCCTTGTCAATTTTTTTTTCCTCCCTCGAGTGGCCACGCTTACAAGAGCATGCAGCTACTCATGTTTCAGTTTCGTGATAACTCTAAAGTATTTTAATGAAACCACTTGAGAAATGGTGATAATGATGATCAATCCTGGCTTGTTTTGATTTGCAAGGACATCTGGGATTACAGATGTCTAAAGATAGGTATGATGTCATTTTGTCTTCAAAGCATGCACCTGTGACAGTCAAATGCAAACATTACATGTATCTGTACACAATAATATTTAGAGAACCTACTTCACCACCATTAACAAGAGCCCCAGGGGGCACGACGCTCACCTGAGGTGGATCAATTCACATCTGGTGCATGTTCTCTCTAGCACATGAACAACTTTCATTCTTCATCTATAGAAGTATCTCTATACACAATACCAATCTGAGCTTCCTACCAAGTTCGGTTAAATTCCAATCATGGGTTTTGGAGAAGCTGAAAATGTAAAAAGTTTATGGATGGCGGACAACTTGCCCCACCCCCCCCTCCAGTATATTACCCCCACAGACCCCGTATAGGGCCACCCAGAAAAAAATCTCCATACGCAATACCAAGTTTGAGCTATTCCTGATTCTGGAGAAGATGTTTGAAATTTACATAGCTTTTACACTTGGGGGCTCTCCCCCTGGGCCCCCCTAGGGGCCACATGTACCATTTTAACAATTTTGGGTCCCCTACCCCTAAGGATGATTCCTACCAAGTTTGGTTGAATTCCGATCATGTGTTTTGGAGAAGATCAGAATGTACATTTTGCCTGGCAGCGCCCCCCCCCCCTCCAGTATGTTACCCCCACAGGGCCCCTATAGGGCCACTCAGAGAAATTTCATGAACAACATTCATTCTTCATCTATAGAGGTATCACCATACAAAATACCAAGTCTGAGCTATGCCTGGTTCTGGAGAAGAAGATGTTTGAAATTTACATAGCTTTTACAATTGGGGGCCCTCCCCCTGGGCCCCCCTGGGGGCCACATGTACCATTTTAGCAACTTTGGGTCCCCTACCCTTAAGGATGATTCCTACCAAGTTTGGTTGAATTCCGATCATGGGTTTTGGAGAAGAAGATGAAAATGTAAAAAGTTAACGGACTACGGACGACGCACGACGGACGACGGACAAATTTCCATCGCAATAGCTCACTTGAGCCATAGGCTCAGGTGAGCTAAAAAGTCTTTAAATGACTGGGCAGGGCTCTTGCTTAACTTATTGATAGAGTTGCCAGCAGACAACCTACAATGTACATGTACATGATTTCTTGAATAGGTTTAGAAATTCAGCATTTTAGACATTCAAAATTTTGTGGTCATGTACAGTAAACTGCACACAAAATTCACATGAAAGTTTGAAACACTAATTTAAAGGGATACTCAACCACAGATTGTGGACGATTTTATGCCGCGAGAGGGCACCGTGATCGTTACCTGATCATGCAGTTGCCCCGCAAGGCGCAAACTTCGAACAGACTGGTCGCCGCGCAGCATGCACGCTCCGCCTGAGCTCAAGCTCTCGTGCAAGATTCGGTCGGATTCGTGCAGTCCGAAATCTAATCCCAGTAGTCCGATGTACGAGTTCGACGCACAAACTCTGTGTACGAGTGAAAGGGGCTTACGCAATCCTGACTTTCCCCACAGCCGCCTGGTGGCGTATCCCTTTAATAGTGAGATTTCATAGAAGGCAGGATCTTTAGGTTTACCTTAGAGGATTTTATTAAAGTTGTCAACAGCAAATAAGCAAAATGCTCATTTTGAGCCCCTAATGTACATATTATCCATCCATCATTTTTCTCCCTCGTCAGAGATGACTGTCTAAATGTAGATAATGGCATGCACAACATACATGTAGGCCTACACGTAGAAGTATAAGTACAGTATATGTTGCTCTATAAAGTGCATCAACATTCAATGCAACATGTTATTTGGACAACAGACATCTTCATACACCGCGGAGAAGGGCATAAATAGATGATAGCCATACCATAAAGGGTATTATCATCATTATTATCATTATTCATTATGAAGTGACGCAACTTACATGGTACATAAACATGTGTATCTCGGGAGATGCAGGACAGCATATTCAATCCTGAACGATGCAGCTTCCTCACTGTTGTCATGGTGACGGATGATCCAGTTCACACAAAAACGATTCAAGACAAAAAAATGTCCAATAAAGATCTATTCCACTTTCAGCTCATTCCGTAATCTGTATACATTTCGTCAACATTAATACAACTGTGGGCCTGTTTACAAAATCCATCTGATGAATAAATGTGGCAATATATATATGTGCATTGTACATACATCTTTTGTTCACAAGGGAGTGGAAACTGTAAAATTTGATGACGTACAATTTTGTGACCCAACAAGGACATCCACATGACTTCCTTTACAAGCATCCGCAGTGACAGAAAAGGTTAAAGAATAAGTCCTTTCAACACGTATGGTTCATGCAGATCAGTCACTATGAGTAGTGTGCATACATGTATGATTCATGGAAGTCATGACTAAGTCATGTATACACGCTGATAAACAGGGAAAAAACAATGCCTGAGGTAATGCGTTCAGTTCAAGTCAAATTGACTACCCTCTAATTCTGAAGG
Organism: Heliocidaris erythrogramma; assembly: GCA_025617745.1. NCBI lineage: Eukaryota > Metazoa > Echinodermata > Echinoidea > Camarodonta > Echinometridae > Heliocidaris > Heliocidaris erythrogramma. Next base: position 31,144,280 of record CM046871.1, on the reverse strand, counting down.
GGGTTGAAATTGATCAGCTAATTGCAGCAGACTGTCAGGATAGAGTTACCCAACTTAAACTAATTAACTTCCGTGTCCCTTTCTCTGCAATTGTGCTTTACATGGAGTAAACTGTCTCTATATTCCCTGAATCAGAGACAAAGGTTTCCAAAGGCTGACAATATGCATGTGCTAAACACGTCATCCCACGTAATCTGACTTCAGCAATGATCGCAAATGAATTCACAAATATCGTCTGAAGCATGATTATCTCTAAATCAGAGCATTTCCTGGACAGATTTTTTGCCACTGTTGACAACATACAACACAGGTACATGTACATGTAGATCAAGCAACACGGACTGACCCAACAGAATAAATCACAAATCTTGAACAACGAAAGCTGATCAATATTTACTTTGCTCGATTCCACCTGAATTCAGCTTGTTGCCTTTAAGCAAACAAAATGAAGTTTAGCAGACCTACATGTAAATACATGTATATTAGCATGTCAAGAGAGTCCAACAATCATTAGAGATTTCACAATTCCAGAGTCACATGTCCATGTTTTTTACATCAGTTTTCACTTTTCTTTCCACATACAGTATATTTTCATGTTGACGTAATCTCTAGATCAGATGCTTCAGCTTGGCAACAAACTTGTACAATTAGGGTACATTTATGCTCACATTTTCAGGCCAGAATGAGCCTTTTGTGATGCGTTTATTTCAAAACACGGCTGCTGTCCACAATCATTTTCGTATACAAAGTAATCGCCGATTTAAAACGCCAATGTAAAACTTACAAAAATGTGCGTTTTGAATCGCCGTCTCTCCAAAACACGGTTTCTGGGGAAGCATATAAATGCACAATCATTTGTAAACGTGTTTATATGACGTCATATAAACTAGTACCATGCGCAGTGAGCTGGAGAGCCTGAAGTCACCTGGAGAAAAGAAGTATAAACAGTACCCCGTGAAACTGCGTTTTAGATGAGCTTTTCAAAACGCTCATTCTGCCTTCGCAAAGTACATGCAAACTTGTATAAACGCACCCTCAGTCATAGATTCAAAGAACACCATATATGTAGACCTTGTTCATACATGTACATGCATATTGTCTAAAATGATCAAATTATACATGTAAGGTAATGACGCTGAGCAAAGAATTATAAATCTCCATACAAAACAAGAGACTGAACAGAGTGCTATACTCCGGCAAAATGCAGAATTTCTTGGCAAGCTTGACAGTAATGTACGTGCAATTTCACTACACAGAACCTCACAACACCCCAGTGCTGAGATGAGTCAGAGCTCCATATCCAGATCAGTGTTCAGATATGAATTAATACAGCTATCCTGCCTCTGCTACATGTAGATATAGGAGTCTAAATAGCTCGGTAGATGGTAGATGGGGGATGGAGGGGCTGGGGCCGGCTCAGGTGAAGGATGGTCTTCGAGACCGACAGTCCATGAGACCGATAATCAGAGGCTATGCAAATCAGTTTTCTGATTTGCTGCTCTTCTGCCTCTGCTACATACAGTACATGATTACAAGTAGCTACATTGTAGAAGCCTGAATGGACAGAGCAACTAGAGCTTATGTAGTTGATCGACTGCCTACAAGTTGATGGTCCACAAGTCCATAAGCCTATGAGACGGACAGTATGATCAAAATGTACACATCTGGAAGCGGATCAAGGCTTCACAGTACGTACAAGACGCAATCTCTTCCCGGAATAGGTCCAAAAAAATTTACAGCAAAGTTACAACAGGCAGTGTGTGGTAGGATTGTTGGGAAGAGCTTTCTTTAAACTAATGAAGGAAGATTTCAGGTTTAAGCATGGGCTCATGATGAACCCATTCTTGCCTCAGAGACAGTCATCAAGATAAAGATTATCATCATTGACTCATCGATATTCAGTGTACATGTGTCACAACAAATCAAGTACAGTGTAGTGTATGCATACTCAACTGCATTGACCTTGAAAGGTAGAGGGATACAAGGATGGAATAACAATGGGTGGAAAGGCGTTAGGGGTGAAAGTGTGATTGAAATTCAGAGAAAGGGGTTAGGAATGATAAGAATATTACCGGTAGACATAACAAAACCCCCAAAATACTGCAGTAAACTTGAGATAACAAGATAACAGAACAATTATCATAAAACATGAGACAGAGGAAGGAGGGGCAGAGAGAGAGAGAGAGAGAGATACAATAGAAAGTGGGGGAGGGGTGGGAGGGAGGGAGAGAGAGGGGAAAAGAGAGGGAGATAGATCTAGATATACATGCACTAGCAGGCATAAGGACACAAACACCCTGGCCTGAGCCCCCCCCCCCCCCCCCCCCAGCACTCCAATGTGTAGGCCTACATGTCATATGTAGTATGGAGAAGGAAACATACCAGAATGTTCTTATTGTACCTCTTGCTACCAAACCACTCGCTCACCTAAACAAAGTAGACAACAAAAATGAGAATACTTGTACCACACATACATGTACATGTAAGTGTGGATGTACACAAATCTTCTCCTTAAAATGAGCTCCTTTCTCAGTCTGAATGAGGTATTTTGGGGTAAATGTTTGAGGCTAGAATCCCTTTACCTTGCTTTCCCCTTAACTTTGCAGGCAAAATCTCTTGCTGAATACCTATCATTTGCTCAAAGGGTTTGAACTGTATCCAGGCTGTAGACTAACATGTACACAGGGCCTGAACTGTATCCCGGCTGTAGACTAACAATATACAGTCAAACCTGTCTAGTGGCCACCTGTCTATAGCGGTCACCTGTCTATAGTGGTCACTTTTATTGCCTCCCTGCAGCAAAAAATATGCGTCTTAGAACCTGTCTATAAAGGCCACCTGTCTACAGTGGCCACTTTTTCTCTTTCCCTTGGGTGGCCTTAATAGACAGGTTTGACTGTACATGTAGTGTATCCAAGTACGGCTGGGTTAGCACCGACTCAAGACATAGTGCATTTTGCTTAGGTGTCAAATTAGAGTCTGAGCTTGTAGACTAATCCACATCAACACACATACCAGTATACACTTCTATGTTGCAATAGACCGCTTCGGTATAAATGTATGCAAATTTTATTCCTTTAAAACAAAGGTTGTTCTTGACAACCTGAAAACTTGCCGGACATAGCAACAAATAATGTATGCAAACCGGATTCCAAGCATTGAGGCTCATTTATAAAAAGCAAGTTAATGGAATAGCTCGTCACTAGGTGCTCAAATTTGTACATGTATACATTACAGAATCGGTCTATTCAAGGACAAATAAATCAAGTATACATGTATGTACACTTATGTACCTACATGTACAACTCAACGAGAAAAATATAAAGGTATTGAAAGCAATTTTTTAATTAAAAGCCCCTGTACACTACCTCTTGCTATAAAAAGGTTTTGTAATGCATAAAATCTATTTTGGCTCTACATAAAAGTGGTCCTTAAAACTTATTTTTCACCCCAACATATACTTGTGTACTAAGTTAGAGAAAGAAATAATACATATATCCACTACATTGTAATACAGTGCCCTTATAATTATTTAATTCTTTGAATTATTCAAAAAGCTCAGTAGAGGGCAGCAACACCTCCCAATAAAACAACACATCCACTGTGTGTAGACCTACATGTACATACATGTTATTCAACAATTAAAGGGAAATCCCACCTTTATAATGGCAAGTTGCTCTGAAAGAAAGAGGAAAAATCAGAGAAGCAGATTGGTGAAAGTTTGAACGAAATCGGACAAGCAATAAGAAAGTTATGAATTTTTGAAGTTGTAATCACTATTGAATTTCAAATTGGCTGAAAAGGTAATGTCACTGTGATGTAGTTGCGAACAACTCCCCATAACTAAAATGTCATTTTTTTTCTTCAAAATGTATCACTCAGCAGGATCTCTTTCTTTCATGAGGACCTATAACAATATGCTATCTCCAATATATTTTGAGTACTGCCCCAAGAGTAAAGGCGCTTCGGAGAAAACTGCAAATTAATGATATTTTTGTGTACGACAAACCGGAGAGTTGTCCACAAATATGTCGCAATCGACTCACCAAATTGCCAATTTGAAATTCGCATAGATGTAGTGATCTCATTTTTAAAACATCCATAACTCTCTTATTCCTTGTCCCATTTCTTCCAAACATTCACGATCTTTTTTTTTTTCTGCTTTCACACAAATCATCTTAATACCAAGGTTGGACTGCCCTTTAAAGATTTACCTGCATATGTACTGAGCTTGCCGCTTGGCACCAAGTTTTATATTCATAATGTCTTTCTTCATTTTTTAAAATCATGATTTAAAGCAGCTATTACACAAACATATAAAGAAAATTGCTCATTTTTTCTAGTGTTAAGAAACAATGAAATACCAGCATTGAGTTGCCTACACGTACATGTAGTAGGACCACAAACATGAAATATTTTGGTCACCCATTTTAAGTCAAAGTTTGGTTTGCCCAAATTGAAAGGGAAAAAAAAAGCCTGTTTCTGTGCCTCTGCATGTGTGGACACTTTACAACTCAGGTTGCTCTCTTCACAAATCCTTGACATCCATATGTACACATATACATGTATTCTCTCCACATTAAAAAAATCACTATTAAATGGCAATGGCACACAGCAGGCTGTAATTAAATATGTGTTTGACACTTTCTCATAAATTATGCATTAACCCTTTGACTACTGAATTCTCTCACCCCCATAGGCATAATACAGGGACCACCCAGTTCCTATGGGCAATGGGTTAAAATAGCTGACACAGTCTAAAGGCCACCGCACACCTTACGATCGGTCTGCGATCCGATTTGTGAAAGAGATCACTATTGCATTAAATATTGGCATTTTAAGAAATTAAATCTACCCTATTCAGGTTCTGAAAAGTAATATGAATACCGGCACTAAACACAGGGTTTTGGTGAGCTGTCGGCTTTCTACAGGGCAAAATTAGTTTTGTCAAATGATATTACATTTTTTGCTGAAATCGGATTGCAGACCAATCATAAGGTGTGCGGTGGCCTTAACGCATTCAGCTTTTCTGACAAGCTATTGGAAAGCCTTATGTTCATCACTAGTAACCATTACAGGAGAGCAATTAACAACATCTGAATACAAGTATGTAATGCACTACACTGTTAAACTTCTTCACACTGCCATTCACATGCAAGAAATTGACAGGGCCCCCCCCCCCCCAAAAAAAAAGAAAGAAAGGAATGGGACTGCAAAATAAAAACAAATGAACTTACAAGAATGGCAAAGAGGCAAATGGCAAATGGGGGGGGGGGGGGCATGTAAGCTGCATGCATAGGCTCCTACACAACCACTGTCATGTTTTTGGAGCAATTGCATAGAATTTTTTTTTAACATTCCCCCCCCCCCCTTTGCTTTTCATCAACCTCTGTACTAAAGGCCCTGCCCCTCAAAATAATCCTGATTGTCTTTTTTCTACTTACAGTGACATCAGTCAGCACCCACCTAATAGGCAAAATAAAGTTGATTCCTAGTTTCTTGCCCTCAAATGCTTCACTTTTTCCCTCCTCATCCCATTTTTTTGTTATTTGAAGTTTTTGATATTGCATGAAATAAACAATACTCTAAAGAAATCAAGACAATGAGGTACCAAGCGAGCTAGGTTTAGGGTAACTTAGTAGCGTAGATATGGGCGAGGGAAGGAACTACGAAAGGTAAGAAAAGTATTTTTTTTTAAAAGAGGGGAAAAATGGAAAAGAGGAAGAAAGAAAGAGGAGGAAAGGTCCTATAAAAAGAAGATCATACGACCCCCTCCCACACCCTCCCCTTAATCGACTTCCAGGTAATGACGAGATAGAGCCTGGAGAAAACGTTGTGCCACCAATGTACATGTAGCATTACAGGTAACACACGCAACACCCTCCATCAATATTTAAAGAAATGATAAGCATATTTGCTACAATACATGATTATGAGAAAGTTTGTGAGGTTGCATTTTCCATAATTTCTTCTCCATCATTTGCTCCTAGCCCTCCTACCGGTATTCTTCATTTCTCATTGTGTTTACTTTCTTTTCTCATGTATTTTTTCTTTTTCTTTTTTTATCTTGCCCTTCACAGTAGAAGTGTTTCTCAATCTTGTTTTACAAGAGATAATGCCCTTTTTCTCTTCTTTTTCCCGGAGCATACATGTATATGTACTTTCTATTCATTAATAACTAGAAATGTCCATTGCCGCGCAATGCGAATGGACATAGAACCTCCCCCCTCCCCTCCCTCAAACAAAAGGATGGCGTATAGATTGCCACCAGTGGCCTGGACTATTGTCAACACTAGGAGCAGCATCACCATAACAATGTGTGTAGATTAGAGTATAATGCATCCTATAGAAAATTCGAAAGCAATCTGTCAAGAAATGTGACCTGCAGAGCGCACACAAGATATCCACTAAAATATGACCTTTGACCTTATAAAAGACGGAACACTGGGGCAGCATCACCAAAAACTGTAGAGGTCTAGAGTATTCTATGATGGACCTCCATACAAAATCTGAAAGTAATCAGTCCACAAATGTGTCCTCCAGAGTGCATGTAAGACAGCAACCAAAATATGACATTTGACCCTATAAAAAGCGGAACACTGGAGCAGCATTAGCAAACACTATAGATGTGTAGATTTCACTCAGACACACCCCCATATAAAATTTGAAAGAAATCCATCAAGAAATGCAGAAGAGTGCACGGAATGGACAAATGACCTTTGACCCTTTTAAAGATGGAACAATGAGGGCAGCATCACCAAAAAGTAAAGATGTGTAGATTATACCAAGATACATCTCCATAAAATATTTGAAAAAAATCCATCACGAAATGTGGCCTACAGAGTGCACTCACACAATCCTCCAAAGTATGACCTTTGACCCTATAAAAGATGGGACACTGGTGGCAGCATCACCAAAAACTATAGGCTTCTAGATTACATGTACCGGTATACCAAGAGACACCTTCATGCAAAATTTGGACAAAATCCGTTGAGAAATGTGACCGCTACAGAGTCCACAAACTATCCACAAAAATATGGCCTTTTACCGTATAAAAGACAGAACACTGGGGGCAGCATCACCAGAAATTATAGGTGTCTAGATTATACCAAGATACACCTCCATACAAAGTTTGAAAGAAATCCGTCAAGGAATGTGGCCGTTAGAGCGCACACAATAATGTGACGCGGCGGCGGCGGCGTAACGCTGCTGAATCCAAAGTATCCTCCGGCATTCTGCGGGGGATACAATTAAAGGGTACCAATCAGCAACAAATATTTTGCTTCTGTATGTTAGGGGTTCCATGTCGCCATACAAAATGCAAAGTATGAGATTTAAATATTAACTATCTTCAGAGATACATGTATTGCAAATTTAAATACTCCGTAAATAAGCATTACAGCAACTTGCCAGTAGACTAATTGACGGACCTGTACGCGCTCGAACAAAATGAGGCCTGCGCGGAACCGATTTTGGAGTTGGGTTCCGCGCGAGGGTGTTTTATGTTTTCATTTATTCAAGTAAAGTTTTTTGAGGTTAACTTCATACGTTCTAGCTGCACACAAACTATTTTTTCAGGTGATTGGTAAGGAGAGGCAAAGTGGACAAACCCACAATATTTCACAGTTTCAAGAAAAATGCGTTTTAGCTAAGTTCAAACATTGCAGAAGAATCTGCGCAATAAAGGGCAATTCCACGCCAAAGTGGACATGACATCTAAAATTTCAAATTCATGCATATTTCCCACACAAATTTGGTATCAAATGAAAGCTTAAATTCTGAATTTTATGAAGGTAAGCAAAAATGTTTAGTTTAATTAAATTTTCAGGGTCAAATTTTTAATTGTTTAATTAACTTAATTATTTTTCTAAAAAGTATAAATTGTAGTACAGATGTAGCATGGCTTGTACCAAATATGTGATAAAGATATGTGATGAATTATTAGATTTCAAACTTATTAGATATAACAGTACTGCTTATTATGTTTTATTTTTGTTTTCTATGATTTGTTACACTTCAGTGACTTCCTAAATGTTGCATTATTATTTGTCCTTCTGTTACCACAAAAAGAGGTTTTTCTATATTGCAATAAAAATAGTAACTGGAAAACTGTAAAATTTTCAATGCAAAGCAAGTTTAGGGAGACCTATAAATTGGTGCCAATGCATTCACACATCCACTCCTTCTTAATTAATTATAAATGAATTAAAATTGTCCTTCCTTCACCAAAGCTAGTAACGGAAGGGCATGGAGTTCTATTTTGAGCCTTTAAGTGTCCCTGAGATGAAAACATAAATGTGTCAGGACCTACTCTAAGTACCTTCGACTAAATCCAAGTAATCCTTTGGTATGATGAATGGTACCAAACTAATTTGATGTGTAAATAAATCATGAAACCATGTGCCAGAGATAGAAGACTGTATGCCTCTCATACTGTACTGGAATTTTACTATGAACATGGCGAACAAAGAAGCAGACAAAATATACAGCTCCTCATTGTACCTTCCACACTTCCTCTGGTAGACAATAGAACATCCCTTCATTGCTATTGTGTAAAAATGTGTAGAACAGGTGTCACATGCATATTCACCTGTTCTACTTATTTTATATAATAGCAATAAGGGATGTTTTCTTGTCTACCAGAACAATTAGGGTACAATGAGGAGCTGTATATTTTGTCCGCTTTCTTTGTCATCGTGTTCATATTGAGGAGCAAGTTGGTCTTTGCGGTCATTTACATTTTTACAATGATTTCACATGATTTCTGTTAAAGAATTGAGCAGTCTGCAGCATTCATCTATTCTTGCTTTTTGATCAGTGATTACCAGTGTATACACCGTATACACAATCCGTTACACAATTCCGTTACCAATCATTAATGAAAATAATGTGTTGTAATTAAAAAGACCTGTTGACATATCTGAAAGTTAAATATATGTAAGTATAGCTAAAACTATGTAGATTAAACTGTATACCCATAAAGTAGAATACAATGTAGATTCATTAACTTCAAAGAGGTTTAGTAAAATCTTAAAATAATGCATCTTCCCCATATATAATACACAGACAAACTGTATGTCCTTCCGTTACCAAACATCCATGAGCATAATGTGTTATAAAGTACAAGTTGACATATTTGAAAGTCAAATACATTGAAGTATAGGTAAAACTATGTGGATTAAACTATACCTGTAAATTAGAATAGAATCATAAACTTCACAGAGTTTTGATACAGACAAATAAGCCAGTTCGGGGTTAGCGCATGGTACAAATGACCCCAAATACCCCCAAATATCCACAGATAGTTTAGACATGGAGGGTCCCTTTATGTGCACTTCAGAAAAATAACTCTGGGAGTGATAGAGGTGCCTCATGAATAGCTTTTGTTTCCCCCTTTAAAAAGAATACTTCCACCTGGATATCATGGAATGCACCATTAGTGCATAATTGAATGATTACATGACATTCATGAGCACATATCGAATATTAGTGTCATTGGCCCGTATTCTGAACTCCGGTTTAACTTAAACCATGGTCTAAATGTGTGGTTTAACTATGGGTAGCCAAAAATGTCAAAACTTTGTTTATATTGTATGTTCCGTATGTTTATTGGAATCTGGTCTCATGCTTTAACGGTAAAGAAATATATTGTAGTTATCAGTCTCAGACATTTTTTAATAGTTTGAGTACCCAAAATGCTGATAAATTGAATATCTACTGTTAGAGATTTGCGTGACATTTGGCTACCCATAGTTAAACCACACATTTAGACCATGGTTTAAGTTAAACCGGAGTTCAGAATACGGGCCAGTGGGTTTTAGAATTTTGTACAGATGACCTTTATCTGCTCATGCTCAGATTGCATCTCCGAAGTGGCTTATTAGCCTGAAAACCTATGTCCATTTTGATGTCCTTCCGTTACCGACCTCATTAATATGCATATTTTATTACTCTTTAGCAGGTATAACAAAAATGTCGGTGGAAATTATAGTTACTTCTTCTAGTAATACATTTGTAATGTTTGAAATGTTTCATCAATAAAACTTTTCTTGCAGTACTCAAACTTTGAAAATTCTGTCTGATTGTCCTTCCGTTACCGTGGAACTGCCCTAAAGTTCATTCCTAATTAATGTCAATGGTACCAGGAGATACACGGATGTAAAACTGTAGACTACTGTATGCATCTCCTTCTTGACGGAAAAATGTTGGCTAGCCCACTTCATCTCTCAATGGTTCTTTTGTACCCCTTTCTCACATTCTCCAATTTTTTTCTTCTGCTTTTTCTGCTCAATCTTTTATTTGATCTTCTCCTTAGTCCTGTACCTTCTTATTTTCCTTTTCTTTCTTTTTTGTCCTTCTTCCCCTGATCTTCACTGAATTTCCCTTAGTTTCTCTTTTTTCCATGCTTCCATATTTTTTTATTCCCCCTTTTCTACTCCATCATATTCCTCTAACAATCCTTACTCATCAGTGTATTTTATTTCTTTCCCTCTTCCTCATTCCACTTCTTCTTTTTGCTCGGAAGACATTCTTAAAGTTAAGCCTTCTTCTCACATGTAATGATGAATAGATGATCTTTGAAGGTTTGCATGGTGGAGCTTATAACGTGGAGAAGGTTTACGGTTCACCATGTGTGTTGGTAGGAGAAAAGGGAAAAAGAAAATTGGAGATGGATAGACGAGAAAGGATGAGAAGAGAGAAAAGAAGAAATAATCTTTCGTGACACTGGGTGAAGTCCTGAAAAGGACTGTAGACCAGATGAGATGAGATGAGAAGACTTGGTTGATGACCGATGGATGAGCAGCGATGGATTGAGTAGCGAAGGTTTCAGTAGATGAGGCTTGAGTAGGAGGTTACTCGACGTTTCGGACAGGTTGACTGTCCGTCATCAGGAGTGAAGTGTGCTAGACGAGCGGCGGGGTTTTATGGAGTGTGTGCGGACGTCGGAGGAATCGGCGGCCGGAGGTGCGGGCGGGTTGCTGTCGGTGGTGGCGCTATTATGTCCGAGAGTTGTGTGGACGTGTGTGCGGACGTCGGATGGATTGGTAGCGGGTGGCTGGCGGCGTGAAGTCCTTTGTGTGTTGGCTGGTCGAGGGCGGAGATTGTACCGGGTTTGTGTAGGTGGGACGGCGGGCTGTGGTGTCGGGGGTGCGTCGGCCTGAGGGTTGGGTGGGATGGCGTTGGTAGTCGGCGGGTCGGCGTGCTGGATGGTCGGCTGGTCGGCGGGTTGAGTGGGCTGTGAGTCGGTGGGTTTGGTGGGCGGCGATTCAGTCGACTGAGTTGTCAGTGGTGCTGGTTGTGTGGATTGGGTTTGGTGTTGGTTGGTGCCCCTATGAAGGATTGGGTGCCAGATGTGGTTGAGATGAAGTCCAGTGTCCTGTGGTACTGTGTCGTGGCGTTGAATCTCGATGGCCTCCCTCACTCTTCTGGTGTGCCAGTGCTTGATGTTGGTGATTAGAGTGCTGTGTGCCCAGTCGATGTGGTGATGTTCTTGTTGTGCGTGTTTGACTATTGCAGATTTGTCCCAGTCGCTAAGTCGGTGGCAGGCCTTGTGTTCCTTAAGTCTTGTGTTGAAATCTCGTCCTGTCTCTCCGATGTAGACTTTGCCGCAGTCGCAGGGAATCTTGTATACACCGGGTTGTTTGTTGGTGGGGGTCTTGTCCTTGTGTGAGTGCAAGATGGAGTGAAGTTTTTTGGAGGATCGGTGTCGGACTTTGAAGTTAGCCTGAGTAAGTATGCGGTGTAGTTGGTGGGATGTCTTGCCGAGGTACGGGAGAACAACTGTGGTGGGTTGGTTGCCGGTGGGTTGGTCGTCGGTGGCGGCGTCTGTGGGTTGGTGATGAGGTCGGTGGGTGGAGATCTTCTTCCTAGGGTATTGGTTGATGGAGGTGAGTGCATTGGTGATGTGAGTGAGTTCTTGTTGAAGATGGTCCTTGTCACTGAGTTGGTATGCGCGTCTGATGAGGGAGTTGGGTACCGACTGGTGGACGGATGGGTGGTGGAAGGAGCGGTAGTTGAGGTATCTGTCCGTATGGGTAGGTTTTCGGTAGATCTGGTGTGAAAGGAACCCTGAGTTAGTCTTCTTGACGAGAACGTCCAGGAAAGGGATTGAGTCGTTGAGTTGAGTCTCCATCGTGAACTTGATGTCTGGGTGTTGGCTGTTGAGGTGGTCGAGGAATCGGTGCAAGTCTGTTGTGCTGTGTGGCCAGATGACGAAAGTGTCGTCTACGTAGCGAAGCCAGAGTGAGGGTCGTTTGTCGGCGGTCTTCAGTGCTTGTTGTTCGAGGTGCTCCATGAAGATGTTGGCGATGATTGGTGAGAGAGGTGAACCCATGGCAGCCCCTTTGAGTTGTTTGTAGAAGTTGGTGCGCCACTTAAAGGAATTGGAGTTGAGGCAGGTGAGGAGAAGGTCGTGGATCTGGTCAGGAGTGAGGTTGGTGCGTGAGGCAAGGTCTGAGTCGGTGAGGAGTCGTTGTCTGATGATATCGCAGGTTTCGGTGACCGGTGCGCTGGTAAAGAGTGAGACGACGTCGAAGCTGACGAGTGTGTCAGTGGGTTGAAGCTTAGTCTTGGAGATGATGTCGACGAAATGCTGTGAGTTGGTGACGTGATGGTCGGTGAGGCCTACTAGTGGTTGAAGTATGGTGGCTAGGTGTCGTGCTGTGTTGTAGCTGGGAGATCCGCGGGTGGAAATGATGGGTCGGAGAGGCGTGTCGGGTTTGTGAATCTTGGGTTGGCCGAAAAGGATGGGGCAGGTGCCTGAAGAAGATCGGAGTTGAAAGTAGAGTGGTTTGGGTATGATGTCTTTGCGGTGGAGAGCGAGTAGCTTCTGGTTGATCTTCCTTTACGTGGCTTGGGTCGGGTCGTGCTTCAGTTCTTGGTAGGTGTCCTTGTCCTTGAGTAGGTCGTTGATCTTGTGGTTGTAGTCTTGTTGGTCCATGACGACTGTTGCGTTGCCCTTGTCAGCTTGAAGAATGTGGATGGATTGGTTTTCGCGTAGTTCCTTAATGGCTTGGTGTTCTTCCTTGGTTAGATTGGGTTTGGGTGGCTTGGAGTCGGCTAGGGCGTTGGTCACTTTGCGTCTGATTTCGTCGGCGGCTGTCTTGGAGAGGAAGCGGAGCTTAGGTTCAACTTGCTGGATCACGTCGGAGAAAGGGATCTTCTTGGGGGGGACCGCGAAGTTAAGTCCTGGAGAAAGTACCTTGTGTTGAGGTTGAGTAAGTTGGTGCTTGCTGAGGTTGATGACGGTGTCCTTGTGTCTCGGGTGGCGTGAGTTGTCGGTGGGAGTGGTCTTGGGTGTGGAGAGTTGGTTAAATTTGTTGATGTGCTTGAGTCGGGTCGAGTTGAAAGCTTGGTCGGCGGTGTCCTTGTTGAAGGTGTTGACCTTGTGTAAGTCTTCCGGATTGAGGTGTCGGTCAAGATTGGATTGGGTAGAAGAGATGAGTGTATTGGTGCTGTGGAGTTGGTGCCGGGTGTGGGTGATGCGTTCTCTGGTGAGGGAGATGCTAGCTTGGTGGAGGATGCGCTTAGCCTTAGGTGAGTCGACGGGAGATTTGAGTTGGAGTCCAGTGGGTATGATGTTAGAGTCACGGCAGCGTTTGAGGAAGGTGAGGTGGTTGGTAAGCTTGGCGGCTTTCACTTGGTTGCGTTGGAGAAGTCTAGCGTCGCGTTGAGTCTGCTCCCCGTAGAGCTGGATTAGATGATCTTTGAAGGTTTGCATGGTGGAGCTTATAACGTGGAGAAGGTTTACGGTTCACCGTCGAGATTCAACGCCACGACACAGTACCACAGGACACTGGACTTCATCTCAACCACATCTGGCACCCAATCCTTCATAGGGGCACCAACCAACACCAAACCCAATCCACACAACCAGCACCACTGACAACTCAATCGACTGAATCGCCGCCCACCAAACCCACCGACTCACAGCCCACTCAACCCGCCGACCAGCCGACCATCCAGCACGCCGACCCGCCGACTACCAACGCCATCCCACCCAACCCTCAGGCCGACGCACCCCCGACACCACAGCCCGCCGTCCCACCTACACAAACCCGGTACAATCTCCGCCCTCGACCAGCCAACACACAAAGGACTTCACGCCGCCAGCCACCCGCTACCAATCCATCCGACGTCCGCACACACGTCCACACAACTCTCGGACATAATAGCGCCACCACCGACAGCAACCCGCCCGCACCTCCGGCCGCCGATTCCTCCGACGTCCGCACACACTCCATAAAACCCCGCCGCTCGTCTAGCACACTTCACTCCTGATGACGGACAGTCAACCTGTCCGAAACGTCGAGTAACCTCCTACTCAAGCCTCATCTACTGAAACCTTCGCTACTCAATCCATCGCTGCTCATCCATCGGTCATCAACCAAGTCTTCTCATCTCATCTCATCTGGTCTACAGTCCTTTTCAGGACTTCACCCAGTGTCACGAAAGATTATTTCTTCTTTTCTCTCTTCTCATCCTTTCTCGTCTATCCATCTCCAATTTTCTTTTTCCCTTTTCTCCTACCAACACACATGGTGAACCGTAAACCTTCTCCACGTTAATGATGAATATTCTGTAACACAGTACATGTATCTACAATGATTATTTGGCTATATCGTGGAATAAGTCTCCGCTCATTCATTGTGTACACTCACACTTGCGTGTTATGTCTATGGAGGTGAAATTAAGTCACCATAGCGTTGCACGCAATAAACCAATACTGTGTCTGTGCGGAGTGAATGAGGGGTGACTTATTTCACGATAACGCTGTGCATTATTACTACTCCTCCTTCTTCTCTTCTTCTTCTTCTTGGCATTGAGGAAACCACCATTCACCCCGCACAGAAGTGCTTCATTGCGTTGCACGCATTGGTTTCCTCATTCCCTGTCCATAGACTCTGCACTTTATTTTTGCGTGCTAACGAACGAGTGGTTTCCTCAACCACGATATAGCCCTCTTCTTCTTCTAAGTTCTTCTTCTTCCTCTTCCTCTTCCTCTTCTTCCTACTCTATGCTGCAGCCTGTTATTGTGATTGAGCATTGCATGCCACATGCCGCACATTTTGAGCCGATGATTTCACTCAGTGACATCAATGACAATAAAGTTACATACATGTACGTCATGGTATGTTCAGGTGAGCGTTTCATGAAAGGAAGTTGTCGGATATTTTAACAGACAACTGAAGCTACTGAAATCCTTGCATCTGATTGGCTGAGAGCAAATTTGTCTGATAAAATATCTAACAAGTCCTTTCATGAAACGCCCCCCAGATGAAAGTTTCAGGGGCCGCGGAACGTCTTGGAAAGTGGAGGGGCCGAGTGGGGGGCTGCGTGTATAACCACATTTTTGCACTGCCATACATTTGCACTTGTTTACTGAAAAAAAGTGGGGGGGGGGGGGGCTACAGCACCCCCCCCCCCCCCCCGGTTCTGCGGTCCCTGAGTTTTGGTCAAGGCCCGAAGCGTAGACAATGCACATCATGCCATGCCTAGCCAGGATTGGCTTTGTGAGTGTAAAAAAAAATTTTGTAAAAATATGTACGATCAAAAAGACATAGGTACCGACAGGGAAGTGCTCTCTAACACTTCCCTGGTACCAATTCCAACAGTTTCCCTCGGAGGAAACGCTGTGGTGAAGGACCTGTCGGTCGCGGGAGTTATCAGGAAAGTGTTATTTCAGGGCATTTTCCAGTCCTGCTAACTCGTGCGCAATTAGATTGCTGGGGAAGAACGCCTGGCTTTGTGATGTAAAACTAAAAAGGCGTATAGCCAATTTTTTTTTTTTACACTCACGAAGCCAATCCTGGCTAGACAGAAGGACCTGTCATGCCTGTCGGTCGCGGGAGTTATCAGGAAAGTGTTATTCAGTTATATTCAGTTATTTTCAGGGCATTTCCAGTCCTGCTTACCCATGCGCAATAGATCATGTAGATTGCTGGGGATGAACGCCTGGCCTAGCTATGTGACAAAAAAAATTGAACTGCATACATCTTGATACAAATAGTATCATAGGAAAGCTCTTTAGGAGACCTTTGCAATGACACTAACAACTTTCAAATTGGTCAAGTAACTAAAAAGTTATGATAATTTAAGTCCTGTCATTTCAACCATATTTCCGGCCACTGTCTTAATGTAAAACCAATGGAGGGCATGAAAAAATGTGTGACCAATATCGCCTACTGATGGAGGGAATTTCATGTCACTTTTGACTTTTGAAGTGATCTAGGTATCAATGGAAAGCTGAAATTGAGCCTGGAGCAGCTACTAAAGTATATTGATTTATGCTAATTAACTTTAATAAATTATGCGAAATATGGAAAATATTTGTTACAATTGTAGAAAATGAAGAATACTATGTATAAAAAAACACATTAAAATAGAGTTTGATTCAGGGTGCCTTTTAATTTATAATGATTTAACAAACACAAAATAAAAGCTGAAAATAAAAACATTTTTTTTTAAATTTTAAATTAGAATAATTAATAAAAATATTCATCAATTTGATTTTTAATCAATTGAATTCAGATTGAAGAGAAAGTTGAAATTTATTTTTCCCCCAAGAATTACATAATCATATTTGAAAAGAAAGTATAATGACAGTCAAATTCATAGAAATGCGGATATGTTTGATTCATAAATCATAATTCACGACAAAAACATTTGACCAGTGTCAGATGCGCCATCTCTGCCGCGCCCACCACGTCCAGCGGTCTGTCAGAAGCCAGACCACTGGCGGGGTATCATCGACCGAGTGCCAGCTCTTGGCCCGGTGCACCCGGCGGCCTAACTCCAGGTACAACTATCCAAAGTCGACCTCGCCCATTTTATGGCTAATTGCATCGCTTAATTTCGGCAGGTAAGATAGAAATTTGTACTTACACTTCAAGAAAATTACTGTAACTATGTAGCAGGCTCCTTCATTTTACGATTTAACGATTGTTTCGATGAAAAAAATGGAATTGCCTCGCAGAGCCGATCTTTTCCCCGTACTGTACCGTCGATTCAAATGACTCGATCGCACTGTGTGATCGAGTCAGCGACGTATATACGGTACATTACACACAGTGCGATCGAGTCATTTGGATCTTACCTGCCGAAATTAAGCGATGCGATTAGCCATAAAATGGGCTAGGTCGACTAGCGTTGGAGCTCCCTGGAGTTACCGGCGGCCTGGCTTCTGACAGACCCGCTGTGCAAGAGTTTCCTGCATGACCTATTTGAAAGCTGGTGCACGTCTAGAATCTAGTCAAAATGAATCCTTTCATACTTTGATAATTAACAAAAGTTATGTTCACTGTTTTAATAAATATTTTACTCATTTTACTGATGAAATTCGATGATGAAAACGGCCAAAACTTTTCTAAAATTTCAAGCGATGATATCAATTTCTGGATGGTGGATGTCCACATTGAAACTTACATGTATCGAAAGTGCAGAGTCTGGGCTGCTCAAATACGGCCTCGAGAAAGTTGCGCCGATGTGCGCACGCTCGAGAGAGCTGATTTTCAATTGGGATGTATGCAGAGGCGATGTCACTTGCGAACAGAATGTGAACAAGCCCTCTCGCCGTACTCGGCGCTCGCGGTACCTTTGTATTACCTAGACAGCTGAAAACCGTCTGTTTCGGAGGAGTCTTTAACATTTTCTTATTTTTAAGGTGTAGTAGTACATCATAGTCACTAGTCATGGTAGTGAAGCAAGACGTAGTCCAGTGGAACACCCGACGAACAGACATGACAGAGACTGAAGCTTTCGGTCTAATACCTACCTGGCCCTAGCTTGGTGATGTAAAAGGCGTATTGCCAATTTTTTATTTTTTTACCCTCACGAAGCCAATCCTGGCTAGCCATGCCAGGCATTGATTGACATTGCACAGTCATGACAGTACTCGCAGCACGGGACCGCGGTACAATACATTATAGCCCCGGGACGCTGCCACGAAGTGGCAGCGTCCTGAGTGAAACCAGTACGATTCGGTGGGTCTCACAATCTACCAATGTTCAAATGACCATTTAAAAAATGGCCATGTAATTATTATTTTTTAATTAAAGTATCATATATACGATGCCACTTACCTAAACAGACTTTACGCAAATCAGCTTTTCCTAAAAAATGTGTAGAATCGATGAATGTCACTTTTTACTCTCAATTTTCGAAACCAGTCCCATTCGCCATGTTGTTAAAGCCAAATTGAAAATAGGCACTTGCGCATGCGCCTATGAATGTTTATTACAATGATGGCATAGTTTTCGTCAATGGAATAATGAATATTCATATACCCACTGTAATCCGCCGATCGCTAGCGTATAGATCTAGCGCTCTCGCTCAAGCTCGTCTTAATGAATATTCATAATCCTCCCTTCTTGTCTGTATTATAATTGGAGCTGCTGACGCATGCGCATTGCAAGCAAAATACCGACCTTCGGAAGTTTTTACTACAGGCTCTTGGAGATAAATATGCCTTTTTTGTATCATCCTCATTGAAAAGAAAGACGACAGTCAATCGTAAAGTATTGTAAGTACCTAAAATAGCCTAAAATCAACTGATTTCATGTTTCATGGCTATCATTTTGACAAACGACCTTGTAATTATGTGACATCCATGCGATCAAAGGACTGCGAAGCGCAGCCCGAACACTACGTGTTCGGGCTGCCGCAGTAAAATACATTACAACTAAAGTACAGGCATGACACTTGACAATGACAGGGCGGTAGAATAATTTCGCATCAACGCCTGTGCATGGTCTTGGTGGTTATGCTAAAAGAACAGTCATTCGAATTCATCCATCGAAAACTTACCCAGAATTGATACATTAGTATCTAGGAGAGACATTGCAGCATAAACAACCTTTCCAACGTCGTCAGAAAGTTCTCAATTCTATTTGCAAAGCAGTCACTATTTTGTAAACATTGCCACAACATGCCAGCAGCTGTAATGTTGATTGAATGAAAGTGCAACCACACATTCATTTTCATTAACGCAACCTCGAATTGAACGGTATACAGCCGTATCTTGAACGAACATTTTAATGATATCTGTGACAGCTCCTTGATTTTTAGACGAACCGATTGAGCGAAAAAAAAAAAGATATCTTGTGCACTTGCCAAGCGGATGTAATCATGTAGGCTTCTTTGGATTAATTGGATTTTATTAAATTCAATATCACTAACTTCGATGTTTTATGTCCGTTATGAAAAAAAACCCGCACAAATGTATTGTCAATATGAAAATCTTCAGCCGGAAAATCAAATGCGATCAGATAATAAGGAGAAATAATTTTCTCGTATATGCTTTTATAAAGAAAAAAAAATTATGTGTCAAAAAGGTCAAAACCACTGCTATGGTCAACCACCCCTGTCTGGATGTGGGTTGTGGGTTTACATAATCTTGTACATACAATCAGTGGCGGATCCAGGGGGGTACTTCTTGCCCGTGCCCCCTATTTTTTTTGTTGCTTGTCAGAGAATTATGGAGGGAAATTAACTGGACCCCCATCCACCCCCCCCCCCCACTGAGCGAATTTTTGGAGGTCTGGCGAAAAAAATTGTCGCCACACCCCCCCCCCCCCATACTATGAAGGTAAATGTTTCTACTTTACACCAGGGGCGGTGGAGCGTCTTTCAAAGTGGGGGGGGGGGCACCAACAAAAGGGGGCACTTTGGGGGAAAAGGGCACCTACAACGGGTGAAACAAGGCGTAAAATGCCACTTTGAGACATTAGTATAATGCTACATTCTGATTAATACACTATCGAGGATCATTTTCGACACATTATGGTTCATGTCTTAACATGGTTCTCGATAAAAACTACTTTTCAGTTGAGTGTAATGGTATGATTATTCATTTGCGAAAAATTTTAGAAAAAAATTTCCTCCTTCCTGTTATGATTTAGGAGGCACTGCTCATTTAAGGAATTGTGCCCCTCCTGCCCCTGCTGCCCCTGCTCCACTGCCTTTCAATGTGCTGATATCAGTAGGGGGATCTATTATTATGAAGCCTCTCTGATTATTTGGAGCTATTATTTTGTCACATGAACTGCCACATTATTGCAACGGTTCCAAAGTTTCTTTCAAAATCGACTCCAATTAAGTTGATGGAATTTTAGTTAGCTTCGTAAATCAGTGGTTTTACATGTATATTTATACATTGTGTAATGTGATAACTATTGTTAATATTGATTTTAATCATATGCGTATATACAGTATATATATACGTTATATATATATATATATATATACTGAATATGCATAATACCGAATGATAACTTGCATTTTCATAAGCAAATCTTAAATCCGGGGCGCTAAATTTTGTTTTTTCCACGAACTTTTTGTCCCTGTCCTCCCTGGCGCATGTGCACCTGATCCTGACCTGGCTAGCACTAACCTTGTGCTATTTTCTGGTTCCATTACCATTCCTGTAAAAATTGTACAGATTATAATGTATCGTATCTTGTTATTGGTAAATAAGTACAATCATATCATATCACATCACTTCTTTCGGCCTCTCTGTCTCTGTCTCTGTCTCTGTCTCTCTCTCTCTCTCCCTCCCTCCCGCTCCCCAGGTCTCTCACTGTCTGTTTCTCTCTCTCACTCGCTCCCTCTTTTCCTTCTTCTATATCCCACTTCTCTCTCTCCCCATCTCTTCTATATGCCACTTCTCTCTCTCTCTCTTCTATGCTACTTCTCTTTCCCCCTTCCTTCTTCGATATGCCAACTTCTTTCTCTCTTCCTTCTAAATGCAACGTCTTTGAAATCTCTCTTCCTTCTTCTTTCTTTTACTCTCTCCCTCTCCCCTCTGTTTATTTCTCTCTCTCACTCGCTCCCTCCTTCTATCGCACATATCTCTCCCCATCTCTTCTATAGTTATTTCACTTATTCTTTCTCTATCTCTCTTAATTATTCTGTGTAACTTCTTTCCCTCTCGCTCATCCTTATCCATTCCCACTTCTCCCCCCCCCCCATCCTTCTATATGCCACTTCTTTCTCTCTCATTCTTTCTCTAAAAAACGACTCTATAATTATAATAATCAGAAGTGCATTTACTACCACCAGCGTTCCTTAAGAAGCAATAGAGTTTTAGAGAGACAATACCACCACTATGTATCATGATTAGGAATAAAATATGAAAATCAAGAGAAATCATTTACAGGTTACCCATATCCATATATTTCTCTACTTCTTAGAAATCAAGCGTATATTTTTAATCGTTTAATGCGTGTGCAGTACATACAGTGCGTTTCAAAAAAAAAAAATAGGCCTACACACTTTCGAAATATCCCGAATTATTAATTTCACGATATCGATATGTTTTTCTTATACAATTAGGGGCGAGGGTCTGTTCCATCGGATGACACTTTGAGTACTGACAATATTTTACGCTTGAGTGAGCACTGGCTGCTTTGGTAAAACTCGCAAATTTTGCGCAAAAATGTCAGTCTTGAATTTGATCAAAGTGTCTATCAAGCAGTAACTTCATGTTCTCTGTTAAGTATTAAGATTTTAACAATCATTTTAGTCCTTAATCCTATACCTATCGGCCGATGCACTCCCACCCCCTCCCCCCCACACACACACTCAAACGCCCTACCCCAAACATCGCAGATTATGTCTTTCTGCACACAATTTCACTTTTGACATGAACATTTCGAAAGGATGCAAATTGCAATGCATTACAAGTATATGGAACTCAAATGTTCCATTTTCAAGAAGGGATAGAAAAAAAATCTGGTTTCGGATAGTTTATTTAGTTCCTTTCTTTGACCCATCATCTCTTCCAACCAGTTCAGGATGCGTCACCCATAAATGTAGCAGAACAAAATCATATCAGCACATAAGGACACCGATTTCTCGTGGCATTGGTATTTAATATAGGGTTAGGTATATTGTACCCCCAGAACATTATTTACTTTATATAACACTCTTATTCTACCATATATTTCCTATTGTAATATCCTTTGGGCTACATCCAAGGGTACAACCGATAATATTCTCATGCTACAAAAGAAAGCAATCCGAATATGTGCTGGTGCTGGTTACCTTGACCACACACATCCCCTGTTTATTAAACTGAAAACTCTGCCAGTCTGTGACATTAATTTCCTTCAAATGTCAATATTTATGTATCGCTATAACACCAAGCTCTTGTCTGCGACCTTTTGTTCAATGTTCCAAAGAAATGACGAAATTCATCCTTATCGGACTAGACAATCGGCAAACATTCATTTATCCAACCCCCGCACAGTGTTAGCACATAAATCTGTACGGCATTATGACCCAGATGTTTGGAACTCATTACCAAATGAAACTCGTAACTTATTGACCATACACTCCTTCAAAAGCAGTGTTAAATGCATGCTTATCTCACATATGTAACTAGTGCTGTTTCTGTATCTGTTTCTGTATCAGTTCTGGGTATATTCTCACTTTATATAGATTCTTACAAGCGTTATGAATTTCTCTGGGTGTACATGTAAATCTATATCTTTATAACTTATATTACTAACTATATATAGGGGTTCTTTTCTTTTGTATATTTCCATATTCTTTTCACGTGTTATTCTTTTTTTTTCTTTCCCTCTTTTGTTTTTCTTATTATCTCGTTTACCATTTTAAGGTTCGTTTTGATTTATGTTTATTTTATTATAATGGTTTTACCCGTTTATATTGTTTGTTTTAAGTATGCAGGTGTGGCAATACCTCTCAAGCTTATAGCTTATTTTGCCAAACCTCTGTGTGTTTCAATATTACTGTGTAATACTTTGTATTATTATGTGATTGTAAATATGATTCATGAAGCATGCACAAATAAATAAAAAAATAAATAAATAAAAAATAAATAAATATCGATATAATTGTGAAATTATGATTTTGGAAGATATTTTCAAAATGTGTACTTTGTTTGATATGCATTCTGGAGTGAAATCTTTAAAAATGTATCAATTTACTGTTTGAGTGAAGAGCGAGAATAAATGGGTCTTGAGCCATACATAATCCGGGAAAGGTGTTTTATTAGGAATCCTTTATATTTTTATCTATATAAAATGTATTCTAAATATTTTGATACGTTGAGGGAGGAAATATGTGGTTCATTGAACTTCTTTCCAATGGCGCCATAAGAGAATTATTTAGTGCTATAATAGTGGGGAACCAATAATTAGGAAGCTTATTCGCTTACTTTACTTACGTACTTTCTTACTTAGCTTATACTTATTTCTTATTTATCCCCGCCCCCTCATCCGCCAATGGATCCACCCATATGAATATCAAAATGAAATCGCCGATTACTCTCACTCAAGGAGGGCATCGTAATTGATGTCATTTGTAGTCACCCAGCGAACATTTCGATATGAAATACTGGCTTTGGTTATTATGTTTTCCATGAGGTTTTGTCTTTCAGAACCATAATTGACCAACAGTTTGGCACCGAGGGGAAGCCTGCAAACAAGCAAGGAAAGAGAAGATCATGAATAAATGAAAGTGATTGAATAATATTAGCACGATAAAAACTACTTTCGAAAAATAAACTCAAGACAATTTCAATAGCCCTCTCTATCACCTTTAGAAATGTGCGAACATTACAATGGTGTATTACATAATCCGAACTTGATTTCTATGGGCAGTACAATAAACCTTTGAAATTGCCCTGGAGTTTGTTTTTCGAAAGTAGTTCTTATCGTGTTTATTGTACATTAATCTTTTATAAACTGCTTGCAAATTGCTTTTCAAGAAATTTCCAGCAAAAGGAATATTATTTTGTAAGCGTGTTTGAAAAGAGAACAAAACCTTTTTCCTCCGCATAAGTTCCGTAAACGAATTCGGGGGAAAGTTCACTCTCAGTCTCCCCCCTCTCTCCCTCTCTCTCTTTCTCTCTCTTTCTAAAGGCCCACTTTTACTTCAAAGATTTTAATTTAATATTCTAACCTGACGTGAAGAAAAATGTATCTATGAAAAGTCCTTGTTCAAATATGGACAAAATTATACGCAGTGCAATTTAACAACTGGGTGGTAGCTCCATAAAGCTTTGTACTTTTATAATAATTATTGAGAAGAGGATTTCTGAACCCAAATCTCATTAAAAAGTAACCATAAACAAAGCGATGGAGACTGAAAGTCTGAATAGTATGGGGCCAAATATATAAAGGACATATTTTGCAGTAATTTGAAGTTGAGTTCTGATCATGTGATTACATTATGAATGAAAGCCTGGAAACTGGCTGGAAGTGATTGGGGGAGGTCGATTATGTAAGACAAGAATTGGTGTATAATGTAGGGTAGTGGCGGATTTAGGGGGGCACTTCCGGCCCGTGCCCCCCCCCCCCCCCTTTTTGAAAGAAAGGTACATTGTGCCCCCTCATTTTGAAATTGTGCCCATCCTTTTCGAACCTTTTTCTTTTTTTTTTTTTGGTTGACAGGATTGTGGAGGAAAACTGGACCCGAAAAATCCTGGATCCGCCCTTGATGTATAGGTTTTGGAATTATCAAAATGATATGAAATTGACTAAATATTGCTAAAAGTCACATGCAACGCACACAGAAATGTGTATATGACTGCACACACTTTCAGCTATAGTCATATTTCGAATATGAGTGTATTAGAGGAGCAATCCTTTTCGGGGGACATTTTCTATGGTATTTTTTCAAGCTGACATAAAAAGAATGAGAAAGCCCTTGAATAATTCTTCACCTTTACCAAAGCTCAATCTTCTTTTCAGTATTAATCAATGAAATTACAAGCATAATATACCAAGAGATGAGTATGTAGCGGTAAACATCAGTCTGGGTTGCTAATTTGAAGAGCACCATTGCTGGTTGTTTGGGCTGAAGGTATTTCTTCAAGTCTTCGAGAATCCCTTGCTGAGTTTCACGCGATGGTGTAACACCGTCAGGAAGGGGTGCACCGGTGCCCATAACTTCCCACTGGTGTCGAAGGAATGAATAACCATTAGAAAATTATGACAAAAACCCCCACGAAAAAAAACAAAAACAAAAAAAAATCAAACACCACCCCCCAAAAAAAACAACAACAAACAAACAAAAAAACACAAATGTTCAAAGGGGATGGCCTTCCTGATATTTAGTTGGCTTTACTAAACTTCTAAGCAGAAAAAAATGGGATAAACAGATTAATAAAAGTTTGAGGAAAGTCGGACAAAGGATATGAGAGACTATTATCTCTCTAAATGGGGGGTGAATTTGTCACTTTACATTAAAAGTGAAGGAACTTTCATTCCTAATTGAGTTGTATGAAGCACTCCCGTTTGAGTGAGCATGCCGATATTCCTTCATCAGCCGTCTCACTCACTAGCCCGTGTTTTGCTTAATATCATATGCAGACTGAATTATTTTCACTCGTGAACGAGTGACGCAAGGCAACCAATGACAAGCCGGTACGTCCCTCCAAAAAAAAAAATGAAGACGATCGCGTGTCGAGGCGTGAAATCTAATTCCACCAAAGAAAATCAGGCACGTATATAGGCCTACGTATGTACAACACATTGGGGCATGATCAACATGGCGAATGTTGTGGTTTCTGCCTTTCCATGACCATTTGAAGGTAATACATGCACTGTAGGATCCAACAAGACACCAGCATATTGCCCAGTGAGCCACCCTGGGTTTTTTATCGAAAAATTTAATATGTCAAACATGTTAATGCTGTTAACAGTTTTTAAATATACAAACTAACTGCCCTTGAAATTCATTGTCAGTGTCATTTCTTTGTTGTGGCCAAAACTTACAGGCAGCACTCTTGATAAAGAGTGGGTGGTTAATACTTTTGAGACTGAGTTGATGATTTCACTCAGAAAGGAGTTAATTATCTCCACTCTCCACATGAGTAAAATTGGTGTTTCACTCTATCCGGAGTGAAATAGTGACCACTGTGTTTTTCACTCGAAAAAGGGTTATCCCTCATTTAACTCCTTGTGAGAGTGGAATTTCATTCTCTTTTCCATTGAGAGAAATATGTAACACGAATAAGAGTAGATTTTCAAAGATGAGCTTTTTATATTTTTCTTACCTCGTTATCCGTCTGTAATCAACATGTCAAAAATGGAAAAGAGATGGGAAAACAAGAGGTTAAAGGGTTTTTTAGAAATTGCATAGAAAAAGTTAATTATTATACAGTACAATGGCAAAGAAAAAGAAAACTTTAGTTGGGCACCAAAACAGTCATCGTTTTTTTTTTTTGTCCTCTATTTCCTTCAGTGCATGACAATAAATTGCTCCGGTGTAAATAACAGTAACAGAATTCTGAACTTCAACCCTGGACAAAACACTGGCCCGTATTCTGAAGTCCGGTTTAACTTAAACTCCAGTCTAAGTTAAACCACAGTTTAATCAAAACTGGCTGAAACCGCAAGTCCGATCTATATTCTGTACAAAGTTAAACCAAATTCGAGTGGAGTTTTAAGTTCAGAATTTGACTTTCGAAAAGTCCGGTTTAAAGGGTATGTGTCAGATCGGTTACATGTCGTTTTTCCGAAGGTTCGTATTTCCGAAGGTTCGTTTTTCCGAAGGTTCATAATTCCGAAGGTTCGTTATTCCGAAGGTTCGTTACTCCGAAGGTTCGTTTTTCCGAAGGTTCGTTTTTCCGAAGGTTCTTTTTTCCGAAAATGAAATAGGGTTCATAATTCCGAAGGTTCGTATTTCCGAAAATGAAAAAGGGTTCGTATTTCCGAAAATGAAAAAGGGTTCGTATTTCCGAAAATGAAAAAGGGTTCGTATTTCCGAAAATGAAATAGGGTTCGTATTTCCGAAAATGAAAAAGGGTTCGTATTTCCGAAAATGAAAAAGGGTTCGTATTTCCGAAAATGAAATAGGGTTCGTATTTCCGAAAATGAAAAAGGGTTCGTATTTCCGAAAATGAAATAGGGTTCGTATTTCCGAAAATGAAATAGGGTTCGTATTTCCGAAAATGAAAAAGGGTTCGTATTTCCGAAAATGAAATAGGGTTCGTATTTCCGAAAATGAAAAAGGGTTTAAATTCAGAGAATACTGCGTCAATCCGTATTTTGGATAGGGAGGAGGGGAAAGACGGCCAAGTGTAAAGATATTCATTTCGTACTCAATAATCATAACAATGATGATAACAATTATAATAAAATCCAGAGAAATAGCCATTACTATCGTAATTCCTATCAATATTATCATTATTATTATGATTATTATTATTATTAATATTATTATCATTATTATAATTGTTCCTATTATAATAACCAATATTAATTTTGTGAGCGAGCGTGGAGAGCGAGCGCCTCAGGAATACATGTTTCATTTCTCATAAAATGATATTACTTCGGTGATTAAAATACATACTGATGTATTGAAGAAAGTGAATGATCGGATTCCGGATTAAATTTCCTACAACGAAATTGGCTTGAAGTTATTTATATAATGTATATACCGCTTTGGAAAATGAGACACACCAAAGTTCCAAGTAGATCTTTACAAGCAGAAAATGGTCACGTAATGTTTTTGAAAGGGGGAGCTGATGCCTCTTGGCAGAATATCATACTCCCCGTTCGTACAATTTGCAAGCGAGCGAAGCGAGTTAGAAAAAACATAAAACCCTTTTTTATTATAATGGAAATGCAATTTCGCCATCAAAAGACAAATATAGAACATGTAATAATGAGCCATGAATAATATTACTGAACCCTACTGCCGAATATGGAATATTTGGGCACTTCACTCGCCCTAATGAAGGGCGTTCCCTGTCCCAAACTATTCCGTTTCTAAATCTTACGCGCTATTGAGCAAGTAAAAAAAAAGAGATATTGTCTATAGAATAATGATTTTAGCCGACCATCTCGCTTCCCAAAATAAAAGGATGTTCGGGCACCACGCTGCTGGATTCCAGCGAGCCAAACATTGACACTTTATTATCTTTAAGATGTAATTACTTCGTGAACATAAATTGTGATTAAAAAAGTATACTATGAAAAGTGTAAACTAAAAATAAGGTGGGGGCGTCCTGCTTCCCTAGCCCTCAGAGCCATCTATTACAGAGTTTGGTCAACTCGGCTCCATGTAGGTAGCAATATGGCGCTTGTTGCTTTGTTAGGCAAGCACTAAACAAAGGAATATACGCCATGTTGTGCCCAAATAAACCGAGTTGGCCGAAGTCTGTAATATGGCTCTGTAAATGACTCTACAAGCCCTCCCCTCCGGTCCCCAAAACAACAGCAATAAAAACAACAACATAATATTACAGAGAGTTCATAAAGGAGTCACTGCTATATACCTATATATATATTTAATATATTGTACATATATACTCCGATGTCGCTTACAAATTGAGCCCTAAAGTCCACAAAAGAACCACATAGGCCTACCTAGCTCAGAGAGGCTTCCTATATAATAGATTCCGATCCTCTACTGATATCAGCATAATGAGAGGCAGTGGAGCAGGGGGCAGTTATACAAGAATGAGCAGTGCCCTTACATCAAAACAGGAAGAAGGACAATTTCTTTCTAAATTTTTTTAAGCTCGCTGGCTACGCTCGCTCGCATTTCCCATTGTCTTTTTATCATAATTATTAGGAAAATCGCTGTTATTCAAAATATCTTCAATATGAATAATCAGATCATTGCACTCAACTGTAGATTATTTTTTTTTTTCTTTTTTTTTCTTTTTCATCTAGAACCATGCTAAGACATAAACAATAATGTGTCGAAAATGATATTCGATAGTGTATTAATGGGTGGGGACACCAACAAAAGAAATATACTATTGTCTCAGCTCAAAGTGGCATTTCCCGCAATTTTTTCACCCTTTGTAGGTGCCCTTTGCCCCCAAAGTGCCCCTTTTGTTGGTGCCCCCACCCATTTTGAAAGACGCTCCACCGCCCCTGCTATCACCCACACTGGGAGTTACTAAAGTTCTGGATTCTGATCTTTACCTCGTATTTTGCTCTTTTTAGTTATATATTGTGATATGATTTACATTGCATACAAGAATTATCTTTTGATGAACATTGGCGAGTGCATATGGACGTCTATTAATGACGTCTATTATTCACAAGTAATATAATGTGATAATGCTGAACTCACTTTCCTTTTCAGATGATGGTAGAATCTTAATTACATTCAAATGATCCTAATGATTACTAAAGTTTTGTAACCATGGGCCTATTTCTATCTGGCAACCTCAAAACATATATCCAGTGGATCCAAATTTCTACATATCCATAATGAAAGTTATAGTGTCCAAAGCATATTATGCTAAGGCTGGCTACTAAAATAAGGCAATTTTTTAACACGTAATTTTTTTCATTTAGTATGCATGAATGTGTAAAATTATTTGACTATATAAATTCATTATGCAAAACATAACATCATATTTTACTCCCATTGCAGGCTAATTTTGTGGGTTGTGACCATAGCTTTAATGCCAAATGAATTTAAAGTAGAGAAAACCTTAGGTTGGTGAAACATTGTAGATTGACAGATTGACGGGTATTATATGAATACACAGATGAATTAAGAGTGAACATGACTGTCATCAAATAAACTGGGTAATTTTCCTGATCCGGTAACTTATACGTAAAAATGAGAGTGTTAAGATATATCATTTCAGGTAAAATATTAAGGTGCACATATATACTTCTTAGAATAATGTTTGTAAGTGTCTTTTGTTGATAGCATTTAAAGATGATAAAGTGTCCTTTTTTTCTCGTTCGTTCGTAAAACTTAAACTTTTCTTGGATGCCTCGTTCAGCAAATATACACATATTCGTTTTGCAAACTGCCCGAAATCCGACATAATTATCAAGTACAGGAGGTGATCATGTACATAAACTTTTCTCGTGTATTTCTTTGACAAAATAAAATTGTAGGTTAATTCTTTCCTCGCTCTCTTCGCTCGCTCATAAAATTTAGAAAATGTAGAAACATAATGGTGGATTTTCGGGAAAGATGTGTCAGCCCCCCCCCCCCTACTTAAGAAAGGGAGTTATGCGGCCCCTGTAATTATAAAAATTATAGTTAACCTATATCTGCGATTACTCGATAATTTATGTTTGTATAAAGTAAGCAAACAGTGGAACGACGGTTTTAAGTCACTTCGAGGGGCATGGTGACCGCATCCACTTGGTTTCAAACACGAGGCCCCCAAATACACGTAGTTATTGTATTAAGTTCCATTATATGAACTTTATAAAGATAACTGCGTACTGCACAATGTGAGATCACATGATCAGGCTTATGACTTATGATAAGATATATAAATTTTCCTACCCCACCCCTATCATGGGCCTTGCTAAAATGGGTTGGGGCAGGGGTGGGGTGTTGGGATGTCACTCCCCCTTTCATATTCAACATTGCTGTCAGTATATGTATGCGCCACTATGTGGGCAAAAAGGAGGGAGAGGGAAGAGAAAGGAGAAAAGAAAAAGGTGAAAAGATTCATTAGAGGTTAGAAGGGAAAAAAGAGAAAAAGAAGAAAAAAGAAAAGAAAACAGAAAACCTAATTCCGATTTTTTTCAACACTGAAATTCGTATATGCATATGGGAATAAATAGATTATAAGAAAATGGCGAAAGGAAAACAAAGAAGAAAGCGACAGGATGAAGAAAGAAGAACTTTGAGATGAGATTAACGATGAACATGGCTGCCCAAATACAGTTTTGTATCTCAGACCCGGACGAGACTCATCTTTCTTTCACATTCCTTTAATCAAAATAGGACTGGAGGGCAATTAGCGCCCGCCCCCCGCCCCCCACCGCTGATAGTTTTAAAGGGCTTGCCGCGCGACCTTATGACTTTTTCTTTAGAGTGTAATGTATCTTTTGATACAAAATGTGTGTGTATTCCCGGGTATGGTGTTACGTAACATTTGAAGGTCATATAATAAATGTCAATGAAAAATGGTAGGTTCGTATTTATGAGTAAAACCATTAATCATTTGTACAGTCCAACCGTCTTCTTTCCTATTCCATTTTCTTTCTTTTTTTCTTATTTTTCGCCATCCGATGAGGGAGGGGTGGAGGCGTTCCCTCCCCCCCCCCCCATTGCTACACCTCTGCTCCTGATGAATTTGCTTTTTTCCAGGAATTATGAACCCTATTTCATTTTTCGGAAATACGAATCCTATTTCATTTTCGGAAATACGAACCCTTTTTCATTTTCGGAAATACGAACCCTATTTCATTTTCGGAAATACGAACCCTTTTTCATTTTCGGAAATACGAACCCTTTTTCATTTTCGGAAATACGAACCCTTTTTCATTTTCGGAAATACGAACCCTATTTCATTTTCGGAAATACGAACCCTTTTTCATTTTCGGAAATACGAACCTTATTTCATTTTCGGAAATACGAACCCTTTTTTCATTTTCGGAAATACGAACCCTTTTTCATTTTCGGAAATACGAACCTTCGGAATTATGAGCCCTTTTTCATTTTCGGAAATACGAACCTTCGGAAATATGAACCCTATTTCATTTTCGGAATTATGAACCTTCGGATAAACGAACCGTCGGATAAACGAACCTTCGGAATAACGAACCTTCGGAATAATGCAACAAATGTTCGGAATTACGAACCCTTTTTCATTTTCGGAATTATGAACCCCCAGGCATGGGAAATTAGTGTTTCGGAAATACGAACCTTCGGAAATACGAACCTTCGGAAAAACGAACCTTCGGAAAAACGAGATGCCCCCGTCAGATCTATGCACTGTTTTTGCAATGTCTGGCGATAGATACTGTTCTGTCTAAATATAGATAGGTTGATTTAGAATTTACACAAACATAATTACTCAAATTCAACGCCTTGGTATATATTCAAATCTTGAAAATATGTTTTATTAATCAGATTTCATCTTATTTCACTTGACTAATATATTCAGAATAAATTCCACGTGACAATTCAACGAGTATAATAAAGTCATATGCAAAAACTATATATATTCAAGTGTAATTGATCCATACATTCTGTCACAAATATTCTTGTGATAAATCAAAGCATTAAACATGTAAATATCACTGTAAAGGATTTACCAAAACAAAAAAAAAAGTCAACTCTTTTCAGTAAGATAACCCATTACCCTCTTTTGGTATAGCAGTACTGCAAATACCCCAAAAGTCCCAAAAATAATGAGCTCACTCAAATAGTCAAACTTTTCCTCCTGGGAAATATTAGAAAATCGTAATTTTTAGCACGTGCAGTATTTAACAATTTAAATAAATGTCCGCGACTGTTCTCAAAATCTCCTTACAATATGTCTTCCTGTGCTCGTGTTGTCTCATCTAGACGTTGCACGAAGACTCGATAATGTCCATGTGTTCAAGGGTTGTGTTGCCTGTTCCCTAAAGCTTGCTCGAAGTATAACGTACGTTGGATTCGGTTGTAGAAGTCGCTTGTCCAGCAGACGAAGGATCTCGTCTCAGATGTAAAGACGATCTGTCCAAGAAGATCTCGGAATTCCCGGAACCCAGCTGCCTGACTACTGTTAAAACAATATTACAGCCGAAGAGTTACAGCATAATGTTTACGCTATATTCTAAATATATCTCCATATTATCTTTATGATTGTTTAACTCTAAGAAAATTATTCAAATTCCAAAATTAATCAGAGAATGAATATTCACAATTTTACCTCATTCTCTTATATGCTCCAAATGCATAGATATCCATAACGTTTTTCCCCGTCCTTAAAGAAATTAATTATATCTTTAATTTCATTAAATATATAATTTAGCTAACTAAAAGAGTCGTTTTGAAAACTCGAGGGAAAACAAAACAGAAAAATTAAGTGGGAAAAAAACCCAAACTTGCTAATCATTTCTGTCTCTACGTCTACATTTAACCCCATTAAGGATCTGGGATTCTGCTCAGATAGTCAGCTCCTATGTTCTCACTACTCTTTATGGCAGTGAACGAGGTTGAAGAGCCAACGCCCATCTCAAGATCCTCCTCCCATTTGCTACTTTGCAGGTTGACTCCAGTCGGACTTTGAGGTCCAAGACGTACTGATAAGTAGTCTTCGTCTCTAGTTCGACTGCATTGCCTGTCCAAAGCTCTTGGAGAATGGCTAGGGGGTCCACGAACAGAACGGCCATGCAACAGCTCGAAAGGTGAGAATCCAGTGCTCTCTTGAATCGATTCCCTGTAAGCGAACAGTAAAGGATTAAGATAATGGTCCCAGTCCTTGGGTCTCTCCTTGCACATTTTCCTTAGCATCGATTTCAGAGTCCCGTTGAATCTCTCTACTAATCCATTACACACCGGGTGATATGGAGTAGTGGTCATCTGGCGGAACGAAAGGAGTCTACTAACTTCCTTCATCAAGTTCGAAGTGAACTGACTGCCCTTGTCCGTCAGAACTTCACGTGGGATACCAACTCGCGAGTAGATGTCGACCAATGCCTCTGCTACAATCTGGGTATCTATCCTTCGAAGTGCCACTGCCTCTGGATATCTTGTAGCATAATCCATGACAGTCAATATAAATCTGTTTCCCTTGCTGGTAGCTGGTTCGATTGGTCCGACTAAGTCCATCGCAACTCTACGAAAAGGCTCGTCAATAAGAGGGGTTGAACCAAGGGGAACTTTACTGACCTTGCCCTTCGGCATAGTTCGCTGACATGGCTCACATGAACGGCAGTACCGATCAACTTCTGCATGCATTGCTGGCCAGAAGAAATGCAAGAGTATCTTTTCCAACGTTTTCTTCACACCAAGGTGTCCAGCCAAGATAGACTCGTGCGCCAGTCTCATCACCTGGTCTCTGAACTTGGCAGGCACCACTACTTGTAAGACGGTGTCGGCTCCAGGCTTGGTGTCTACGTATTCCCTGTACAGCACTCCCCTGTTGTAGAGAAAACGAGAAGAATTACCTTGCCGTCTGATCTTC
The DNA here is from genome assembly GCA_025617745.1 of Heliocidaris erythrogramma. NCBI lineage: Eukaryota > Metazoa > Echinodermata > Echinoidea > Camarodonta > Echinometridae > Heliocidaris > Heliocidaris erythrogramma. The sequence continues at coordinate 31,110,418 of CM046871.1, read as the reverse complement.
TTTTCCCCAGTGTCTGCACACTTCCTTGGAGTTGATAAAGACTCGTCCTCGGCTTGGGCTTTGATCAGGCTGTCGATAGTCACGTCATCATCAAATGGCTTGGGTACATGGAGGGGTGGTCTAGCCCGTGCTGCTTGTCTATTTTGTTCCCTCGTTTCCACTGCGTTCGCCTGATGATTCTGCGGTGTCCAGTCAGGGTCAGGATCGTCCGATTTCCTCACTCCCGACACTTGTCCTAGCACCAAGTCGTAGACTGGATCCTTCACACAGAGTGCTTCTACCTCGCCTGTGAAGTAGGGAGTATCAATCTGTATAATGGCAACTTGAAAAGATCGAACAGTCCTGTCAAGTAATAAACAAATCTTCTCTTCTTTACAAAGTTGGTCTTCTCGCACCAAATCTCGTCTCACCACTACCGTAGTACAGCCTGTGTCTCGTAACACTTCCACTAGAGTACCATTGACGACACCTTCGCAGACTCGTAGTCTATCCTGGCGTTCTCCACATGCCGCTGCGGACAGAAGTGGCAGGGTATCTCCATCGGCTAACTTGACACTCATCCCGTCTTCGGTGAGGTTCCTTTCTATGACAGAAGATTGGTTTGCGATTAGACTCATACCCTTCTCATTCTCTGCAGAGAATGAATGATGCAAACTAGTCGTTTCTGTGTCTGCCGGTTCGCTGACAGGTCCAGCAACACTTAGGCTTGCTCCTTTCTCTGGTTTCTTCTTTTGGGGGCAGTTCCAGGAAAGATGTCCAGCCTTCTTGCACGAATAGCAGGTCTTCTCTTCCCCTCGACTCGTCTTTGGTGTAGTCTTGTCACCAAGAGACTGACTCTCCTGTCCCCGATTCTTTGAACTGTTTCCGTCAGACTGCTGGGTTCCCGTAGATGGTCTATCTCTCATTCTGCGTATCCTTGGGTCTACGTGAGCATCTCTATACTGATCTGCAAGTTTCAAAAGATTCTGCAAATTCGATGGTTGACGTTCCTTAATGAACATCAACAGCTCTTTGTTACATGTATCTAACACCTGCTCCTGTAGTATGAGACTCTTGACCCCAACAATATCATCATTAAAACAGCTAAGTTCTAGCCATCTATCAAAATAATTTTCAATTCTAGATGCAAATTGAACATAAGTTTCTCCCGATTGAATTTTTGCATGTCGGAACTTCAACCTGTAACCTTCCTCAGTTAAATCATAACCCTTCAATAAGGCGGTTTTTATTGCACTATAATCTTTAGCCTCATAAACTGTAAGCCTTGAAATAATCTGAAGCGCTTTCCCAGTTAACAAAGCAGATAAAGCTAAGGCCCAATCATCAGAATTCCACCCAACACTAGAGGCATGTCTTTCGAAACGACAAAGGTAGCTGTCAATATCATCCTTACCATCCTGAAAAGGTGGAATAGGGGGGATATTTACTTTAGGAACAGGTCGTGGAGTACTCCCACTCTCTCGCCTAAGCTCCTCTAATCTAATCTGTTGCGCAAGTAACTCTGACTCAAACCGTTTAGCTTCATTAGCAGCAGCTCTGGTTTCAGCCCTCTCATCTCGAGCTTCTTTCACACACCCGTCAACATACACCATCAGATCATTTCCACTAAGGCCAAAACATTTCCCCTGTTCTATGAATTTGTCCCGATCCATACTAACAGTTTGCAGCGCTCTTACCAACCTATGAAAATTTGGTTTGAAGTCACGGGCACAGGCCTTGGGTGAAAACTCCTCTCAGCTCCAGTAGCCCTGACATGCACCTTCTATTATGGAGAAAATACAATAAATACAAACAAGTCAATCAAATTTGCAAAACCTATATTCAAAACCAATTTCTATACATTTAAACTGTACCTATCAAAAGAGAAGGTCCCTTCGTGGTCGCCAATATGTCAGATCTATGCACTGTTTTTGCAATGTCTGGCGATAGATACTGTTCTGTCTAAATATAGATAGGTTGATTTAGAATTTACACAAACATAATTACTCAAATTCAACGCCTTGGTATATATTCAAATCTTGAAAATATGTTTTATTAATCAGATTTCATCTTATTTCACTTGACTAATATATTCAGAATAAATTCCACGTGACAATTCAACGAGTATAATAAAGTCATATGCAAAAACTATATATATTCAAGTGTAATTGATCCATACATTCTGTCACAAATATTCTTGTGATAAATCAAAGCATTAAACATGTAAATATCACTGTAAAGGATTTACCAAAACAAAAAAAAAAGTCAACTCTTTTCAGTAAGATAACCCATTACCCTCTTTTGGTATAGCAGTACTGCAAATACCCCAAAAGTCCCAAAAATAATGAGCTCACTCAAATAGTCAAACTTTTCCTCCTGGGAAATATTAGAAAATCGTAATTTTTAGCACGTGCAGTATTTAACAATTTAAATAAATGTCCGCGACTGTTCTCAAAATCTCCTTACAATATGTCTTCCTGTGCTCGTGTTGTCTCATCTAGACGTTGCACGAAGACTCGATAATGTCCATGTGTTCAAGGGTTGTGTTGCCTGTTCCCTAAAGCTTGCTCGAAGTATAACGTACGTTGGATTCGGTTGTAGAAGTCGCTTGTCCAGCAGACGAAGGATCTCGTCTCAGATGTAAAGACGATCTGTCCAAGAAGATCTCGGAATTCCCGGAACCCAGCTGCCTGACTACTGTTAAAACAATATTACAGCCGAAGAGTTACAGCATAATGTTTACGCTATATTCTAAATATATCTCCATATTATCTTTATGATTGTTTAACTCTAAGAAAATTATTCAAATTCCAAAATTAATCAGAGAATGAATATTCACAATTTTACCTCATTCTCTTATATGCTCCAAATGCATAGATATCCATAACGTGTTTTCAGGATAATATTCCAATATATATATATATATATATATATATATATATATATATATACAAATATGTCAAAATAAACCTTGGATTTCATCAATATAAATGTAAAATCTTTGTTAAAGCTATATACATAACACATCTTCCCTTAGCAGTCAAAAACATCCTAAACAATCTTATATTCAGTTGACTAATTCTAAGTAAATATAACCAAAATTGCTACACTAAATCTTTTTCAAAATCTACGAAATTAAAAGATTATCTATCTGTAATTAAGCACATTGTTTACAAATTGTTTTTTTACTTGTATACAATTCAACAAATTTGACTGTTTTGGCTTCTTTGGTCAAAATGAAATTAAAATACACATATTAAATGATTAAGTTCAATGACTTCTTGCCACAATGCAAACTTAGACGTTTTCAATGATATAACTGACCTTGATTCCTATGCCCCGCCCGAATTTATAATTTGTACAAGAAAATATGGGTTAATTAATGGGAAATATAACTAAAATGAAACTTACTGGTGTCATAGCCATGATGTGGAGCTGTGAGAAGTTTTGTCCTGGCCTGTTTTGCCCGGATTTCAGGATAGATGCCAACCAAAAGAAATTACTTGCTGCACATCTCATCTCCTCACACACTCACTCAGCACGCAGGTCCTGCCTTGACCAGTGCCAAAGTTGCTCTCCCAGTGGCAAGCTCATACAACATACAATTCCTCATGCACAGCTCATTGCACAAGGTACCACTGCTCAGCACACATCATTCACATAACTCTCCTATTCAACCAGAGCACTCTAGCCTGTGAGCCTATTGTTCCCTTGGGTTGAAAGTGATGCTATTCCCTAGTAATTGCTCAATTGAAATTCCTGGTTACTTTGTGACAGTATGTTTAGACTGGGTGTAAACCACACTTAGGCAGTGGTTTAACGTTAACACCGGTCTAAGTTAATCCAGAAAATAATTAAAAGTGACCTAGGCCGCAAGTACAGTCTTACTTTCGGTACAAAGTTAAACCCCACTCAGAGTTGAGTTTATAAGGTAAACCGGAATTCAGAATGTGATTTTCTAAAATTCCGGTTTAAAGGGCAGGTTTAGACTGGGCTTAAACCACACTTAGACCGCGGGTTAACGTTAACACAAGTCTAAATTAAATCAGAATTTATTTACAACTAACTTAGATCGAAAGTCCAGTCTAAATCCCACTTAAGTACAGTTCAAGTTAAAACGGAGTTCAGAATATGGGTCTATAACTTACCCTAATCCTAATCCCAAACCTTACCCAAAACTCAATTGCAGCCTTAATTAAGTCTCTAACCCACATCTTTTACGAAATAAAGCCCGAAGCAAATTTCTCGGGAAGAAAATGTCGGATCACCGAATGTGGTATGGACAGTGTGTGACAGCACGACTATATGCATAGATATATATTCATAATAATAATGATGATCAGAATAATCATATATATTGTTTATGTAAATATATTATATAGTGTGTGTGTGTGTGTATGTATGTATGTATATACATGTAAAATGAAAGTTGCTTTACTAACCGAGATTTCGAGGACAACAAGAGTACCTGTTCAAAATCCGCATATCCATTACTGCGTTGTAAACTGTTTGGCCGACGGTTGGAGATGAAGAGGACACTACAGAGAAAACAATAACATCCACTTTCAGACATTCCCAAATACAATATTTTATCTCTCATTTCTTTGTTCATTTACAACGGTTTTTCTAAAAGCAGGGTATTTTTGTCATGGTTGTACGACACATGCTCCGGCGCCAAATGCTCCAGGTCAATTTTGTACACTTTAAGCGAATGATTAATTTGATTTGATTTATTTTCTTCTGCATTCATATTAGTACAACATTTTTCGGTAATGTATATAAAATAAAATACAAGAGTACTTTTTGACACTGAATCATAAACAAGTACATGTATATGTAACAATTATTTTTCAAAAACAAACACGAAATGATAAATTGTCAAATTATTGTAATTCATAACATATAAAATCATTAACGGAAGAAGGACTGCCACTATAAGCAGTTTGCTTGAGAATATGGCAGCCCCAGACAAATATTGTGAAATAACTAAAACATGTTCAAATAAGCAGAATGGATAAATAATTGAAATCCTAAGTTAAGAGCATATTGATGTTAAAATGGTGATGATGATGATGATGATGATGATGATAATGATAACGGTGATGATGATGATGATGAAGAGTGGACACAGAAATTTACGTTGTATATTCAGATAGTAACATCGTTTTAACTTTGGCTTTAAATGAGTAAAGGGAACAGGATTTAATGAATTCTGGGAGAGAGTTCCATAGGTCTGGACCGTGGTGTCTTATTGATCTATGGGCAATCAGTAACTTTGGGTTGAAAAGATGAAAATTGGAGGAATTGCGAGTAGGGTAGGAGTGAATAGTGTTATTTAAATTATAAAAGTTTTGAAATGAAAGCGGGAGCAAGTTATTTAGATACTTAAATATAAACAGTAAACTTTGTAGTGAATTGATGTCGAATACTGTTAGAGTTTTCAGTTGGTAAAATATTGGTCTAGTGTGAGATAAATATGGTGAACCAGTACATATGCGAAGGGCTTTCTTTTGTAATAAGTAAATAGAGTTGATTTTTGTTTTGTTGGTGGTGGCCCATACTAAATTGCAATATGTTATATAAGGTAATATCAATGAATTATAAAGCATAATGAGCGTTTTACAAGAGACAAATCTCTTTACTTTGTAAAGTATACCAATATTCCTAGAAATAGAAGCAGTTATATGACGTATATGTTCGTTCCAATATAAATTTTCATCGATAATGACGCCCAAAAATTTTGTTTGTATCTTTCTTTCAAGAGGTACATTATCTATAAGTATGTCGTAAGGAAAATCAATGACATGAGAATTTACGTGCTTAAAATACATGAAATTGGTTTTATCTAAATTAAGGGACAATTTATTGCATTTGAACCACAAAGATAACTTTGGTAACTCATTATTAAGTGTATTTACAAGGGTATTTAAATTATGATGTGAACAGAAAATGTTTGTGTCATCTGCAAATAATATGAAAGATAAAAGAGGCGTTGTATTTGTTAAATCATTAATATATAATAGAAAGAGTAAAGGGCCTAGTATTGACCCTTGTGGAACACCGCATTGGATTGGTAGGAAATTTGAAGAAACATCATTATACACTACATATTGTTGTCTATTAGATAAATAGCTCTCAAACCAGGAGAGGGCAACTCCACGAACTCCGTAAGAGTGAAGTTTTTTAAGTAAAATATGGTGGTCAAGCGTATCAAAGGCTTTTGACAAGTACATGAATACTCCTATTACGTGTTCTTTATTGGCTATGGCATTCGTTATTTTATCATATAATTGTACTAAAGCTAGGTCGGTTGAATGTTTTTTTCTGAAACCATATTGATTTAGATTTAGAAAATGAAATGTATCTAAAAAGTTATACAACCTTTTGTAAATAATCTTTTCTAGGATTTTTGATATACTGGGAAGAATTGATATAGGTCTGTAATTACTTATTTCGCGGGGGTTGTCTTTATTGAAAACGGGATTTACCTTTGCAATTTTTAGGGACTCAGGACATTTCCCGGTGTTAATAGATATATTAAATATGTGAGTTAGCGGAGAAACGAGAAAATGTATAATTTGTTTCAGGAGAAAAGCACTGATTCTATCATGGCCTTGCGATTTACTTGACTTGAGATTTTTTGTTATTTCGATTATTTCATTTGGATTTGTGGGATTAAAAAACAGTGAAGAAGTTGTAGGTTCAGGAAGAAATTTAGTAAAGTTTTCGTTCGGTTTATTGAGTTTATTTGCTAAATTAGGTCCTATATTTACAAAAAAGGAATTAAAGGTATGAGCTATATCTTCAGACTGTATTGCTGTATTATCCATTGTAAAATTATTAGTAGGTAAATTTTTAATTTTCTTGCCAATCAGATCATTTATAATCTCCCAAGTAGATTTCATATTAGATTTCACTCGGTTAAGTTTATCGGAATAGTACATTTTACGAGAAGTTCGAATGATATTAGTTAATTTTTTCCGGTACGTTTTATATTTTTTTTTATTAAGAGTAGTAGAGTTTGTTAAATAAGCCTTATAAAGTTTGTTCCTTGTGTGTATGGATCGCAGAATTGCTTTTGTTATCCATGGCATTTTACAACGTTTATTGTTCTTGTTTACAGATACGAGAGGAAAATTTTTGTCGTAATACTTCTGTAACTTTTTATTAAAAGTTTCGTATGCAATATTTGCATCTGACTCACTATAAATATCCAACCATTCTTCTCTTGCTAGATCACTTTTGAGGGATTCAATATTTTGGGGTGTTTGCTTTCTGTACATGTTTGAGTTAACTGACTTTTTATTTGAAGTGTCATTGTTACATATTAAAAAAATGGCAAATGGTCGGATATATCGGAGTATAGTAATCCACTCGTCATGTCTTTGTCAAAGATGTTAGAAAAAATATTATCTATAAGGGTTGAAGATTGACCATCTATCCTGGTTGGTTTATTTATATGCGGATAACAACTATTAGCATAAATAATATGAAGAAGTGTATCATGATAACTACTATGAGATAACAAGTCTATATTAAAGTCACCCATTAGATATAATTGTTTGCCTTCTCCCGAAAGAGTACGGAGGCATATATCAAGATCTTCACAAAATGAATTTATAGAACCATGAGGGGGTCTGTAAATTAATCCAACGATTATATTTTTGCTGTTTGAATTTATGATTTCTAAAAACAATGATTCAGTTTGTGTTAATGATATTTCAACCCTATACACAGATAAACCTAATCTAAAACCTAATCTAAAACCTAATTGCAACGCTAAAGCCTAACTCCATATCTTCGACGAAATATAGCCCGGATCGAGCAACTGTCGCCGGATCATCCTTTTTATTTTCAGAGCCAAAAGAAATGGCATTGCTTAAAAAGGACACGTATGTACTTTACATAAGGTTAGCGTTGACTTATTCATTTATTTTGAAGAAAAAAAATCGCAGCTAAACCTTTTCTTTCTAATATTGTGTACACACTCTTTCCTCTCTCTATAAAGAGTGAATTTTCACTCTTTTTTTAGAGTATTGCACTTCCCAGGGAGTCACGTAAGTGATCACCTGTTTAGAAGTAGACATTGAATGACTATATGGAGAAATGGTGGAATTTTCACTCTACTTTCACTTTATTTTCACTCCCTGAGGAGTGACGTCAGTGATCATTCGATTTCTTTTTCAGAGAGTAGAAAACGTAACTTTTATTTAACATCAAACAAGTTTCAGATTAGAGGGCTACTTTTGTAACGAAATTACTAACGTCCACGTTTTGAGTTTTCAAGGCGAAATTCGTCCTCCAGGTCAAGAAGAAGAAGTTCTCGGAGAAGGTCAACGACTTCTTCCCTCCGTTTCTCCTCCGTCTAAATTCGGATAAAAAATAAAATTGAATTGTATAAAACGATCGAAAAGCTTTCTATAAAAAAATAAGGAAATTTCAACAACTTTGTACATCACTGTGCGAACATTACATATCGTGCGTACATTTTATATCGTGTGATATGATGCGATCAACCTTTGAAATCGGCAGTCAGTACTTAGTTTCAAACCATTAAAAAAGGGATACTCAACCGCAGATTGTGGAAGTTTTATGCCGCGAGAGGGCACGCGTGATCGCTACCTGATCATGCGCCGTTGGGAGCAAACCATAGAGATACATACTAATTAGGCTAGAGTGCGCACTCGCAATTGGCGCGTACGCAAAGGCTCTGTGATCGCATGGAGCGTGGTCCGCCATTGGATAGTCTAGATTCTAGACCTTTTTTATTACCCCCCCCCCCCCCCCGACCGCCGCCCCCCGCCCCCGCCCCACTAGCGTAGCGGCCCCAGTGATCACGACCGCCCGGTGAATCGCGCAACCCCGAGGAAAAAAACTCCAATTATCGTGTACAATTTGTTTTGAGTTCTGTGGACCGATCAGGCTGACAACTCCAATTATCGTGTACAATATCGGCCCTCTATCGGCTGATGTCATATAATGCAGCTTCGTCTTTAGGAGTTCTGTGGCTATTATCGTCAGACCGATCAGGCAGTGGACTACCATTGGACTGCACTGCGCGCATACGTGAGGAATCCCCACTCCGACTTCCCACATAATAATGCCTAAAACTTAACTATAGTCGGGTGTCTGTCCAACGGCCTGATTTCTCAAGACACTACGTGTAAATGGATTACACTGAGAGAGCTAGTCAAAATGCATTTTAGTTAACTCTCCATATTCTGTCAACTTGGTAATGGAAAGATTTTGGTTATTAGTGCGTAATTCAAGACATTGCCCCAAATTTTCATGACTAGAATTCGAACTTTACCTCTCTCTTCCTGATCGTTTATGTTGCTGTGATGAGCTTTCACACGGAGCATTTAACTTTCCTTAAAGTTAAACAAAATATCCCATCTTCTTTTAACTTTTGGAGCAGGGCATCGATGCATCATGTTCAGTAGGTGGCTCTTGGCAGTTTTATGCCCCGATTGCTTATCAATGAAATCATCCAATCCAATCAGGGTATTTATATAGCGCCAATATCTAGTTGCCTAATCAAAGGCGCTGTTGAGACTGATAAATGTCTGTTCATGATTCTACCTGGAACAGACATTTTGGTAGTTTTTCAGTCTCATATGCCAAAAATGTGTGCAAATCGGGTTTATTTCATTTCTCTATTTAAAATTCAGATGAATGCCAAAATAATGCAAATAAGCTTTATTTTTTTAAAATTTCTTTATCTATTTATTTAAATACATACTTTTCAGTTATACTTCAGCACATTTTTGTTTATTTCATAAAATTTTCTTAATTAAACCCTTTCACAAAATCAAGTTCACATACTTTATCTCGATTTATTTCTAAAAGTTCACACAAAATGAACATAAAAAATTAAATACGTGTACTTCAATCATAAAATTCCATGGTACATGTATCTTTACACATTAATCTCCTCAAAAGATATTAAAGGCAGTGGCTAACTTTGTGAGCAGCCGATTTAACAATTCTCAAACTAAGATGAAACACGTGTAGGAGTAGGCCTACTTGTATTTGTACTCAAACCCAGAAACCAACCATAATTTGCAATGAAAAACTGTTAGGAAGACGTCTGGTCTGTGCAACCGACCGTATATATTTTTCGAACATTGGTTCACATTTCTAATATTTAAAAATATTTCCTGTGGATATTATACTTCGAAACTTTCAGACCGGTATTTTTACACTATAACCCTTATGTTTAGACCATTTTCAAGTAGCAAAATTAGCTTTTTATTTAAATTATAATGTTAACCAATACCTTTAAAAGATTCTCTATACCACAGACAGCCTTTTTCACATCTTAATATGGCTACAGGAAAATTCATGACACACAATACAAAAATAATTCAGGGGCGGATCCAGGATTAAGTATAAGGGGGGGGGGGCACACAAATGTAGGTTTATCAACTTTTGGAAAAGGTAGACCCGTATTATTTTTTGGGTCTCGCCAGCTTCTCGAAAAGTCGCTGGGGGGGGGGGGGGGGCGTTGGCGACAAAAAAAATTGTCAGACCTTCAAAAATTCGCTCAGTACCAGGGGCGTTATGGGGGTCCAGTTTCCCTCCATAATTTTCTGACAAGTAAAAAAAAAAGGTCATCATTATAAAAGGGAGGACACAATCGAGAAAAATGGCGGATCGTATATGGTCAAAAGGGGGGGGGGGGGAGGAGGCCGCCATATGAAAAACTATAGTGCATTTGCTCAGCGCACTTCGCACCGCATCCTATAACACGGGAAAACTTGCCTCAGTTTGTGACACTATCCATAAAATCACACGATTGCTTTAAAACAAATTGATATTTGACATCATTTCGACCGGATAAATAATCTTCACACTTTTTCCTATTATGTAGTGTTAATAACCAGTAGATTACTTGTGAGGAAACTACTGCACATTTTGGTTTAAAAACAGAGTTTAACGTTCAAATCAGACCTTTCCCAATGGCAGTGAGAGCATTTTCCCCTATTTTGACCTTACATTGCCTCATTCAATCGAGTGGGAATCCCGAACAAGATGATTTATTGAACCATTTCGCATACCAAATTGTGGCTAATGACATCCTCTAACTAGTGATCTAAAAATAATTCTGATTGGTGGACGGGAATTTGGTGCCATTTGCCTGTTCATTCACAAATGGCCTCTTATTTGTTGTCCCATTATTCACGCACTGTCTAACGTCTATTGGATTGTGCCATTCTATCATGGGGTAACTCGATTTGTATACAGTGAAAAATAATTCGTCTAACAACAATGATAGATTGTGAGATGCGTGTAGGCCTATACAAGTAAGAGAGAAAAGAGAATGATATAAGAAACGAATGAAAATGTCAAGAGCCGTGATGGACTATATTGTGAAGTTGTTCGTTTTGAAGTGGTAACTATAACGCCACTCAAAGTGCAAATAAACCCCCTGTTTATAAAATGAACGCGCCCGATGACTCATGTGCATGACGGAGATCGCTGGGTATCAAGGGAGGTCAGGGATTGCCCGATCGAGAAGTATATGCGGCGAATCTGAGGAAAGTAGTTCATATACAGGCCGGAAGTGCCCCCTGCATCCGCCAATGAAATAATTTACTCATTTAAATAAACAGTCAATTAGCATGTGATCTAAATGTAAATATTTATTGATCTTACAGAAATAAACCAGTTTCTTTTTTTCAATAAATACATTCATTTCAAACGTAATTCTCAGTTTTGTCCCTCATAGGTGGTTGTGAATAGCAAATGCTTTATACATGTATAATACAGTTGTAGCGTTAAATTTCTGTTTTAACCTATATGGACAAGCTACTGGGACACAGGCACAGTTTAAGAACATGTGGAATTAACTATATACCATGCTATATGCTACACTTTGCAGCACACACTATAAGCCAGTTCGGGGTTAGCGCATGATACAAATGACCCCAAATATCCACAGATATTTTAGACATGGAGGATCCCTTTATGTGCAGTTCAGAAAAATAACTCTGGGAGTGATAGAGGTGCCTCATGAATAGCTTTTGTTTCCCCCTTTAAAAAGAATACTTCCACCTGGATATCATGGAATGCACCATTAGTGCATAATTGAATAATGATTACATAACATTCATGAGCACATAACGAATATTAGTGTCAGTGGGTTTTAGAATTTGGTACAGATGACCTTTATCTGCTCATGCTCAGATTGCATCTCCGAAGTGGCTTATACACACGCGAAAAACCTTTACCCGACATAATAATGGCGGCTGCACTCCACGCTATCACAACGATTTGGCCGAGCGCGCACTCTAGCCTAATTTGTATGTATCTCTATGGAGCAAACTTCGTACAGGCTGTTCGCCGCGCAACATGCACGCTCCGCTTGAGCTCGAGCTCTCGTGCAAGCTTCGGTCGGCTTCGTGCAGTCCGAAAAGTAATCTTAGTAGGCCTAGTCCAACGGACGCGTTCGACACACAAACTTTGTGTACGAGCGAATGGGGCTTACGCAATCCTGACTTTCCCCACTGCCGCCTGGTGGCGTTTCCCTTTAAACATATTAACAAAAAAAAAAATGAATATAAACCAAATCCTTGGCCTTGAAAGTCCTGTTGTACTGATTTTGATACTTTAGAGCATCGCGATTTTCTTTCAGTAAAAGTAGAACAGTACTCGTATTTTGTAGACAAAATCGTAAAATATACATGTACATGTATTTCTAAAATCTTTTTTAAATAAGAAGGTCTATCTAAAACCTTTTGAGAGAGGGAGAACGGCCTGTACACAATTAAATATACCCCATGCACTTTTCAATGAAAAAAATAAAACTCAATCAGTTGTTAAATTCTGACAAAGTTTCAAGTTTATTCTATTTGCCTTTCAGAAATCACGTGTAACAAAATATAATATATATATATATATATGTATAATCCTAACAGTAAAAAAGGTATTATCTATATACACTGTATTCTGTCAATGGGTGATTTCACCCTCGGTGTTGGTGTTTGGTGTTAGTGTTTATATGACCCCTAATAGACCTGTTTATACTAAGTGATTCAAATTTTATGCATACTTTTGAAACAAATGTTGTTCTTGACAACCTGAAAGCTTGCCAGAGGCTTGTCAGACATAGCAACAAGTAATGTATGCAAACTGGATTCCAAGTATTGTAGTTCATTCATTAATAACAGGTTAATGGAATACCTCGTTACTAGGTCCCCAGGAAAGAAACATCCATAAATTTGAATCACTTAGAAAACAGGTCTATTAGATCCTTGCCATTTGATTGGTTGTTTGATGTTGATCATTTGTCCCATTTGACAGTTCTAATATAATTAATTTGCTAAGGCGAAGCGGGGGTCCCGCGCCCGCCCCGATTGACTTTGCACGCGCTGCAGGAGGGGGTCCGATGGACTCTATAAAATGTTTTCCCGTTGCCCGCCGCGAGCAGACTTCCGTCCCGACCGGTCGGCCTGGCCGCCCGCATGTGCAACGTCGCCTTCGCGTTGCAGGACGACATCGCGTTGGCAGCAGGTGAGCGATCTCCGGAACGACCAAATCCCATTGGCCCGCGTGCTTTGCGACGATTGCGCGTGCGTCCGGCGAACGGTACGTAGTGCAGACTCTGTAGCTCTCACCGGGGGAACCCACGTAAGAAAATAATTATGCGATGGGTATGTTCAATACAGGTCCGTGATACGTACGTACGATTTGTATCATAGTCCGCTTTGTGATTAGTATACCATGTAGGAGCAGCACCCACCAGACTGCGGTGCAATCTCAATGCAAGCGGATTGCATATCCATCCAACCATATAGTAGACGGGCTTGCGATACAACCAAGGTTGCCACATCTAGCATAATTGTGCTTTTTAGCATAATTTTGACCCTCTTGGAATCTAGCATTATTCCTGGCATAACTTGGCCAAATCTAGCATAATTTCACTAGGATCTAGCATAATTCTGAATTTTGGACTTTAAATAGAGAATTTGCTTTAAAGAACAGATATCTAAGGCTGATCTAAGAAACTAAGGCTTTACAGAGAATTTTGGACTGAAAAGGAGAGACTAAAATGCTGAGGTTTTTTTTTTTTTTTTTTTTTGCTTGTCAGAGAAGTTTTGACTGAAAATCGTTCCCAGGCGCCCGAGTTACGCTTCAAATGGATCAAGCATCATAATTTTTCTCAATTTAGCATAATTTGGGACGAGACTTGGCATAATTCCGATTTTTAGCTGTGGCAACACTGGTCTACGTTGGCCCATGGACTAAAAGAAAGACGAGGAGACTTGGGTTGAAGCACAGCTTGTTAAGTTAAGGCCCTTTAATATACGTTAATATAAGTGACTTTATAGTAGTGAACAATTCTCTTCAAAATGCTATCAAGATATTAAAAATAGGTTTAGAACGTAATAATCGAGTCTGATTTTTTCTTCAAAATCTCAAATTACGATTTAGTTTTCCGCGAGTGCAGCAAACCTCGGCGCCTCATTACGATCATCCCCACTCTTCGGAACGGATTTACGCCACTGAGTATATAACCTTTAATCACGGCGATTGTGCTGCGCTAAAACCAATTTACAACAACGACAACAACAACATATGCAACATGCAAAGCCTACAGTTTTCATCATTATCCATGGTTTTCACTCATAGACGTGGTGCCTAAATGCAACGAGATTTTGATTGGAACGTAACCATCCTCAATGAAATTTCGTAGGTAATATCTCTTATTAACTTCGTTTGAATTCAACAAGGATTGAAGATTTAAACTGAACTACAAAGTTATGATTGGTTTTGCAAGAAGCAGCATTTTTCAAAATTTACAAGGAGAGCACGTCTAACCTGGATAAGTAGTTATAAAATATCAATGTATACAAAAAAAAAACAATGTTACTTACGATGGGAGAAGAAGAAGAAGAAGTGACCATGGCCCACATAACCAAGAAAGCAACTTAGCCAAGCTTCGCCATCGTAAAATACTTCAAAGTATAGTTTTATCAAGGGGTTATCATGAAAGGAACTCTCGTGTGCAGGTCTGCTCGAATGACCTCAAAGGAGCTTGAATAAGCTTGATGCAAATGAGCTTGATAAGCTTGATGGGTTGTTATAATAGAAGAGCTGGCGGAGGAATTTTCTAGTGCAAGAATTGTGGAGGTGGGTACTCCTTGGCGGGGACAACTTGCCCCTCCTTCAAATACGCTACATATGTTACATTAAAGATACCAAGGAGTTAGCTCTGAGAGGGGTCAAAGTAACAATGATTGACATTCAATATTAGAGCTGGCTGCCTCTGAGGTCGCTAGAGATTGCATCATTACATAACACATTGTAATGCATCTTCATTTCACACGCTCCATTCCCTGGTTACACCTCTTGATACTTACACATGTGGCCTACATACATGGTCTGTTTATACTGTTATAGGGATTTTTTTTGTCATGGATTTGTGTTGCTTTCCTAAATGAGTATGATGAAAAAGGTGACTGCTCTCGAATAGTCTACAAGCATGGACCCTAATTTGACACTTTATCAAATTATTGTGTCTTGAGTGAAGCTTAAAACAGCTACCTACTGATCGTGTCAATATAATGTAGGGTCTGTATAGGCAAAGAATGATCACACTTAGTGGCATAGGTTTGCCAGAACTATTTCCAAAATCTAGCTCCACCCACTTCACCAGGGTCACCTGTGATTGGTTGCTATACTGGGCGTGGAAAAAAAGGAAACCCAACTTTGAAAATTCCTGTAAATGAACTGTATGTTTACCGACAATGAAATCCATGCCATATGAAAGAATAATTTATATTCTTTCCAACGGTAACTTATTTAGGTTGCCAAGGTCATGCATCATTGAACACCACTGTCTTCCACAGTTTGCGCTAAAATCTGATACTAATGATGCCTTTTGTAAAATGGCCTGGGTGCTCCAATCTCATTGTGGATAATTTGCTTTTTCAAATATGTGTTAATGAGTTGTTATTCACCCATGATTCAGCAATTTTACTGTATAAAACCCTCTTCAGATAGGAATCATTTTGCAAAGGAGACAATGTCTGTGAATAGACCTGTTTACTAAGTGATTCAAATTTTATGCATACTTTTGAAACAAAGGTTGTTCTTGACAACCTGAAAGCTTGCCAGAAGCTTGCCCGACAGAGCAACATCTAATGTATGCAAACTGGATTCCAAGTATTGTAGTTCATTCATTAATAACAGGTTAATGGAATACCTCGTTACTAGGTCCCCAGGAAAGAAACATCCATAAATTTGAATCACTTAGTAAACAGGTCTATTTAACAAGGTTGCCTGCCAAAAAACAAGAGGATTGCAATTTCACTAAGAATTGCAAATGAAAGACAAGCAGCATATATAAGGAAAATCAAAAACTCATGTGTGATTGAAGATTTTACTTTGCTGATTTTTAAAAATGTCAGCTTTTAGTTGAAAATTGGTGGAAGATGCCTGCAGCTTCCACCAATTGAACATGTCTTCTGTCCTATCTGAAGATCACACTTCTTCTTGGTCAAATTCTATGACTAACAACTCTTTGCATGATTTGTGAAGTTCATAAGACTTTTTGTTAAGGCGTAAAATTAATCATGATATTTGCTTTTTACCTAATGGCCATGAAGAGAAACCAAACTAGTTGACAATTAAG
Source organism: Heliocidaris erythrogramma (assembly GCA_025617745.1). NCBI lineage: Eukaryota > Metazoa > Echinodermata > Echinoidea > Camarodonta > Echinometridae > Heliocidaris > Heliocidaris erythrogramma. The sequence continues at coordinate 31,093,800 of CM046871.1, read as the reverse complement.
CCATTCAATCCATGTTTTACAAGAAAGTGAACCAACTGGAATTTTGTACAAGATTTTGAAGACAATGGTGTTCATTGATGCGTGACCGTGGAAACCTACGCAAGTTATCATTGGAAAGCAAATAAATTACTCTTTCATAATTTATGATATGATATGCCGGTAAACAAATAATCCACTTGTAGGACATTTTCAAAGTTGGGTTTCCTTTATTTTTAAACGCCCAGTACAATGCCCATCATCCCCAGAGACTGACTTTCAGGCTTCCAGTTACAAGATAATTAGATTGCTGATAAGCACATGTGCTTAATTTAAAACAACACCCTGCCAGTGACCATCTTTACCCACACATACAGCAGTATATTCTGGGCCTATGGTCCACCTGTTCTTTATTCTGCAACTTGTACCAAACTGTTTTAGAATATCAATCAAATACATCATTCTCTCAGTCCCTCTCCATGTTCCCACTCTCTCATGCTCTCTCTCTCTCTCTCTCTATCTCTATTTGAATTTCTCTGCAATTTCACTCTTCCAGTTTACAAGTAGGCATACCCCCTATTCTCACGCCTATGATTGTTTGGTTTTTTCTCTATTTATCTTTTTCATCGTCCTTCTCCCTCTCCCCGCCTCTTTCTCATACTCTTCTTCCTACTCTTCCTCATTTTAGTCAATCGATCGTTTCTTATCTGGAAGCAGTAAATTGTTTCTTGTAAATGAACTGCTCACTTTATCCTGAACTGCTCATCAGTTTTTACATAGACCTACGTGTATACCACTCAACAAATTATAAAAGCAATTTTCTCTTAGGTTTTCTTTTTTACTGTTTACCCGTTCCCTCTCTTGTCTTTTCCTCATTAGGCCAACACTATTTGTCCCCTGATTGAAAACACAATCAGACTTACAGCATCAATAATTATGTAGCTTTAAAATTATAAAATAATCTAAATATGGTTTAACATTACGAAACCATGGACCCTGTGATGAAACTATATGCCCCTAACTAATTGATTTGATTTGATTTGATTTGAATTTATTCTCATATTTCTCATATCACAAAATAAGTAAATTATCAACATAATATAAGACAATACATTTGATTATAACAATACAGTGTGGCAAAGTAATTTCAGTGTAGCAAAAAATGGCAGTAGATTGTAACAATGACAATAAATGAGTTCGAAATATGAAGGAACCTGCATAAAAAGCAGAGCTTGTAAAGTCTGCAGGTTCCTTTAAAATATTATGAAATCAGCAATCAAGGAGAAGGAACACAAAAAATCAGACTACATTGGAAGAGCCAAAGGTAAGTGAAAAGAAATTGTGGGGTAAATTAGAATGAGAAGAAAAATGGAGAAGCTATAAGAATAAGAGAGAGAGAGGGGGGGGGGGGGGAAGAAAAGAGAGAGAAAATTCAATACTAACGCAGTAACGTACTTTTAAAAAAGATACAAGGGTAGAAAACATGGCAAATAATTCATATTTGTTCAGCCAGTGCGTCTTAACTGGGTCCATAACTGGACAAAAGAGAGCATTTTAATTTACATTTAAACGTATTTAAGGATAAACAGTTGATTATTTCGTTAGGAAGATGATTCCAAAACCTGGGTCCTTCGAATGCAATTGTTCTTTGAGCAAATAATGTACGAGTACGTGGAAGGTGGAATGAGTCCCTTTGGCGGGTAGGATAAGAATGGATGAGGTTGTTTCTTTCAAATAAAGATGAAAAAATTTCCGGTAGATCGTCTTTTGAGAGTTGAAACATAAATATACCCAAGTGAAATTCGTATAAATCATGGATTTTTAGGATTTTATTTTTTAGAAATAATGGATTTGTGTGAGCATAAAAGTCAGATTGGTTAATCAACCTAATAGCCCGCTTTTGCAATTTAAATAACTTGTCTAATAGGGTCTTGTTTGTATTGCCCCAAGCCAATATACCATAATTTAATCGTGATGAAATGAGAGTCATATATAAGTTCAACAGAATATAATCAGGAAAAAAGAATTTTAGCTTGTTTAGAATACCGATATTTCTAGAAATCAATTTGCATAAGTAATTGATGTGACACTTCCAAGACAAATCATGATCGATGTAGAGTCCAAGAAATTTGGTAGATTCAACCTGTAATAAATTGACATTATCCATAACTACTTGACCAGGTAAACTTTTAAGAGAATTGCTAAATATCATAAAATTGGTTTTCTTAACATTAAGTGATAACTTGTTAGCTCTTATCCAAGACTGAACTGAACGAAGTTCTTTATTCAAAAGATTAAGTAGTGTATGTGGGTCACGGTGAGATAGAAAAAGATTAGAATCATCAGCAAACAAAATAAATGAAAAAATATTGGAAGAATTTTTAAAATCATTAATATAAAGAATAAAAAGTAAGGGGCCAAGGAGTGATCCTTGGGGTACTCCGCAAGATATTGATTTCACTCTGGAATTTTTACCTGCTAAAGAAACAAATTGTTTACGAGAAGTGAGGTAGCTCCTGAACCAATCCAAGGCCCTCCCACGAATACCATAATGTGATAATTTGTATAACAAAATATCATGGTTGATCATGTCGAAGGCCTTGGAAAGGAATATACCAACAGTGTGTAATGACTTATCAACAGCACATGCAACCTTATCAATAAAAGAAAGTAAAGCATGAACAGTTGAATGTTTTTTCCTAAAACCAAACTGAGAATCACATATTATTTTACAGTCAGTTAAAAATTTAATTAAGCGCGAGTACATTAATTTTTCAAGTATCTTTGAAATGGATGTGAGAAGTGAGATTGGACGATAATTGCAAATATCTCGTTTATTATCTTTTTTAAAAACGGGTATAACTTTTGCTACTTTCATATTACAAGGAACAACGCCATTTAGTAAAGATTGATTAAAAATATATGTCAATGGTGAGAGTATTGCATTAATTACGTTTTTCAAAAGGAAATTTGTAAGTTCATCACTTCCAGGACTCTTGTTACATTTTAAATTATTAACAGTGTCTTTAACTTCGTATTCAAGTATCGGGGTAAGGAAAATAGATTGCGGATTAGGATTCTTTAAAAAAGATTTAAATCCTCTATCAGGTTCAGGGATATTATTTGAAAGGTTGGAACCAATTTGAACAAAGTAATTGTTAAACAACTCAGCCATAACAGCAGGATCTTCGATTATTTCCCCATTGTGTGAGATTTCCTTTGTTTGCATCTCGGCGAAAACACCATCCGAATTCGCAAGATGAAACATATAATAATGATAATAATAATGAATTGCTTATTATAGCGCATATCACTTACATAAGAAAGTCCCTAAAAAAAAAAAAAATATGTAAAGAGATAGAAAACAAGCATGCCTGGTACATGGAGTTATGATAATAAAAACCAAATAATTACAAAGAATCAAATAATTAGGTAAAAAGAATCAAATAATTACTTCAAAAAAATAGTTTAGTAAAGTAGAACATGGAGAAGATTATGTGTGTCACTGAAACTACCAGACAGCCTAAGGAAATGATAAAATATCAATTGACAAAGAGGCATGTTTTCAACAGAGTCTTGAATGACTCTGTTGAATTTTCCTGTTTTACAATATCGGGTAGGCTATTCCATAACTCAACGGAATTTTTGTAATGACATTTAAAACCAGGGAAAAGAATTATCACTATGTTAGACTGACAAAGTGGCAAACCTGTCATTCCCTCCATGCCCTCACAACTCACAAATCATTGTTTACATTGATACAAATTCTCGATTTTGTACCAGAATAAGATTTCCTCATAAGCTGAACCGACTTCAATATTTATAGTAATATGTTTTTGCATGTACAAGCCTTCACAAAATATATCATGAATTCAAAAACATTGATTTTGTTTTCAAAATATTACTCTTTCATAATCACTCATTTTTTAATGTATATTGTGTAGATTTTTAGAGAAAATTATTTACTCTGTATTAGTTTATGTACATGCAAAAACATATTTTTTTCAATATAACTTGGTTTAAGTTATGAGAACATCACATTCTCTGACAAAAATAGGCTTTAAAAAAAAATATTGATGTAAATGGTAAAGAAATTGATTGATGAATTTGTTGGGAATGACGTCACAAACTCATGACCGAGTTGCCAATTTGTACAGTGAATATCATTGTTTTCTCCCATTTTTCTTTAATAATTTATTATTAATTGTCCGATTTGAAATGGTTTTAATAGGAGGTTGATGTTTTATTTTACCATCATTTTTATGGAATTGCTCATTCATCATAATAATTGTCGGTCTTGTTTGTTTTTATTGTTTTTACGAATCATTAATTATTAATCATTTGACCATAAAAATGACGTCTACATACAGAGTGATAGATAAAAGAGACAGAAAATGATAAAAATGAATGGGATATGACTCTTGGCGTTTGTAAGGCTTTTATAAGGTGCTCGTAAGGCGTACACAATTTGTGCAATTGTTGAGTTTCATGGGGTATAAAGCCAAACGCACGAAGTTCAAATCTTCACTCTGTTCATGGTGTTCGACGAGGAAGCATCTCCTGTCGAAGAAATATGGGACCAAATATACAAACATTCGTAAGATCTTCACACGAATGACTTGAGAGTGATCTTGCGACAACAAAAATGGTAAGATGGCCGTAAGTCTGACGAAGGAATAACTCAATTAAGGCATTCTTACGAAAAACTCTAGGGCCATTGTAAAACGAAAATTATTAATTATTTGACCATAAAAATGACGTCTACATATATACAGAGTGATATATAAAAGAGACAGAATATGATAAAAATGAATGGGATATGGGTCGGTGTCCACAAAACTATAAGGTGCATATAAAAGATTGCATTAAATTGAATTAACTAGATAGGATATTAGGATATAGATTAAGGTAGAGAATAGGATAACCTAAAGCATGGCTATACACTAATAACTGTAAAACTACAGACTTTCTGGCTTTCCTTGAGACTGACTACAAATTATTTTAAATGTACAGTCTCTTTCCTGTAAAAAAACGGAAATTTTTTTTACAGACTGTAGTTTTACATGAGGCTGTAAAATAACGTGCACTCCTGGCGTTTCGACTGCCAGGAAATTTCCTGTAAAAATACCCACATATTTTTTAACAGTGTAGAAGCCTTCAATTCTTACGATGATCGTAAGAACGCCTTAAGTTGTTCATAGAGGGCTCTTACGGCGTTCGTAAGAACGCCTTACGAACGGAGTTTCGTACGGCGCTCTTACGAACGACTCTTGGCGTTTGTAAGGCGTTTATAAGGTGCTCGTAAGGCGTACACAATTTGTGCAATTGTTGAGTTTCATGGGGTATAAAGCCAAACGCACGAAGTTCAAATCTTCACTCTGTTCATGGTGTTCGACGAGGAAGCATCTCCTGTCGAAGAAATATGGGACCAAATATACAAATATTCGTAAGATCTTCTCACGAATGACTTGAGAGTGCGGTGAGTTGCACGTACGACTATCTTGCGACAACAAAAATGGTAAGATGGCCGTAAGTCTGACGAAGGAATAACTCAATTAAGGCATTCTTACGAAAAACTCTAGGACATTGTAAAACGAAAATTACTTCGTTTCTCAAGAAGGTCTTTTAAGACCGTTTAATTCGCAAGAACAACTTAAAAGTTGTTCTTGCGAATTAAACGGCGTTCGTACGATGTTCGTAAGAAGGCCGTAAGAATCTATGCTCCATCTACGAATCTCGACGAACTCCTGAATTCGTACGAACAGTGAGATTCGTACGAACCTCTGTGACATTGCATTCGATCAATAATGCTCCCACTCTAAAAAAAAGGATTGGTCAACAAATCTACCAGTGCGATTGGTCAACACCATCTGGATTATTTTCAACAATATGTTTGTCAAAGTGTACCATTTTCACTGGTTAATCACTAACCATTTGAAATGATCAAGAAATATTGGTTATTAATAACCAATGTATTGGCCAGACTCCTACTTGGTTAAACGTTGGGCCATTGTCATGAATATTCATGAGCGACCGTAAGCAACCAAAATCTATATATAATAATAATAATCTGCATTTATATGGCGCCTTTCCAGTTAGTAACTGCTCAAAGCGCTTTACAGTGTATTATTACCACGGTTATTGGATCCTATTACGATTCTGCACTCATAGTGCACATTCTCCACTCCATCGGGAGCATTCCAGTCTGGCTGCCATTTTACGGGCGCACATATATACTCTTCCAGTCACAGTGACATTCGCATCCTACTGGGTACCCATTTAACACCTGGGTGGAGAGTGGCAAATGTAGATTAATGTCTTGCCAAAGGACATTAGTGCCGCGGCGGGACTTGAACCGCGAACCATTGTGATCCACAGTCCTGTGACGTATCCACTAGACCACGACACCTCTCTCTCTATAAATGACTCTCGATTTTTAAGCTTTTATGCAATGATTGCACTTTGAACAGTGATAAAAAATGTATTTATAGTGATTATTTTGTTGTACATATTCAAACATAATTATAATTCAATTCAATTCAAATAAATTTATTCTTGAGTTGAGTTTGAGTTTGATTTTATTAACAACACATCACAGACATATAAAAAGTAATAATGTTACATGAATACATATACATAAAAAGTACTTATCTACATGAAATGAATATCAATGGATTTACAATAATATGTAGTCATGTTTGTAGATCAATGAATCATGGTATAACGTACAAAATTTTAAAATTTGAATGGTGAAAGACGACATTGATTAATTATAGAATTGCCAGATTAGGAAGATATGGGAGTTACCAATTATACTCGGGTCACTCTGTGTGGCGCAGTAATTATTGTTTTGACAGCGGGTGAGCGATGAATAGTCACGAGTGGGTGATAGAAGCAAGTCCATCACGGCCTGTCTGAACGTACTGGAAATATTTTTGAAACTTACATAGCATCGATGCTATGTACTACGTGTGAACATAACTTATACTTTGTCTCTCCAGTGGGTGCTGTTGACTGGCAGCAAAGAATGGCTGGCGTTGTACTTCCTGGTGCAGTTGAAGAGAGGAGTGGGTCCGAGGCTGATTATGAAGATGAAGACTGAAGATGAAGACTGAAGATGAAGACTAGTGTGTTATGAACATTATGAACATTAATTTGTAATGTTGACTTTGAAATTTGAAATTATTATGTTATTATGTGTGTACTTTGGAAGATGCTATGTTTATTATGTTATTGTTGTTGTTATTATATGTATTTCATCTGCTTGTAATTAATTACAATAAAGACTTTATTATTTTTTTTCCAATGAAAAATCAGATAATATTGTTATTGTAAATTATGATTGAACATTTAAAGAAATCAAGTTATAGAATTGAAAATTTAGATACAACTGTATGTGCCATAAATAAACTTTAAAATGCCCAATTTTTGTGAAATTGTTTGGTTAAGTTTGATGCTTTTTGTACATATTGATAACATGTTTCTTAATAATAAAAGAGAATATGTTACATTTAAAAGAAATGCCTTTTATTTTCAAATAGAATAAAAAATAAAGATAGATATTAATTAAAAATTAAGTGAACAATACAAAATACACAAATTCGGGGGAAAGCGTGAGAGTCCTTCATGAAAGCGTAACAAAGCGTAACAAAGCGTGTCAGATCTTGATGAAAGCGTCTGACCTCGTGTCAGATCTTCATGCCAGATCGTAGCAAATCTTGAGACATCTTAACAAAGCGTGTCAAGTGGTGACAGACCGTGAAGACTGGGGTCCCCGCTTTGAACCAAGCTCTGTTAAGCTTTCCTACGCTTTGAGTCAAGCTTTGCTGATCTTTGTTACGGTTTGTTAAGCTTTGATACGCTCTCGGCGCTTTAATCAATTCGTGACAGAGCGCCCGAAATTTTTAAACAGTTTAAAAAAATTTGGCGCTCTTGCCGAACGTCCCGCTTTGCTCCAAGCTTTTCCACGATCTATTACGACCCTGACGCTTTAATCAAGCTTTGTTACGCTTTGGTGCCGCTTTGCACGGCGCTTTAAAGCGCCATCAAAGCGCCGTTGGTGTGAACTAGGTTTTACAGATCGAGCATACGATCTTTAACACTGGGAGTAAAATGCCTAAAAATGTGTTTACAAATTAAAATTCCTCCCATCAAGCTTCTTCGTTTACTATATTATGATATGGAAAAATATATATCAAAGATAAATCTTAAAGAAGATAAATTTGAGGAAAAAATGTTTTCATTCACCATATGTTTCTGAGAGTCTATGTTCTCTTTGCCTGTTCTGTATGTAATATATTATTGTACACAACGTGTATTTTGTCAAACTATCCAATACACCGCTGTGCGGCTGCATATTTTGTTATATTATGGTATACTCTATTGTTTAAGTATTTACATGACAAATCATGGGGAATATATATATATATATATGTACGATTTTTTGTAAGAATTGTTAAATTGATGATGAATAAAGGAACTCTGTAGAAGGGTAAAAATATAATTGAATAAAAAAAAAATGCTGCTCGGTCGCTTCGCCTCCTCGCATAACATAATTTGACTCGGGAAGGGGGCGGGGGGGGGCGCAAATTCACTGTTTGCCCAGGGCGTCATAACATCTATATTGATACGCCACTGCCTTAAAAGAAGAAAAAGAAGGCAGTGAACAAGTATAAAAAGCGGCATTTTTGTGGGTAGCAGGAGACACTTTTGGGTGCTTGGAAAGGGGGGATTGTGCACCCCGCCAACGAGCGAGTTAATTTACGTTTTAGATGAACAAATAATGATAATAATAATGATGATGATGATGATAATAGTAATAATAATAATAATAATAATAATAATGGTTGCATAATTTTCTTTCTTCTTCTCCTTTTGTCGTTTTTCTTCTCTTTCTCTCTCTCTCTCTCTCTCTTTTAGGTCACTTGAAAAATCATAGCGGGCAACCGCCCCTGCCCCCTCACCCCTGTGGCGCCGCCCCTGAAAACATATGAACTTCTTTTCCAGGTTTCGCCGCATATATATAGTACCGAGTGTTTAGCTTGTGCGAATATCGCTGACCGCTCTTGAAACCCAGCGAATCGTCATAGCAAGTCTCATCGCGGGCGCGTCCATTTTATGAAAAGGGGTAATTGGTGCACTTTGAGCGGATAGTAGCTTGCACCTCAGCACGGACATTCATAAAACTCCATCAAGGCTCTTGTTCATGTTTTTCATTTCCTCTTGTAGCTGGGCACACATCTCACTATTATGTCTTTGAATGTACACTTATTTTCTTCATCAAAATATTGTTTCGTGTTATTTTTCGCCATATTTCCCTGACATTAATCAATTCGCTTCTCACTGAATTCTATCTAATTTCTTGCTCATGCACTTACTTATAACTTTGTGTTCTTCTCAAACCGTCCAACAGCATAACACATAAAAGGTTGACAAAATAGTTTTCCTATGCTATAATAAGAACTTTAATGTACATAATGGCTAAATACTACACTTACAATTACAACTTGGCAAGTATAATGAATAGCACACTCAAATTCGGTGAATAAAACTAGGCCCAAGTTGGAGGGCTACTGGCTGTTTGTATAATTTTTGAAAAACTTTCGGTTTTCTCAGAAAAAAAATGAAAACACACACCCCAAGTCTCGTAAGTTTACAACGAGGTAAATTTCTGAGATGGAAGTCCACAGCATATAAAAATATATGAATGCAGATCATACATCTGGACGCCATATTAGCAAAATAAAATATAAACTTACACATGAAAGCACACAAAAAAATTTGCAACAAATAGTTCTTGTAAATGAATAAGCTTTGTCTTCTTCACCGAAGATTGTTGCGCGCGCACACAATATTATTATGGATATTTTCCATACACCAAAAATTGAATAAATCTTTGGCGTGAATATTACAATTCCTCTAAAAACGATAAACACATAATAGACAGAGAACCAAAGAAACCATTTACCGTAGGACTACAACATAAAGACAATGGTAATGAAATTACATTTCTAGTTTGCAATTTCATACAAAAGTCATGATCAGAGATAGGTATTGATCAACTCTATAAATAACAATAAAATCGAACATACACGAAAACGGCAAGAAGGCACATGATAAAAACTCATCTTCCAAGCAACAAGCCCTTACTGAGATCGTGCACGCATCTGAAACGTGAAAATTGTGCTTGTCAGTTGAAAATTTGCATTTCAGGAAAACTTTCACAGAAAAAAAACTCCTGTGGGATTCAAATAATGAATATGGTCCTAATTCAAAACATGTATACCTCAACCGAAATAATCATTAATTTGACTGAAGCTCTGAATAAGTTTATTTCCATTTTCTTGAAATTTCATTCACTGAAACAAAATATATCATTATATATCATTATTATCAATCATCATCGCATTATACATATATATATATATATATATATATGACTTAGTTTTCAATAGACTTATATTCAAACACTTATGAATTTAATAATATGAGGGTTTTTTTCTTACCTTGCCTTGTCTGTGAAACACGAACGAATCGTGTTACCCCCTGGTACAATGGCACATTCCAGTAAACGTTGGTCCCTTTTACCCGCTTAATCCGTATATATATCAGACAATACAATTCGATCAAAATGTAAAACAAAAATAGATATTGCATTCCTATAAGTAGCCTTGTCTAAAACTTGTGTGCACCTCCTCCTATCTCACATAGGTATCCACATATCAAGAAAAATACAGCAATATCGTAGATAAAATGACCAAAAGCTGTATACGAGCAGACCTCTTGCACAGGCGCGAAAACCGTTTGTACGTAATCCAATGCCCTTGCCTGCACTATTCTTGCGACACGTTCGTGAATAATGTGACAAGAAATAAGAGGCCTTTCGTGAATGAACAGCAAACTTGCACCAAATTCCCCTCAACCAATCAAAGTGATGTTTAGATCACTAGTTAGAAAATGTCATTAGCCACGTTTTGGTATGCGAAATGGCTCAATAAATCATCTTGTTCGCAATTCCCACTCGATTTAATGAGGCAATGTAAGGTCAAAGTAGGGAAAAATGCTCTCACTGCTATAGGGAAAGGTCTGAGTTGAGTGTTCAACTCTCTTTTTTAACCCAAAAGTGCAGTACTTTCCTCGCAAGTAATTTATGGGTTAGTAACACTACATAATAGGATAAAGTGTGAAGATTATTTATCCGTTCGAAATGATTAAAAATATTTATTTGCTTTAAAGCCCTCGTGTGATTTCATGGATAGTGTCTTAAACTGAGACAAGTTTTCCCGTGTTATAGGACGCAGTGCGAAGTGCGCTGAGCAAATGCACACAAGTTTTTCATATGTAGCAGTTTGCATAGCTCAAAAGAATCAGAGAAGCTTAATGGGAGAATATAGTTCTTGATATGACAACAGTGTGACACCTTTGAGCAGGAACTTAGCCAGAGCTGGGGACACAGTGCCCAAAAGTTTAATAATATTGCAGCAATTAAGATATCCCCCGCCCGAAGCTTGCTCGCTACGCTCGCTCGCACTCACTTATTGTAACTCATGACAGTCACATAAAGTCCTATCTATCTCTTTTATTGAGAGATTATGCTTGAAATTAAACGCTTTTGCGGCATCTTCGTCATGAAATCAATATAATGCAAGCATCATGTATGACCTTCAACAAGAACATAATATTTTTGGTCGCTCGCTTGCAAGTTAGGAGTAAGGCAGAATTGCATATTATGCAAAGATTAGAAAATATATTCTTAACATTTCATGCGTGTTAAGTACAATGTAGGGGTACAGCAACGTATCAAAACGCCATTTCCCATTCTTGTCTTCACCCTTTATAATTAAGTTCCCCCTTTTCCAAAAACGGTACCCAGTTCGTTGAAACCCCAAGTGCCCCTCCTATGAAAATACCCTGGCACCGCTCCTAGCTTTTATTGACTACTTGCAGATTTGTACATCGGATATCAAATAAGAACCATGAATAACAGATTATCAACCCATCAAACATAATTCGAAGTGCAATAAAAAATCAGATTCTTCTAGTATACTTAAGTCATGAAAGGAAGAGAAGACCTAGGATTGTTTTAATTATTAAAAAATAATACTAAATAATTGATTTTAATAAATTTGATAATTAATATATAAAATGTAGGGATATTGATTGACTTGATATAAGCAGCAGCAAGGTGAATAACTCCTTTAATGCACATTTACGTATAGATGACTTCTTTGAAGTTTCATTTTTAAAAGTTTCATTTCCCTTTCCTTTCTCAACTTGCTACTAAATGGCCAGAAGAATAAATAGTAAGCCTAATTAGATCAAATGGTCATTAGACTATATGAAAATTAGACCAAATGATAAGTACCCTAACTGGTTATTAGACGAATTGGATATTAGACCAAATGGTCATTAGACCATATGACAGTTAGACTAAATGATAGGTAGCCCAACTGGTTATTAGATTAAATGGAATTGGACCAAATGATAGGTAGACCATATGGTATTAGCCAAAGTAGGTGTAGCCCAAATGGATATGAGACCATGTGGCTTGTAGACAAAATGACTGTTAGACTATTTGGAAATAGACGAAGTGAAAATTAGCCGAAGTGAAAATTAGCCCAAATGGGTTTTAGACTAAATGGGGTTAGCCAAACTGTGTATTAGACGAATTTGTTATTAGGCCAAATGGTAAGTAGACAAACTGGTTGTAGGCAAAATGAAGTTAGACCACGTGGAGTTCGACGAACTGATGATTAGACCAAGTGGTGGTAGACCAAGCGACAGTGTACCGATGTCATTTGCCGGCATCGAGTCGTACGCCTACGCAGGCCTACATAATGTATCATTGTGATACAATCGCCATCTCCAAAAGCCAACTTTTTTTTTTGGCACTATAGTTCTTAACGTAAGAAATATATAGGCTACTTGGAAATTTGACGATAGGTAATTTCGGTTTTGAATGATTTATTTTCTTTTCATAATAAAAGTCCCAAAGTGGGGGGGGGGGGGGGGGACATTTCATATTGTGTCCCCCACCTTCAAATTGGTGGAGGGGGGTACACGTCCCCCCGTCAACCCCCCCCCGGATTGACGCCCTTGGACCAAGCGACAGTGTACCGATGAAACAACCCCTGTACTATTTTATGCAGACATAGGCCTAATTCCGTAAATAGTTTTTCACTGTAAGATACCATACTTAACGGATCTTGACTATTTTTCAGCTGAACTGAACCACAAAATCTTAATATTCCTTCGCTGGTATTTTATCAACTATGAGTATGAAGTCAACGAGAATCAGAAATGCACCAAGGAAGGAGGAAAGATCAAGGTAATGTGCTTTTGACTTTTGTTTCTAATATTTATGTACAATGTCTAAATGAGACTGAGGCTTTATTTTGTTGAGTAAGGAAGTAGGAACTTCGCAGGCATCGTGTCGTGTCGGTTACGGGTTAGCCCCGGCGGCCCGGGACGTAGCAGCCAGGATTGGCTTCGTGAATGTAAAAAAAAAAAAAAAATTGGCTAGGCCTAGGCCTATACGCCTTCTACATCAAGAAGCCAGGCGTTCTTACCCAGCAATCTAACTGCGCACGGGTTAGCAGGACTGGAAAATGCCCTGAAATATCACTTTTCTGATAACTCTCGCGACCGACAGCTCCTTCACCACAGCGTATCTAGCCAGGATTAGCTTCGTGAATGTAAAAAAAAAAAAAAAATGGCTATAGGCCTACGCCTTCTACATCACGAAGCCAGGCGTTATTACCCAGCAATCAGATTCCGCACGGGGTAGTACGACATGAAAAATGCCCTGAAATCACACTTTTCTGATAATTCCCGCGACCCACCATGCCCACAGGCCCTTCCCCACAGCGTTTCCTCCTAGGGAAACGTTTGGAATGACAATTTTTTTTTGATTGAGTATAATTTTGGAAATATATCCATAAAAAGATGATAAAAATTTCAGAAAACTCACCAGCGTTTGCGTATCCATGCCTCCGAGGTCATGCAGATCAAAATGGCAGCACGATCGCCGTAATCGAAATCATGAAAATACCAAAAGTTCTTCCTAACGGCCATTTGAGGTAGGAGTGAGATTTTTAAGGCCTGAATTTGAAAGCAAGTATTTAAAATATTTATCTTATTTTTCCCCCCATACCTTTACTACACGCGACAGAAAATACGAACTATTTTTGCATATTGTATTCGTAGTGGTCAATATGACCACTATTCGTGGTGTGACCCACACCTCCATACGGATGACGACTGCTCTCAATATGTTGCGCACTAGTGAGGCCGCTCTACATGGTTACGCACCATAGATACGTACACAGAATGTTACGCACACAAGCTATTCTACGAAGACCTGGAAGGGCCAAACTGACGCCGTAAAAAAAAAAAAAATATTACGTACGTACGTAGTAATTATTACGTACGTACGTAATATTTTTAATTTTTTTACGTCGTCAGTTTGGCCCTTCCAGGTCTTCGTAGGAGATCGACGAACCGATCGCGCCGGTACCACTACGAGAGCTGAGGGCTCCCTTCATCATTATCGTGAAAAATACAAAATGGATGCTGACGGGACGGGTCTCGATAGGAGTTATCAACAAAAAGTACCCAAAATTTCAGGAAACCCTCTTCAAAGGTCACAAAACAAACTGGTAAGTTTTAATCATCTATTATTCAACATAAGTATTTAGATTTAAGTAAACTGCAATATATGAGTTTCACTTAAATATAGCCAAAAATGCACAGTGATGCAGTTTAGGTATGGGATGTGTGTTGGCTGCATTCCTACACAGTCGGCAATGGCGTGTACCTATGAGTGCTCATGGGTACATTACTGTAAAATAGTTGATATTTTCTGTCGTATGTACTTAAGGTATGGGGGGAAAATAAGATAAATATTTTAAATACCTTGCTTTCAAATTCAGCCCTTAAAAATCTCACTCCTACCTCAAATGGCCGTTAGGAAGAACTTTTGGTATTTTCAGCAAAATCCAAAGTCAAAATCTTGTCCAAAACCGGAGAAATCCCTGCCGATTTGTTTCGCGATCGCGTGTTGTTTACATACTGCCGATGTCTTAGACTAAAATAGGCCAATAAACTTTTTGTCCACGAAGAAACTCTGGATCGCAAGCGCACATCGGTCTTTACGATCGCGCACACAGAAAATCGGGACTTTTCCGTGTACGCCATAGGGACCGAATTTTTAAGGACAAAACTCTTTTGGGGAGATGTCAGCGCCCGCGGCGACCAGGAAATGTACACAATGACTCCAATACCTCGTTTCGCGAGAATTGACAGTAAATTACGGATTTCATTTTTGGAATTATCTTTTCGGTGAGTTGAATTTATTGTATTTCTTGGATATACATGTATGCTGGGGTCAGTTTTTGTAAATTAAATTTTTGAGTGAATGGTGGTGGCTTTTTCCAGTGGTGTTTGAAAAAGTTGAGGTGTATGACTGCCTAGTCTTCTACACACGAAGTATAGTCGGTAAATTACGGATTTGATTTTTGGAAATATCTTTTCCAACATCGGTGAGTTGAATTTATTGTATTTCTTGAATATTTTGGGGTCGGTTTTTGTAAATTAAATACCGATTTTGAGTGAATGTTGGTGACTTTTGTGCATGGTGTATGACTGCCTACATTATACACACGAAGTATAGGAATGTAGCTATGAGTGCTATAAGCCAGGATACAAGTAAGTGAAAAGTGAAAATGGAAAAGCTGACAAAAGACAATGTGGCACAGTTCGCCATGAAAAAAAGAAAGGACAGGACAGAGGACGGGATAAAATCACAAAACAACACAAAAAACACAAGCCACACAGAAACACAAGCCAGCCCAAAATGAAGGGGGAAGGGAGAAGGGTCTGCTAGTACACTGTATGACAATTTAAGTATAAAAAATAACGAAACTGACTTCGTATACAAGTGCATGAACTAAATAAATTAAGGCTTCACAAATCATCTTTATATAAATTTCTTGTCATGGGGGCTGTCAAGACAAACCCACTAGGGTTTTTATACAGCAACCAAATTCCTATTTTTATTGTCAATCTTTTAATATTTTAACAATTGCATGCAAAATGTAATGATTATGTCTTAGTATACTATTATTATATTGCATATTTCTTGCATGTTGATGTTAATGTTTTTATGGAATTGAATAAAGCTGAATAAAGCTGAATTGAATTCAATATATTTACTTAATAAATAAGACTTTAATCTGCGTTTAAACACAGAAATACTGACAGCATGATTGTGTAATGCTAGAATCGAGTGCATTCCAGAACCTGGGTCCAGTACAGACTATTGTGTCAAGAGTAAATGTTGTCCTTGCACGAGATATATGGAAGGAGGTGGCTTGTCTAGTATTATATTTATGAACCTCATTATTTATTTTAAACATTTGTGCCAGTGCTAAAGGAAGCTTCTTGAGAGAAAAATCATACATGAGAGATCGTAACTGCATAAAATAAATATCTTCTACTTTCAACAAATGATTATCATAAAAAAGAACACTTGTATGGGCGCGATAATGGACATTACATATATTCCTAATAGCTCTTTTCTGAACAATAAATAACTTTTCCATGTTTGTTTTAAGTGAGTTTCCCCACGCTAACACACCATAATTAAGATAAGACAAACTTAGAGTTGAATACAATATAAGCAGAACCTCTTTAGGGAAAACTGACTTTAGTTTGTATATTACACCAACATTTTTTGACAACAATTTACAAAAATTGTGTACATGAATTTTCCAATTCAATTTCTCATCAATAAAGTGTACACATCTTTACATTTTGGTGATGCTACCCTCATTGTCCCGTTCTTTATAGGGTCAAAGGTCATATGTCTCACGCGATATGTGAGCATTCAGTCTCTACATGTATGTACGGAGGTCTAGTGGAGCCAGACGTAGTCTCAGCGGAACAACCGACGATACAGAGAGACTGAAGCTTTTGGTCTACCCGGGTCTACTCAGTGAAACCATGCACTACTCTTCCGTGGGTCTCACAATTTACATGGGTAAATGACCATGTATAGTTGTATCGCAGGGACATATTTTTCAAATTAAAGTATCATATGCGATGCCACTTACCTAGATAGACCTTCCACAGATCAGCTCTTCCTCAGAAATGTATAGAATTGATCAAATCAAATGTCACTTTTTTTTTACTCAATTGTAATCCTCTTCTCTCGTCTCTCGCTAGCGAGAATTCGATCATACGTAAAAACATATTGACATGACTGACCCGCATGCGTATTGCAAACTATACACCGGACTACAAAAGTTTTTAGTACAGGAGCCGGCACTCATAGCTACAAGACTATACTTCGTGTGTAGAAGACTAGGCAGTCATACACCTCAACTTTTTCAAACACCACTGGAAAAAGCCACCACCATTCACTCAAAAATTTAATTTACAAAAACTGACCCCAGCATACATGTATATCCAAGAAATACAATAAATTCAACTCACCGAAAAGATAATTCCAAAAATGAAATCAGTAATTTACTGTCAATTCTCGCGAAACGAGGTATTGGAGTCATTGTGTACATTTCATGGTCGCCGCTGCAAGCGCTGACATCTCCCCAAAAGAATTTTGTCTTTAAAAAGTCGGTCCCTATCGCGTACACGGAAAAGTCCCGATTTTCTACATGTACGCGATCGTAGAGATCGATGTGCGCTTGTGATCCTGAGTTTCATTGTGGACAAAATTTTATCGGCCGATTTTAGTCTAAGACATCGGCGCTATATTGTAAACAACACGTGATCGCAAACAAATCGGGGGGGGGGGGGATTTCTTCGGTTTTGGACATGATTTTGACTTGGATTTTGCTGGAAATATCAAAAGTTCTTCCGAATGGCCATTTGAGGTAGGAGTGAGATTTTTAAGAGCGGAATTGTGAAAGGAAGTATTTAAAATGTTTATTCCCCCCCCCCATACCTTTAGTACATGCGACAGAAAATACCAAGTATTTTTGCATGCATATCGCTTTAATAGTGGTCAATATGACCACCATTTGTTGTGTGGGAGCCGGGAAATTAATAGGCCTTTTTTATATCATCCTCATCGAAAAGAAAGATGACAGTTATTCGGAAAGTATTGTACATGTAAGTACCTAAAGTAGCCTTAAAGGGCATTCCAACCTTGGTAATAACTTGATTTGTGTGAAAGGAGAAAAATAAAAAAAACAGGATGGTGAAAGTTTGAAAGAAATTGGACAAGGAATAAGAAAGTTATGGATGTTTTAAACATGAAATCACTACATCTATGCGAATCTCAAATTGGTAATTCGGTGAGTCGATTGTGACATACTTGTGGACAACTCTCCCGTTTGTCGTACACAAATTTATCATTAATTTGCGGTTTTCTCCGAGGTGCCTTTACGCTCGGGGCAGTACTCAAAATATATGGGAGATAGCATATTGTTATAGGTCCTCATGAAAGAAAGAGAGCCTACTGAGCAATACATTTTGAAAAAAATGAAATTTTAGTCAGTTTGTGTGTTGGAGCAAATGGGGGAGTTGTCCACAGCTACATCACAGGGACATTACCTTTTCGGCCAATTTGAAATCCCCATATTAGTGATTAGAACTTTCAAAAATCATAACTTTCTTATTGCTTGTCCGATTTTGTTCAAACTTTCACCAATCTGCTTCTCAGTTTTTTCCTCTTTCTTTCAGAGCAACTTGCCATTAAGGTTGGATTTCCCTTTAAAGTAGCTATTCAAAGAAAATCACAAATATGGCAATTAATGTATCACTAGAAACTGGGAAGCTTACAGATGGCAATCGTATAAGTTTTATGTCAACTGCGTATCTGATGATTATAAAAACAACACAAATAAAAGCTCTTCTCAGCATCTGGAATATCCGAGGATTCGCCAGAAATATAGCGATGTTTTGATGTCGTCACACTCGGGATCGATCCTGCTTAAGCAGACGACGTCCTATAATGAATGAACGTAATTGCAATGCAATTATTAAATCAAATTATAAAGAGTTTGGTGTATTTAAACATGACCTTATTTCACACCATTATAAAGGGAAAGTGAAACTGATTCTGATAGCTAAAACCGTTTGATTGTAAATACACAGGAGAAGGGTCAATGATCAATGAAATAAACCCCACTTTCAAATTAAAAAGCCCTCCGAATAATAGCAGGATGGTATTCGTTCCCTCTTGAAACGCCGAACATGCCCCGGTGCAAGCAGCTGAAAATACAATGGCGTCTTATTTTGTTTACAAGTGACTGATTCCTTTATTTTTTTAACGCTGCATTTTTCATCAAAATAATACCGTACACGAAGTTAAGAGTGAGGCAACAGACTAACATTAAGACTGACGCTAGTGAAGGAAGAGAAATAAGTGAAGAGGAGATGACAAAATAGGCTCTGAAAAATGTGTAAGATGTTATGGGACATCGTCTGCTTAGACAGGACTGGTCCATGGTGTGTCGTCACATATCTCAGCAGCGTTCAAGGAGCTCTTCGGCTGCTATATCGGGGGCTGTATTTTACCGTTTTATAATTGATAATAATCATTACTTCAAATGTTTCCAAGCGTTGAATTTGGATAACCTTGTTTAATTTATGCCATCTATGCAATAATAAGTATTAAGCCAAGATTTAAAATCATTAAAGTTCTACTTTAAATCACACCACGAATAGTGGTATATTGACCACTATGATATATATATAAATGGAAAAATAGTTGGTATTTTCTGTCGCATACATGTACTAAAGGTATGGGGGGGAAATAAGATAAATATTTTAAATACTTCCTTTCAAATTCAGCCCTTCAAAATCTCACTCCTACATGTACCTCAAAAGAACTGTTGATATTTTCAGCAAAATCCAAAGTCAGAATCATGTCCAAAACCGAAGAAATATTTACATTAAGTTTTGCATATTCATGATAGATGGCAGCTCCATTGCTGAATGATTTTCGGCATTTGAATCTAGAAACGACTTTTAAACCACAAAAAACAAGAAATAAGACATTTTAGCACTGTTATGAGTAAAAAAGGAGGGAAATCAGGCCTTTATAGCAAGTTTTATGTTTTGATTTTGGCCATTCCTATGTAATGAAATCATGTATCTTTTTACAGCTTTTGGACCTCACGGTCGTTTTCCGGACGTTTAACCGTTTTGATACAGCACTAATAGAAATGGTGTTATTATCATTTATTATTAATAGAAAACAGAATACTCATTACTCAAAAGAGAATATTATATTTAAAGAAGAAAAAAGATTTGACATTACAGATAACCATGCAAGACATAGGTCATGTAGGTATATTGTCCTCTTTTAACTCCCATTTTAGTTTAGTGTGGTAAAAGACCACCTTGGTGATCCAAGGAAAGAAAATAACATTTGCGCCAAACCAAAAAACACGATCAACTCTTTTTATTACCTTTCATTTTTTTCATTGTTGTATTAAATAATGAACTTTTTTGCTCCTTGGGTTTGCCGTCAGACAATTGATGCTAATTCTAAATTTTTCATTCCCCTTTCCTGCATCCCCTAGACCTCCTGATACAGCCCAAGCAGGAGAGGGTGCCCCCAAGATGTTGCCCCCTAACCTGCAGTGCTGGACACCCTCGTCGGGGGCAGCCCTGAAGCTACTTATGGCTGGCAGGTTTTGTGCTGCCCTGCTTAGTAACATCTCAGACTGTGATGAGACCTACAACTACTGGGAGCCAGTGAGTATTTTTCTCTTTCATATGAAATGTTTGTTTTCCAGGAAATGAATAAAATCCCTGGACTGCCAATTTGTTTGGTGTATTGTGTTCATTGACGCAGTACATGTATTAAAGTTGATTAAAGCAGTCTGTTGCATGTTCCAAGAGTCAAGTAAGGCAGAAAAAGTGGACCGAAAAAGAGTTGAACATTGTCTACAGTAATATTTTATCTGTATTTGTCTGTTTATAATGTTTGTCACTGGGCAAGTACAAGGTGTTTTGTCCCCTACGTTACCAAATATTACGGAATAATGAGCATAATGAACACAAAGTATGATTTTCCTATTTTTTACGTTACCAAGTATTACGGAATAATGAGCCTAATGAACACTGAAAGTATAATTTTCCTTCTTATTTTGTCTGATCACAGCTCTAGTAGGGCTATCAACGTAAAAGAACCATCAGATTTACTAAATTCCAAGATGTTGTTGTGGTTTTTTTAAAATGAAATGTGAAAATTAAACTTGAACACGATCTTGATTTAATTTCAGTTCCGACCTTGATTTAATACATCAGTATCAGTGGAACAGGTCCGTATTCATAAACTCATAACTGGCTCAACTTAGTCCATAAATTTACGGAGCAAGCAAATGCCAACGTTTATAGGGCCAATCTCGGTCACGTGTGTGACGAAAATCCTGATAAAAAGTTAATTTAAACCTAATTTTCCAGTATTTGTCTTGTAATAGAACTCTCTCACTTTGGATATTTAATAACAATCTTACCCCCGACAGATGGAGGGTAATTATTATAAAATGAGATTACATCATTTTCTGTCAGAGGTCAACATTAGGTCGGTCATGTGTGTGACCTCGCACAAAAAAGGGTCTTACTTGTTTGTATTCAAACTTTTCTTGTATTTCCCTTGGAGTGCAAGTTTCCACTTTTCATTGCTGTATGGTGGGCTTGCTCTGAATAGTTTGAAAGCAATTTTCCATAAATTAGTGAACATTCTTTTCTTTTAGAGGTGAAAATTGTGTCGGTCACTTGTGTGACCACTCGTTTTTAAATGTCTCTGAAAAAACATTATGGTTGGGAAATGACTCTCTCTTGTCAAAGAAAAGGAAATCTCTTTCATGTAAGAAACTGTTAATATAAAAGAAATCAATAAAATGTAATCTGATTTTCCGGCAATGAGGCAAAATTAGATGGTCACGTGCGACACATAAGTTTCCTTTACAAAGAAGGGCCTTATATTGCCTTTACATCACACTCCACCCACTTAACACCTGGCCCAGTATTTACAACTGTTTAAATACATGTATCTTCTGTTATTAAAAGCACTTGTGCTGTAGTGGCTTTATTAGGCAGGTCATAAAATATGAGCCCTGTATTAAACATATCAATAGGAGTAAACAAAACTTTGTGTGATTTATATCGTCTATCTCTGTAGACACACTTCCTGATATATGGGCGTGGATTCCAGACCTGGGAGTACTCTCCAGAGTACGCAATCCGATCCTATGCATACATCATCCTCCATGCGCTTCCAGGGAAGGTCTACTCATGGATCCTGGACTCAAATAAGGTTTGTACTCTCCTAAGGTACTATACAAAGTAGTCTAGTTCACTTGGCCCCTGGTGTGTTCATGTACCGGTATTTTTAATTGGGCACTTATCTGTACATATACATTGTATTTACTTTCACATATTTCACATCTCTCTACAAGACTTGAAAAGTGGTGTAGGAAAAGCGAGCATTTTAGCCATTTTAGCTGCCATGAGTGTATTGGTCTTCTTGCTTTAATGCAACATGTATGTATGCATGCTATCTATTTCACTTAGTACATGTAGCTTTATCACCATTGTCTACAATTTACAAGATTTGAAAAATGGTACCTGAAAAGCATGCGTTTAGGAGTGATTTTTGTGGATTTAGACCAGCTGCCATATATTTATAGTACGTGAAACAATTTTGAATGGACTGGTTCAATGAAAAAAAAAAAAAAAAATGGAAGATTTCCTCAGAGGAATTCTTTATATATTTTTCTTTGTTCACATTTTACAAAACATATAATTATGTAGTTTTTTTCACACCTTTCCAGGGCTACATTGCCCTGTGCACCATTGTTAGGTTTCTCTGCCTGACTGATTTATCAAATTCAACAGTACTCCTAACTTCCCAAATCTTCTAAATGATGACAGCACTGTATCAGTGATAGGCTAGTAATGATTTCAAACAAATGTTTGTTTTTCCCACAGATCCTTGTCTTCTATTTCATTCGATGTCTTCTTGGCATGATATGTGCTCTCTCAGAATTCTATTTTTACAGGTGAGGATAAACTTTTATGTTGTATTAATTATTTACGCTTTCTGGAAGCCGCATATATTCAATCGCACGAACCCCTTTTGTGTAGAAAAAAGGAGTTCGTCCAAGCTTTGCGATTGTTTTGAAATTACGGCGTCCGGGTTCATGGAGTATAATTGATTTTGAGTAATTTGTTACACACCTGCGTGATAACCTGATGAGTGCAGGTCTAAAAGCTTCGTTATCATGTCTCTTTTTCATGCCATATTGAAATTTTGTAGTACCAGGAAATTATTTGTGTATTTTGGAATCATCAAAATGATAGGAAATTTACTTTATCTTGCTGGAAGTCACATGCAATGCACACAGAAATGTGTATATGGGACTAAACACTCATGTGGCGTGAAAGTTGGGTCCAAACTTTTCAGCTATTTCTCGTCATATTTCAAATATGAGCGGGGCATTTGAAGAACACTCCTTTTCAGGGGACATTTCTTCTATGATATTCTTCCTAACTGACATGAAAATAATGAGAGAGCTCACAAATTATTTTTCACCTTTTCCAGGGGGGTGTTTCACAAAGAGTTAAGTTTGACTTAAAGTCACGCGTAAGTGCCAATGCGCATCCGGTATTAAACGCGTAATCCCATTGGTAGATTACCCAATAGAGCGCGTCCCCTGAGCATGATCTGACCAATGCGGTGATGTGTCATATACCGCACGCAAGTAGGAATTTAAGTGCGACTTTAAGTCCAACTTAACTCTTTGTGAAACACCCCCAGGACTCAAAAACTGAACTTCTTTGCCCCCTTCCCTTTTAACACAAAGAGATTATATGACACATGTTGTGGTGACAATTGCTCCAGGGTCAGTTTCTAATACTAACTGAATTCATAACATAAAAAAAACGAAACACTATAACCCTAAACGTAACCTCAAACCCAATCGCAACCTAAGCCTTGACCCGGTATCTTTGACAAAATAAAGCCAGGGGAGCGTTTCATCAAGTGTTTTGACAGTGAGTTTTACTGACCACCGTTATAAGCTACTGAAATCCTTGCATCTGATTGGCTGAGAGCAAATTTGTCAGTAAAAATCACTGACATAACACTTGATGAAACGCTCCCCTGGAGCGATTAATGCTGGAGAAAATGTTGGATTGGCAAAAGAGAATTATATGATATTACAAAGAGTTTATGTGAGACTGCATTGCATCAAGATCAAGCACCAAATTTGGATGTACGACACCTGCTCCTGCGACAATTGCCTCGTGGGCAATATCCAACCGTAACCGAATTCTCAAATTTAACCCAGGACCAAACACTATACCTAATCCTGACCCTAACCCTAAACCCAATTGCAATCCTAACCCTAACCCTCTATCTTTGTGATGAAATAAAGCCTAGAACTATTGTCGCCAGAGCATATTTCGGAGCACCTCAAATTCCTGTGTACATTGAAAAAATGTTTGCGTTTTTTATTTTGAAAGGGGTGTGTGCCAAACGTTCGGGGGCAGCGTGGGAAGGTTGACGTTAGCCTTCATGATCCTCAGCACTGGAATGTTCATCTCAAGTGCGGGTAAGAGAACAATTTAGTGGTACATTCTTCTTGTCTTGACTACAAATTGACATAACGTCTTTGAGAAATCCTAGAGGGTGATTTGAGAGGACCAAAGCAACTTTTGCTGGTTGAGAGTATGCATTAACATTATATAGTTATTGGTCGAACTTGCATGAAATATGGACTTGTGGCATTCCCAGAAGCGGTTCTGGGGGCACTGGGATATCATTTTAGAAACACATACAGAGATATACAAGGATCTATGTTTAAGCTTATGAAACCTTGTTTTTCTTCACAGCATTTTTGCCAAGCAGTTTCTCCATGTATATGACTTTGATATCTATGGGAGCCTGGTACACTAATAATCTAAATGTGAGTATTCATGTCAAGTACATGTATGTGGAGTATATCATCGTTGCCTGTTCGAAGGGCGTAAATTTTATACCAATTTTGCTCAAATTTTATTATGTTTTGTAAGGAAAGAATAAAGAAATATTACATGTGTTACTGTTACTATCTGTATAGTTTTATATTGGAATTTTGAAACATTTTAGAAGCCTACGCCTTGAAAATTTGAATAGGGTACTGGGAAAGTCCATCCTGACAATGAGTTGGTTTTGATAGAAGCAGAAAAATGAGAGAAACAGATCAGTGAAAGTTGGAGCAAAATCCATCGAAAAATAAGAAAGTTATGCATTTTTGAAGTTGTAAACCTCTGTGATGTATCTTGTAAGAACCTCTGCCATTTGCTCGTTTATTATTGTTATTATTATATTATCGTCATCATCATCATCATCGTCATTATTGTTCCTTCAGGTAGCCATTCTTGCTACAGCCATGAGTTCTTTCATTAGTTGGCCGTTCGCAGTTGCAATTGGGTAGGTGTTCTTCAATTTTTCTATGTACATGTACCAGGGTATTGTGTATGAAAGGTCGTCTTGAGTAATAGCTGAATAGCTGAATTTAAAGGGGAATTAACACTTCACAGAAACTTGAATTGAGTAGAAGCTGAAAAATCAGAGAAGCAGAATATTGAAAAGTTTGTGTTAAATCGGATGAAGAATAAGGAAGTTGAGTGCATTTCCGAAATCTATAGACAGGCCAGCTGAAGTCAGAATTTTTGTTGCATGATATTTAAAGCACTTTGCGATGCTGCATTAATAGCTGCCATCCATTCCTATTTGGGAGGAATGATTCCTATATTTGACTTTCACACTACTTTTATCAATCCTAGAGAAGTTTAGCAGGTGTGCTATGCACTCTTGGAAAGCAGAATATTTTACCATTGTGCTTAAAGGGATTCGGTAATTTTGTGGAGGCTTGATTTAATAAATTGTTGAATTTTGATATCTGTCTTGTATAATGATGTTCAGAAGGATAAACAAATAGCCAGGCAGAGAAAGGTTTTCAAATATATAATGCAATTATAAAAATACATGTATCTATGACTGAATACTCCCATTTACAAAAGCGTATGGCCATACGCTTTAGTCTAACACTGAGTCTATGGGGGAAAATGAGTCTGGCATTTCCGGTCACTTGCAAAATGTTTACATTTGTGAAGCACTTAATGATTTTGAAATGCTTTTTTTTTTCCTGGGCTTCGTTTTTATACCATATTACATACATTATATCATTATATTATTATATCATTGTAAGGCCAGGCAGCTCAGATCTTATCAAGCCTCTGCAAAGTTACCAAATCACTTTAAAGGGAAGGTTGAGTTCTGGGAAAGGTGAAAAATAATTTGTGAGCTTTCTAATTCATTTTATGTCAGTTTGGAAGAAAATCATAATAGAAACATCCCCTAAAAAGGATTACTCTTCAAATGCCTTCATATTCGAAATATTACGAGAAATATTTGAAATGTTCGGAACGAACCTTCATGCCACATGTGTGAACAGTCCCATTTACCCATTTCTGTGTTCAGCGCATGTGCTTTTCAGCAAGATTGGGTCAATTTCTTATCATTTTGATGATTCCAAAACCTCACAGTATACACCAATTCTTATTTAGTCATCATCAACCTTTCTCAATTGCTTTGGGACAGTTTATTCACGATGTAATCGCATGACCAGGGGGGCGTTTCATGAAAGGACTTGTCAGATATTTTATCCGACATATTTGCTCTCAGCCAAACAGATGCAAGGATTTCAGTAGCTTATAACAGTTGTCGGATAAAATATCCGACAACTTCCTTTCATGAAACGCTCCCCAGAACTCAACTTTATCTTTACATGTAAGTGATGTTTCATGATTATGATGTGGAACTCATTGATTTGATTGTCTGTGTACTGTATGTGTTTAATCTAGAATACCTATAGCAGCCGATATCGTCCTGAGAAGACAACAGGTAGCTTACTTCATTCAGTGGTGTGTGATAGCGGTCATAGTCATCCTCGTAAGTTATTATATTTCCTATTCAATAGATTTTAGGACAGCTAAACCTCGTACTACTGATTATATCATGCATGCTCTCATGACAATTGGTCCAAAGGTCAATTTTATTGAACACTGCTGTAAAACCAGAAACCGCCGCGACATCAAACTTTTGCGAACTCCAAACGACAGCCATTTTCACAGCAAGAAACTTTCCCCAATTGCCAAGAAATTCAATAGACTTGTGTTCGTTGTACAATTATTGTAATTCAATAATTTTGCGGCATGTAACTTTTGCAAGTCCGACGCACTTGTGAAATTTGTGAACATTAAAATTTTTCTGATGTTACAGTAATCAAATTCTTAACTTCGGCCCTAGACTTAACACTCTACCTGACATACATGTACCTACAGTGAAACCTGTCTATAAAGACCACTCAAGGGAGACAAGAAAAGTGGTCTTTATGAGCAGGTGGTCTTTATGTACACGTTCCTTTAATACATGTTTCAATGAGAAACACTTTCAAGGGAAACAAGATTATGGTCTTTATAGACAGGTGGTCTTTATAGACAGGTGGTCGCTGAAGCAGGTTTGACTGTATTACCAAACTTTACCCTCACCCTTCCGTATACATGTATATATACATACATAACATTGAGCCAATGTTGCATCTTTTCCCATCCCCCCTCCTCCCAGACAACTTCTCTGTAAGACCATTTTCTCTTGGACATCTATGGACCCCAATGACAGTTATCTGGAGTTAGTTGAGGTGTAATTGTCCGGGGTGGGTGGACAGGGGTACGTGTAGTTGTTGACCGAATGGGGTTGACTAATTGTCCTAGAATGTTTAATGGTTAGGATGCGGATAGGGGATAAGCATGGACTGGGATATATCCCCACATTTTATGACCAGAAAAACTATAGGAATATTCAATTTTTTTTAAATCCTCCTCCCCAAAACAAGAGTTTATATTAATTGTATATCATATTAATATTTTATTAGGCTTTTGTAAATTGTTTTCTGTTTTTTGCCTACAGTTACCTCAAGTTATGGTAGACACATACATGTATGGAAAATTGGTCATTGCACCGCTGAATATCGTCACGTATAACGTCTTTAGCGAACATGGTCCAGATATATACGGTAAGCAGGGTAGCGTTTCATCAAGCACTTTGTCAGTGATTTTTTACCGACAACTGTTAAAAGCTACTGAAATCCTTGCATCTGATTGGCTGAGAGCAAATTTGTCAGTAAAGAGAAGGTCGAGTTCTGGTGTAGGTGAAAAATAATTTTTGAGCTTTTCTCATTCTTTTTACGTCTGTTTGGAAGGGTATCATAATGAAAAAAAGTTCCCTGAAAAAGGCTGCTCTTGATATTTGAAATATGAAAAGGAATATCTAAAATTTTTGGATCAAACATGTCTTTGTAGTCCCACCTACCCATTTCTGTGCGCAGTGCTGTTCACTCCATGTGACTTTCAGCAAGATTTACAATGTACATGTAGTTAATTTCTTGTCATTTTGATGATTTCAAAGCCTCAAAATGCACAATTATTTTCATGCACTACTTAATACACCTTTCTCAATCATTTCTTTCACAATGTGATTGAGTGACCAGAACTCAACTTTATTAAAATATACGTGTGTGAGATATGTTGATGCTCTTTGTATGATTCGCTATTCAATTGCAATGTAAATATATGAAAGGATCTCCAGCTTGTGTCTATACACATGCAGGAGCCTCCTTATGGAGGGTTCCCACAAGCAGCCATGCTGGAGGACATAACAATAAAAACCTGTGCACTAGACCATGACAACAATGGCTTTTCATAGTCTGATGCACTGGGGTGGTATTCTGAGATTTATTTTATCTTGATTTTAGTGAAAAGATTTTAATTGTCATAACAAATTTTGAATTGCAACATTTCATTGGTGTTTGCGCAGATGAATTCCGCGTACGCAGCCACTTTTGCGCAGTCATTAACCAATGATGCGCCATAAGCGTACTTTTTGTTATGACAATTAAAATTATTTCACTAAAATCAAGATAAAATAAATCTCAGAATACCACCCCAAGTTTTTATTGTTATGTCCTCCATCATGGCTGCCGTGAGAACCCTCTATATGCCGCAGCTCTCTTGCACAGGTATCTTAATATTTTCTTTGTATCTGTATACCAGGTGTTGAACCATGGTCCTTTTATTTTCTGAACGGAGTTCTGAACTTTAACCTCATCTTTCCACTCGCCCTCATATCTCTTCCATATGCGGTAAGTTTTTAAAAACGTGTCAACTGCTGAAAAAAGGGGATTATTTTCTGAATAAATATGGGAGGAGGGGGGGGGGGGGCAATAGGCCATTTTTGTAATGCATTCAAATTCAATGCTTACCTCTTTTTCAAATGCCTAGTAACAAACAATTACATGCACCTGGTAGAAGTTATTGTATTTCAATAGTCAGAATGCAGATTGCATATATTAAGTGTTGCTAGGTCAGGCAAGCCAAAGTGTTCGTCCGACCTAGCAACGCCTAAATACAATAACTTTTGAAAGGTGAATGTAATACATGTACTTTGTCACAAGGCAAACGTGTGTAGATTTGAATAGATTACGAAAATTGCCTATTGTACTCTGACATCTGATCCGTTTTCGTACTCTACTACATGTATGTGTGTATCAATAAAAATGTTAATAATGTGGATTATTTCGGGATGCTTAAAAAATTATATAATATTTAGATCACGTTAGATTTCTGGGGGGGAAGATATTCATGTATGTATGCCTATCTGTGTAAATGATTTCAAGATTTAATTCTATTGTTCTTTTTCCCTAGATGTAAAAAGAAGATTTTACAAGTGATAGATTGATTAATGACAATCTTTGATATCTTGTTTTTCTCTGTAGATATATGTGACCTGGGTATCCAACAGCAGTATGATAGAAAAGCCATTCCTTCATGTATCTATCTGACAGTCTTTCATATTTTGTTTACTTTCCTAGATGTTTGTGAACTGGGTATCAAACAGCAGTATGTTAGAAAACAAGAAAGCCATTCCTCCATGTATCTATCTGACAGTCTTTCATATTTTGTTTACTTTCCTAGATGTTTGTGAACTGGGTATCAAACAGCAGTGTGTTAGGAAACAAGAAAGCCATACCTATCTATCTCACTCTCTCATCCTTCTACATATGGTGTCTCATCTTCTTCACAAGACCACACAAGGTACATGTATGACTTGTACTGTGCCAAGGAGCTTTACGTGTTCCAAGATTTTACCAAAACACGAACAATGCTTACTTTTAAACTGCCACTTCTTTAACCATGACATATATTACAAAAATGAAGTGTACAAAAGCTGTAGGAAATTCATTACCCTTTCAAATGATACCAAATATTCCTACTTACTTTCATGCCTTGAGAGGGCCTACGGTGCTAAAATGCGCTGTAGAAGAAAGAAGTATTATTATTGTATCAGTTGAAACAATGCTCTTTTCAAATGACCACTTCTTTAACCATGACGTATATTACAAAAATGAAGTGTACAAAAGTTGTAGGGAATTCATTACCCTTCAAATATTCCTATTTAATTTCATGCATTGAGAGGGCCTCAATCCTGAAATGTGCTATACATGTAGAAGAAAGAAGTATTATCATTGTATCAAGTGAAAGAAGTTTATACATTTGTGTATCGTTGAAGATTTATGTCAAAGGCGTTATGAATCTTTTTTATCCCCCTTCTCTTCCAGGAGGAGCGTTTTCTCTTCCCCATCTACCCTCTGATCTGCCTCGGAGGGGGTGTGGCTGTTTCAGCTACACAGGTGTGTATCATTGCTATTGTTTTTATTGTATTATGTTAACCCCTTCAAATCTTGCCCCAGAGTATTGGTGTTCTACGATTTGTTTCGATGAAAAATGGCCATTTGTTTTGTCCTGAAGTAGAAGTAGGTTATGATTTGTGAAGGTAGTTTACAGAGAAGATATTCAAAGTCAAAGATTCAGGTCCTCAAAATTGACTCTTTAGAGTTCATTTAGAATATTTTTTTGCAATCCTAGTGATGGAAAGGGGTTAATTTTTAGTTTTGGTAATGGCATGTATTTAATTCTCACAGAATCAAAAGTAACTTGATGTTCAAGTCTACAAAAGCAAATGATATCTGCCTAACGATTTTGGTAAGAAATGTATAAAAGCGTAATAATAAAAAAGCCTGTAGTCCCAACCACATGTTAAAGGCACTGTTTGTTATGTGGGAATAATTTGCTTTTCAGAGAATGTGATTTCCACCAGGTTTTAGTCGATATTTTATTTATTTGCTAGTCTAAACAATCCTTTCACTGTGAGATAAATAATTCAATATTACCATAATCCAGTTATCATGAAATGTGATATCCTGTACTAGCTTTGAAATAAAGTTGAAAAGCATTTTGAAGAACTTATATGTATTGGTTGGAAGTCCAATAATGACTTTCATCTGCTTTGATGAAAGCTTGCAAATAGTGTTCACTTATTAAATAGACCCCAAACGAATACTAACATGATTTTACACTTTTTAGAAGGAAACTCTTTATTAAAATGTACATTTAACATCCAGGTGATTGCATACATGGAGGCATTGTAACAAAGTGGATAGATTTTTTTTTTCATTCAAAGAAAGATTTTATTCAATCATTCAACAAAAACAAAACAATAGATTTGAACAAATTACATTTTGTGACTTTTCGGTAAAAATCAAAACAAATACATCAGTTGTACATGTCTCCATTTATCTAGTAACACAACAAATTTATTTTAGTTTAGGCATCTTCTTAAAAGAGTTTAAAGAAAGCTGTTCCCTTTTGCATTTGGAAGAGAATATATAGTGTTTTGCATATAAAATGACAAAATTACCGGGAAAGGTAAATTGCTTACAGTCTGGGAAACCAAACAGAAACAAATTTTTAGTCAAAAGGACTTCATTGTTTAGAATAGAGCTTTGGAAGTCTTGCATGAATTGATGGGCATTCCCAAAACAAGTGTGAAATACTTTCAACAGAGGATATATGCAAAATATACATAAATTAGAATTAGCTATGCCCATACTATGAAGATGAAAAATAACGAAGTTTTGTAGAAAGGCAACATTTCAAAGGAATAGTGTAAAGTTTCTTCCAGTCTTGAACATCAGTTAAAAATTGTAGCCTATTTCATTTCCAAAATCGGAACTTAAAGGATCTTTTCTACAGAAATTTGATGAACATATTTGCATACTCTGAAAACCTTCTTTAAGTTATGCAATAATTCTTCTTGGGGTGTCCTGATTTCAGCTTGGTACTGTAGAATACCATTTTCCTATTCTTTTGGAAGTGCGGAAATTAATGAGTAGTAGTCAAGAAAATGAAATTGAACTTTATATTTTTGCATCAATGTCATATACATGTATGCATAAATATTACCATGCTCATCTAACAAATGTCTGATATGAGTGATTCCAATATCTATCCAATTGTGCTTAAATACAAAATTACCATCTATTTTAATGAGAGAGTTATTCCACAACATTTGATCTTGAATGTTTTACATCAATCAATTTTGGTAAGAATGTCAATACACTCCAAGCAAGTAGAAGTTCACATGTAAAGTCGTACATTAGATATGGATAGATGCTGGAAGGGGATGGGATGAAAATTTAGCTTTGTCCCTCATTTGTGTGTGCCTTTTTTGTATCTTTTACAGAAATTATATCATTGGCTGTTCACCTTTAAAATTCCTCAGCATTATACGTATTCTTCCAATCACCTCGCTGTCGCATTTACATTTCTCTTTGGTACGTTATCTTTGATGAGATCAGGGCTGCTCTTTTATGGTAAGTTGAAAGATGACTGTGTGATTGTCTTCCTCACCACTATTCTTACTTTTCCAATTATCTTGCGGTGTTAAATGGGTACCCGGTAGGATGCGAACGTCATTGTGGTTGGATTAGCATGCGCGCGCTTGGAAACAGGCGACTGGCTGGAATGCTCCCCGGAGGAGTGGAGGATGTGCGCTGTAATGTGCAGAATAATACTGTAAGCGCTTTGGTCGGTTACGTTGTAACTGGTAAGGCGCTTTATAAGAAACAGCTATTATTATTATATTATTATACATGTAGTATATAACAGCATGTCCAAGGTATTTGGTCATTTTGATGTGTTCCCCTTTTATGGCAAATTGAATGATGTTGTTCTACTACATCCAGTATCATTGCAACTCTTCCAAACCTCCTGTAGTATCCGACATTGATACATTATTATTGTTGAAGGGGATGGATTTTAGAGTTCCAAAAGAGCCGTCTTTGCCTGTTTGATCAAGCGCTGACGCTGACCCTAAGGCACTGTAGCTAATTCACGGTCAATTTATCAATGAGATGTAGTTTGGTTACTGTAAATCCAGAAACTTTCGCGACAAAAAACTATCGCGAATTGTTAATGACAGCCAATTTTGCGGCAAGAAACCTACGAAAAGCACTAATTTTATGTTGTTTCATTTGTGATTTTATTATTTCGCGGCGTGAAACTTTCACGAATCTCCACTTGCTCGATATTCGCGAAAGTTTCATGCCGGCGAAAATTTCTTGTTTTCCTGTAATCACTAATTTATGTACTGCCAGCATTACAGATTGAATAAATATCAACCAAAATGGTGAATAAACTCTGTTCCAAATTTTTACATTTCCCAAAGGTTCCTTTCTGTTGTAATGATACACATGACGGCGACCTCATTTTCTGTTTCAATTCTTTTGACACCAGCCTACCATGCACCTCTTGATCTGTATCCTGAGTTGAAGGCCATCGCCAACAATCCTAATATTCACACCTTACCTCCGGATAAATCCGTCAATGTCTGCGTCGGTAAAGAGTGGTATCGCTTCCCAAGTAGCTTCTTCCTGCCTGACAAGTAAGCATTCAACAATTAGTAATGATGATGATAATCCTACTAAGTAATATGAGGATAATGATGATTATGATAATATATCTCTCAATTTTTGCATTGGTAAAGAGTTGTATCGCAATGATGATAATGATGATGATGATGATAATGATGATGTTGATGATGATGATGTTGATGATGATGATGATGATGATATTAATTGGTACGATGTGTGCATTTTGGAGCAACAATAGAGATAGAAGAGAAAGGTGTGCCTGTTCTACTTCTTTTTTTTTTTTTGATGATGATGATGATGTTGATGATGATGATGTTAATGACGATGATGATGTTGATGATGATGCTGTTGATGTTGATGATGTTGATGTTGATGATGTTGATTTTGATGATGTTGATGTTGATGATGTTGATGACGGTGATGATGATGATGACAATGTTAATGATGATGATGATGCTGCTATTGATGATGATGTTGATGATGATGATGATGTTGATGTTGATGATGATGTTGATGTTGATGTTGATGATGATGTTGATGTTGATGATGTTGATGATGTTGATGACGGTGATGATGATGATGATGATGGTGATAATGATGATGAATCCATCAACATCTGCATTGATAAAGAGCGGTATCGTTTCCCAAGTAGCTTCTTCCTGCCTGACAAGTAAGCATTCGACAATTAGTAATGATGATGATAATCCTACTAAGTAATCAAGGATAATGATGATTATGATAATATATCTCTCAATTTTTGCATTGGTAAAAAGTTGTATCACAATGATGATGATAATGATGACAATGATGATGATAATGATGATGGTGATGATGATGATGATGATGGTGATGATGATAATGATGATGATGGTGATGATGATGATGATGTTGACGATTGTGATGATGATGATGATGTTAATAATGATGATGATGATGTTCATGATGATGATGTTCATGATGATGATGATGATGATGATGATGATGATGTTAATGATGATGATGATGATGATGAATCCATCAATATCTGCATTGATAAAGAGTGGTATCGTTTCCCAAGTAGCTTCTTCCTGCCTGACAAGTAAGCATTCAACTGGTATTCATATCAAACATCATGGCCTTGTCTATATCACGAGTTACACCTTACAAAATCATATCTCTCTAGCACAGAGTTGCAGTTGATATCAAGTTGTGATCAGTTTTAATCAATTGCAACTCCTTATACGACAGGGAACATATCCTTAAATGTATATGTGTGTACTGTGCATACAGTAATGTGAGAAGTTGGTAATGAGATTTGATAACTTCTTTGGTCCTTGCGGAACCATTTGTACGGCTAAGGAGATGTCTCGCCTTGAGCATTTAACTAAAATGGATAATGGCGCTTTAGAAATAGCATGTATTATTAAGATGAACTCTGGTCCACAGGAAAAGCACAGAACATTTTCATGAGAAAAAAGAAATAATCTTGAAATGGCATCATTTATAGGTCTTTAGATGTAACTATAAAAAACAATGAAAACATTCTCTGGTGGTTATGGAATCCAGAGACCGAGATGCTAAGCGGCATCGCTACCAAAAAATTAGCATGCCATTCACTTTTTTTTGTTTGTTTTTTGTCGCTTTCCTATTTCAGTTGGAGGTTACAATTCATAGAGTCCGAGTTCAGAGGTCAACTACCCAAGCCATTTGATGAATCCGACCCAGACGCTACAGCGATCATACCATCTCATATGAATGATATGAATAAAGAGGAGACGTCAAGATTTGTGAGTGTAGACAACTGATTATGTTTTACAATTTTGTTTTGTACTCCCATTTTGAGATACTACCCTGTGTAACCAGAAACTTTCGCGACATAAAACTTGTTTATGATGGCCAATTTTGCAGCAAGAAACTTTCATGATTTGCAATAATTCTATGTTGTTCCAATATTGTGATTTGGTAATTTCGCGGCATGAAACTTCCGCAAAACCTTGAACACTCAAGAAATTCGTGAAATTTTCATGCACGCGAAAATTGCTGGTTTTACAGTAGTTGTAGATTAGTAAGATAGAAAAAAAAAGAAACATGACTGATATCGTGTGTTGAGAGCCAGAAAGGCGTTAACTCTGTGTTAAAACATACGAGTTAACGGCCTTCTGGCTCTCAACACACGATATTTCTGTTTGATTGGAATTTTATCTATGTCGGCCTCCCCCTTGTTCTTAGGGGAAGCAAATATTATAGGGTTAAAGGTGAGGTATTCGTGTTCATGTAGTATCAAAAAATGAAATAATGATGTACATTGTAGGTAGATCTGTGGATAAATATACAAAGATGTGGATATTCTTACATGTATACATAAATTATTGGAGTCCCTTTTACTGACTTTCAAAAGAATTTAAACCTACATGCAGGATTGAATGCATTTACTGTAGAATTTTGTACATGTACTTGAAATGTGGTAATCTACTACATGTAATTGTCATGTGTGACCTTGGTCTAATTTCTTTGCTAAACTTGAATTTAGCCCAAGCTTAAAGTGATTTGGTAACTTTGTAGAGGCTTGGTAAAATCTGAGCTGCCTGGCCTTACATGCTATCAGTGTATGTAATATGGTGTAAATATGAAGCCCAGTGGGAAAAACACCACTTCAAAATCATCATATCCTTCACAAAAGTAAACATATGCAAGTGACCGGAAATGCCAGACTTCCCCATAGACTCAATGTTAGACTAAAGCGTATGGCCATACACTAGTTCGTAAATGGGAGTATTCAGTCATAGATATCTTAATAATAGCATTATATATTTGAAACCTTTCTATGCCTGGCTATTTATTTATCCTTCTTAACATCATTATACAAGACAGATATCAAAATTCAACAATTTATTAAATCAAGCCTCCACAAAGTTACCGAATCCCTTTAAACCTACAACGTAGCATTGGGTCTAAATTGTGGACGAATAGGGGGAAGTCGCTTTAACCCCTACCATGCCGTGGGCGGCAAATCCCGCCCAAGTGTTGGAGTGTTGAACATTTCGTTTAGGCTCAGAATGGCTTGAAAATTTTTCCTCATACAGGAACCTGTGCCTTCAGTATAATGTTTATTCCTATGCAATATATCTTTGCCCAGTTTGCTCAAGAAAAAATATCCTTAAAAAAGTTAATATTTATATATTGAAAGTTCATTTTTGACAATTGCTCAAAAAATCTGGTGGCATGGAAGGGGTTAATATTCTACTGTTGTTTTTTTTTCCCCAGGTGGATATTTCAAAATGCCATTACCTGGTTGATCTAGACATGCCTGTACAGACCCCTAGAGAACCAAGATACGCTAACAGGACAGATGAATGGCAGGTTGTGGCTACTCAAGGCTTCATGGATGCTGCCACGTAAGCTTGCAATTCTCTTTAAACCTGTTGTTCTTCTGGTGATCTGGAAGTTGAAGAGATGATTGGTACATGTAGTGCAGAATTGAAGAAAAATGTTGAAAAGAGACATACTGAAGCTGATTCAGTATTTGTAGTGAAGGTTCAATCTTGCGGTTTACTCTGATGAGTGCAAAACAAAAAAGCTTCAGTATTTCTCTTTTCAGCGCTATTTTGCAATCTGGCATTTGCCCCTGCGACAATTGCTCTTGGCATTATTTTATATTTTAAAAATGTGTTAAGATTAGATTTGTAATAGGGTTTACATGTAGGTTAGGTTTTAATGTCAGGGTGAAAGGGCTTATGAATCTTCATGAAATGATGAATAGGTTTTAAAGTGTTCATTGTATAGTCATTGCCACCTTGGTAACAAACTCTCATTTTAACATGGTGTGTGTGTGTAATTGGGTTTTTACAGACGTGTATCAATCAGATATGATTATTTACGTCTGGGGACCGACCTTTAACGTCACCATCCGAAAGACGTGACTCAGTCTCGAACCTGGGTTCGCTGAATCAGTTTATAACTTCCACTGTTAGCTGGATTACAGGGGCACGCCACAACGCCCAGTTCATTGTAACATGGTAATTTGTATTCTAGTTGTTTATCACCCTGATATAACAAGATATATAACAAGGTATAAATTCCAAGGAATTTGTCAGACGAGGTTCATCTGGAGGTTGAAATTTCTGTTCAACATTTTCGCAGATACATTTTGCAAAGGGAAATTTGGCTAGTAGAATATATCGAAGAGATAAAATAATGAGAACCATCATTTCCACCTTCCTTGTCCCCGTATTCTAAATCATCATTTCTGTTCTTAATTCTGTTAAATTTATTTCTGTCTAAAGTAGCTCTTACAAGTGGTGCCGGTCCTTCTACGTCCCTCTCTGCACCAGACGTTACACCTACTACAGAAATTATAACATCCTCAAGACGAAGAGGAGAAAGAGCGCCCCCAAGCAAGGCAAGAAGAGAAAGCAACCTCCTACCAAATCAAAGAAGAGCGGCCTCGATGATGAACTTTAACCTTGAGAGTGAACCCAGAAATGTATTATTCAAGGGGGGTCGGTGCAATGTATTGCTAAGCCACAACTTTGCTCTTTTCAAGCAATAATGCACTTGAAAATTAGTTTTATAAAGCAAGTCAATAAAGGGTTGTGAGTTGTGTCTGTTATTTGACCAACTCAAGGTTTGACTTTTGAATATGAAATATTCATGAGGTATTGAGTAGTGGGTTGCGATCATGTTAGGGCATGTAACTAATTTTCACAGAATTTGTGGTTGGCACTATATTGCTCCTACCCCCTCGTTTGTAGGGAGATATTTCTTTGTGACAAGAATTATCATTTGCAAAACTTAAAAAGAAATAAAAACAATATTACTCTGTAATAAAGCAATATTTTTCTATGAATGCATGCATGATTGTGAAGTTAATTAGTGAAAACAAGAAAGAGATTTATGAGGGGATTAGTGTGTTCGTGTGTCACTTCCAAGGAATGTATTTTGTATGGAAACAAATGAAATTTGAAACTGGAAGTAGAGGTTTGAAAGTTTACAACAAAGAAAATCCAGGCATTAGGACATGCGATGCTTCTTGGACATCTAACACATGTGCAGTTGTGTCGCAATGCATGTTACTGTACTGGGCAATTTCAAACTCCTCTTTAATCTCGGCCGGATGACTGATCGCCAGGAAATATTGCATGGACTTCGAGAATCATGTAAAGAACACAAATCCATCATTATTTTTATGTAAATCTTTATTTTTGCTTTTAATATTATAGTTTTGTAAATTATATGCATAAATATACATTTTGATTGATAATCAAGTAAAAAAAGGCCTTGGAGATAAAATTTTAATGCAAGTTCTTTCTAAACCTTTTACGTAAGAACAAATTCTGAAAGTGATTTCAATTTTCATGTATTCTATTTTTTTAAATGTATTTTTTTGTTTTTCAACTTTAACTTTTTTATCGTTTTAAGTCTGCTGTTTCAGAGTGTTATCTGAACCAACATTCCGTTAGAATGGATTACAATTAGATCTACAGCTTAAAGAATAAATTATAGATGATAAAGGAGGAACAAGAACATTTGTACACAAAACTCAGAAATTCCCCATTATCAGGCTGACATCAGGTCACAAAAGGTCACCTGACTCGGTAACTGTATGACCAATATTTCTAAATTTTGTGTCAAGAGAAGTGCAAAACTTGAAAGAAAAAGTCAGAAAATGGTGCTGGGTGAAATGCAGCGATTCAAAATGCATGGGCCCAGTAGAGTAAGGGTTAAATTCCTCCCATTAACCTTTTTCATTTACTAATGTTTGAATTTGTTAAAAAGGAGGCTTAGGCTATGGGTTTTGGGTGACATGTACATGTAGGTCAGATGGTGTTGGATCCAAGGTTTAAGTTCAGTAGGAACTTGGTTAGTATTTAGTAATTGACTTGAGAACAAATGTTGCTAGAGCATGTGTCTCAGAATCGTTTCCATACCATGATTGAAAACAACTTGTTTCCTGTTCAAGTATATACTAGTATTTGAAAATTAGAAAAGTATCATGCGAACATCTTCCAATGAATGAATGAATGTCTTTGTTTTTCGTTTTTCCGCATTATGAATGTAAATGTGTATGGAATTCCTGTCTCGATGTATAGTGTAAACAAAAAGAAGTTTTAGTAGTGGAGATACATTGGAAATTTTATTCTTGATTTCAGATGCCTAAATTTTTTTGCAGGGTTATACACACCGTATCATGGTGAAATATATGATGTTTAAACTAATGTGTAATGTTTCTTTGTAAATGGACTATGTTGTGCAAAGCACAGTTTTTCCAGGTCCACTTGCCATAGTAAACCGGATGTGCTGATGGGCAAGCCATTGAATCTGCCCAGTTGGGCAACCAAAGTATGTATACATGTACTACACATTTATAAGTGAGACAGGCCAATAAAGCACAATGCTTCAGTGTATATTGGGCAACCGCAGAATGATCGTTTTTGTATCCTGGCCGGTACAAAGTACATATATTGGGAATGACATGTTATTGAAAGTAGCAATTGAGAAATGCTGCCATTAAATAGTGCATGTATAGAAACAGATTGTTCTCCATGCACTCATGTTGTGTTGGCGTAATCCGGTCTTGACCGGATTCATCCAGTTTTGACCAGATCATTCCAGTAGTGTCAAATAAAAGCACATGATAGATCAAACAGCAAACAGTGTAGTAAATAAATGATTAATACAGTCGACCTCGCTTAAGTCAACGT
Organism: Heliocidaris erythrogramma; assembly: GCA_025617745.1. Lineage (NCBI taxonomy): Eukaryota > Metazoa > Echinodermata > Echinoidea > Camarodonta > Echinometridae > Heliocidaris > Heliocidaris erythrogramma. The sequence goes on along the minus strand of CM046871.1, from coordinate 31,053,293 downwards.
TGCATGTGTCGAATAGTCGCTCAAGTCAATGAAAATAATAAGTCCCAATTTATCCTCATAGACTTACGTGTGTTAATCCTTTGTACAAGTCAATTTTTGTAGGTCGAATACTCGCCTAAATCGATCATATGCTCAGAACAATACCATGAAAAAACATTAAATTTACACATCACATTCGAACTAAACGGCGATGTGAAATCAATCATTGTCGAAACTGCCACTCGCCGGTTTTGTTTACAAAAATTCCCCGACTTGCTGGCGCGATCTCCGCGTCCTCTCTCGCGCTTTCATGCGAAGAACAAAATGTCATGTGTTAGTCATGTTTGCTTGCAGTTTTATTGCCTTCACGGCCATATGCATATAAATGGATGTAAGGGAGGATTTAATACATTGGAATTAATCACTGGACGCGTCTGTTTTTATTCTTTATTGTCCAACTTGTAACAGGAGTGTGAAGTAATATACTGGGTACATGAAAGGTACATTACTGTATGTTCTTATTTTCTCGATGTCGGCACAATATAAATCATGGTACATTATGTGATGAGAACTCCCAATCGCCGGCCACAGTCTGCACCGCGGCGGTGTCCCCGTGTTATATATACACGCGTAAGTCGGATTTTCTTCGAATTCCGCACAAGTCGAAAATCGCCTATGTCGACACATTTCACTCAGTGCCGTTATGATCGACTTAGGCGAGGTTGACTGTACTACGAAAGCTTGGTTACAAAGAAAATGTGAAAAGTTTGAAATAAAGAAGACAAAAGATAACAAAGATAAAAGTCAACTCCATTTCAGTGTGTTATTATGTAAATGTCCGTTAGTAAATTAGAATGATACACAAATAGAGTGCGATAGCAAGAAAAAAAGGCAAAGAAAAAAAGACAGTAGCAAAAGAACTGAGTGATGGAAAAAAGAAAGGAAGAATAGATAAGATGGTTGCTGGTAAGAATTTTTTTTAAATTTAAATTTTCTTTTGTAAAGGACATCCGTAATTTCCAGGCATTGGCAGGATGTTGAGCAAGTGAATTCCTTTCAAGTTCATTTCATTTAAAATACAATTGTTGCTCTTGCCAGATGTGATTTCCACCCAGCTCTCTTGTTCAGTAGCTTTTACTTTTTTGTTGAAAATCTTTCCCCAGCTCCTGAACAAATTAGCTACTATTCATTCTGTCCAATAGAGTGGAACCTTGTTATAACAAACTCCTTGGGGTCAAGGAAATTACATGTACCTCTTTATATTGAAACCTTGTTATATCAGGGTTGGAAAACAATAGAATACAAAGAAGTGGGACCAGCAAAATTACCTTGTTCTATCAGGGCTAAACAAGCAAGAAAGCACAAAGGAGTGGGACCAGCAAAATTACCTCGTTATACACTAAAGGAAAAAAGAAACTTATAAAAGTTCAAGAGATCACCAAATTAAATTCTCTGCATGGAAATGTACCAAATTTGGATATAATGTTGATTCAATGCATGGCTTTAAATGACAGTCAATAACAAAAAGTTTTCTTCAATGCCACAAAAGAAATGTGCACTGAAACAAAGGACTCTCTAATCCCAAAGTCACAAAGATAAACTGCAGTCTTGTACACCATATGCATGTCAATGAATGAAACAAAAGAATTTCAAAAGGGATTTGCAAGTTCATATCCAAACAGATTAATAGCCAGTATGTCCACCTCTAGCTTGCTGGCAAGCTGTACACCGTCTTCGCATGCTTCCGATCAGATTCGCGATGGTAGCCTGGGGAACATTGTTCCATTCCTCTTGCAGTGCTGCAATGAGCGTCTCCCTATTGATGGGTTGATTGTCACGCCTTGACACACGTCGACCAAGCTCTTCCCAGAGATGTTCAATTGGGGAAAGGTCTGGTGAACGGGCGAACCATGGCAGAACATCAATATCCTCTTGCTCGAGGGGTGCAAATCCCTTTTGAAATTCTTTTGTTTCATTCATTGACATGCATATGGTGTACAAGGCTGCAGTTTATCTTTGTGACTTTGGGATTAGAGAGTCCTTTGTTTCAGTGCACATTTCTTTTGTGGCATTGAAGAAAACTTTTTGTTATTGACTGTCATTTAAAGCCATGCATTGAATCAACATTATATCCAAATTTGGTACATTTCCATGCAGAGAATTTAATTTGGTGATCTCTTGAACTTTTATAAGTTTCTTTTTTCCTTTAGTGTATATCACAAAGAGTTTGTGAAATCCTTCCTCTCTCTTTCTCTTCTCTCTCTCTCTCTCCCTCTCTTCCCATCTCCCCCCTCTCCTTCTTTCATTGGGCCCTTGTACTTTCTTTTTTTATTCACTTGCTTCTATCCCCTTTTAACTCTTGTTTTCCCCTCTTCTCCCTCTCTCTCTCCCTCTTTCATTGAGCACTTGTATTTTTTTTTTTATTCACTTGCTTCTATCTCCTTTTAACTCTTATTTTCCCCTCTCTTCTCTCTCTCTCTCTCTTTCATTGAGCACTTGTACTTTCTTTTTTCATTCACTTGCTTCTATCCCCTTTTAACTCTTATTTCCCCCTCTCTTCTCTCTCTCTCTTCCATTGAACACTTGTACTTTCTTTTTTCATTCACTTGTTTCTATCTCCTTTTAACTCTTATTTTCCCCTCTCTTCTCTCTCTCTCTCTCTTTCATTGAGCACTTGTACTTTCTTTTTTCATTCACTTGCTTCTATCCCCTTTTAACTCTCTTTCCCCCTCTCTTCTCTCTCTCTCTCTCTCTTCCATTGAACACTTGTACTTTCTTTTTTCATTCACTTGTTTCTATCCCCTTTTAACTCTCTTACCCCCCCCCCCCCCCTTCTCTCTCTCTTCCCATCTCCCCTCTCCCTCTTCCATTGAGCTTTCTTTTTTTATTCACTTGCTTCTATCCCCTTTTAACGCTTATTTTCCCCTCTTCTCCCTCTCTCTCTCCCTCTTTCATTGAGCACTTGTACTTTCTTTTTTCATTCACTTGCTTCTATCTCCTTTTAACTCTTATTTCCCCCTCTCTTCTCTCTCTCTCTCTCTTTCATTGAGCACTTGTACTTTCTTTTTTCATTCACTTGCTTCTATCCCCTTTTAACTCTTATTTTCCCCTCTCTTCTCTCTCTCTCTTCCATTGAACACTTGTACTTTCTTTTTTCATTCACTTGTTTCTATCCCCTTTTAACTCTCTTACCCCCCCCCCCCCCCTTCTCTCTCTCTTCCCATCTCCCCTCTCCCTCTTCCATTGAGCTTTCTTTTTTTATTCACTTGCTTCTATCCCCTTTTAACGCTTATTTTCCCCTCTTCTCCCTCTCTCTCTCCCTCTTTCATTGAGCACTTGTACTTTCTTTTTTCATTCACTTGCTTCTATCTCCTTTTAACTCTTATTTTCCCCTCTCTTCTCTCTCTCTCTCTCTTTCATTGAGCACTTGTACTTTCTTTTTTCATTCACTTGCTTCTATCTCCTTTTAACTCTTATTTTCCCCTCTCTTCTATCTCTCTCCCTCTGCCATTGAGCCCTTGTACTTTCTTTTTTCATTCACTTGCTTCTATCTCCTTTTAACTCTTATTTCCACCCTCACTTCTCTCTCTCTATTCTTGTTTTACCCTTGCTCTCTCTCTTACAATGTTTTCTTTCCCTTTCCATTTTGCATGCTCCAACTTTTTTCATAACACAGAAACAAACATATCCAAGTTGCCTTAAGTTTGATTTTATTTTGCATTCCCTTCTATCCATGGAAACACAAAGAAATAATACAAAAACAAATACAACTAGCATTTAGTGACAAAAGCATGGTCAGAACAGACGGTGTATCTTACCCTTATAAATACAAAAGAAAAGTGTTATGTAATGGTGACACAATGGTCATTAAATCTTAATTTTAACATTACTTTTAAATAGTGATTATTTTCATATACATGTACATGTAAACTTACATGTAATTCATATCACGTCTATTCCAAACCTTGATTACAAACATTCACATATACACGGACATGGCATATCTAGATTGTCACAATCAGTTGTGTAGCAATGTACATATATTAAGTAATCTCAATTCATGCAACTAACTCTTTGAACTGCTCTCAAAATTGTTTTTAAATTATTTTATTCAGACTCTTAAAATTTTGTTGGATGTAACTGTAGTAGACTATAACATGTAGGTATTTTTCTTTTCTTTTTTAGATTTTCAGAAAAGCGTATGAGTCTCATTGGAATTAAGTTTCAGAGAAGGATATTATGAATTTATAACAGATTATATTAAATACACTTTGCACTGAGCAGACCAAGCTGATTATCTGATTGATTCTGCAATGTTTTATGCATTCAAGACATTAACGATCTGTGAATTGGCAAAACATCTGCCGACAGGGATTACAGAGGTCAAACAAGGTCCATATCAGAGGAATCAAGTGGAGTTTATGTAATCTTTGCTTTAGGGCTTCAGGGCATTAAATTATCAGCAACATCACTTGATTTTCCCAGGAAGTTTATGAGAGTGAGTCTAGACATATAGTTTGTGGGACTACAGCATCCTAAAATTAATACTGTAGGAAATCTGATTGATTGATTCTGAAATGTTTTATAAATTCAAGACACTAATGATCTGTGAATTGGCAAAACATCTGCTGACAGGGATTACAGAGGTCAACAAGGCTGATATCAAAGGAATCGAGTGGAGTTATGTAATCTTTGCTTCAGGGCTCAGGGCATTAAATTGTCAGCAACATCACTTGGTTTTCCCAGGATGTTAATAATGAGAGTGAATCTAGACATATAGTTTGTGGGACTAGAGCATCCTACAATTAATACTGTAGGAAATGCATGGGTGGTAAAATATAGAAACTGATCCAAAATAATAAATCCTGTGGGTAATATAGTGAAATATTCAAAATACATGGAGGTCAAATTTTGGTGATTTTGTGGTTGAATAAGGAACGAATACGACTAATGCAACTAGTTAAAGTATTGAGAGATATTGGTCAGTTTGTACATTGGTTGTATGGCAAAGGGTATGATTTTTATTATTCCATCCTATCACAATTCTTTTATTTGATTCTTTCTTAATTAAAAAAAATTAATTTCTGAACACCTCATGAAATTCAATGCTTTATCTGATTCCATATAGCCCAGAAAGCATAGGCATACATATATAAACTACCATGTCTGACAATAACAACTGAGGGATTTTTTAGAACTTGTGTCGCCTGGGGGATCTATTCAAGTATTTATTCATCAGTCCATTCGAATGGTTCAGGAGGTTCTGGCTCCTCCTCTTCTTCTGCCTTCTTTGGTCCACCAGCTAGAAAAGGAAAAAAAAGAGAAAATAAAAAATTCTCTTCAAAGGAATCGAGATACAAGATATTAATTTTTAATTATCATTATTAATTATAGCCATTTATCAATCAGTATCACCTCTGCTTGGGAGGGAATTTAGCAAACTCAATCACAATGACCCTCTCACCAGTACATAACGCCCTTAGTGTTGATATCAAGGGTGAAGATTTTCAGAAAATAAAAACCATATGTAGATTCCTCAAACAAGGGTTGACAAGGGTAAAAAATGTGTCAATGCCTACTTCCAATCTCCAAAGTTGTTTCAGTCCTAAACCAACTCCCTGGGATGTCATCAGGTCATATTTCACTCAATAGGGACCAATAAATGTGTCAATGCATACTTTTATTGGAGGTGGGTGGTATAGTGGTTCATTCACTTGACATAGAGCAATTGTTGCCAGAGCAGGGCCCCGTTTCATAAAACTTGTTATCAGTAACAACTGCCACATCCTGTGACAAATTTGATATCAGCCAATCGTATTCAAGGATTTCAGTAGCTTATAACTGTTACTGTAACTTGTTATTGATAACAAGTTTTATGAAATGGGGGACCAGGAGTCGTACAACTGTTATGACAACGGGACTTACCAGCCACATCCTTGACGATCATCTTAGGCTCGGAGTCTTTGAGATCCTTCACCATCAAGATACCTCCAATGGATGTCTGGGATAATGAAGATTAAAAAGAAATGATGGTTACGTATTTCACAAATCATTTCACCGGATAAAAGCAGAACATGCACACCATTTACTTCTACACATGTATCTCTATTGTGGCTCCAAAATGCACACATCATACCTACATGTATTAATATCATCACCATCACCATCACCATCACCATCACCATCACCATCACCATCACCATCACCATCATCATCACCATCACCATCACCATCACCATCACCATCACCATCACCATCACCATCATCATTTGTACTTTTATCATTTCTTGTCTCCCTTAAAGCAGTCTATATGTACAGGCTTCACTGCATTTTCCTTCCTCTTATGAGCTATGCTACTACTTACTGCTTTGATAGGCTTGTAACGGCTCTCCCCTGGGATAGACAGGACCTTGAGCTGGGCCGACATGACACGGGCAGGGTTTCCAAGCATCTCAAACAGTGGTTCCGGCTCCTTCTTCTCTTTTCCTTTCTCTTTTTCCTTCTCCTTCTCCTCTCCATCCTTCGTCTTTTCTCCATCCTTGGTCTTCTCTGCGTCCTTTGCTTTCTCTCCTTCCTTCGTCTTTTCTCCATCCTTGCCCTCCTTGGTCTTCTCGTCCTTGACCTTGGGTTCTGGTGTCTCCTTGGTGTCCATCTTCTCCTCCTTTTTATCCTCATCCTTGACACCTTCCGCATCATCCTTCAAATGCAAAAAGAAACATGAAGAAAAAGAGCTTGAGGAAACAGGTTTTCAGACATATACCTGATTGCAGCCCAAACCCCAACCCCATATCTTTGATGAAATAAAGACCATCATTTGAGTTCTTATCAGGATCTGAAATGAATCATTAGGAGTTGCATTCTGAATTCACTTGGCGATGTGAATTCAGAATGCAACTAATAAAAACTCAAATGATGGTTAGATCACACATTTGCAATAGCACAAGACACAAAATCTGAAAATAAGTGGAAATTATTTGTTGGAAATTTTTTATAGATAATGTGGCAAATAAAGATTTAATACTATTTTAAATGTTCATGACTACAGGCCTCTGGGGGCCTTTGGGATTATTCACGGGAAAGCGCTGTCAAATATCACTCAATACAAAGAGCAAAAATGTCTTCATCCGCTTACCACAGCCATCTTCTCCTCTGCATCTTTCTTCTCTCTCTTCTTGGCCTTGGCGGTGATGGAGAGGACAGCGGTAGCCACCTTCTCCTTTTCCTTTTCCTTGGGTACTTCCAGAGGGGGTGGGTACGCATAGTGGGAAGGCTTGGCGCTGGATTTGAACTCCATCACTGGCATCTGATTGGAGGTGGAAAACAATGTTGAATGGGTGAACAAAAATATAATGTAAAAAGCGAACGTTAAAGTGGGACCAATCACAGGGAAAATAGTTTGGACCGCCAAGCCTGCTTTAATGACCACCAAAGCGCATCAATGAAACATTTAAGACCATCTGCCTATAGTTTTTCCATAGGTTCGTTTTTCTGAAGGTTCATATTTCCAAAACACAAATTTCCCATAGCAGGGGGCTCATATTTCCGAAAATTTGATGCATTTCTCTGAAGGCTCGTAATTCCGGAAATGCAACTGAGTCCTACAGAAATTTTCGGAATTACGAACCTTCCGAAATATGAACCCTTTTTCATCTTCGGAATTACGAACCTTATTTCATTTTCGGAATTACGTACTACCCTTTTTCATTTTCTGAATTATGAACCTTCAGAATTACGACACGTAACCACCTATACACAGAAACTGCTTTCGTCTAGTTTTAAAGTTTTAGAGTTAACCTACCTCAAGATCTGAGTTGAGAGCAATGACAGCGGTTGAGGTGAAGGCCAAGGATAGGAAGTGAGCCAGAGGGAACCAGTACCAGAAGTGAAGGAAGACCAACATGCCTACCACCGAGGCCAGATGGGTGTGGCCGGTCCTGGACTGGAGACAGATGGTCACATTGCGACCACCTATGGGTGAAGGGGACAAGAGACAATTTACTTATTAAAAGGAAAGTCCACCCTGATTACAAGTTGGTTTTATAAGAAGCAGAAAAATCAAAGAAAAGGATCAGTGAAGGTTTGAGCAATCAAACACAAATTGGCAACTCTGTGACGTATCTTGCGAGTTCCTCTACCATTTGCACTGTACCCCAAAAATCATTAATTTCCATTTTTTTGATGAAGAAAATATTCAATCCTAGTATAACATATAAGGCATCTGCACAGGTTTCTAAATATATTTACATGTACCTGTATTTTCAAAGTAGATTTTAAATGATCTGAAGAGCATCTTTAATAGAAACTGATAACAATTCCTTGAATGCTGTGAGCACAGAATTTGGTAGCCTAGCTAGAGCCGGGGTAATATTGGAGCGCCTTGATTACCTTATACGTGGTGGATATGAGCGCTATAAAAATACCAATATTATTATTATTATTATTATGAACGTTTCTTAATGAGACAATATGATTTACTCATTATTCAAATGTCATACAAACAGGAGGATACCAAATTTGAAAAGACAAAACTGTTACAATAGGGCTGCATCATATATGTATAATCTTTAAAATATCAATGATTAATTGGACTATGAAATCATATAAGGTGAATTTTACCAACAGCTAAAAATGGAATACTCCCAACTTTGTATAAAACAAATCCATTGATGATTACCTGCATCAATGATTCCCTGTGCTAAGATGGCACCAAACTTGGCCATGAGATCCTCATGTTTGTCTCCGATTGTCTTGCTGTACATACTGCGGAAATGAGCCATCTAAAAACACACAAGAAACAGGAAAGAGAAATCAAGTTTATAGAAGCTGTGATGCACGTTAGAAGGCAAAGACCATGGATTATTTTCCATAATTTCTCATAATTGACGGGTCATATACAGTATGTGTGTGACTGTCGTCAGATGTACATACAAGGGCATTATAGAGTAACATCTAATTAACTTAGTTTGTACTCTCCCTCTTAACTACAAATTCTGTGGGGTTTGTAGTACTGAAAAAGTAGTTGGGGAAAAGAGAACTGTTAATTTCCGCCTTGCATTGCCTCTGGGTTTCCTAACCTTCTCTTTCATGTTAACAGCACCGAAATGAGCAGTAGGGAAGGAAAGTTAGCGGTGATTCTTCAATGAGGTCACCGTGTATGGAATAAATCCGTAGTGATTAGAGTGCTAATAGCCAGGGGGTGTACACCTGCGCCATGGGTTTACAATAATCACAGCACACTTTCATCCCAAGGTGATCAAAGTGGGGAGGCTGGCTTTCCTTGCCTTCTCTAAAATGATCTCCCAGTTCTACAAAACGTGCTCCGGTGGCGACTGGTCCATGGTCACCAAAGTCTCCAAAGTCTCAACATAAAACAAAATTTAACACAGTTTTTTTTTTCATATAAAACATTGTAAACTGTGGCATTTTAATATTTTTCAAAGGATAATGACGTATGCATCATGCGCTGACACACAGATAAATGAGTAGAAGTCAGACTTTTGTTGGGCGCAGCTACTTTTTTTTTGCCCTACTTGCCATGCACTGAAGCGATAAAACAACCGCCGCAATATTAATTCCCGCAGTTCCTGTGCCACGTGTGAACAAGCCTGAAATCCACCCTCTATCACCATCTCCAGTTGAAATTCCACAAGGTGTATTTAGAAAGACCATCTACCAAGTGTGCCAACTTCAACCCAGGGGAGCGTTTCATCATGCGTATTTGTCAGTGATTTTTACCGACAACTGTTATAAGCTACTGAAATCCTTGCATCTGATTGGCTAAGAGCAAATTTGTCAGTAAAAATCACTGACAAAACGCTTGATGAAAGGCTCCCCTGAACTAGACACTGTAGAGGGTAACTAGACACTGTAGAGGGTTCCCAGAAGCAGCCATGCTGGAGGATATAACAAAACCTGTGCAGTAGACCATGATGATGGCTTTTCATAATCTGATGCACAGGTTTTTAGTGTATGTCCTCCAGCATGGCTGCCGTGAGAACCCTTTATACCTAACCCTAACCCTGAAGCTAACCTAAAACCCTATTGCAACCCTAACCCTAACCGAGCTTATATCTTTTACAATCTAAAGCCCAAAGCAAATGTCGCTGGAGAAAATGTCAGGTCACCAACCTGCCTGATGGATGACATCAAACAAGATGAGAGTTCATTGTTTGTTTTTCAAGTGATTGGGTAACTTTGTAGAGGCTTAATAAAATCTGAGCTGCCTGGCCTTACATGCTATCACTGTATGTATAATGGTGTAAAAATGAAGCCCAGCTTCAAAATCATCATATCCTTCACAAAAGTAAACATAAGCAAGTGACTGGAAATGCCAGACTCATTTTCCCCCATAGACTCAGTGTTAGACTAAAGCGTATGGCCATACGCTTTCGTAAATGGGAGTATTCAGTCATAGATATCTTAATAATAGCATTATATTTGAAAACCTTTCTATGCCTGGCTATTTATTTATCCTTCTGAACATTATTATACAAGACAGATATCCAATTTCAATAATTTATTAAATTTTAGTCATTTTGTGTGTTTTGGAGCAAATGGGAGAGTTGTCCAGAACTACATCACAGGGACATTACATGTACCTATTCGGCCAATCTGAAATTCCCATATATGGATAGTGATTACAACATTCATAACTTTCTTTCTTTCTTTAACCAATCTGCTTCTCTGATCTTTCCTCTTTCTTCCAGAGCAACTTGCCATTAAGGTTGGATTTCCCTTTAATAATAATAGCTGTTTCTTACATAGCGCCTGACCAGTTACAATGTAACTGATCAAAGCGCTTACAGCATTAGATTTATAATTGCGTAAAACTTGGGCAGTAGAAAAATGTAGATCAAGGTTAGTTCCTAGTTGGCACGTTCAGTGAAAAAGGATGATAGGTTCACGTAGAGCCACGGATTTCAAGCATAACAAAATTATTAATTTCATGTGGTTCAAGATTCTGCTAAGTGCTAACCTTAATTAGCATGGAAACTTTCATTCATCCACTCCCGTGGAGTTTGTCAGGCAAAATGATTTATGAACATATTTCCTTGCTGTCTGCTGCCAAGAGATGGGGTGAAATTTTTAGCTTTGTGATATTTGTATAAAGCAATAATGAATAGCTGTAACTATCAACGAGACTGTTCATTTCATGCCTTGTCAAAACTCACGACAAATCAATAACAATTTTTCTTCGTTCATGCAATAAAACTGAAAGTACTTTACTACATCCTAAAGTATTTAACTTAAGCTTTTGAATGTCATCTAATTACATGTATTAAATAACAACCATCGTAAATCCCACAACAATCAATCCTTGTATTTATCGATCAACAATGTTTTGTCCCAAAAGTGCAGGCGGCAATTTACGAACAAAGGGGTGCTCAATAACACTATGCCGTCAAACGCCCAGATCAATCTCACAGAAAGGAAAACTACACATACCATTAGCATTCATAAGGGTATCGTTAAACTACTTCTGTCAATGATGAATGAAACAGAAAATTAATGATGCGATTTTAATTTGAATTCCAACCTTGTTGAAAACAATATACACAAATAGTTAACTGGAAAATGGAAAAAAAAGTAAGAGGTGTTTTGGTATGAAATAACCTTGATATTACTGGAGTATTTGGAGGTATGGAAAACATGCATTTTTAGACAGTCCTCTGGGATTCCATTACCCTTTTCTATTAAACTCCACTTCTGAGCAGAAAAGTTTGTTTGTGAGTTTGGGTGAATGGGTGGAAAGACGAGAGGATAAGAGAAAAGGTGCTATATCATCAAAGACATTCTGAAAGTGATGGAAAACAGACTAACAGAGATGGAAAGAATAAGGAAATAAGATGAAGGATAGAAAAGCAGAGAGATGAGCAAGGAGATGTACTGTAGATCATTATAACTTGAAAGCTTAAGGCAAGGGTAATGTACCCTCAAGAAAAAAAAAGGAAACACTTTATGAATCGAGGTAATATCATCATCACTTTCATTATAGCTATTATATAATTCTTTTTCTTCTTCCCGTATAGAGAGAAAAAGAGTGAAAGAAAGAGTGAAAGAGGGAGAGAGAGAGAGAGAGAGAGAGAAAGAGGGTTGGGGGGGGGGGGCAGAGAAGACAATAGAATAAGGGCAAGACAATAAAATAAGGAATTGAAGGAGTATGATGAAGAAATTGTAAGATTCTTAAAGTAATTATGACGATTTCATTTTCATTTATCGATATTTAAATTTCCTGAAAAAAGCCTTCTCGAAATATTTCATTCTGGTTTGACTTTTTTTTCTTATTTGTCCAGTTACAGACTGAGTTAATGTGACTTTTACATAAGAATATAAAGTTGACACTTGGTGCCATATAAATTAGTGAAACTATAACACTACCCATTTGTACAGGTTATCTAGACTATACAAGGAAAGTAAAGTAATGAATCATGGTTAAATCATCTTGCTCCTGTTCTTATAAAAGGTTAAACTTATCATGATCAGCAGGGACATGTCGCAGGGCAATTGTATTTTCTTCTATCCTTAGATGAAGAGAGATCATATTTAAAGAAGAAATAGGGGATTTGAAAATGATCCAAATCTGTAAATGGCCAGATCATAACAGCTATAAACAGTCCAATGTGTGTGCCTTCTTTACTGTAAATGGGCTTAAAATGGCTCCTAATCCAACCAAGGACAGACAAGGAAAGAGATTAAGGTGTATGTTCTTTCTTTTGTCAACCCCTGCTAGGGGAGTTACATGTAAATGGCTGAGGGATATAGAGGTGTGAAAGTGCACCAAGGTTTGGATTAGGTGCGGTTTGACTCGCCCCTTCTGGGGATTCTTCTTTAGGTTGATAAGGAGATCAGCTACAGGCAGTATAACATTGGGGGGGGGGGGGGCACATATTTAATCCCCGCGAGAGGTGGGAAAACCTAGGATAAAGTCAGCTTAAACGTTGCTTATCGGGAAGGGGAATTAGTGCATGGAGTACTCTAGCTCTTGGTAAATGCTTTGTATAAGGATTACTATTGGATAGCAATTTCTTTGCACCCTTTGTCTTTTGAAGATATCATTTCTCATGGGAGGAAAACAGCCCCCAAATTAATCTTATTTGTAGTATTTAACAATGCACTTTGGTAGATGACGATGTCAACCCAGCCGTGAAAATCTATGAATTGGGGTTTAAAAGGGCTAATCACATCACATACATGTAGAGGCCACCACACACCATCAAAAGGCCACCGACTATGTCTAGGCTTTGGAAGAACTAGCATTTTAATAGGGCATTATGAAAATTGATAAATGTTATATTCTGTGACATAGGTCCAAAAAGTCACGTGAATAGGTGAACATTGAAATGTTTGGCCGTTTTCCTGGACTCAAAACAGCCCAAAACAAATAACCTAGCAACATTTGAACTACATTGCAATCATCCTTAATATGTTTCTGAGGTTCTTATAGCATTTAGATTCAGAAGCATGTTTGGTGTTGGTATATGAGTATACCATTGCATTAAAATCGGACATGATACCCAATGTCTTGTGTCATGATAATATCAGAGGACAGCTGGATGTGATTGATTGTAGTAAAAAGGGTCAATCCAAGGGGTTGGGGCAATTTTTGTGAAATACCAGATGTGAGGAACTACATTACGCCCGTCTTCATCAGCCCAAGTTTCCAAAATAGCCCGCTAATTCTGATCCGGGAAACTAACCCGATCAGAACTAGCTCGAGCTAATTTGTAATGAAGATGCAATTAGCTGGCAATTTCATGGGTTTTAAGCTCAAGCTATAAGCCCAAGTCAACTTGGGTTTTTTTTTTTGTGAAATAGCGCGCTATTTGGCGAATTAACCCGCTAATTCGCATGTGAAGACGCACTGAGGTTTTGACTCGGGTTAATTTATTCCAATCCTAGACATTTTATTTTCCTAATGTATTTCTTTGTTTTCCCCATTCTATATTCTTCCTTCTATTCTTATTGCTATCCTCTTTCCTTTATGTAAATCTTTGTTTTCCTTCTCTCTTTTTATCTTTTCATTATGTATTTCTTTGTTTTCCCCATTTTCTGTTCTTCGATCTTGCTAATCTCTTTTCTTTGTTTATTCCTTGTTCTTTCTGCCTGTTTCTCTTTATATTTCCTCATGTATTTCTTTGTTTTTCTTCCTATTTTATCATGTATTACTTTGTTTTTCCTTCTCTCTTTATTCTTCTTACATAGTTCTTTGTTTTTTCCATTATTTATTCTTCTTTCTGTTCTTATGTATTTCTTTGTTCTTCTTTCTAACCTCTTCTCTTCATATTTACTTATGTTTTTAAAATTTTTCTATTTTATCTTTTTCTTTATGTATTTCTTTGTTCTTCTTATCTTTTTATCCTTTCCTTTTGTATTTTCTTGTTTGCCCGTTGTCTACTCTTCTATCTGTTCATATGTATTTCTTTGTTCGTCTATCTTATCCTCTTCCCTGTATATTTGTTTTCCTTCTCTCTTTCTATCTTTCCCTTATATGTCCTTATGTACAGTATTTCTTTCTACTTTATTTTTTCCTTATGTATTTCTTTGTTTCTTATGTATTACTTCGTTTTTCCTTCTCTCTTTTCTCTCCTTATATATAGTTCTTTGTTTTCCCCATTATTTATTCTTCTTTCTATTCTCATGTCTTTATTTGTTCCTCTTTCTATCCACTTTTCTTCATATTTCCTTATATATTTCTTTGTTTTTCTTCCTATTTTATCCTTTTCTTTATATATGTCTTTGCTGCTTATGTATTACTTTGTTTTTCCTCCTCTCCCTTTTCTCCTTATATATTTCTTTGTTTCCCCCATTATCTATTGTTCTTTCTATTTTTATGTATTTCTTTGTTTTTCCTTCTCTCTTTTTATCTTTTCCTGATGCATTTCTTCGCTCTTATCTTTTCATTCATCCTATGTATTTAAAAAAAAAAAATTTCCATCTTCGAAGTGCGCATGCTCTGCTCGAGTTTATTCCAAGAACGAGCGGGAATTTCTTGAATTGGGTTGATGGAGACGGCGTTTTTCAAACTCAGACATTTTTCTCAGGAAGCGCCGATCGGGCTAGAGTCTCGAGCTTGGGCAAACTCGGGCTGATGGAGACGCACCTATTATTTCTCCTATCAACCATAACAATGTTTGCTAAGAATAAGATTGAGTTCAGCATAAAAAGCATTAGCCACTTACATGTAAGTTTAGAAGTACTTTAACTTCATCGTGAATCAATATGGCAGATCAAAATTGTGTAATGTTATATAAATGTGATGTCCATGTAACGGTGGTAAAAAACGAAATGCATTTTAAGGAAAAATTGAAAGAGTACCAACTGAAACATGAATGATTCTGACTGGGCACTACTATAAATATTCATTGAATCTTCAACAGATGATCTCATCTTCCATGTGTAATAGAAGATCTAATACCAGAATTACAATTTTTGGCCCAACCTCATGGAATGACCCAAAATTAAATATAGAAGTAGTAGATGTAGAAGAAGTAGAAGTAGATGTAAAAGTAGCAGAAGTAGTAAATCCATATTTAGAGTAAAATATGTAGAAATAGCAATGCAGAAGTAGTAGATATAGAAGTAGTAGATGTAGAAATAGTAAAGGTAGAAGAAGTAAATGTAGAAATAGTAGAAGTAGAAACAGTAGATGTAGAAATAGTAAAATAAAACCAAATATAATAGATGTTGCAGTAGTAGAAGAAGAAATAGCAGATACAGAATAAGTAGATAGTAGAAGTAGAAATAGTAGATGTAGAAGTAGTAGATAGTAGAAGTAGAAATAGTAGATGTAGAAGTTGTAGATGTAGAACTAGTAGATGTAGAAGAAGTAAAGGTAGAAGAAGTAAATGTAATAGATGTTGAAGTGGTAGAAGTAGAAATAGCAGATGCAGAATAAGTAGATAGTAGAAGTAGAAATAGTAGATGTAGAAGTTGTAGTAGATGTAGAACTAGTAGATGTAGAAGAAGTAAATGTAAAAATAGTAGAAGTAGAAACAGTAGATGTAGAAATAGTAAAGGTAGAAGAAGTAAATGTAGAAATAGTAGAAGTAGAAACAGTAGATGTAGAAATAGTAGAAGCAAATATAATAGATGTTGAAGTGGTAGAAGTAGAAATAGCAGATGCAGAATAAGTAGATAGTAGAAGTAGAAGTAGAAATAGTAGATGTAGAAGTTGTAGATGTAGAACTAGTAGATGTAGAAGAAGAAGAAGAGCTAAAGAATCTCCCTTGGTGAAAAGTGTTTCTACAAGAAATGGAAACATTGTGTGCAAAATGACAAACGACGAAATAAAGTCAATCTCATCACCAGATGGCCTGTTTGATGTCGGTGTTGACAACATTGAGTACGACAAGTTTAAGCTTCATCTCTTGAAATAAGTTGTCTAATTATTATGCAGTTCCTCAACCTCTTTCACAAACCCTTTAAATGACTGATGCTTTCTTACATTCTTATAAATTGTCTCCTAACAACTTTAATTCTGTTCTTGGTTTCAATACCGAAGGTTCCTTGAACGTTTCGCATATAAATATTCGATCTTTGAATAAGAATATCGAAGGCTTAAAATTGTTGTATGAGGATTGCCTTAAAGTGAAGTTTGATATTATTGGCCTATCGGAAGTTTGGAGTGTTTATAATAAATCTGTCTTAAATTTACAGGGATATACCTTGGAAGTTAAATGTAGAGAACACAACTTAAGAGGAGGGGGAGTCGGAGTTTATATTCGTGCATCTTATGAATATATATTGTTAGATTATGATGTATCTCATGCTGAATCAATTTGGTTGGAAGTTAATGTTTCCAAACATCAGAAAATAGTTGTTGGTGTCATTTATAGAAAGCCCAATACAGATATTTCAGATTTCCAAGAAAGTGTTTTGCGTGTACTTGAAAAAGTTAAAGTAGATAAGCATAAATGTATTTTGCTCGGGGATTTTAATATTAATGCATTATGTACAGGTGGGGCAGCAGAGAGTTTTGTAACAGCAATGCAATGTTTAGGTTTGACTCAAATGATAGAGTCACCAACCAGAGTGGCAAGTGGTACTGCATCATTGTTAGATCATGTATATACAAATTTAAACGTGTTTGTAACTCATTCAGGAATAATAGAATGTGATTTATCTGATCATTTTCCAGTGTTTATATGTTTTCAGAATTATTTCAAACCAAATCAAACTCGTGACAAAAAAGTTTTGTTTAGATGTTATAAAAATTATGACATTGAAAAATTTAATGAAGATATTGCTAATCTTGAATGTTCAAGAATTTATGATTGTGAAGATGTGAATGTGGCCTACTCTACATTCTGTGCTTCTATTATCGAAGTTTTTAATAAACATGCACCGCTTGTAGAAAAGCATAAGTCGGAGAATACTACGAAGTGTAAAAGGCCCTGGATCACTCGTGCTATTATGAAGTCTATACGTAGGAAACATAAATTGTATTCAAAAGTCCTAAAGTCAAATTATAAAGAGGAGAATTTTATAAAGTATAAGAGATATAGAAATGTTTTAACTACTGTTTTGAAAAATGCTAAAAGGAATTATTATAGTACTTTGTTAGATGAAAATAGGAACAACACTAGCCAAACATGGAGGGTTATTAATGAATTACTAGGGAGTAAGAGTGGTTCAGCAAAACAAATAAACAAACTTATTACACAGGCAAATGGACAGAATGAAGAAATAACCAGTACATCTTCTATTGTAAATGAATTTAATAATTTCTTTGTTAATATTGGACCCAGCTTATCTAATGCACTACCAAAGAAAGATAATGAATTTGTAAATTATCTAGGGACACCCGTTGAGCAATCTTTTTTTTGGAAACCGGTTACGTATACTGAAGTCTTAAACCTCCTTCAGTCATTAAACACAAAGAAAGCGAGTGGCCATGATAATATCCCGGCACGGTTATTAAGAGATTGTGCATACCATATTTCAGCAATTTTAGTGTATGTTTTTAATCTTTCACTGGAAACTGGTACATTTCCTGATGAAATGAAAATTGCGAAAATTACCCCTTTATATAAGAAAGGATCTAATTTTGATTGTGGAAATTATAGACCAATATCAGTTTTGCCTGTGTTATGTAAGATATTTGAAAAGATTGTTAATGTCAGAGTGCTTAATTTTTTGGAAACAAATAGTATATTATATCAGCATCAGTATGGTTTTCGAAAAAAATATAGTACTAAGCTGTCAATAATTAATTTGATTAATGCAACATTGAAATCTATAGATGAAGGGAAATGCACACTTGGAATTTTTATTGATTTCCAAAAAGCATTTGATACTATTGATCATAGTATATTGTTACGAAAACTATCCCATTATGGTATACGAGGATTGCCCTTACAGTGGTTTCAAAATTATTTTCAGAATAGATTCCAGTTTGTAAATAACGGGAACACATCATCAGATATGCTGCAAATCAAATGCGGTGTCCCACAGGGTTCTGTGTTAGGCCCAACTCTATTTTTAATGTACATTAACGATTTGCCACTAGTCACTGACTTTTTTAACTTTAGACTATTTGCAGACGATTCTAACTTATTCCACATATTTCCAGCTCGCCAATGTGTTATTGATGTACACGAGGTTAATACACATTTGCAACTGGTGCAAGAATGGTGTTTTGCGAACAGGCTAACAATTAATTCAACAAAAACTAATTTCATACTTTTAAGCAGTCGGAGGATGAAGCCTGTTTTAGGAGGAAAATTTGAAATATTTGGGAAAGAAATAAAAGAGGTTGATGTGGCTACTTTTGTTGGTATACATATTGATAAACATTTGACTTGGAGACCCCACATTGAAGTGGTAAATCAAGGCATAAGAAAAAAGGTTGGTGTTTTGTTTAGGCTGCGCCATTTTGTACCAAAACATACACTGATATTGTTATATAAAACTCTTATACAACCGCATATCACATATGGTATTGAGGTGTGGGGGAGCACTTACAAAACATACCTCAATAGTATACTTTATACACAAAAAATGGCAATGCGAGCTATTACCTTTAGTGGTTTTAGATCTCACACACGGCCAATATTCCAATCTATGGAAATTTTGAATGTTTTTGAGGTACATCATATATCTGTAGCCACTTTTATGTTTGATTTAGTACATAAGAATCTACCTCACTCTCTTATAGATTATTGTACAATCATACAGCATAGTTATTCAACGAGACAAAGAGAAGGGGGCCAGTTGCATCTCCCACTTTTTAAAACGACTCAGGGTAGATTTTCATTGTCCTTTGTGGGTAGTGATTGTTGGAATAGACTACCTAGTGATATCAGATTGGAAAGAACACGATCTAGATTTCGGCATTCTATAAAGCTTTTTTTATTAAAAGATAAATAAGTTGTTTTTGTTTTTTTGTTTTTTTTTTTGTTTTTTTAGTTTTTGTTTATATTTGTATTGAGTTATACTAATATGTCTTTTTAATTCCTTATGTTTGTTAAATTATTTGATTACACAACTCATTATACCTAGTGTTAATCTTAGACTTTAGGATTTTTACGTTTATATAGTTATTCTCATTGTACAGTTTACTTAGTTAACATATTAATTCAGTACATTATACCTTTGACCTGGGGCCAGGCTCGACTAGCACATGTGCTATTTTCTGGTTCCATTTTACCAGTAATTTTTGCTTTTGAAGTACTTTTGATTTGTCATGTTTATCATGTGTAAAATGTTATACCGTTATATTGTAATACATGTATGTTCTTCTTGTTGGTAAATAAATAAATCAATCAATCAATCAATCAATCAAGTAAAGGTAGAAGAAGTAAATGTAGAAATAGTAGAAGTAGAAACAGTAGAAGCAAATATAATAGATGTTGAAGTGGTAGAAGTAGAAATAGCAGATGCAGAATAAGTAGATAGTAGAAGTAGAAATAGTAGATGTAGAAGTTGTAGATGTAGAACTAGTAGATGTAGAAGAAGTAAATGTAAAAATAGTAGAAGTAGAAACAGTAGATGTAGAAATAGTAAAACCAAATATAATAGATGTTGAAGTAGTAGATGTAGAAATAGCAGATGCAGAATAAGTAGATAGTAGAAGTAGAACTAGTAGATGTAGAAGAAGTAAATGTAGAAGAAGTAAATGTAGAAATAGTAGAAGTAGAAAGAGTAGATGTAGAAATAGTAGAAGCAAATATAATAGATGTTGAAGTGGTTGATGTAGAAATAGCAGATGCAGAATAAGTAGATAGTAGAAGTAGAAATAGCAGATGCAGAATAAGTAGATAGTAGATGTAGAACTAGTAGATGTAGAAGAAGTAAATGTAGAAGAAGTAAATGTAGAAATAGTAGAAGTAGAAACAGTAGATGTAGAAATAGTAAAACCAAATATAATAGATGTTGAAGTAGTAGATGTAGAAATAGCAGATGCAGAATAAGTAGATAGTAGAAGTAGAAATAGTAGATGTAGATGTAGAACTAGTAGATGTAGAAGAAGTAAAGGTAGAAGAAGTAAATGTAGAAATAGTAGAAGTAGAAACAGTAGATGTAGAAATAGTAGAAGCAAATATAATAGATGTTGAAGTGGTAGAAGTAGAAATAGCAGATGCAGAATAAGTAGATAGTAGAAGTAGAAATGGTAAATGTAGAATAAGTAGTAGATGTAGAACTAGTAGATGTAGAAGAAGTAAATGTAGAAATAGTAGAAGTAGAAAGAGTAGATGTAGAAATAGTAGAAGCAAATATAATAGATGTTGCAGTAGTAGAAGTAGAAATAGCAGATGCAGAATAAGTAGATAGTAGAAGTAGAAATATTAAATGTAGAATAAGTAGTAGATGTAAAAGTAGTAGATGTAAAAGTAGTAGATGTAGAAGAAGTAAATGTAGAAGAAGTAAATGTAAAAAAGTAGAAGTAGAAACAGTAGATGTAGAAATAGTAGAAGCAAATATAATAGATGTTGAAGTAGTAAAAGTAGAAATAGCAGATGCAGAATAGGTAGATAGTAGAAGTAGAAGTAGAAATAGTAGATGTAGAACTTGTAGTAGATGTGGAAGAAGTAAATGTAAAAATAGTAGAAGTAGAAACAGTATACATATTATGTATAAATATGCAGAATAAGTAGATAGTAGAAGTAGAAATAGTAGATGTAGAAGAAGTGACAGTAGAAATAGTAAAGGTGTAAATGTAGAAATAGTAGAAGTAGAAAGAGTAGATGTAGAAATAGTAGAAGCAAATATAATAGATGTTGAAGTGGTAGAAGTAGAAATAGCAGATGCAGAATAAGTAGATAGTAGATGTAGAACTAGTAGATGTAGCAGAAGTAAATGTAGAAGAAGTAAATGTAAAAAAGTAGAAGTAGAAAGAGTAGATATTTTAGAAGCAGAAATAATGTTGAAGGAGTAAGTAGTACATGTACAAGTACAAGTTGCAGAAGTAAATGTAGTAGACATACAGGTACATGGACATTTAGTGCATACATGTAGAAGATGTTGTAGAAGATAGGTATGTACATGCACATGTAGTAGTAGACATTAGATGTTGTATGCACATGTACAAAATGGCTTAACTGGAACATGTAAAATTTAGATTTAGATACGTACAAAGTGTATTTCCATCACCCTTTGACAATCGCTTGGATTAGAGGACTGTTAAGGAACAAAGTTAAATCTATCATCACAGTTTTGACACCAGTGAATATCTGTTCTTTTCCTGAGAGTGCTTTGTAACCTATTACAATACACTCTAGGCAGATATGTACATATACACACAGACATGTAAGAAAAATACACTTTCTGAGTGATAAAGAATGCCAAAAAAATGAGCTTTTTCACAACTCTTTTCTACCGGACCTATGTTACCGTCTTGACAAACTTTGAGTTTTAGTCTGGTTCGTGTCTGGCTCGGCTCAAAACCTTTAGTCTGGCGAGTTTGAGACTGGTTGTGGTTCTGAGCTACAGCACTACCATATAGTGTGAGCTATCAAACTCTGCAGTGAAATCATAGTTTTCTGTAAAATGTTTAATGCACACAGTATAACCAAACTGAGGTTTGACTATTGTTTAATGCAAAAACTCTTGATACACATTTTTCTTCATGTGTGAACGGGCCATCTATTGATTGGAGAGTTGACACTATTAGTGAAGACAGGAGAGAGGCGGCAGATAGATTTCAATTTGGTTGACTAATAAGATGGCTTAAGTTCTTGACCTCATTAACTCATTAAAGAGATGATAGCATTACTTTCTTCAAAGAACATTTCTTGATACACATTTTTCTTCATGTGTGAAAGACCCATCTATTGATTGGAGAGTTGACACTATTAGTGAAGACAGGAGAGAGGCGGCAGATAGATTTCAATTTGGTTGACTAATAAGATGGCTTAAGTTCTTGACCTCATTAACTCATTAAAGAGATGATAGCATTACTTTATTCAAAGAACATTTCTCGATACACATTTTTCTTCATGTGTGAAAGACTACAAAACTCTCGATACACATTTTTCCTCATGTGTGAAAAAGCCATTTATTGATTGGAGAGATGACACGATTAGTGAAGACAGGAGAGAGGCGGCAGATAGATTTAGGTTAAGTTGACTAATAAGATGGCTTAAGATCTTGACCTCCTAAAACCATGCCCCAGGGTCTCCTTGCTCATGGAGGGGCTTTTCACTGAGGAGTGGAGGCTAATGGGCAAAGTAAACAGTAGCAGTGAAATATGCAGTGATTTTCTGTTCTTCATCAGCAGCGATCCAGACTGGTATTGACTCTATGTAAAGTGTTACATGAAATCAGTTAACCCTTTCAGGACAGGAATTTTTTTAAGGGCTAAATTGATCACATTTTGTGATTGGCAACATTAATATTTTTCTTTTAGTTCTACATTGTTCTAATAAGGTGAAATGTCTTTGAAAACAATATACATGGTTAGAAATATGTCGAAAAATTAGAGAAATCGCAAATTTTGATGAAAAAACAATGATTTTGAACCTCTCAATGTGTTGCCAATTTAAGGATCTCAAAACTTATTCTCGTTTTTTTAATTCCTGGCATCAAACGCAATATGGTCATGCTACAAAAATGGACATAGTGTGTGCAGAAAATTTTGCTCTTTCTACTCACGCATCTGGTATATTTTTTACAGCTCTGAATCAAAAGTTATTGAGCCAAACCACAAAATGTGGTCAGTGGTCTTGAAAGGGTTAACACCTTCCTGGCTCTCACTCTCAGCAGAAAATTTGTTATGTACTTTTCTTCTCATTTTACGTGTACTGTACTTGATTACCGGTAATTATGTCCATTCTTCTTTATTTCATATGCAGAAGCATAACATCAACATTAGCAGTAATATCTGCTTCTTCTGCAGAGAGACCGGACCGGTGTAGACTTTATGTACGTAAGGCCAAGTAAAAAAAAAAATTATTCCTAGTTTCTTGTCCCCGCACGCATCCTTTGTTGCATCCGCCTCCCTTTTTTTGTTATTTGATATTTTTGTATAAATTTTTTTTTTTTAAACTACCAATATTTTACTGCAGACCCCTAAAATTATAACTTGATGCCTTTTGGGGGTTTAAAGGGACCTCAGAAGAATATAAATATAACGGGAAGCCGTGCCCAATAGCATTTGAATGTGCGGCGGCCATCTTGGAAAAAATATCAAATACCAAATAACATGGTACCCCCTCCTCATTTTCGAAAAATCCGGACGAGAAAATAGGAATCAATGAGTAAAAGCCCTTCTGGCTCTCAGCAGGAAAATTTGTTAATTTAATGTCTTCTAAAATTTCAAAGTATTTTGCTTAAAGAAAAGCAGAATAGAATAGAGTAGAATAAAGATTTTCCAGTCTCATAAACCTTCCCAGTGCCAAAGCAGGTAAATGCGACTGTCAAATATCACACCCTCGTCAAAAGCCGCGTTTCAAGGTCTCATTAGTGTTTATTCACTTCCCAACACCGTAATCAAACATCCCACATCCTACGTTTTCTGCATCAAAGCAGCTTGTAATTGTTAAGGCCGTTGTGATTTTGAGAGCAATTATCCCGTACTGAAAGTCAGTTTGGGTCAAAGATACAAAGCAATCAAGATTTTATGACTTTCGTAGGTGGTGGTGACAATACAGGGGTGTGATAAGCTGGGTCCTTGTCTCAGCAGATAAGGGTGTCACGGGGGAGAGAGAAGGAATATTTAATCCCCCCCTCCCCCCTCCTCCTTCTTTTCATAAAAGTCAGGATATTCAACTTACACAGCATGGTACGGTTTTACAAAAATATATAAAAGATGCTTGTCCAATAGTTACTGATATAATGACTTCTAAAAGCTAGGAGAACTTTTCCAAAACTAACTAGGATAGAAGAAGAGAAGTTTTAGATATCGAGGAGTAGGTAATGCTATTTTGTGGTTTTCTCCTTTTCTATCTCATGCAAGACACAAAACACAGACAAAAATGGGGGATGAGTAGGGTTCCAAAGGCATGCAAATATTCCTAGCTATGGTTGAAGGGTTGAACTTGGAAGAGTTTTTTTTTTAAAGTAGAACGTTAATGATTTTAAATATTGGCTTAATACTTATTATTGCATAGATGGCATAAATTAAACAAGGTTATCCAAATTCAACGCTTGGAAACATTTGAAGTAATGATTATTATCAATTATAAAACGGTAAAATACAGCCCCCGATATAGCAGCTGAAGAGCTCCTCGAACGCTGCTGAGATATGTGACGACACACCCTGGACCAGTCCTGTCTAAGCAGACGATGTCCCATAACATCTTACACATTTTTCAGAGCCTATTTTGTCATCTCCTCTTCACTTATTTCTCTTCCTTCACTAGCGTCAGTCTTAATGTTAGTCTGTTGCCTCACTCTTAACTTCGTGTATGGTATTATTTTGATGAAAAATGCAGCGTTAAAAAAATAAAGGAATCAGTCACTTGTAAACAAAATAAGACGCCATTGTATTTTCAGCTGCTTGCACCGGGGCATGTTCGGCGTTTCAAGAGGGAACGAATACCATCCTGCTATTATTCGGAGGGCTTTTCAATTTGAAAGTGGGGTTTATTTCATTGATCATTGACCCTTCTCCTATGTATTTACAATCAAATGGTTTTAGCTATCAGAATCAGTTTCACTTTCCCTTTATAATGGTGTGAAATAAGGTCATGTTTAAATATACCAAACTCTTTATAATTTGATAAATAATTGCATTGCAATTACGTTCATTCATTATAGGACGTCGTCTGCTTAAGCAGGATCGATCCCGAGTGTGACGACATCAAAACATCGCTATATTTCTGGCGAATCCTCGGATATTCCAGATGCTGAGAAGAGCTTTTATTTGTGTTGTTTTTATAATCACCAGATACGCAGTTGACATAAAACTTATACGATTGCCATCTGTAAGCTTCCCAGTTTCTAGTGATACATTAATTGCCATATTTGTGATTTTCTTTGAATATCTACTTTAAACAAACTTTAAAGTCACAACATCTCTTCTTTGTAAGAGTAGACTTCTTATCTTGATGTTTGCAATTTTCTCTTCGGCCCTATTTTTCTTTGATTTATACATAGAAAATGAAAAAACAGAATGTAACAAAAATGTCATTGCGTGAAAATGACAAAATTACCTAATGACAAAAAATCTCTATGCCCCCCCCCCCTTAATCTCATGTTCCTATCTTTCTTCTCATGTTGCTTTATCACTTTCTTTATATCTAACCGGTATTCTTCCTTCCTATACTATCCTTGACCTCTTTCTCCAGTTTTCCTTGATTTTTAAATCAAGTCATCTTTAACATCAGTTTACCTTGATATATATGTTGGTAAACATCACCCAAGCAAGAGATTTTTAATTCCCTTACGAAAACACAAGGTATAAAAACCAATAAGTGGAGCGATCAAATTGATCTTATTGGCCTCAACACCGAACAAAGAGAAACTTTGTGCTTTGTTGATATTCGACTACTTATTCATCACTTCTCTGCCAAAATGACACATATAGAACTTTTAAAATCAAATTTAATACTTTGAAAATATTTTTCCTTATTTCATAAGAGAGAAACTGTAGTTTTTCAGAAAAACCAGGTCTAAAACATATTTGGGTTCAAGGAAATGCAATGCAGAATAGCAAGTGGTTAAGTTTCTGGTCACTCTATACTCAATATCATACTTTAGAAAGCAGCAGAGTACAAAGAATCACAATATTTTATCATCAACTAATTAATGATCAAATATTGAAATAAAATTATCTTACAAAAGATTGTTTGTCAAGTTAATTATACCAAGCCGAGTTCAAACCAACGAGCATGATTATTTTGAATTATTTTCAGTGAGGCATTGCTAATAGCAACCTTGATATCTTCAACTGCGGGTAGTACAGGGGAGGATCTACAATTTTGCAAGGGGGAGGGGGCATAACTCCCAAAAATTTTCTGACAAGCAAAAAAAAAAATGATCAGACGTTTTTTTAGATGCCTTTAGGGTCCAAAATCTTTAAAAAGGGCACAAGAGTACAATTAGGAGGGAGGGGGGCACATTTTTCTTTTGTGTAGTATACGTCAGAGTCTATTTAAAGGGGGGGGGGGGGTGCATGCCAGCTGTGCCCCCTAAATCTGCCACTGGTACACAGTGGGGGTGAGCATATGACCAAACAGTCTTGTTTTCACTGGTAATGTCCCACCAAGGGAGTCAATATTTTGGCTCCATCAATTAATAAGATCACAATCGAAAGCAAGCTTCTTCATCAGGACTGACCGCTGTAACGATCCAATAAAAATATTTAAAAGCACGAATGAAATGGCCCCTTCAGATGGTTGAAAAGTTTGTTGATGCTATTGTCGGATTTCTACACCCCACTGCATTTCTGTCTGTTAATATTTGAAAGGTTTGTCATTAGTTTACATCCAAGGATATTCATTGATTCACTTTTAATGAATCAGATGTAATAATATACCACCCATTATGAAGGGGTTCTATTCAGTTTTATGGAGGTACATGTACATGTAGATTGTGAGCTTTATAATCTTCATCCCACTTTATCCCTGTTATACCTACATGTACATAACAATGTTATAAATATGATTATTATCATTTCAATATGGCACGAAAAAGAGACATGATAACGAAGCTTTTCGACCTGCACTCGACAGGTTATCATGCAGGCATGTAACAAATTACTTGAAATCATCTATATTATACTCGATGAACCCAGACGCCGTCGTCCAAGCTTTGCGATTGTTCTGAAATTACATTTCACTCACACTCACTCACATTTCATTGGAAAGTTCAGGCTTTTTATTAGATATCCAATGTACGTAATAATAATCATATTGTCAACTCATTTCACACAAAGGAGCAAGGTAATTGTCCCTTCATCACCACGGAAACGGATAATTGGATGTTGGATGACGAAGAGAAGAGGCAGGAGATAAACGTCACCGACTGCTTTTCTTAATCTTTGCCTCATATTCATGAAACAGGTCAATATTTGTTTCATGCAAGTAATGTTTATAGACATTATTACACGTATCGCTGCATCCCTTCTTGTCTGAAGTGGCATTTTCCGGTGAAGTCCTTTTTAATTAATGTGATTTTGAAAGGTCGCACTGCAAGCAAGGGGAAGGTCTTACTAACAACATTAACTAGAATCAGGTCAGATAGTTGGTTAGGTAATCTTCTGTAATTAACATGTTGCATGATGAACCCAAAATAATTCTGGCTAGAGTCTATGAAAAATTTGTGTTGTACCAACAAAAAAAACCCACACTGCAAGTAAATCACATTCAACAGGTTAAAGATATCTTGCAAAGGTAACTATGAAAGGAAGGGGAAATACTACTTCCAGTTCAGACGGTAATTGACATGGAACATACACATGTACATGCAGGTAAACGTTTTTGGGTGGTGTTATTTTTTTTTTTATTATCATTATTATTAGAGGCAATTACTCTGATCTGACTATCATCTCATATAATGTAGCCTGTGAATGTGATTGTTTCTATATGAATAATCTATTCCTGTTTTACCACTTGGTAATGATAACCCGCCCAAAGTTTTGGATACAATATGAATGAACAAATTTGATTTGATATGAGATACATCACGATATATATACAGAAGGAATTACCTTTGGGCACGTGACTTCATTCTGTTGGATCAAGACCATAGCCGAAGCAATGAGGGCGCCCTGTCTCACGTAGTTCACGGAATCATTCAGCATGGGCTCTAGAATGCTCAGGGCATCCTGTTGAAAGACGGACAGAAATAATCCCCCAAGCAGTTTAGTGTCATTTTTCAGTGACATTTTTAAGTTACTTATTATCCAAAATGCTATGAATTACATGTAATACGCGAGCAGAAATTTAAAAATCACAAAAAAATCAGAGTCCTTTTCTGTTGCATAACATTGTGCAGCTCATGAATAAGAAAGACTTTACTGAATGTAAGCATTAAAGCTCTATGTTGGCAACACAGAGATGAATTCATAATTGCTATTTCATGTACTGGCATGGCAATTTTTTAAAATTTTAATTCCTATGTATTAGTGAAAAATAAGAATAATTGGTGCCTCATTGAGGCATAAAAGATAACGTTGAAATTTGGTCATGCAATTACATTGTGCAAGAAACTTTCTCAGTTGATCATGTCTACATAAGGATTGGTGTATACTGTGATGTCTTGGAATCATCAAAATGATAAGAAATTGATCCACCAATCTCGCAGAAAAACACATTCACTGCACATACATAGAAATGCATATATGGGACTGCACACACATGTGGCATGAATGTTCAGCCCGAACACTTCAGCTATTTCTCGTCATACTGTATTTTGAATATGAGAGCATTTGAAGTGCATTCCTTTTTAGGGGACATTTCTACTATGATGTTCTTCCAAACTGACATATAAAAGAAATGAGGAGCTAACAAATCATTTTTTTGCCTTTCCCCAGAACTCAACCACTCTTAGACCTTTAGAAAACACTGAACTGCTATGGTACAATGTTAGCAATGATTTATTTGGGCTGTTCAGATTTTTTGAAAATTGAATAAAAAGTCAATTCCCTCCCCATCTTTCTCAGATCAACCACCTTTCCCATCCCTCTGTTTATAAATGAGCTTACCTTGCTTCCAGTTCCAGCACAGGCAATACCCAAGGCCATGGCTGCTCCATATCGAACATGGGGGTTGTAGCTCTCTGACAGGAGGGACACCACGGTTGGACATTGCTCAGGTGTTCTGTAAGGAAGATAATAGAAGCAATACAGTGAATAATGATTATCAGGTGTAGTGAGAGTTTAAATCCATATAAGGGACAACTGACTGGCAGGTAGATGAAACAAGAGAGTTAGGGGAGATGTTGAAGGGGTCATAACTTGCCTTCTCCCTCTCCCCCTTTACTTTCTTCTCTCTCTTTCTCTCTCTCTCTCTCTCTCTCTCTCTCTCTCTCTCTCACCATTCAAGTAAAGGGGGAGGGGCATCTAATAATAACATCTATTTCTAGAATCATATAAAGAAATCTGAATGAATTTTCAGTTTTAA
The DNA here is from genome assembly GCA_025617745.1 of Heliocidaris erythrogramma. Taxonomy (NCBI): domain Eukaryota; kingdom Metazoa; phylum Echinodermata; class Echinoidea; order Camarodonta; family Echinometridae; genus Heliocidaris; species Heliocidaris erythrogramma. The sequence continues at coordinate 31,023,810 of CM046871.1, read as the reverse complement.
AAAAAGACACCTAATGTTTACTAGAGACAGAAACAGAGAAGAGAGAGAGAGAGAGAGAAAGAGAGAGAGAGAGAGTTGACAAACAGCAAGACCTTCAGTACATGTACATTATAACACACATCCTTTCAACAGAATCTTTTGGCTGAAGCATTTTGATTACAAAATCACACAATTCTCTTTTTTCATGGTTTGTTGCAGTACATAATCATCTAAATGGGCTAGATACTGACATTACATATATAGACTTCTAACACAAAAAAGTTAGGTTCTGATGGCTGAGATGGGTTGAAATCTAATTTTGGGGGTGATTTTGGAAGCAAATTGTTATACATGTAATTATGTAGATCCATATTAAAGTGATTTGGTAACTTTGTAGAGGCTTGATAAAATCTGAGCTGCCTGGCCTTACATGCTATCAGTGTACCGGTATGTGACATGGTGTAAAAATGAAGCCCAGGAAAAAAAAGGCACTTCAAAGTCATGTAAACATACAGAAATGCCAGACTCATTTTCCCCCATAGTATCAGTGTTAGACTAAAGCATATATGGCCATACGCTTTCGTAAATGGGAGTATTCAGTCATAACTATCTTAATAATAGCATTATATATATTTGAAAACCTTTCTATACCTGGCTATTTATTTATCCTTCTGAACATCATGATACATGTACAAGACAGATATCGAAATTCAACAATTTATTAAATCAAGCCCCCACATACAGCTGCCCTAAAATACAAGAAAACTCGCACACAATAGTAGGGTGTATCTTTAACTGAAAATCTTGTTATCATTGTCGTTATCATTATTGTCGAGGTGTGATCAGCACACTTAAGACGTGCTTTCTACCCAATGTACTCAATCACACAAGCACTTAGAGATAATCAGACTTTCACACCGCATGATGTTTTCAAATTGGCAAACTAGCCTCGCATGCCACTCGTAATCGTTAGCAGTCAGGTGGACGTGTAAATGAAACAAATTATATTACGCCCTAATCAAAATTGATACCCCGTTCAGAAACCCATGCACCAATTATGTGGACTAAAATATTAGACGCATTAAGCAATAAAAATCGTGTCCATAAACCATCAAAATTCGCACAATGAAAGCATTATTCTTACCAGCACTCATTCAGAATCCCCCCCCCCCCGCATCGATCATGCGAGATCTGTGAAGGACAATGTTGCCATTTGGCTGGAAATCAAATGAACTTTTACCGATATCGGGGTGGCATAATGCTAGATACGCATTATCAAGTTCATAAACCTAGCATTTGCCGGAAATTAAGGTATTATGCGCATAATAGTAGCCCTAAAATAATGCGCATCATTTTGATGCGTATATATCCATGAAGTCGTATTTAATGTTCTTTATTCTGCTCCTATAAAGTGCTCTTAGGAGTTTATAAAAGGGGTACTGTTAATCTACCGAATTGATCAAATCATTTCATTTGCAGGATCACGTGCAGATATCAGACACTGGACTTTCTAAACATCTGCTGCTTGTGTTGACAACTTTTAACACTTACTATTACAAGGATGCGAACCAGATTATTCTTTGAAGAGGGATTGAAATGTCTGAAAACTCTAGGCCCATTGTCATTAGCCCCAGTTTTTTAAATAACATACTAATTATCATCCAGGGAAATTAGTACGACACAATGAGCTCAAATTAATTTACAGATAAGATCGATGCAAATGGTGGGCTATTCTAACCATTGCTTTTCAGATATTAGCTAAACTGAGCTATTATCCCAAGCAGACCAGAGCTTGTCCGTGAAATAGCCTGCTTTGGGCTAATTAGTAGGCTAATTCGCAAGTGAAGAGTCCCTGAAGATGTAATCAAGCTTTAATAATAGGTATGCTCATCCTGTAGCTTGAGAACCACAAATCGATTGAATATGTCAAGCTCAATCTTGTTTGGGCTAATGGAAAAGCACCTAGTTGTCTAATCCTTTTTTCTTTTTTTTTTCGTGGAGTTGATATAAACAGAATATGATAGAGGGCTACTGCACAATAATTCAGAACAAGGTGGCATGGCATAGTTTAGCACTAGAAACCTGTTTTCATGAACTTACAAGTGATTCATGTTCGTGATCATCGAGAAGCATCTTGAAGATCTTGATGAAAGAGTTTCACTCTGATTTTCTTTCTCCTTACCTCTTATTTTTTTCCTCTTTTTTATAGAGTTGATACAAAAGCAGATATGATATAAAGGGTACTCTACTACCATTCTTAACATGTTGGCATGGCATTGTTTTGCACTTGAAGATCTTGACGAAAAACTCAAAACTAATTAATCTTTAACATAACACATGTCTGTATTGAACTCTTTTAAGAAACACATGTACATTGTTAGTAATTTTATGGGAATTAAACTTTTGTTCTGTTAATTTCTTTGATAATTTGTTTTCTACGTTTTTCCTATGTTGACATACATGTATGGATACATTTTATATTATTCTTCCCATAAGGAGATAAATATAGCAATAAAACAAGAAAATCATTTAAAAAATACAAATTGGAGTTGGGAGCTTGTATAGAAGTCTTTCTTCATGAACGTCACCTCAATGTCATCTATAGCATTTGCCATTATGCAGACAGCTTTAGGGTGTAAATATGACATCATTATATTGCACACAAAGATGATTTAATTGGGTTAGCAAGAAGGATTATTTTGCCACAGAAAAGATAGTAAATCATTCTCTAAACTATTTCAAAGTTGGTCTCCATTAATTATCTTCAAAATATTGTACTGGAGTGCACAGTATTCATATCAGAAAGTTTACTGCATGAATAACAACTTAAAGTTTATAAAGCTGCTAATATTTGCTTAAAACAAACAAACAATATCAAACAAATAATATCTTATGCATTATGCTTTTCAAGCATAGTTATAATAAAAAGTACATGTACATGCCATGGTCATACATGTATGTTATGGGTATTTTGTCAATGGAGATTTCAAAGATAATATTATGCAGATTACCACTCATCTGCCTCTTAACTAATACCGGGGTGTAAGCCTTTATAAATATAATAATATTTAAAAAAATTAATAAATTAAGACTGCATGCCACTAAAAACGAGAAACTACCCCCCCCCCAAAAAAAAAGACTAACGATTAACAATAAAAAACCCAAACAAATTATCCTCTCTTCCCAACATCATTTAAGTTAAAATAGCTTCATACATCATCTGTTCAAATCCAGCAAGACATTGGATTAACCCATATCCTATTTAAGTTACATGTACACCCTTGTGGCTCTCAACAGACCTAAAGAGAGTTACAGAGAAAATGCTTTCTATCATCTACTATTAAGAGCCAGAACAGTGTTAACTCATATACTTTAGCATAAATAAGTTAACACCCTTTTGGCTTTCAATAAATGATATTAGTGCTATTGCATGGCATGTACATGGATTTTCTGTCTTCTATATATTCAGATTTATATGACACCTAATTAGATCCTTGCCATTTCATTGGTTGTTTGATGTTGATCATTTGTCCCATTTAACAATTACGTCATCAATCGTGCAAATTTGATCCATTCAACGTGCAATTTTGGATCCATACGAAATTGTCCATTGCATTCGCGACCACAAACACGTCTACATACGCGCAAAACGACTTGCCTTTGCAGCGCGAATGCGACTAGACCATGGACTAGACTATCGATCAAGTACATTGACGGACCGCCGCGCGGCCGCGAGCTCACCATCTAACCTGCCGACATGGTTGGCCGGTAAACAAAAAACAAGATGGCCATGCCGCAGTTTATGCCAAGGATTTATGAACAATTTTGGATTGTATTGTGTTTGAAATAACTGACTGTTTTTGCAAGTTAACTGACAACAATTTTGGATTGGATTGGATTTCTATTTGAATTTCTTGTTTGACTATTATGAACATCTTGACCTGAAAACGACCAGTGTTGCACAACAAAATGTATTCACTCTTGTTTCTTAATTCATAAAATGTCAAATGAGAAGGATAGCTATTTTTAGGTGTCATATAAAACAAATAATGGTGAATTCGGTGAAAGATGAAATGATCCTTTCAACTCGGCTCCGCCTCGTTGAATGGATCATTTCATCTTTCACCTCATGAAATATTCTGTCCATTGCACTCATTAACATTCATTATTTGTATAATACTCTATATTATATTCCATATACTAAGAGACTTGCTGTTAGATTGGTCAAAATGTAATCACGTGATAAAACATAGTTTTCCCCATATCAATCGACCTGAGAAGAAAAGTTCGTGACCTCGACGGAATAGTACTTATGTGTTTCGCTGATCTCTTCAATCCATTACAGAGTCACAATTCGTTATCAATATTTGGGTACGCGCGAAAATGAAAGTGCGTGACCTCTACGAATAGTCAATTGAAAAGTGTGTGACCTCTACGAATAGTCAAAATGAAAAGTGCGTGACCTTTATGAATAGCTCCATAGGCATACTTAAACAATTGTGCGCACCCAGGTAGGGGTACGGTTTATGGGGGTTTATGGTGGTTTTAACATCTTTTGTGAATTTATTCGGGCCTAAATCATAAATGTCTTTTTCGAGAAGTAGAGAATAATTGTCTTTCTCGTACCAGTTAAATGTTTCAGATGCAGAATATAAAGCAAATAATCACCTTTTGATTTCAGGCGATGAGATGTATTATCACTTTCTCGGCGATCTGAATGTATACGCTACATTTACATCCAAATCAAAGTGATATTTTGTCCCATCACCTTCACCAACGGTAATTATTTGCTTACTATCTGTTTTGCAGAGAGGCAATTTCAAATGTCCTCAGCAAAAGCAAAATTCAATCCAATACAGCAACCTTTCTTGTAACCAATTTAGACCTGTAAGATCCTTTTCTGCTTGGGAGAATTTTGTCAAAACTACTAGACCTATTTTGAGGGGAAGGGGGATTACTAGCCAGATTTTCCTTCTTTCTTTTGAATTTTCTTTCTGGTTATAGCTTGCATTACATGGGCTTAGCATAGCCTTTTAATACAGACTAATTTTGCTGTATAGTGTCGTAACTTGTATTACATGGCCTTACTTACAGAATGTTTCCAGACTAAAAGTAATTTTCGCAAGTTTTACAAACACTACTTCATATAAAAAAGTGTGTTATCGCCAGTGTTGTATCCGAGGCCGGCTCAGCCGAGGCCGAGACCGAGACCAAGACCGAGACATGGCTGCCCGAGACCGGGACCAAGACTGAGACATGGCCATTCCGAGACTGAGACCAAGACCGAGGCCGAGACCGAGACCACTAAACACGTACATTATTTGTAGATACTGCATTTCTGCACAACAGCATGAAGCAGTTTAAACAGTAATCACCCTACACACATACACGAATATGCAACTAGATACAATGTACTGTATGTGTTCAAATTCTCCATCATCAGCATCTGAAACACATCACTTCTCATTCAATTACCTTCAGAAAAATTAAATGTAAGTTTTCATTAAAAATCCTCAAATTACTCAAAAATATTCCACCAAAGTGTACACAACTTTTCAGGTCTTTGTAGAATTTTGGGCTAACTATTCCTTTTTTTGTGCTTCATAAGTTTGAGTATAATACACCCTCTGAATGATGAAAATCCCTTTTAAAGTCACATTCAACACGAAGCCATAGCAAAGCCTTTCCTGAGATTTCAAAGAGGAGTTTAAAACTCTTGTTTGGGACTAAATCCAATCCTTGCTCCTGACAGTGATGGATTGGTTTACCTGCTTAACAATGTGAATCCAATGAAGTAACTAATAATAGAAAAAAGGTATTAACCCTTTTCCGTCAGAGTTTGTAAGAGGTTTACAATTCTGTGATACCATTTTCTCCCCTTTTTTTTCTGCCATTGGTTGCATGTGTGGGATGGAATTGAAGATGTTTTAAGTACTGGTCAGGCAAATCGGATGTGAAATAATACGTAGAGAGGCTATTATGAATGATTGATTATACATGTATATATATATTATATATATAATATATATATAATATATTTATCTATAAAGCGCTTAGAGACATCGCCGATGTATTAGGCGCTTTATAAAAGCGGAATATTATTACTATTATTATACATGTAGGAAAGAGAAAAGGAATATTTGTGCATTTTGATGTTTTGAATTATAAAAAATTAATCAACTATAGTATGATTAAATCTTTCTGAAAATCACAAACTATAAAGAGCAATGAACACAAATTCAGGTATAAAGGGCCTACATGTATGCAAATAATTATGTGGCACCAAATTTTGTGCTATGTTTTAATTTATTTCCAAGTCATATTGAAAATTGAGAACATTTCAAGAGTAATCCTTATCAATTTTAATACTTATTACCCACACCGATGAAATCGGCAGGGTTATGTAAAGGGCTCTGTATGTTTGTTTGTTTGTTTGCTTGTTTGTTTGTTTGTGTACAAGATAACTACAGAACGGGTGAACGGATTTGCATCAAATTTTCAGGGAATTTTCGGATAGTGACAGGAAAGAATCGATTAGATTTTGGTGATGATCGGTTGACCCCTGCAAATTCTGTGTGACCTTGAAGTTTTGACCCCAACTTCAGTTCGGATAGTGACAGGAAAGAATCGATTAGATTTTGGTGATGATAGGTTATAGGATCTTCAGTTCGGATAGTTTTTTTTTGTTTTATGAATATTTTATTACCCGGTACTTCCTTTTTCAAAATAAAATTTTTCACAATAATCAAGGTAAAATACACAAACAAATATATTCACACGCAGTATCATTGTGCCAAATTACATAATAATAACAATAAGTAACCATAATATTCTACATGCATGTATTAAATAGTAGATTATGCCAAATCTGGAAGCCTTAAATAGTCATAATTGACTGTTACAGGCCTTAAAACAAAATAAAACCAAAAAAACAAAAGAAGTCTTTATTGCGATAAAAAAAGGAGAAAAATATAAAATATAAAATATAGTGACAGGAAAGAATCGATTAGGGAAAGAATGCAACTACTCTGTAGCGCCGCTAAGGCGTGGGTCTGCCGCCTTTGACGGCCTTTCTAGTTATAAATTAGTTTCATTTTTATAATATAAAAACATGAAATTAGCCTTGTACTTTTCTTGGGGCTGCAGGCATTTTAATGACTACACTATCAAAAGCCCTATTACCCCACCCCTCCCTTATCCCTTCAAAACCCCATGATAAAAAAGGGGAGAAAAACTATTCCAATCACTGACAAACATATTACAAGATGACCAGCAATAAAAAAGGCCATTTCCATCACCCTCTCAGCTATTTACCGGTAAAGTCAAATTCTCTCTTTTCATTTCATACAAGCTGAGCTCATCAGTGCATACATGTACATTGGAACTGAAGATGAGCGTGGACAGCAAATAGCCTTCTACTCAGCTTGACCAGTTCTTCCCAGTGGCTGGTCAGTCAGACTGGACATGACACTGATTACAGCCAATCTGCTTGCGGCTGACTGATCATCCCACCTCATTATAGCCAGCCTACAAAGCTGATTAGAAAACTCTGGTCAGATCGGCCGCAGCGGATGTCCAAGGAACCTTATCATTATTATAGTTTTACACCCTCCTTTTCTATTTACCGCCAGCTTTTCTGGAGTCACTTCAGACATACATACACGGATTTTCCCCCAATCTCTCTTGAGTTCAATCTGGTCTTTTGAAGAACTAATATTGACTTATTGGACAGAGCCATTTTCGTCTCCAGACAGATTTGACAGATGCTTTGGAGACATTTGTACATTTACAAAGAAATCTCCAATTTGTGGATTTTGTTACCAAAGGAATGTGGATTACTTTAATAACTGTGAACATATACTGTAATAAGGTGAGGCATACTTTGTGTGCACGTAGGCGTTGCATCGATTCAAATGGTTTGACTGGTAAGGCTTAAAGTATTACTACTTTACTTTGGCTGTTGTTCTGTAATAAATGGCAGACATTTTTTTATGAAAATACTTCATAAAAGCAGATAAGAATTTACTTCACTTTATAAAGCAGAAAGAAGAATGGATTTCTTTCTATAAGAAATGAATTTAAAAAGAATCATTGAATGTGACATATTTTCCTCAAATTTCACAATATAGTTATGAATATTACTCCAAATAATATGCCTCTTTTACAAATTTTTGACATGGGAATTGATCTTTAAAACTCAATTTACTGAAAAATGATAAATACAATTCACAATCTCTCATTCTTAGGTTTTATGTTGAAAGGTCTACAAACAATGATTCAAACATTCCATGAATATTGATTCTAATTAAATAGTGTACACTCTACAATATCATAGTATGTTATCCTAATGTTATTGTGCTTTCTCTTCAATTCATTATTCTCCTATTTATTCTCCTTCTAACTCTCCATTCTAATGACCTGGGGTGGTATTCTGAGATTTATTTTATCTTGATTTCAGTGAAAAGATTTTAATTGTCATAAATTTTAAATTGCAACATTTCATTGGTGTTTGCGCAGATGAATTCCGCGTACGCAGCAACTTTTGCGCAGTCATTAACCAATGATGCGCCATAAGCGTACATTTTGTTATGACAATTAAAATTATTTCACTAAAATCAAGATAAAATAAATCTCAGAACACCAACCCTGAGCACAATTGTAATCTCATCAAAATCTATGTCCTGATATCTTCTTCTTTCATACGCTGTATATGCCATATTCAGATTAAAAAAAAAAAATTCTAATTTATTTTTTTTTTGTGGGGGGGGGGGGCATATTTGTTCTAAGACTTTCTTTTACTTTCTCTCTTTCCCATTACAGAAGCTTTATTTCTCCTTTCTTTACCACATTTCCTTATTTTCCCCTACATAATATATTAATTCTTCTTCGATCCATTTCCAATTTTAACTTTCACTTTCATCTATCTTTTAACTTACTTTCAAATGCTTGTATAGTACATACATGTACATCCTACAAGCATAAAAATCTACTTGTCATACAATCGTTTTGATATCAATCATAAATACGTATGGGTGTTGTGGTCCAGTGGATGAGCTCCTGGACAATCATACAATCGTTTTGATATCAATCATAAATATGTATGGGTGTTGTGGTCCAGTGGATAAGCCCCTGGACTGTGGGTACAGGGTTCAAATCTTCACCACAGCACTAATGTCCTATGGCAAGACATTGATCTCCATTTGCCACACTCGATCTAGGTGAGGTAAATGGGTACCTGGTAGGATTGTTTTCCGTTGTAGGATTGTTTTCCGTTGTAGGACTGTTTTCCGTGAAATGCACTGGCGGCTGGTAGAGTTGCCGATACTAAAGTTGGGTCAACAATTTCCATGGCTCTTTTGAAGCACAAGAGAGACATCAAATACAAATGATGCACAGGTCTGAGTGTGTCAGTAGGAATTGTGTGCATAAGGTAACTATGGAATGTTTAACTAGTTTCCATAGTTACCGCATGCACACTATTCCTACCGACACACAAAGAAACATGTGCATCGTCTGTTTTATAGAACGGTGGACAAATTTATGCCAAAAATACATTTTTTCTTTTTGTAATCATTACCAGTGCATGGCAAATTTACTGGATGCACGATAGAGAAAAACCCTTATACAAGGCCATGCTACATGCTTGAACTGGTAAAACACTTTTATGAATCTTAAATAGATTTTAGGAATTTAATAAGTTCCATGGATAACTGAAAATCTGGCTTTTTAAGGTTAAATTTCAGAATTTCATTTTTCTACAAGTGTTAGAGTCTTGACCCAACTTTGATCCTTTTTAAATTTAGATCTAAAATAAGAATCCACTACAGTCAACAACTAGCCTAAGTTAGATCAAATCTAGTATCTAGTCTATTTACATGAAATGAAATAATTTATCAATTAATTTGAAGAATTCATACAAAGATTCTGAGAACTTCAAGTGAAAGTCTTGCCACTTGATGTCAATTTCACTTTTCAGTCAGGCCAGTCAGTGTCGCTGAACAGTGAATGTATGCAGCGTACAGCCGGACTGTAACGCAGCAGGCGGCACTGCACTGCACTGCACTGCGTGATGTGAGTGAGATGTGTTAATTTAACAATGAAGATTTTCATTCTATCGCTGTATGTGGGTTTTTTTTTTTTTTGATCGGGTATAAATTTAATCAGATCATATTGGGCTTACCATCAAAATCCGAAGTCAACAAAAATTAACAACTAATCTTGTCTCATTTCTTACAATTCTCCGTCTGTAAACAATCAAATATCGCAGCTCGCATTCGCATTTTAGAAGGATATCGTTTTGATCTCGATATTGATAGTGCATATCGCGGCTTAATTCATGCATCCAGTAAAAATTGATCAATGCCTCTCAACCAATCAGATTGCAGGGATTTCTCGACCCGTTCTATAATATATTATAATGCGATGTGTTACACAAGGACAGAATAATAAATATTGACATAGCTCTCACTTTTTCAAGATTGATGTTACACCGCTTTTCACGTGTGCAAAGGCCACCTTACAGGTGTACCTCTAATTTGCAAACATACATGTAACATGTGTATCAAACTAATATTAAGTAGATGTTGCCATTACCCGTTAATTCCCTTTATTTTTGCACATGAGTTAAAAGGTCAAGTTACCTGTCATTTGCAAACATAACATGTATCAAACTGAGATGAGTCTAAAATGATATGGCAGCTAGGATAACATTAAACCAAACCAGTGTGAAATGCACATGTACGGGTACTTCACAGAAGTGGAATTCGCTAGCCTATTTTGTGGATTTGAAAGTAGACCTTTATCAAAATGGCATGCAGTATTTCCTGGTTATTGTGACACTTGAAATACCTGCTGAAGTTTAGCTGAAGATGTTTCCTTCCCTTAACCCCATTTCCAAAACAAGATGCCTTTATACAGAGAACAGATCCATCAATCTGATGTCCACTCCACACATGGCATGGCTTGGAAACCATTCACACTATTGAGTTGTGCGGACTGAATTCGGAAACATGCTTTTTTTAACTAGTGCAAACAGGACTGTCCTCTCCACAGTCTTCCTAAATCAGATTTTGCTGTGGCAACCAACTGCTCAAACTGTCATCATCTGTTTACACTGTGGGACACGTTTACACGACAGGGGTGCTGGGCTCGCAACTTGAGGTTTCCCATTCCACTCCCTAGGAATATCTGTCCATCAAGAGCAAATTTCTTGAGGATGGCAATCACCACGAGTGGCCTTTGCTTATAATCTGAAAGATATTTCTACCCTTCCACATTTTGGAGGTGTGATTTTTCTAAGTGTCTAGGAACCTGTGGCACTGGGCATTTTCCATTTTGTTGCCAATTAATTTATCCAGAAATTTGATATTTCATTTTTACAGGAATTAGACATTATTGACAAAAAGGCAAATATTTAAGATCCTTCTGATGCATCTACATGTATATTGCCTATAAATGCCCTAAAGCCTAAAGATGTTTGTTCAAAAAAGTAATCGTTTATCATAAACGACATGTATGGGGGGCAAGTCTCGGAGTAAAAAAAAAAAAGAAAAAAAAAAGAGGTTTGCAAAAATCATTACCGTTTCGCTTTTACAGTGGTTAAACAGCCGGTTTAACATTTTGACTAAGCCTAGTTTGGAAGATACACTCTCTTCTCATTGCTAACATCAGACACCCATGGTTGAACTGGAGCAAACTCAAGCCACAGTCACGGTGCTTTGGTCAGAGGAGGTGATAACTGTTTCTGTCCGGACACAAGACTGTATCACATGCATCCATACATTAGCTTGCACTGTATGATTAATATGTGTAATAGAATATCCTAGAGCTGTCCATTTTTCTGTGATCAAACATATTGAGTGGCATTCTTCAACAAATTCAATAAATCCACACAGAAATTGCTTCTAGTTTACCAAATTATTACTCGTTATGATGACCCGACAATACGCCCTCATAGGCACGCATGTGATTTACCCTAACCGCTTTTCTTTGCTTGGCTACAAATGAAATTAGGACTTAAAGTCTGATGACCGCAAAAGAGATAAACATTTTGGCCCTGGCATTCCAGTGGTTGCCCATTTAATCTCATTATTTTGTAGAGCATTATAAATTGGTTTAAGCGTTAATAAAAACTGCAACTAAGCTAACCAAACCGCATCTACTTCAATATTTATGAGATGATGAAAAGTATTTAACAGAGCAGACTACTTCAGTTTTCCCACAATATATTGAGAAAATTCCCATTCCAAGTTTGTACTTTTCTCCAGCTTTATTTTTTTTCTTCTTTGCCTACTTTTTGAAAAATAATCTTAAGTGATAAACACCAGGTTATCACTTTTACTAATTTCAAAAGCCCTTTCTCATTTCAACAAAACTGCAACAATCTTCCTAAAATCATAGAATTCGTTGTTAATCAGCCAAGAAAAAAAAAATGTCCCATATATCTTACTCTCGGTCACTTGCTCTGATTAATTTCAATAATATTTTGTAGCCATACTGTCCTACATATGTCGAGAGTAGTCAGAAAAAAACTAATTTCAAAAGCCCTTTCTCATTTTACAAAACCGCAACAATCTTCCTAAAATTATAGAATTCGTTGTTAATCAGCAGAGAAAAAAAAATTGTCCCATATGTAAATATGTCAAGAGTAGTCAGAAAAACTGGAATATTGAGATTCTTCGGGCCATCATTTCCTGTCCTCCACATGCCATGCTTCACAGAGTTTATTTAATATCAGATTTTTTTAATTTCTTAGTGGTGCTCATTAGCCAGATCACTCAGGTGTGTTGTTATGTAATTTTTGAGCTCAATTGCTTTACATTTAAAATAACTGCTGATCATCAGTGCCCTTACGCACCCACTAAAAACATTATCCTTATGAATTCATATATCGTCTGTTGAGAGCCAGAAAGGTGTTAACTGTGTGTAAAAGTATATGAGTTAATGCCCTTCTGGCTCCAAACAGACGATATAGCTAGATGATGACTAAGTACATGTACATGTAGTGTGACACACGTGAATTTTTAATCTCTATGGTAAACAACTACTCACATGTGGTGTACATCCAGGACATTAATTAGCTTGAAAGTATTTATAAATGTGAAATGTGATAAAGTAGCCCCCCCCCCCCAACCCCCTTTTTAATCAGATTCCACACCATTCAAAATTCCATACATGTACCTTTTATACCATTCAATTTCATGTAATAAAAGAAGCGATGTGAAGATTAATTGCGTAAGAAACCTATAAAACCCATCTCTTGTTCATAAAGCCAAAGGAAAAAAAAAATGGCAAAAAGTAGCATAAAAAAGGGAAGAGATAATAGAAAACTAGAAATGTGCATTGCTGGGGCCGCGCAATGCTAAATGTATCCCCCGGCACTGGCAGCGATTTGAAGGAGGGACAAAGAGCCTCCCCCATCCCCTCCCTCAAACAAAAGGATGGTGTAGAAATTAGATGTGTAGGTTTCACTAAGACACATCTTCATATAAAATTTGAAAGAAATGTGTTGAGAGATATACCAAGATACATCTCCATACAAAATTTGAAAGAAATCCATCAAGAAATGTGGCCTGCAGAGTGCACTCACGCCATGCCCTGAAGTATGACCTTTGACCCTATAAAAGACGGAACACTGGTGGCAGCATCACCAAAAATTATAGGTTTTTAGATTACACCAAGAGACACCTTCATGCAAAATTTGAACGAAATCCGTCAAGAAATGGAAAAATGACCTCTGACCGTATAAAGGACGGAACAATGAGGGCAGCATCACCAAAAATTAAATATGTGTAGATTATACCAAGATACATCTCCATACAAAATTTGAATAAAATCCGTCAAGAAATGCAGAAGTAAGAGTGCACAAAAGGGACAAATGAGCTTTGACCCTATAAAGGACGGAACAATGAGGGCAGCATCACCAAACAGTAAAGATGTGTAGATTATACCAAGATACATCTCCATACAGAATTCGAAAGAAATCCATCAAGAAATGTGGCCTGCAGAGTGCACTCACGCCATTCCCTGAAGTATGACCTTTGACCCTATAAAAGACGGAACACTGGTGGCAGCATCACCAAAAACTATAGGTTTTTAGATTACACCAAGAAACACCTTCATGCAAAATTTGAACGAAATCCGTCAAGAAATGCAGAAGTAAGAGTGCAAGAAATGGAAAAATGACCTTTGACCCTATAAAGGACGGAACAATGAGGGCAGCATCACCAAAAATTAAATATGTGTAGATTATACCAAGATACATCTCCATACAAAATTTGAATGAAATCCGTCAAGAAATGCAGAAGTAAGATTGCACAAAAGGGACAAATGAGCTTTGACCCTATAAAGGACGGAACAATGAGGGCAGCATCACCAAACAGTAAAGATGTGTAGATTATACCAAGATACATCTCCATACAAAATTTGAAAGAAATCCATCAAGAAATGTGGCCTGCAGAGTGAACTCACGCCATCCCTTGAAGTATGACCTTTGACCCTATAAAAGACGGGACACTGGTGGCAGCATCACCAAAAAGTACAGATTTTTAGATTACACCAAGGGACACCTTCATGCAAAATTTGAACGAAATCCGTCGAGAAATGCAGAAGTAAGAGTGCAAGAAATGGAAAAATGACCTTTGACCCTATAAAGGACGGAACAATGAGGGCAGCATCACCAAAAATTAAACATGTGTAGATTATACCAAGATACATCTCCATACAAAATTTGAACAAAATCCGTTGAGAAATGTGGCCTGCAGAGTGCACTCACGCCATGCCCTGAAGTATGACCTTTGACCCTATAAAAGACGGAACACTGGTGGCAGCATCACCAAACACTATAGGTTTTTAAATTACACCAAGAGACACCTTCATGCAAAATTTGAACGAAATCCGTTGAGAAATGTGACCGCCAGAGCGCACACAAGAGTACACACAAGACATCTATCAAAATATGACCTTTGACCCTATAAAAGACGGAACACTGGGGGCAGCATCACCAAAATCTATAGGGTTCCAGATTTTACCAAGAGACACCTTCATACAAAATTTGAACAAAATCCGTTGAGAAATGTGACCGCTAGAGCGCACACAAACTATCCCCAAAAATATGGCCTTTTACCCTATAAAAGACGGAACACTGGGGGCAGCATCACCAGAAACTATAGGGGTCCAGATTTTACCAAGATACACGTCCACAGAAAGTTTGAAAAAAATTCGTCGAGAAATGTGACCGCTAGAGCGCACACAAGAATGTGACGCGGCGGCGGCGGCGGCGGCGGCGAAACGCTGCTGAATCCAAAGTATCCTCCGGCATACTGCCGGGGGATACAATAACAAGGAAAGACTGAAAGAAACAGTGGACAAAAGTAAAGGCCCAGAAAGGAAGAGTTAGTAGCATGGAAAATGGAAGGCCGAATTATTGAATTTTTAGTGCCGCACTGCTGCATTTAATTACATTGACTAAATCCTCCAGCATTTATAAGTTTCTTTTTCTACATTTCCTTTTGCTTCATTTGAATGCCTATATTCCCAAACACAATTTGATTAAATTCTTCAGCAGTCTTCCTGCTATCTGGGCCATGACATCACCAATTGTGGCCTGCAAGGAAAGTTTGAAATCAGTAAAATCAGAATTGATTTTATTATTTGCTAGATAAATCTATGTACCTACCTATTTGCTAGTCTTCCGACTACGCAAGCCATTCGAGTAATTAAAGTCACGACAGTGCATATACCCCCCTAGGATCACGCCTTCCTCTGTGCACGTACGCATGACGCGCGCACACAATCCTCCTCTTTACGAGCAGCCTCAGACAAACTTTGACATGTTGCTAGGCAAGGAGTGGGGTAGGAGGGTGGGACATAGGTAGGTACATAGATTTATCTAGCAAATAATAAAATCAATTCTGATTTTACTGATTTACTACAATAAATCAATGTACCTACCTATTTGCTAGACCAGCACAGATTCAAATGGGGGGCATGTCCCAAGAGGAAGGTCAACAGGGACCCAAGGATGACGTTGCAGCTTGCAACGTCTTGTTAGAAAAAGACTCTTCAGACAGAACATCTTTTAAATAAAAAGATGTGAAGGACGTGGAGGAACGCCAGTAGGCTGCCCTCATAATGTCCACTAGGGGCACCCCTTGGAAAAGAGCCCAAGAGGCACTGATGCCCCTGGTATCGTGAGCACGGGGCTTCCCATCAGTCAATAGGGCCTCCGGCCCAGCTGCCTGGATCGCTTCGACTATCCATCTAGAAATGGATTCTCTGGAAGCGGCGGAAAAGGGCTCTCGAGTGATGACAAAAAGCTGATCACTCTTACGAAGAGTCTTAGTCCTATCTAAATACCATTTCAAGGCCCTCACCGGACACCAGACCTTATCCTCCTGCACTGAGGAATGGTCCGACAGCGGTCTAAGAAAAATCTCAACTGGTCCAGAGGAAGCAGTCTGATTTTTGGCAATATAGGAGGGCTTGGGTATAAGTCGCACACCATGGTTTTCCCAACGGATGTGACCCGGTGTTATACACAGAGCATGAAGAGTACTCCTCCTCTGTGCCGAAGCAATAGCGACTAAAAATAGCGTCTTGACCGTTAAATGGTGAAAGGACGCTTTACCCAAAGGTTCAAAAGGTGGCTTCGCAAGCACGTCAAGGACCTTGGGTAGACTCCAAGAAGGAGTCAGGCTACGAGTTGATGGACGCTGCAAGAAGAAGGAGCGAGTCAACCTAGCCAAAAGAGGGGAGTTGGAGACTCCCGAACCATCAGCAAAACCAACGTGGACGGCGACAATAGCCGAACGATAGCCACGTATGGTTGAAATCGATCTACCCTTATCGAAAAGGGAGATCAAAAAATCGGCAATAACACCGATAGGGGCTTCACGTGGCGAGACACCCAGATTCTCGCACCAAGAAAAGAAGGCCCCTAGACGAGAGTTGTAGAGATCTCTAGTGGAGTCTCTACGGCTTCTCATTACAAACTGGGAGGCCCTTTCGGAGAGCCCCGAGTTTCTGGCGTCTTCCCCAACAACGGCCAGGCAGTCAAGTGGAGGACCGCTGGGCGTTGATGAACAATCCCCGAGAGGGGTTGAATTATCAAATCCTCCCTGAGAGGAAGGGGAAACGGCTGGCCGGCCAGGAGACTCAGCAGGTCTGGAAACCAATGTCTCGCTGGCCAATGTGGGGCTATCAACAAGAGCCAAGCCCTGTCCTCCTTGACCTTCCTCAAGACCTGAGGGATCAGAGGAATGGGGGGAAAAGCGTACCCCCGGATAGCTCCCCAATGGAGGGAAAAGGCATCCATCGCCCACGCCTCCTGATCCCGAACCCGCGAGCAATACCTCGGGAGTCGGTGATTGAGGGTGGAGGCGAACAGATCGATCTCCAGAGGACCCCACACCTCTTGGAGAAGAGCAAACACCTCCGGATGAAGAGTCCACTCTGACGGGAGGCATTTGCCCCGCGACAGAAAATCCGCGATCAGATTTTCCTGACCGGGAATGTAGGAGGCTACCGGAATAATGTTCATAGACCGGCACCACCTCCACAACTGGGCAGCTAAGGTGTTCAGAGAGGAAGACCGAGTGCCGCCTTGGCGATTGATATAGGCAGCTACTGTGACATTGTCCGTAAGAACGAGTACAGTGCGACCAACAAGACCGGGCCTGAAATGATGAAGAGACAGGCTGACCGCCATCATTTCCAAAACATTGATATGGGGCATAACTCTCAAGTGAGACCAGTCCCCTGAAATCATCTCGCCCCGGCAATGACCGCTCCAACCGAGAAGGGAGGCGTCTGTCGTCAGAGAAACTGACGGAAGAGGTGTACAGAGAGGCTTGCCTTGGGCAAGAAACGAACTGTTCGACCAGGGGGCGAGAAGGAGCTTGATATCACTTGGGAGTGGAATCCACCCCAAAAGAGAATCTTTGCCTGGTCTGTAAAACTTGAGGAGGTGCCTCTGAAAGGGCCTCATCAACAGCCTGCAGTCTGGTAAGACGTCGACTAGACTGGCCAGATAGCCCAGGAATTGAAGCCATTGTCTGGCTCTGACCCTGCGGGCTACTCGCAATGACCGTGCGGTCATGGTGATAGTCCGAATACTGTCCCGACTGGGGCGGGCAAGCTGATTCGGGATATCTATCTCCGCACCCAAGTACACCGGGGTACGTGTGGGAGATAATTCCGATTTTTCCCAGTTTATCAGAAAGCCTAAGTCTTGCGTTAGTCGCAGTAAAAGGCATAACTGATCCAACAGGAGGGACTCTGAGTTTGCAACTAGGAGCCAATCGTCTAGATAGACGAATAATCGGAGGCCGCGATTCCGTAGAAACGCGGCCAGGGCCGACACTATTCGAGTAAAGACTCGAGGAGCCGGCCTCAGCCCAAAGGGCAGGGCACGAAATCGAAACGTTTCGCCCTGGAACGCGAATCCCAGCAAATTTCTCGACAGAGAGTGAATGGGAATGTGAAAGTACGCGTCTTTGAGATCGAGGGAGATCGCAAGGTCGTCCCGCTTGATCAAGGGCAGAATAGATGCCAAGGTCTCCATGCGAAAATGCACTGGAGGTATAAACCTGTTGATTCTTTTCATGTTTAGAATCATACGTAAACTTCCCGAGCGCTTGGGAATGACAAAAATTGGGGAGAGACAGAGATGAGGATGATCTCTCGCCCTTTCTACAGCGCCCTTTCCCAGCAGCGTGGCGATCTCTGAGGAGATGTGCTGCTGGAAAAGGGCTGACATTGGAGGCGGCGGATTCTGATGGCGCCGTTTGGAATCGGCTTTATCAGATCTATGTAAAAGCCGTCGCGCACGACGGATAGTACGAAGGCGTCGCCGGAGATTGCCCCCCAAACTGGGAGGAATCTCTGGAGCCGCCCGCCTACACTGTCCACAAGCACTCGGGGTAAGGTATCAAAAGGCCGACTTGGGCCTGACCGTGCCCTTGGCGGCGGTCTTACGCCCCCCTCTTCCTCTCGCCGAGCCTCTACCACGGTTGCTCAGGGTAGGGGTCTCAACCCGAGGGATAGTCACAGTCACTCGACGATTTGAGCGGTTAGCGCCTGTCGAGACCGACTTAGACTTCGGAAAGGACCGAGCAGGCTGAGTGGGCAAGAATTGTCTGGCCATCTCTTTTGCCTGTTTGCGACCCTCTATCTCTTTGAGGAAGACCTCGTTAAACAGGCCCCCAAAGAGTTTGGGATGAGAGGAAGGGATACCCCGCAAGAGAGGCGGGATGTCTTTCTCTAGCACTCCCAGTGTGGAGAGCGCCAGCTTGCGGCGTTGATGCGTAATGTCAATCGCCGCTGATGAGAGCTGAGACCACTGAAGTCCAGCTAACAAAAGCAGGAGTTCATCCAACAATTTGGAGTCTCCCTCGGTCACATTCAGTTCAACTGATCTGGCCCGAAGGCGTAACAGTGAACCCAGGTACGCCGAAAGCCTTAAGCCCGACCTGACTTTGGTTTCAAAGTTCACTAGGGGCTTCTCGGCGGATCTATAGGACTGAGACTTGAAATTGATATTCAAACGTTGTCCCATACCCATAATTTCCTGGGATAAACCCTTGGCTGAAAAGAAGCCCTGGGTATCATCCCGATAGAAAGAGAAGGCACTACCAAAGGGGCGTCGGGTAGCCCGACCCGCATCGGCGAGTGCCTCCCTATCCCCATACTCCTGTTTGAAGTCCTCTGTAAGAGGAATACCAGGAGACGGGCCATGCTGTCTGAATAACAGCGATGGCTGATCACTGTCCGACTGGACTTGGGGGAAAATTTCTGGCATATACTTCTCTAACAGGGCCTTGGCATCTGCCGCCATAGCCTGACAAGGCTGGGGGTCGTAGCCGGCCTGAGATTCTGAAACAGACGGGGTAGAAACCTGCGAGACAGAATCAATTTCGGGAGAAGTAGTCCGGTGGGGAAAATCCCATGGGGGTGGATATGCCCACGGACCAGTGACAGACTCCTCCCCCGGCGGGGCTCCGAGAGCCGCAGGCACGGGAGGAGTAGGTCGAGAAACCGCATTCGGACAAAATTGTCCCAGGTTCTCATGAATATCGGAGACCGGGAAAACACCGGGGTCCGACTCGGGAACATCCTCCATCACAGTGACAACTGACTGGGGAGAACCCGTCTCAGTAGCCGGCAGCGTCGGGGGATTAGTATCCCAACCATGCTGCTCAGCAAAGAGTCTCATTAATCTGAGCAGCTCAGATTGAGAGTCGGGGGGAAGAGAGGGCTGAGCCTTCTTACCCGACTTGGGTTTATCCTTGGATTTACCCTTCTTGGCTTTAGGCTTCTTAGCGGGGGTGTGAGCCACCGTAATAGAAGGCCGTTTAGAAGCACGGGAAGTGTTAGGCTGCAGTATAAAAGCCTTACTACCGAAATTGTCCGGGCCGGGCTCCCCAGTGGGGAGAAGTAATTCGGCCGCAACTCTAGGGACTGTGCTTCCCCGACCAGAGCCCCGATTCGCATTGACTGCCGGGGAGTGGACGGGCTGCTGCATTGCAGCACTGCTGGAAATAGCACCCGGAGCACTGACGTTGGTCAGTGGCTGGCGGGAACCAGCAGTCTTCCGCTGCGAGAACCTGCTCGAGGAGGAGGTCTTCTTAGCGGGATGCGGATTTACGTTACCGGCTGTAATTCCCCCAGACACACCGACGGTGGTCGGATGTCGGGGGAAGCCAGTAACACTGGGTGAAATCTCGCTAGGCACCCCGACGGTGGTCGGGGGTCGGCAAGACCCAGTAACATCATTAGCTGACCGCTTAGCGGTCTTACCAGTTAATGCCCCCTCCAGGCTCCCGACGGTGGTCGGGGGTCGAGAGGACCCGGTAATACTAGCTACCGCCCCCCCAACTGCAGACGCGGTGGTCGTGAGTTGGAGGGAGCTAGAATTGCTAATGACGGGTGTTCGGTCCGAAGACTTATGAACACCTAACTTACCTATACAGCCTGTCTTGCTCGACGCTCCCGGTACAAAAATACCAGAGCGAGCAGACAGACTGACGCCCTTACCTCCCCTAACCATCGTGTTTGACTCGCTGGTAGGCGAGCGAAACACAGAGGTCTCCAACACACTCACTGGGCTGACGCCCTTATAAGTGAGAGTAGTGGACGGGAGGGAAGAAGAATTGGAAGAGCCTGGAGGTAACCAAGACCTCGATTGCTCTTCCTCCGAAGAACTCATTATCACCTGTAAGGAGATATAAAAGAGTCAACAATAAACAATTATAAAGAAAAGGGCGTACAAAGCGAGAGTGAAACGGAATGGATTTTTCCCGCGCAATGTGTGGAAAATTCCATTCACGCACTACGAACAAAAGAACACTCTCGTAAGGGTATATGCACACAACAGCCACACACACGAAACACCAACGAAACGTTACAGGGCTGAGCGCCCGGCAAAACGCCAAAGCGAATGCCCTGGGCTACTATACGAAAGAGGTGAAAAGTGAGGTATGAATATAAGCTCAAATATCACCAAAATAAATACGTGACAGACATAAACCGACACTAAACAGATAATAAACAAGTCTAGGACGGAAATATTGGCAAAAGTCACCCCAAAACGCGCTAAAAGAGTAGCAAACTCTGAATTTTTGCGCAAGATAGTGACTTAGCTGCAACTCTTTAGGCTGCGAGAAGGAAAGAGGAGGATTGTGTGCGCGCGTCATGCGTACGTGCACAGAGGAAGGCGTGATCCTAGGGGGGTATATGCACTGTCGTGACTTTAATTACTCGAATGGCTTGCGCAGTCGGAAGACTAGCAAATAGGTAGGTACATTGATTTATTGTAGTAAATAACAGGGCGATGGACGGAGAGGCTGAACCTATCAATTAATGGGATCATGATAAACCCAAGATCAGTCACATCCTAATTCTTTTCCAGATCATAAACATGGTCCATCGCCCGACAGCCAGAATGCCTTTAACTCATATCCCTTCAACATAAAACGTAATGTCCTTCTCACTCTCAGCAATCAACACATTTTAATGCTTGCTTCCCAGTTTAATTTAATCATCCCTTAGTCACTCAAAAATAATCCCTCAAAGCTGATCTTTCATGTTAATGTACACAAACAATGAATCAGACCCATCCAAAGTGCTCCACGTGATCTCAATAAAACATATCAATATATTTACTGGTATTTGTCCAATAAATTTCTTGAGTAATTAACTTCTTTGGTTGTTAAACGAAAACAATTTTAATCAACCTCACTCTACAGATATTTTGAGGCGTTTTTTTTTCTTCTTTTTTTGTTTTAATCTTGAATCACAATCAATATTCTTTGCCTTTTAATACAGAAACTTTATCCCATTATTATTAGAAATTTCTTGAAAAGGGACCTACATTGTACATATAGCTGCATGAAGAAAAGCTTTCCTCCGAAGTGACCTGAATAGGATATCACAATTGAATATGTGAAGAAGGAGAAAGCCTGTGACTGACCTTCTATGAATATTTCATTAATTTGATAGCCACGATTTCAATACAACCCTTCGTCACATCGGCCATGCGTACAGTGTATTATCATTGACAGTGTATTGCAGATTCAGAAACCTATCAAGAGCAAAAAGGAAGGTAGGCCTAAATATAAGAAACAACGACACCTAGGGCTACATCTTAAATTCCTATGTAAAGTGCTTGCTTCTAACTTGAAGAACTATTGGTTTCCTATCTCCTGGTGCTCTAACGTTGGCCCCGGTGACAATTGTTCAGGGCTTTATTTCATCAAAGGTATAGGCTTTAATAGGCTTAGGGTTAGTGCGAGGGTTGCAGTTGGTTTTTAGGTTAGGTTTAGGGTAATAGGTTTTCAGTAAGGTAAATTGTGTTTGGTTCAGCCCTTCAGGTTTTAAAGTTAAGAATTTGGTAGTGTGACATACCGACTGCGACGCAATGTCGCCAGAGCATGTGTCGTATTTATAACCAAGTCAACTGTTGCGACTTATAAAGATGGCAGTCCTTTTTACTCGGCAATCACACCTCCTAATCACATCGTTCAACGTCACCAACTCAAGGGGAAGTCCTGACACCCTTCCCTTGACTTCTGGAATATCGAACACAGACGTGGCAAAGGCATATGACATCAATGAATTTAAAAAGGAAATGGCATCAGGCAGGACTGGCTGGAGAAAGCTTGCTTGCAGTTGTACCATTGTTTTTAGATGGGAATAACAGTTAAAGTGGCGCCACCACAATCCGCTTCACACATGGGGTGCACTTTCACGAGCCAGAGCGAGCTCATTGCATTTCCACCACTTTGAATTATTGGTCAAGTGGAAATCCACCTATAAATCTAGATGATGATGATTAATATATTAAGAAGTCTCTACTCACTGCAGAGATAATCTAGAATTCTGATGATTGATAAATACCTATTGGCAATTCTAAAGAGATTTTGGGACCAGGATGGAAAATAAATCAGTGCTGATCTGTAAAGAGTATCTGATTCGATTTCAATAATTTCATGAATGTGATCAACATGTACATGTATATTTCTGACTACAATCACATATGTACAAGACAAACAAAGAATAAACAGATTCTAGATTGGTTGGAACTATAACTGGGTCAAGAGTCTTTATAACATAGCCCCATGTACCCAAGTTTGTGTTTTTTATGGTTTCCTGTCTACGCAACCTCATTATACAGTTATATGATGAAAACTACATGTCAACAATATTCTAAAAGATGTTAAATAGACAGGTTTTTTCTTAAAGAAATACAGTTTAACCTGTAAGCACTGAGCTATGAGTAACCAGGGATGAATACTTAGAAATGAGCAATTTATACTGGTAATGATGATCTAGGCTTTAATAGGTAATCATCTTGGTGAATTAGCATACAAGAAAATAGTGATACACGTTAACGGAACATGCAACATGCACAAACCAAAATTACATGGGGGGGGGGGGGGGGGGGAGGGAATGAATAAATTCCTTTGATTATTTTGGTTTTCCTTGGAACTTGTTTATTCACAACGTTAAAAAGTGGACACATGACTGAACAACCCCGAGACTGCTTCCAAGATTACCTAGTTGTATCTATACCAGTATCCCCACGGTCAAAAGCATACACATCCTGAAAGGGGAAACCTGGCTCCATGACAAAATTCACTTCTAAGTTATCCTCTAATAGTCTAATTTCGCACTTTCGTCACAATCGTGAACATTCTTGCACATGCATATCAAATTCTTCCCTTTTCTTCGTCTGTTCAAAGAGAACAACAAACAAAGGTCACTCTATCAAATTGCTTGCATTCTGGTAGAATTCACATCGCTAAAATCTAGCGTAATTGCACATGATGTCAATGGGATTAGGGGCTACACATCTATATTTAGTCTACAAAATTCAGACTGGGTATAAACTTTCAAGCTCACACTTCACATGAAGCATATCAAGTACTTACATGTAACAGCAACTGCTGAAGTGTGTAGATGGCTGCACATAAAAAGATATACATGTATAAAGCCAGCATGGAATGTCTACAATAAGACCAGGATCCAACTTTAATATAGTCCAGGTTCTGCATATTTCTTTGAAAAGAAGAGGCAAGGTGTGAATCGCTAAAGACTACAGGATGAACAAAAAAAGACACCTACAATTCTCAGGAGAAAAGTTTGTACAATTATTTTAATGAGATGCCTCACAGTCCCTCAATAGGATAAATTGTACTTTCCGTAACCACGCCCGCGGCTACTCCTTCTGAAAGCAGTATTTACTGATCTGTCAAAGGATACAGAAAGCTCTAAATTGTAAAAAAATATGTTGTAGTCTGATATTTACTGACTTTCATCAATTCTGCTGAAAGGAATCTCACAACACATAGATAGCCTCTGAATTGGGAACCGGTACTAAAAGTAAACATACATTGTACTGTCAAAGGATACAGAAAGCTCTAAATTGCAAATTAAGGAATAGGTAATTGGTTAAAAAGATGCTGTAGTCTGATATTTACTGACTTCCATCAATTCTGCTGAAAGGAATCTCATAACACACAGACAGCCTCTGATTTGGGAACCGTATTAAAAGTAAACATATATGGTACTAAACAGATAATTGCACTTGTAAGCAGGGTGTTAAAATTTAAATGTAATGTAGGGGCCTATGTATTTGGGTTCCAACACAAAGTTGACCTAAAGAAGTACATATATGAATAGAAAGAGCTCTATGGAAACAAGCCTGAATGAAACCTTCCTCAAACCAATACAGTTTGTAAACATTTGATTTATACCACTTTAATTTTTAATGCAACCTGTGGACACACATAATTTACTGGGGGGGGGGGGAACAAAATGCTTTTTTTCTGACAACCCACTCAGTGAAAATTACTTTGAAGTTTCTGATATAAAACGTGGTTAAGGTTTTAGATTTGTGCACAAAACTTTTATTTCAAAACATTACAATGTCCCCCGCCTTTAGAAAGGGAATGACCATCTCTCTCTATATATGTCACGTTTTTTGCTTGAAAAAAAAACATATCACAGATTTGTAATATAATGTTAAATTCTTGGTTGAGTAACAGATATGTCCGGAACCTTGCAATTCTGTGACGGCAGCACAGGGAATCTGTTTTAATAGCAGCCGTATTAGTGAAAATGTGATGCTGATTTAATTCTAGGTGCGCACGACAGGACGGAGGAGATAAACAAGGGCATCTTGTGAGGGTCATGTATTGATGGATTCTTCATTTATAGGAGGCGGGGGAGAAGGATAATGCGGGGAGGATAATGATGCTCGTCTGGATGACGATATGTTTTTCAAGAGAAATGAAGAGAAATAAATATGGATCATGCTGCGAGGATGGAAGGAGAGAAGAGAGAGAGATAGAACATGAACAAAAAAGATACTCGAGAAAGAAAAAGAGAAAGCGAGGGGATGGAAAGAGGGGGAGGGAGAGATAGGGAGGGTGAGAGAGGGGGAGAAGAACAAAAAAATATAGATCAAGACGAAGATAACATGCAGGTGCAAAGAGGAGTAAATGAGAAAGAGAAAAAAGAAAGAGAGAGAGAGAAAAAAAAAAAAAAGAAAGAGAGAGAAAAAAAAAGAAAGAGAGAGAGAGAGAGAGAGAAAGAAAGAGATACAAACATAACAGAGCTAATTTATAATTATTTTATCTAAAGCAACTAAAAATAGAGGGCAAAATGAAGAGAATTGATAAAATGAAATGCAAATTCATTGGAGACTTTCTGCTACTGAAATTTGAGTCTCTGAAGGACAAGGCAGAGAGTGACCACAGATCATTGTCTCAATCAAAAACCCAAAGGAATAGAAATGAATACATTTGGTCCTGGAGACCAATTATGGTGGAAAATTGAACCTGATGGTTAAACAACAAAAATTGTCACTATTTCAGAGCAAAAAGTGAATTTCCCTAGACATCTCTGCCATGATGTAAGCTGGTTTTGAGGAAGTTAAATGGAGATTAGCTACTTTATCCACTCTATTCATCTTTTTGCTACATATAGTTTATCCCGTAGAGATTCAATTATTAGGAGCCTTTGCAGTGCACCGATCGATCCGAGGGAATCAATGTTTGGCTTGTGGATCACCTCAACCCATGAAAATTCTGTCAAAATACATCATTTACGGCTTCGGCATTACAGTCGTAAGAAATAGCTATTCAAAGCTATTCAAGTAGCCCCATTCCTGGCAACTTGTCAGTACAATTGGGGGATCGATTACATTAATTTCAACCTTCCTGTATTGTGTTTTGTTCTTCTTTGTAATTATACATGTATGTACTTTGATTTGCCAAAAAAAAAAATAATAATAATAACTACATTATGTGAAACTAGCAATTATTCCTAATGACTCCCCCATGTAAAATTTACTTTAGTTTTGAAAAGCTTCCTCGGAATAGTCGGCTGATTCAGCTACCACAGAAATTGAGTTGGAATTGCTTGGATAGCTCACTAAATGTTTTCATCAAAATTGAATGCAACATGAAGAATGATGCTGTACATGTACTGGTAAACTGATGGACATGCAGAAATAAAACATTGTCATAAACAAATTCATGGTCATACCACAGAGTATGGAAGTAAAAAAATACAAAGAACAAAGAAAAAACACATCTGTAGTCTCTAGGTGCATCTCCATTAGCCTAAATATGCTCAAGCTTTATAATGATCAGCGCTTCTCAAGAAAAAAAGTCAAACAAGTTTGAAATTCCCTCTCTACCTTACATGTAGGTCGAGTCAAGCAATGTCCGCTTGCTTGAGCAATTAGCTCGAATTGCAAAGCATGTCATAATCTGACTGTGTCTAACCCCGCGTTCAGACTATCCCCCCTTTAGCGGGGAAGGGGGAGAGATCTTATCTTTTTTACGACAGAGCGTCCAGATAACTACATGTACATGTATGGGAATTTCAAATTGGCCGAATAGGTAATGTCACTGTGATGTAGTTGCGGACAACTCACTTATTTTCTACAACACACTAAATGACTAAAAATATCATATTTATCAAAATGTATTTAATACTCGGTAGGATCCGTTTCTTTCATGAGGACCTACATGTATAACAATGCTATCTACAATATATTTTGTGTACCGGTACTGCCCCCGAGGGTAAAGGCGCTTCGGAGAAAACCGCAAATTAATCATATTTTTGTGTAGTCCGCAAGTATGTCACAATTGACTCACCAAATTGCCAATTTGAGATTCGCACAGATGTAGTGATCTCATTTTTCAAACATCCATAACTTTCTTATTCTTCTTCCGATTTCTTTCAAACTTTCACCATCCTATTTTTCTTATTTTTCTCCTTTCACACAAATCATCTCATTACCAAGGTTGGATTGCCCTGGATATACATACATTTGTAACCTGTGCATGTTTCCTCCCATTCATGTTCTGCTAATGAGATATCACATGACCACATGCTTCTCATAGCCTAATAAAAAAACCCACAGACACTCAATCTCCTGTGCTTTGTCAATATTCAATACATGTGCAGGCATAAAGGCAGGCCCTCAAGCAGGTACTTGAAGCAACAAATGAGAGAATTACACTAGCTGGTACATCATCAACAAAAACATTTTCGCATGCTACACTGTAGGTATCCTTCAAACCTTCTGACAACCAAGGCTCCTACAAGTATGCGGTAAACCGCAGCATATTTTTTTTATAACGACATATGTGTAATACACACTTCAAACAAATTTTCTTATAATTTCTTTTTTCTTTTATTTCATTTTTTTCTTTCTTTATGTAACACAGAGGATCTTTTTGCTTGCATTTGCCATTCTCTTCACATGAAATGGGGTGTCAATTTTTTCTTGCAAAAAGTTGCAAAATGAAAAAGAGAGAGCAAAGCTTACATACTGTACAAGGTATGCCACATGGCCTTTGCTTCAGCACACACACACTATCTTGCAATATTGTTTAGATACCAGTAACAAGAACTTCAAACATGTTCATCTGGAGTGACTGTAAACAGAATAGAAGGTCTACTTTCTCATATCCCCTCTACAGACCATAGTTTGACCAAACAAAAAAATACATTTCCTTCAATACTGTATGTAAGCACAGTACTGCGCATGGATGGAGGACGAAGAATCGTGAAAGAGACTCTCACTCTCTCTCTCTATATATATATCTACTGGTATATTTGATCACCAGACCACCCCCTCACAGATAGATAGAAAGAATTCAATGGATGAATGACTGAGCTGTCTGGAAGGGGTTTGGGGAGAAAGCGGGGAACAACAGAGAAGTGTGAATTAGAGACAAATTTGACAGTTGACAAATAAAGATGGAACGGATAAATAACTCAGGATGAATAGTGGGGGGGGGGGGGAGGAAAAAATAACAATTTGCCTAAATTTACTTAAAACTGCAATGGTAAAATGACACAGGAGCATTTCCTGAAGCTTGGTGCATTCTTCCTATATGTTCAAAATGTTCAAAATATCTGTTGAATATAAACTGCACAATATAAGCCCATCCATATTTTTTTCATATAGAGGCCTAAGCATGTTCCTATTACCGGTAAATTTTAAGTACTACTTGTTTCCTTTAGCTACAGCAAAGTAGTAAGACTGCGAAAGCAGAAACGCAGTCAGGAGGAATAGCGTTTCCTGCCATCCTGTTAAAACAACAAAATACCAATTTTCTAATTCACTTGTCAAGAAGGAGCTAACTAATCAAATGGAAAGCATATTTTATTTAAGGGGGAGGGGGGGGGGGGGGGTTGTTCTGTTTTTTCTTAATATCTATATATCATAAAGAGAGTAAATGTGAGAAAATTACAATTATTGGTATTCCAATCTCACATATAGCCCCTCTCTTTCCATCGAGCGTAGGGGGTACATCCATACCAATTCCGTGCGTACGCTATATAATGGCCTACCAATGAGACAGGTCTTCCCTCTAAAGTCGGGCAAATCCATGCCAACAAATTTCTATAGAGGACAATTGAATTTGGCTATATGTGAGATTGTTACCTTGCTTCGACGGGAGCCCGGATAGCTCAGTTGGTAGAGCACTGGTCATGTAATCCAGGGTCCCGGGTTCGTATCCCGGTCGGGGCATTGCAATTTTCTCACATGACCTATCCCTTTTTTCATTAGGATAGGCATCTTTTCAAAGAAAGATAATATGTAAGCTTGCCCGACATAGCAACCTACAGAATTCAAACTCTATGAAAGAAAGACATCGTAGACCAGGTGACTAGAATAGTACGTCAATGAACACTTGGGAAAGCGCATTGTTTGCAAGTTGGCTATCATTTGGCAGACTGTCAAAAGCCAACCATCAATGAACACTTTGTTGCTTTTCAGTGGATTTAATGAAAAGTATAATAAAATGAATATATGAATAATCATTACATCACAGTCGATGCTTATCTCAGTGAATTTTAAACGAACATGCCAGTTTATCTCAAATGACCTTTATCTGCTCACGCGCAAATCCAAATTACGAACTCGCTTATTGTTTATGTACATATCTAAATGCATACTGTATGGATTGAAGTTTGACAATTTCTAAAAGGACAACAGCACCTATTTCTAGCTCCATGTCAACCTGTCAATGGTGTGCAGGAGAACTGTGACGACTACTCTGATTAGATTCATTACATCGGGGATAAACCACTTTGCACACTGCACTGTATTAAACTTCAGACTAATATTTACTTTGGGATTGTTCGAAGTATTATCAAGCAGCAGAGAAAAAAAAAGAAGAAAATAGTTGTGAGCAGTGAATGGCTTGGATCTTTGAAAGCTCCAAAAGAGTTGCTTACAAGTCACACAAAAGTAGCTCTACAACTTACAAAAAGGTAAGAATTGTGAGTTCGGTCTTTTGAAATGAAAACACCATCAATGTAGCTTCATGATGACACCATGCTTTTGTGTTTTATGTGAGCATGGAAGCAAGAAAAGTATTGTGTATTATTTACTTGCAACTGGTTTCATGTCTTTGAGAAAATAATGACCATTATTCATTTATATGTTGAAGATGTAAAAGCTTATTATAACTAGGAAGGATCAATGGGAATACGTTTGACAATGAAATCGTTTGTAACTGGTAAAAACTATTCCATTAGAGCTTGGTAGGTTTCCTACACTTGTTCATGTATGTAGTTTATACAGAGATTTTACCAACAATTGTCAGCATACATGTTTGTCAGATTGTCAGTTTTTTACTAACAAATTAGATGCAGGGAACAGACTTTTTGTAACATGTGTGTGTGTAATTGGGTTTTTACAGACGTTTATCAATCAGATGTCTGGGACCGACCTTTAACGTGGCCATCCGAAAGACGTGACTCAGTCTCGAACCTGGGTCCGCTGAATCAGTTTGTAACTTCCACTGGTAGCTGGATTACAGGCGCACGCCACAACGCCCAGTTAACAGATCACTCTAGTGTTTTTATAGTGAGGTTGCTTTTTACGGTGCAGTCATTGAGGTTTAAAGCCACAGGTATAATGCAGGTGCATATTAAAGAGAAACTTCATCACATCTGTGGCTGGATCACCAGATCATGTGCATTGTTATCGTGTACAATCAAAAAGTTTGTGCAAAACCATTGGTTTGCAAAGTTATATCCGGTCTTAATTTGTTTTGGAATCAAAAGGATGGGCGGGCAACAATTTTGAATGATATGTTTTCTGCTACATGGGTCACAGGTATTTAGGGTGGGTGATACAGTGTCGCTGGTAGACAATCCCATGGGAATCCAAGCCCACATCATGCGTGATAGATCGTGTATCACCTTTATAGCACATCTATTATACTTTATGCATGGTCCAAATCCAGTTAGACAATAGCATGGTATGTAGTTTTAAAAGAAGTTAAAAAGAGGTTAAAAATTTACGTTTAAATTAAATTACGTTTAATGGACCAACGCATTAATTAGGCCCATATGTCGTAAACATCAAATGATTATATGAAAAATGGGCAAGGAATGTCTACCGGTATTTGTATCACTGGAATTTCCAGAACATTCAGTTTTTGAGAATGTGTTTTAAACACATTGTGACCACTGTAGCAGAAACTTAGTAGAAGTCCCTACCCATCTATGGTAAATCCCATTAAAACGCATCCAATAACACTGGTAGTGTACATGTAGCCTCGTTCAGATATGACATGGTAATCCAACTCAAAACACTGTACATACATAAAAGCGAAATGGGGGTGAAAAAAAGAAAGCCCCCACAAAGTACACAAAATTTGTGTTGTAAGAAAGATACAGAGAGACAGAGATGCAAAGTGCGTTAAAGGGATACTCAACCGCAGATTGTGGAGGGTTTTATGCCGCGAGAGGGCACGCGTGATCATTACCTGATCATGCCGTTGCCCCGCGGGAGCAAACTTCGGACTTCCACGGCGTATAACCATGCTCAGTTCACTATTGTTACCTGAGCACCCAGCTCTCAGCATCTTCGCTTCTTAGAGGTGTTGTTCATTCAGTCGAGAGATCCGCTATTGTGCCGACAAAAGGAGTTTGTACAGGCTCTTCGATTATTTTAGCGTGCCTGGATCATATCCGGGTCGCTGTACACACCCTTCCTTGACTTTCGTATTTTCTTGTATTCTCTCATTCCTGCGTTGTGACCCGATGAGTGCAGGACGAAAAGCTTCGTCACTATGAATTTGTTAAATGTTATCTTTAAGTTTTGTAGTACCAATCGTCAGTCTATATATATATTACGCGAAGGATTTTGGGCCTTTTTTTTGGTTCGAATAGGCGCCTCCCCTGGCTCTTTCGGTCCCCACCTTTTGGTACCCACAGGCGGGGAATGGTTCTAAGAGGGTTGGGAGGCACTTTTTAAGGGCTGACGTGCCGTCCATATTTCATAAATTCATTTCTAAACATTGAATTTCCGGAGGGAGTAATAATGTGAAGCTGCACACATCATTCAGCCTGTGCCTGACAATTTACACGCTTGGCTCACAGCTCCATGAGCTACATGTAGCGCTAATCATCTTGCTTGCAGAGATCTTTCAAGGCAACGCATTGAAACACCACAATCATCACAGATGATGCACAGTCTTTGCGTTCACAGGATTTCTTGAAGCCACAATTAAGAACTGACCACATCGCTGATGCTAATTTGTAGCGTGCGCACCTGCAGCCTGAAGTACATGTATGGCAAAATATGAATGTCTTCAGGAGCTTGGTTGCATTCATGAGACTTCAGAAAGTCCAATTTTGACCTAAACTTAGTTTTCTATATACATGTACCACACCTATGAGTTTAAAATCTGTGATTTCGCAAACATTTCAATCTTTTAGTGGCAAAAAATGTCATGATGAATGCATCCATGTTATAGATGACTTTCAAAAATTTAAGCCAGGACTGGGCAAAGAAAAAGTATTTGTGAAATAAGCCTCGGAAACTAGGAATGGTCAGGGATCACATGGCAAAGCTTTCCGTGGCTCACAACCCACCATTAACTCCTTTTACCGGCAAAGGATCATTGTTAATGGCAAGAGGAAGATCCTACATGAGAGGTATCAGTTACAGCCACTGTTCTGCTAATACCCCTCTTCAACTCCCTCGAAATTGCAACCAGACACTAAGTGAGGCAATCATGCCTGTACGTGATACATGTATCATTTCATATCAGGGTACCATGCCAGTTAAAATATATGCTGGTGGGAAGACTTCTGTGGATACCAACATTCATTCCCCATTCAACATGCATTCAATTTTTCTTATTGTTTGATTTTTTCTTCCTTTTCAGGACTCTACCAACAACACTGGATGACTCTTCGCAACCCATCTGAGATGTTCCTCCACTGGTCAAAACATCAATTAAGGTAACCATGGCGACAACCTGGCCATCCTTGCTTCCCTCTGAGGCTAGGCCTAAGAACTACCTTAATAACTACAACACAACACTGCTGTTAAACAGTGAATTCGACTACAATGACAATGATGATGTATCAGATGCTGACCTCAGCTGGCCTGTGCTGCTTCTATTACCGATCATCGTTTGCAGCATCGTAGGGAACCTGCTGGTGTGTCTGGCCATCAGCACGGATCGCAAACTACAGAACCTGACCAATCTTTTCCTCTTCTCCATGGCCATGGCCGATCTCTTAGTGGCACTGTTGGTAATGCCCTTTGGACTGGCAACAGGCTTGCTAGGTAAGAACTTTACATCCTTGATATTGGCACTTGTACTGAAGAGGATGTTTGACTTGAGAAAGATGATGGAAATATTCCCAACTTGTACTGCGCTGTTCAGAGAACATGTACCAGTACATGTACAATGTAGTTTTGTTAATAAAATCAAATAATAGAGTGACATTTTTTTAAAAAGTCTTACAGCTTCCAATGATTAGGTGCATATTTGTTCTCAGACATAACTTTGCCTTTATTTCTAAATTTCAATTAGACACTTACAGATGGAAATCTGTCAAAGAAAAAATTGGATGTTCTATTCGTCACTGATGTACATGTAGTTCTTTTATCTTTAGTCAAACATTTGCTTGTTTGTGTTTCAGGTTACTGGTCAATGGGCCTCATCATGTGTGATGTCTGGACCACCCTGGATGTATTCTGTTGCACATCGTCCATACTGCACATGTGCACTGTCAGTATCGACCGCTACCTTGCCATCAGTGACCCACTGAGGAGCAAACGCCAACCGAGAACCCGACGTGGCATCATCATCAAAATATGCATCGTATGGGCCTGTGCAGCGGGACTGTCCAGTCCTCTATGCATCATGGGTTTCCTGCAACCCGCAACAGTCCTCAACAATCGCCAATGTGCCGTGACCAACATCCACTTCATGATCTACGGATCGGTTGTAGCGTTCTTCATCCCGTTGTCCATTGTCGTGATCACATACTGCTTGACAATGTATACCCTGTACAAGAAGATGAAACTCTGTAGAGAAAAAGACAACACCCTCCACAACAAAGACAAACAGAAGAACTATCCAAGGTTCATTCTCCAGACTGCTAAGAAGAATGGCTTTAAGCCTGTATCTGTCAAAGACACCACGTGCGATTCCTCAAGCACTGAAAGCTTGCCGACCCAGAAGGAGTGCCACCTGTCCCATGCATCTCTCTCATCAAACAATAGTGATAGTAGTAGTCTCAAACCAAATGCAACTCACTTTAATATAAGCCTGAGAAGAACCATGTCGCACCAAGGCCCAAGTGGCATGAAACGGCTCAACACTGAGCAGAGGGCAAGCAAGGTCCTTGGGCTTGTCTTTATTGCCTTTGTCGTGGGTTGGACACCATTCTTCGTGGCAAACGTCACTGGGGCACACTGTCCCAACTGTGCCATTGATGCAACTGTATTTACAATCTGCACGTGGATTGGCTGGGCATCCAGCATGGTAAACCCTTTCATCTACACTGCATTCAACGTCAGGTTCAGACGAGCTTTTATCAGGCTCTTATCATGTAATAGATACATCCTCCCGAAGAAAAATTCCTTTAACGTGAGGAGGACAGAAAGGGGAAAAGAAAGGAGTGTCCCTTTGCGGCGGAAGTTTGTTGCCTATGATGGAAGCATGAATCGCCATGGTACATGTAACACTCTTTGGGCATTGCCAGAGGCATCCCAATGAATACGACTATAACCCTGGCTTGTAAATATATTTTAGATTTGTCTACATGCATCTCTGAATAGTGCTGAAGTGCTTCACTGAAATATAAGGTATTTTTTTCTACAAAACAGAGGTGACAATGGAATACATGGTCGTTACAAAATTAATACAACCTGAAAGTTTTGCCTCACGAACTCAGAATGCTCTTATTTATATCAAAAAGAAAGAGGATGATATTGTGTGAAAACATGTATGTATTTATTGCTACAAATACTCCTGATTCATCAAACGATTGTACTTTTGGACAATGGACTAACATACTCCAGTAAGTCAGGTGCATGTATATTTTAGTAAGCTTAAGGGAACTGAGGCGATGACGAGTAAAGATTCAAGTTAACTTCTGAAAATAAACTTAAAAGTTGAAATATTAGTCCTAAAAGTTATGGAAATCAAAGTTACATAATGGGTTGTTATCAGGGTGGTCCAAAAGGGGTTTTTCCAACTACAGGTTTGAAAATCAGCGACAGGTTAAAATTTCTTGAATAATGATTTCAACCCAAATTATTTATGAAATATTAGTCATTAAATTTGTTTCAAAATACTTCGAACATGCCTGATATTGCACCAGAAAGCCTCAGAGAACCACAGAACTTCCAGGGCTCTCAAGCAGGCTCTTGACTCCAGCCGCAAGGAACTTCGCGCTTCTTACACATCAGTTTATACTTCAATCCCAGTTGTGATTTTACATTTTTGAATTTTTGTTTGTGGACCACCCTGTTGTTATATTGGTGTGAAAATCCTTTAATATTACTCTCTTATTTTAGATGATTCTATGCTGACTTTTCAGACATTGGAGTCATTTGTAATGACTTAGAGAATTCTCATTACTGTTATTCAAAATGAACATTAACTTTTCTTTTAACTTTGATCACTTCCCATAAAATTCTTTTGAGTGCACAAATTACCTGTCCATGTATATTGTAGCAATATCAAGATGAAAATGTGGAATGAAAAGCCTGATGATGGAGTCGCAATAGAAAACCTTAAGATGAGTTGTTCTAGGGCCAACGTGTACAACCATTACATGTATCAGTGTGGTAATATGTGACAAAGTAGTTGTACTCTTATATTTTTGTACATGTACATGAAAGAAATAAATTGTTGTAATTCATATCATGCACTTACATGTACCTTACACACAGGTCTAAGGAAAATCAGAGAGTAGGAATTCTGTTTTTCCTTCAAATTTAAAAGCATTGCAGAAGATTTTTTTTTTTTTAACCACTGGGGGTACACAGAATGATCTTTCTATGATTTTATAACCTACATGATACGTGCCTACTCCTGGCTTACATTTCATATTTGCCACGGTTACAGGGTGCATACATTCATGTACGCATATCAAGGGAACAACATTCAAAATGACCATTCATTTACAATAATAAAATAAACTTGACATTTCCATGGATGCTTTGTATTAACATTAAAGATTTCACGTCCATTTAATGCGCAAGTTCATGCAAGTACACGTTACTGTTTCATGATGTAAATGTAATTATCAAGACCATATTCTTTGAGTGAAGGGCATTCAATATCATTTATTTACATGAAAGCACAGGTGCATGTACAGTTACATGTATGTATGCATAGTTGGAAAGAAAGCTTTAGTTGTAATCACATGCACCTGCATGTACAGGTATGAATAAGTAGAGGAGGAAGAATATACGCAAAACTGCCATTGTATTCATAATATAACTTTATTTCGCTGTTCGTTGTTTCCGATATTGAAATGATAACCTGTGTTATGCATTAAAGAGAAGAGTATTAAAGTTCTCGGAAAGGTGAAAAATAATTTGTGAGCTTTCTCATTCCTTTTATGTCAGTTTGGAAGAACATTATAATAGTAATGTCACATGAAAAGGATTGCTCTTCAAATGCCCTCATTTTTGAAATATGACGAGATGTAGCTGAAGTGTTCGAGCGGAACATTCATGCTACATGTGTGTGCAGTCCCATATACCCTATTCTGTGTGCAGTGCATGTGCTTTTCAGCAATATTGGGACAATTCCTTATCATTTTGAGGATTCCCAAACCCAAACCTCACAGTATACACTAATTCTTATGTAGACATGATCAACCTTTCCCAATTGATGTGAGAAACTTTCTTTCACAATGTAATTGCGAAAGATTTATCTTTAAATGAAAAGAAAAACAATCTTATCCTTTTCTTGTATGATCTGTATATACATAAATCTGTAGAAGAAAATTTGAAACAAGACCTGCAGCCTTCTGCAAAAAAAATCAGTTACCGACAACTGTTACAAGCTACTGAAATCCTTACATCTGATTGGTTAAGAGCAAATTTGTCAGTGAAAATCACTGACAAGACACTTGATGGAACGCTCCCCTGGTCTCATCATATAAAGGGTTGCAATGGATCGAAACTGACTGTAAAGCCTCTTCCAAATTGATCGCAAGTTATGACTGCCTATTTCTCAACATGTTAGGAGTGACTCATTGATATCAAACTTGAGTTGAGTTTGTGATCAATATTTGGATCAATCACAAATCTTTATAAAGACAGGGCATTGGTTACTTAGGCAGATTCAAGTTGGTCTGGTAATCGACACTCTAGTTTGCCTAGACAAACAACCAAAGGTGCAATCATGAGACATGCGCGCGCAACTTTCTGATTGTGACGTTGACGGTTGGCCCCAAGAAGTAGATAAGGGCGATTCTGTGCCATGTGTCCCGTACGACATATGCCTTTTCTCCACACACTTCATCCACAAATGAAGTAACTCTCAGTATGACCATTGAAATAATGGTGCTTTCTGGTATCATCACCTACAGGTCACGGTCATACCAAAATATTTGTCATTTATGGATGAAATACATGGACAAATATACATGTAATACGTCGTACGGGACACTGCACGGAATCGCCCATAATCCGATCTCATTAATACACACCTGTAAAAACCCAACAACAACAAAAACATACCAAAACACACCAACACACTTAAGATTTTGGTTACTTTTTGTTCCGAGCACGTACAGGTATTGCGGAGAATGTAAAAGGAGTCACAACAGGTTCATAGCACCTCCGTAAAGTCTCGATCACGCATGACGAGGCACACCGCCTCAACGAAACCGCCATGGCAAAATAAAATGGCATGGGCAATACTACTGTTTACGTCTCTATATCTTATAACACAAAGGCATATAAAGTTTTCAAGTTCAATACATGTATGGACCTTTGTTGGGTGTAGCTACTTTTTTTCATCCCAACTTCATTCCACATGAAACAGATTTATTTTGAAGTGCCCAGCATTTTTTTTTTTTAGGCAGTGTACCTCATCATTTGTTAATGAGGCTTAATCATTCACAAAGTCAACACGACTCACCTGAACAGCAAGAACCCAAGGGAGGTGACAGCAGCCCTGCGGACATCGTCATCGACATCGCTGACTGCGAAGTGGAGGAGCTTCCTGATGGCCTTGTTGTTGCCGGTGCCGCAGTAGGCAAGGGCGATGGTGTACATGCCAGACCGTCGCAGGATGGGGTCCTTGTCTCGGCTCAAGCTCTCGATGAGGGTGTCAGCCTCCTCCAGACGTCCGTACATCGTCTGATGAACAAGTCAGAAATAGCGGAATTTAAATGATGAAAACATAAAAAACAATTTCTTCTGCCTCTCATTTCCAAGTCGATATTTTGGAATGGAATGAATTCCACTGAACATATAGCCAATATTTTGCATTGGAATAAACTTAACAGGTATATGTACCTCAATATCAAATATCATGACATTACTGTTTAAAGTCGAAATAAATGAGGTTGATGTACAAATTAGACCCAAATTACCATTCACTGTGCCACTATGATTACAATAGGCATATGAGTGAACTTTCATGAGAAATTTTAAGTAATATTTATTTCAGAAGATATTCATCATTTTACCTAAATCAGTCTTCAAAATATACATTCTTTTTTGTATTATATGAAGAAATCCAATATGTAGCATTTCATAAGCATATTGTAGACCAGCTTGAAGACAATACAGAACATCCATTACAAATGGCAGCAAGAGATTTTTTTTCTATGGAACAGACTAGGTATTCCACTCACCAAAGCAATCCCAAGACACAGGCCACGGAGGATCTTCTCATGCTGTGTGTCTTGAGCATACTGGGAAAAAAAAACAAAGATACATCAAAATGATCTGTTACACAACATGAGGATTACAAGTTACATGGAATGGTGTCTGAGAATGCAGAATTTGTAATATGATTTTACAATGCATATGACCGAATGTTTCAGTATTATCTAGCAAAAGTTCAGTTCAGTTATGGTTTATCAGTATAAACAACATACACATGTTATAAACTGGAGATCGATAAGGTCCTGTTCAGGGTGGTCCGAAAGGGATTTTAAGCTGCAACAGCGACAGGTTAGGATTTCTTAAATAATCATTTTCAAACCCAATTATTTATGAAATATAAGTCATCAAATTTGTTTCAAAATATGCCCGATGTTGCACCAGAAAGCCTCAGAGAACCACACAACTTCCAGGGCCCTCAAGCAGGCTCTGGACTTTGCGCTTCACATACATCAGTCTATACTTCTTGCCAGTTGCAATTTTACAACTTTGAATTTTTGTTTGTGGACCACCCTGGTCCTGATTATAACACAGAATAGGCAAATATATAAAGAAAATAAACTTGATCATATATAAAGTAAAAAAGGAGGAAGTAGAGGTGCATGTATGTGTACCTGTATACTGAATAATGTTCCAAATCCTATCATGATGGTTCTGCTTTTTGGTAATATAATTATTTTATTCCCCCACCCCCCCCCCCCAAAAAAAAAAATATATATATATATATATATAATGTGAAATCGGCACGCACGTCGTCCAGAACGTAATCTACAAAACTGTATAGTAAAATGCTCCGAAAAATTTTCACATTAATTAATTATGCAAATTTATGCATGAAATCAAAATTTTGCTATAAATCATTAAATAAAGCTCAAAATATGCTAATTTTTGGTCTAGACACTCCTTCCAGTATTCTTAGCAAATATACATGAAAAAAATTCGGTATCAAAATTGATTTCTTATGTATTTTATTGTATTTAAAATTTCTTATGTATTTCTTTGGTTTTTTTTTTATTGTTTTTTGGATGAAATTTGTCGGGGACACTTTTGCGAACATAAACAGCATAAAATAAATTAATTTCAATCAGCTAATGTAAAAATATTCATAGATTTCTAAATTTTGGCTGAAAACACATTTTGTATTGAAATTATACATGAAATCACGTTTTTGAGCAATTTTCGGTCTGACGTGCAAGTACGAAATGTTGCGTAACTTTGGAACCGCATGCCCGGACATCGCAAATTTGGTCTCAAAAGATGCGCGAGATTCAAAAGAAAGAAGTCATGAAACGCCGCGGCAAATGCTTAGCGCGTTGCGGACATGTCGCGAGCAATGTCTGGGGGGGGGGGTTTTAGGGTTAACCACTAGACCACAGAGACGGGCCAGTGGTTTCGGCGACACCAGATTCAATTCACCGACAGATTGACAAATCTTCAACCTTATTAAAGGCCAAGTCCACCCTAACAAAAAGTTGATTTGAATAAATAGAGAAAAATCCAATAAGCATAACACTGAAAATTTCATCAAAATAGAATGTAAAATAAGAAAGTTATGGTATTTTTAAAGTTTCGCTTAATTTCGCAAAACAGTTATATGCACATCCTGCTCAGTATGGAAATGAGGGAACCAGTGACATCACCCACTCACTATTTCTTTTGTATTTTATTACGTGAAATATAGAATATTTTAATTTCTGCAGATTTCACAATTAGGAGGCTCTCATTGAATTTTGTATAGGTTGCAACAATGGCAATTACACATGTTCAGCGTGGAATCAAACCTTGTTTCACATTATAACAAGGAAAAATTAAAATATTTCGTATTTCATGTAATAAAATACAAAAGAAATAGTGAGTGGGTGACATCACTGGTTCCCTCATTTGCATACTGAGCAGGATGTGCATACAACTGTTTTGCAAAATTAAGCGAAACTTTAAAATACCACAACTTTCTTATTTTACATCCTACTTTGATGAAATTTTCAGTGTTATGCTTGTTGGATTTTTCTCTATTTATTCAAATCAACTTTTTGTTAGGGTGGAGTTGGCCTTTAATTAATTCCTTTGTCGGGGGCAGGTGAGTTTTGAACAAAGACAAGATGCGTGCCTCAGCTGGATCCAAGCGAATGCTTTGAGATACATGTATACAATAGAATAATTATTAACAATATTGTAAGGAAATAACATATACAACAGCTTTGGCAACTCTCGTGGAAATAAATACAATGTGAAAGGAAGTGAGAGAATAATGGTTGCGTAACTTAAATCAAAGTTCCCCAGAGCTGTCCTCCCTTTTCTAAGCCAACGACCCGGGTTCGATTCCTGGCGGACACATTTTTTCAGCCTTTGCAAAAAAATTTCAAAAAAGGGAAGACAGCTCTGGGGAACTTTGATTTAAGTTACGCAACCATTATTCTTTCTGTAATTAACACCTACAAATTCTAGAAACAAATATATTTTTCTAAACTACGAAATAAGTAGAGAAGGAAATACAAAAAAATATTTTGCTCTGTAGGGTAGTGTCTGCATGTACACACTGTAATGATTTTTTTTCTACAATTAACACCTACAAATTCAGTATACCATAAATATATAGAGAAGGACGTACAGAAGACGTTTTGCTATTTAATATACTTACGCTGACCATGTCCTCAATGGCTTGGGCGGACTTGGTACCGACCATGACTAGACCCATACCAAGACCAGCAGCCTCACCTATAGTATGCAATAAACAGAATTGATCAATGATTTAACGAATTAGAGCCTGAGTAGGCATTTTGTCCGTCCGTGACATTGAATATTTTATGGATTATAATTTCAGTAGGTGACCATAGCAACCAAATTTTTTCAAATTTTAACTCCTTCAGTGATGCCCTTCACAATGAAACATAAAATAAGCTCTCTTCAATTAAATATTTATTTTCTACAGGCCTTCAAACTTTCAAAATCTGTCAAATGTCTGTCTGTGACTAACCGATCAGGCTCATTAATCAATCAATCAAAATCAATCAAAATGTAGAGGTGTTGTGGTCTAATGGATAAGTCACGGGACTGCAGATCACAAGGTACGGGGTTCGATTCCCTGCCACGGCACTAACGTCCTTTGGCAAGACATTAATCTACATTTACCACACTCGACCCAGGTGTAGTAAGTGGGTACCTGGTAGGATTTATTCCTTGAATGCACTGAGTGCTACGGTTGCCATGCTAAAGCCGGGGTAATAATATGCAGGGCCCTCAGGGAGAACAGTATTTAGTACTGATGAGGCTACCCTGGGTAAACAAGAGATATTATTATTATTAGGTGGTCTGTCGTAGTCGACAGACCACCTCTTAATTTCGTCAGAATTTTCTTTATTATTTATTTATTTATTTATTATTTATTTTTATTTTTCCACCACTTTCTTGTTACCATGATTCCTCAATATCGGCTGAGTCAATTTTTATCAAAATCTCTACAGTCATGAGGACATATCAGATCAAGGTCGGGTATCTATTTCAAGGTCATCAGGTCATCGTGACGTCATCCAGGCGCCATTTTGTGAAATCACATTATCAATCATATCTTCATAACGAGTCATCAAAAATGAACCATATTTGACATACATTAAATTCAGGTCAAGGGTCGACATAAAATGTCATCAAAATCCGCGCGCACATCATGACGCGCACGTACGCGCGCGTCAAAATTTAAAAATGCTCAAAATCACTTTTTAATCAAATTAGAGTATTGTTCAGGACATTTTAAGCATTTTAAAATTTTCCGTCCGTGCGTGTCCGCGCGCACAGCGCATAGAGAACGTAAAAACGCTGTTTTTCCGCATGTATCGTCTTCCTGATACTATTCTTGACAATTTCCAACTATTTACAGTTATTCTCGACCTTCCATAATGTCGTACGCGCGCGTCAAACTTTCAAATTCGTGTGCGCGTCAATGGGCATTCTAATGTAAAAAGTGGTAAAAACATGCCCATCTAGAATTCGCCATAGCTCGTCAGAATGGGCGGAAACCCCCCAATTTCTTTACATATTCTGAAAGCCTGTGAGATGTAGAATTGAATTCATGTAGATTTTTTGCCGATCGCATGTTCTGACGTCATCATATTTGCATATGAACTCAAAAAAATGATTTTGAAAAAAATGATGTCATCATTTTTGTATTCTTTTGATAATATTTCAGTAATAGGTGGTCGATTTTCTTCCAAATTTTGATATGTTATAGCTGAGACAATTCTCTACAACAGGAGCGCTCATTATTATTCATTTGGATGACGTCATCACACTGAAATTTTCAATTAAAGACGACATGTCAGAATTTTCCCTATTTGCGTGTTATGTCTATGGAAGATGATTTTTTTTCGAATCATGAATCTACATGACATCGTTCTCTGAGCAGTATCTCAGTTATTTTTGGTCGTTTTCCTTCCAGATTTTAATATGTTGTAGCTGAGACTATAAGCTTTTATAAATGTGGTCTCCAAATTTTGATCAGGTGTCGGGATCATGCCCAATTTTGAACTACCAAATGGGATTTGAGAATCCCGTTTTTCGTTTACGTGTTATCTCTATGGGAAATATTTTGGTCTATCGGTAAAGCACATGACTACCATGGTCAAGGTACCTGGTTCGATCCCCGGGGCCGATTTTTTTTTTTTTTTTTGCTTCTTTTTGCCTGTCATTTTAACATCCTCTTCGACTATTGTAACATAAAAAATCACAAATCATGTAATAACCTGTCTTATTTTCCGTATTATGTCTATTAGAAAGCAGTGTGCAGTAGTTTATGTACAACCCTATGGAAATTGTGATTTACTGTATTAGAGCTATGGTGTTAATCTCCCAAGTATCCTGTATCATCATCATTATTATCATCACCGTCATGATCATCATCGCTACTATTATATCATCGCCATCATCATTATGTCATTATCATCATAATCACCGTTATCATCACCATAATCATTTTACAATGACCGTTACACAATTTGCTACATTCCTGTTCTCAGGAAGCATCTCCATTCATGACATTCTTGACATCCTATCTTCTGTTTAGTATTTCCCCATTAATATGATCATCCTGATTACAATCATGATCGTGCCAATTTAAGGACAGACCACCTAATTCGTCCTCGTGACGAATTCAATTTCTAGTTGTTATTATTATTATAATCAATTAATTTACCAATCAATCAAATAATCCAACACGGAATTAATCAATGAAAATAATCAACAGTGTACATTTAGAAAATCCGAGGAAAACAAGGCACAGTGGTTACTATACACAGATGGTCTTTCTACATTTCCTCATAGAGGAAGAAAATAGAGGTGACC
This sequence comes from Heliocidaris erythrogramma, assembly GCA_025617745.1. Taxonomy (NCBI): domain Eukaryota; kingdom Metazoa; phylum Echinodermata; class Echinoidea; order Camarodonta; family Echinometridae; genus Heliocidaris; species Heliocidaris erythrogramma. The sequence continues at coordinate 30,979,301 of CM046871.1, read as the reverse complement.
ACTACAGACAGGTGACCTTTACAGAAGGGGACCAAAAAGACAGGTTTGACTGTGTGCATTACCTGTGACGGCATCGTCTTCGTAGAGATTGCACTTGAGCTGTTCATACACATCTTGTCTTGCTGTTCCCATGGCAGCCAGACCTAGACCTAAACAACCTCCATGTCGCACCATCTGAAGGAAGAGGAATAGAATTTCAAACACTAAATTGATATTTGTTCAATATGACTTACAACTATTTATGAAAATATATGCAGTCATTTGATCTTTAACACATGTACATTATAAATCTTAGTGTTTATGATCATGACAAAAATGAATATCATCGTTACCAACATTCCCAAACCAATTATCATCACTCTCCTCATCTCTCTCAAAATAATGTTTATCAGGATACTCTTCATCATCATCATCATCATCATCATCATCATCATCATCATCATCATCATCATCATCATCATCGCCTTCATCATCATCATCATCATCATCATCATCGCCATCATCATCATCGCCGTCATCATCATCATCATCATCATCGCCATCATCATCATCATCATCGTCATCATCATAATCATCATCATCATCGCCGTCATCATCATCTCAATCTCATAACCCTGAATACCAGTTTACATCACACCATCAATACCTTCACCATCTCAAACTTTCACCCTCGTATTGCTGTTTCTGGCATCACTATGCTCCATATTCCTAAGCAGAGGCTACCAACCCCACCTCAAAACATGCAGCAAATATTCTGGTGCTCCGGGAATTGGTCCTGGCTATATCTAGTCAAGGACAAGGGGTGGGTTGCAACTAGGTTTTAGGTTATGAGTAGGGTTAGGGTTAGACATAGTGTTTGGTCCAGGGATGAAGTTAGGGATTTAGTAATGTCGGAAATTGATCCAAAGGCAATTGTTGAAGGAGCATATGTCATAGGACCAATACTGTAAAACAAATATTTTTCCATGCATGAAAATTTCTCAAATGTCACTAGTGGAAAGATTCATGTCGTGGAAAAAATCAAATCACAATTGAAACAACATAAAATTATTCCAATTCACAAAAGTTTCTTGCTGCTTGCTGTCATTAACAATTCGAGAAAGTTCCTGGTGTTAAAGTATTTCCTTTACCTCTGACGTAGCCTCTTTCAGCTGACCGAGCAGGTACTCGATAATATTCCCCCCATGATTAGCATGAATCAGACCGAGAGCGTAGAGACCGCCCCCGTCCTGGTACGTGCTCCCACCCGTCGAATCTTTGGGGAGGTACGTTGACATCAGGTTGAGGGCCTCCTTCTCGTGACCTCTGTGGATGACCCCTAGGCTGGCCGTGGCCGTGAACTTGGCCCAGTTGGTGGCTCGTGCTAACCACTCAAGGTTGTCTCTATTAAAAACAGAGGTTCAAAGGAAATTCCCATTGATCATTTCACATGTTGTATTACTCTACCAACATACTCTGAAAGTGGAAACACCTTTTAAGATTAGAGAAACTGACAAATTTGCTCACATCACATTAAAAAAATCATAAAAATTTTACAATATACATTCATGCTATGAACATTATCCATAAGAAATAAATGAAGAAATGTCAATATTCTTTTTTAAATTTAATGATGAAAAGTATATATATATATATATAAAAGCATTTTTTAAATAGGATAAATAATTTGGCTTTTTGCAATTGCCAACATACATGTATTAGTTTACCATCAATAAAGTCTTAATTTCTGTTTGAATTATGCAAATATACTTCATGATGCTAAAGGGAAAGAGAAGTTCAAGGGATTAGATTTACCTGAGGAATGCATCACTTGTTGTACCACAGTGCATAAAGGAATTAGCAATGACTGTTGCATTGTGACATACTGAATTCCGTACAGATTCCTGGTAATAAAGGAGAAAAAGTAAAAGTGCTATTGTGGGATGCCCATTGTACATGTCCATGTTCATATTAATCAATAAAAGAGACATGTTTTCTATTTTCCATCAGCTTTCACAGGATTTTACCTTGATCTACAATACAGCCCCACCCATAATAATAAGAGCTTGGGATACTGGAACAGGTCCTGATTCCGCAGTTTTCTTGGATACATAAGTCACCTCGAGGTTGCGTAATCCATTTTCCAGTCTAATGGGAATTATGTTGTACATGTAATCTATGATTATTTGCTCTACTAAGGAACATTCTTTTTTAAGTACAAACAGCTTTGGATCCGAACCTTAACCCCTTCTGTACAGTGGGTAGCAAATCCAGCCCATGAATTTGAGTGTTTGGCCTGTCTACATTTTTCTTCAAAACACATGTTCAGTCACCTCTATCAGAAAGTTCATATCCATGGAATATAACTGATGGCTATATTCACCAATGAATGGAATTAATAAATGTACCAAGAAATCAAAAAGCATTCCACTGACCTTGGTGTTTTTGAGGATGAGCATGTCTGTCTTGTTGCTTCGTATCAAGAACTGCAGATGGAGAGCTATGGTGAGGTTACCACTCAGTATCTGAGCCAGCTTGTTCAGTTGGTCTCTGTGCTCCTTCTCCTCTGGTGATAACTACAAAGAAGAAAGAGAGAGAGGAAGAATGAGGCAAGTGCAGTTTAGGAATAAGGAGACAGAGGTCAAATTTGTTATTTACAAAAAAATTCTTATTAAAATCGGGCCCAAAACATGCTTCAGATGACAATGAGAACATGCAGACTCTTACTCATCAAGTGGTATATTCAAGTCTTTCAGAAGCTTTCTTTAAAATGATGTACTTGTAGATCGTAATCAAATGATTGGTTGAGAGCAGACATATGACCGAGCACTTATTTTTCCTAATGCATAAGTGGTCATTAGAAAAAGCTCCTGACTGGTCAATAGCATATTTTAATTACCAGCCAGTAAATCATAAAGATTAAACTTTGTCAGTCAAGGATCCTTATAAGGATCCTCATCACCATCAAATAAAGCAAATTATAAAATACATGTTGTGGCATTAGCATAATTATCCACTCTCATTAGCTCCAAAATAGTCAAACTATTCCAAAGGTACCTTGTGTGGATACTACTTACTAATGCCCTCACTGATGTACATGTACATAATATATAATACTAGAGAGATATAGAATCACAGTATTAAACATGTCTGATTAACGCCTACCTGTTCATCAGGTACAGGAGCTTGAGACGAAATGGCTTCGATTTTCTCTGCTTTGTCAGTATCCGTTTCCATGGCTTCACTGCAAAACAAACAACAATTGCAATATTTCATTATCACAAAGACACATAGATTGACCTATTCCAATTATCAATCAATCAATCATAGAATCAATCCATCATTTATCTCACTACCCATTCCTTGATCTTTCTTCTACTCTTCAGTAGGATTTTGCTATAGATCTGTATCTGCTTTCAGAGGTACTGGATACTTTTTGTTTGTCTGTCTGTCTTTGTCTTTGTATCTTTCTATATCTGTGTCTGTCTGTTTGTCTGTGTGTATTTTCTCTGTGAATCTGTCTGGCTAGCTGTTTATATGCCTTCCAAATTTGTGCTTTCAGGAGGTGGGTTACTAACACCATTGGGTGTGCCATCTCTGAGATATACCAAATATTTACTATCTATCTGTCTATCTATATATCCATCTAAAGTGTATCTATCTATCCTATTCTCTCACCCTTCCTTCTTCTCCTCTTCTTCTGGCGAAATTGTGGAAGCTGGGGTGGTATGAGAATTGGATACTGTCATCAAAATATACTGACTTTTTAACATATACCTATTCATCCATCTTTATATCCAGCAATCTATCTTTCATTCCTAGCAACTTACCCTTCTTTCTTCTCCTCTTCCGCTGGCGTACTTGCTGGTGCTGGGGTGGTATCTGTACTGGGAGTGCCAACTGTCTTGAGTGATGCTTGCACACGGGACAGGAAGTGCTGCGTAGCGCTCTCGTACAGGTCGAATCCAATTTGGAAGGCCATTAGAGCTTGATCCTGAAAGAAACCCCGTATATGCTTTCCATTAACAGACACTATACATTCAATTTTACCAACATGCTTCGGTGAAATTGTAGCACGGTCAATTTCTAACACTAACGAGTTCCTAACTTCATTCTAACCTGGACCTAACACTACATGTACATGTACACCTAACCCTCTCCCTCACGAGCTCACCCTCACCCTAATCTGAACATTTAACCCAACTGCAAACTTATCGCTAACCCTAAATCTTTCATGAGATAAAGCACATAGAAAGGCCGCCCAATTATGTGTCAGATCACCACCCAAACAACAACGCTGTTCAAACTTTAAACTAGCCTGTGCCCCCCCCCCCCCTATCTCCTTATAAAACCCAAGTGGCATACCTTACATATAAACAATTTCACACCCAAAAGGCATAGAAAATCTGGCTTGTCCAGAAACTTTATTTTGGAAATCAGCACCTGAGAATTGCTATTATCAGAATTTTTTTTTAAATTGCCCCCACCCTCTTTGTTTAAACAAAATCTTTGATCTGCCCCTGAATGAACTATGAGCAGGTAGAAATCTTACCCCTCCCTCCAAGATGAGCTTGTCAAGAATATCAGCGACAGCAGGAGGATCATCCAAGAAGATGAGGCACTGGCAGACGTTGATGAAGTCTGGCGTGGCCAAGTTGAGGTACAGACGTACCAGCATTCGCAAGATCTGAAGATAAGGAAAATGAATGCAGCTGAAAAATTTGATCAAATTCTACCCCATCTCCCTTTGAATTAAGTACAATGTATATGGTCTCATTATGTAAATGTAAAACCCAACCTCTACCAATATTGACAGGTAAGCTCGTAAGAATGTCAGCCCTCAAGACTTACCTGTTCCCAGCTACATCATCATCTCAAGAATGATAATCCTAACATAGGACAATGGAAAATTAAATATATCAATTTGAAACACTGACTAAGAATTTGAATTTGTGACACACTCTAGAACGATGAGTGCCAGCATATGCGGATGCCGGCACTGTACAAGAAGCCATCATCATTATCATCATCATCTTGTAAAAGCTAACTTATGGGGTGTTGCAAGAAAGTTGCAATCAATTGCAAATTGTAAAGCAAATTAGAACAACCATTCTGAATGGTTCAGGGTCTGCCCATTCAAGAAGATGCGCTTGCAACAATGATTTTGAATGGTCAGTACCGATCAGTTGCAACTTGCAATCAATCGCAACTTTCTTGCATCACTCCATTAGTATTCATCTTCCCCAGATCTTAATATTACTTACAGTGCATCTGAAGGTTTTCTCTTGAAGGAGTGACATGACAATGTTCACACTGTACTTCAACATTCCTGGTACATCATCCTGGAAAAAAAATTTTTTTTAAATATGGTTAAAGACAAGTCTGTGCAAAATTCTCATCCTGCTTGTGTCTAGCCCTGTATAATGGTTAATACGAGCAAGCGTCTTAGGAACTCATGTTCATAATCATGATCATCTATCATCACCTTCATCATATTAAACAGTATGAACATCATTATTAGCATCATGATCCTCCTCATTTATCATCATTCTCATCAATTTCATCATCATCATCATCATCTTCAATCATCATCATCTTCATCATCATCATCATCATCATCATCATCATCTTCAATCTTCATCATCATCATCAACATCATCATCATCATCATAGTCATCATTATAATCATCTACCGCATCTTCAATACCATATCATCATCATCATTAATCGTTATCAGCTACTCACTGAGCTAAGTATAGCTTTCTCAAAGACATCGATCCTCCTGGTTTCCAAGGCAATACCGATGGCTTGCTTGTAGAGGCGCTGCTCGAAGCAACGCTGGAACATCCGGTTGACAATCTCTTCCAGGCGAGTGTCGATGGCCTTTGGCTCATCTGGGTGATCGTGGTTGTGCACACGCAGCTTGGTGTAGAAGTCTATGCACTTGGCTGTGTGGTGAACAGATTTATAAGTATATTCAGCGATCGTTATCAAATAATGTCACAATAAAATTTCCCTTCAAGAATATCTACTTCATATCCTCTAAAAAGGTTCTGGCTTCAAAAATAGTGACAATTCTTTAAAGTAGAACTTTAATGATTTTAAATATTGGCTTAATACTTATTATTGCATAGATGGCATAAATTAAACAAGGTTATCCAAATTCAACGCTTGGAAACATTTGAAGTAATGATTATTATCAATTATAAAACGGTAAAATACAGCCCCCGATATAGCAGCTGAAGAGCTCCTCGAACGCTGCTGAGATATGTGACGACACACCATGGACCAGTCCTGTCTAAGCAGACGATGTCCCATAACATCTTACACATTTTTCAGAGCCTATTTTGTCATCTCCTCTTCACTTATTTCTCTTCCTTCACTAGCGTCAGTCTTAATGTTAGTCTGTTGCCTCACTCTTAACTTCGTGTATGGTATTATTTTGATGAAAAATGCAGCGTTAAAAAAATAAAGGAATCAGTCACTTGTAAACAAAATAAGACGCCATTGTATTTTCAGCTGCTTGCACCGGGGCATGTTCGGCGTTTCAAGAGGGAACGAATACCATCCTGCTATTATTCGGAGGGCTTTTCAATTTGAAAGTGGGGTTTATTTCATTGAACATTGACCCTTCTCCTGTGTATTTACAATCAAACGGTTTTAGCTATCAGAATCAGTTTCACCTTCCCTTTATAATGGTGTGAAATAAGGTCATGTTTAAATACACCAAACTCTTTATAATTTGATAAATAATTGCATTGCAATTACGTTCATTCATTATAGGACGTCGTCTGCTTAAGCAGGATCGATCCCGAGTGTGACGACATCAAAACATCGCTATATTTCTGGCGAATCCTCGGATATTCCAGATGCTGAGAAGAGCTTTTATTTGTGTTGTTTTTATAATCATCAGATACGCAGTTGACATAAAACTTATACGATTGCCATCTGTAAGCTTCCCAGTTTCTAGTGATACAATAATTGCCATATTTGTGATTTTCTTTGAATAGCTACTTTAACAAGGTGCAGCGATATTGTTTACTGATGAATACAATCAAATATCAAATCTCTGCATGTACGCAGGGATTTGATAAATATGGCTGCTCTGTTACTCTACCAATCACTTCATTACAAAGCTTGAACTAACTTGTAAACCACAAAATTACATGAAATAACACATTCTAACAGAAAATTATCGTAGGTGAATTTATGCCGTTTATCACTAATGCAAATGAAAGGATTAGAATAAAGGCTTTTCATGGAAAATTTCTCTCATTTTTTGAGTGTCCCATGTATTCAAAATCATGTCGTAAAAACCAACCAGCTATAGGTAACAATTAAACAGAATATGAAACAACCAAGATGATAGCCCTTCAAAGCAGTGAATATCTTTCAAAATAATCTACTCACAGATTGTCGTCTCTTCATACTCGGCTGTCGCGTTGACATTAAAGAGGCTTCCCGCTCCAAGAGCATATGTCAAGGATTCCTCAAAGGCACCAAGATGATAATATACCTACAGAACAGGGGAGCGTTTCATCAAGCGTTTTGTCAGTGATTTTCACCGACAATTGTTACAAGCTACTGAAATCCTTGCATCTGATTGGCTGAGAGCACATTTGTCAGTAATAATCACTGACAAAACGCTTGATGAAACGCTCCCGAGATTTCAACAACAAAAGTTATAATGGATATGTCAAAGAAGATTTTCGTGTTCACTGGTACATACTGTAAGATGGGAGGCATATGTATGCCATCCTAAGATTTTACTTGAAATTTAACAAACAGTTTTGCATTCCTGCAATGATTTATATTTTCATATCGGTCCTGATATTCCAAAGAGTACATGTCAAAATTTGAGGAAGAACAAAAGTGCCTTTCCTCATATCAAAATTATGGGTGAAAAAAGTGAAAGATTGCATTCAGCATGTCTGCTACATGATTAGAGAGTATATATTTCACAGAGATTCATACAGTCCAGATGTTTCACTTTACCATGACATCAAATTATTTGGGATGTTTTAAAGCATATCTGACTTAAAAAAACAACAATAGTTGTTTTCCTATCACTTGAAGCCTTCGATATCAGCAGTGTTTATTAGCATTCTGCTTTTCCTATATAAAATTAACCCTTTCAAAAATATCATAAATTAACTCTCAAGTATGAAATTTTGACTTGTAAGGCTTGTTTCATGGTTTAAAGTGAATATGAAATATGACCCGACGCATCAAAACCTACAATAAGTCGCCAAAATTATTTTGTTTGTTTTATACATTTTCTGAAAGTAGAGATTCTCAGCATTCCAATGGTATATCACTTGCCTAGTTTACTCAATGATAACACCTTTAAATATCACATTTAGAATCGGTATGTAACAAACAATCAATAACTCCTATTCAGAGAAAATGGCCATTTAAGTTCGGAACAAAAGAGTGCTAAACCTTCGCTTTCTGTGTGCGCCCGAGTAAAATTGGGTATTCAAATGGCCATAGCAACCAGTATGAAGGGATTATCAGATTAGGCTGAATTTTGGCAAGCTGCTCCAAGAGGACCTATTCATTACTCACTCCAAAAATCAATTTAATACCTTTGGAGGTAAAGTAGTAATTTGGCATTGAATGAAAGTATTACAAAAGCTCTCCAAACATTCATTAGCTGGACAATTGAAAAAAAAGAGTCATTTTAAAATGCCCCAAAAACATATTTCCAAGTCGACTTACGACTCACAAACTTGAGACATGATAGAATGATAATGAAACTACCTATTTCTATCAAAAACAGAAAATCGAGTGATCCAAGCAAATTTACTATTTTGGGTTGTTTTCTACGTTGTGGTCCGTGCGACTTATTGTAGGTTTTGAGGCGGCGGGTCACATATGACATATATCTTATGGGAATAAAATTCACAAGGAGGACATCTATTTCAGTTCAGGGAGAAAATTGTAGCCATATGAAGTGAGTCAAAACATAATGTTTTACAGTCAAAGTGGAACCTCCTCATACAGAACACCTTCATAACAAACCCGTCTTATAACAAAGTGATTTCGCTGTTTCCACTTCTTTGTATTCTCTATTGTTTTTAGTCTTGATATAACAAGGTTTCGATATAAAGAGGTAATTTCCTTGGTCCCAAGGAGTTTGTTATAGCAAGGTTCCACTGTATATAATAAAGTCAACATACCTTTGATGCCACAAGGGCTGCCAGTCCCCTCTCTGGAAAAGACTCATCTTCATACAGCATCTCACTGGGTGGAAGAAATTAGTATGAGAGAGAGAGAGAGAGGGGGAGAGAGACACAGAGGGGGAGGGAGCATATGAGAGAGAGAGGGAGGGGGGAGAGAGACACACAGAGGGGGAGGGAGCATATGAGAGAGAGAGAGAGAGAGAGAGAGAGAGGGAAGAAGAGAGAAATGAGATAGTGTGAGGCAACAGGGAGTGTGGGTGGTGGGGGAGGAAAAGACAGTAAGTGGATGAATAAATGACAGTGAGAGAGTTATACGGGAGAAAGAGAGAAAGAGAGAGGGCATGACAAAAAGAGGAAGAGAGATATGATAATAAAGTGTGTTACAATATGATCTTCATTATTCATTTATACATATTGCTATTTTTAACTCTTTGTCAATGGCTAAGCCTAATCTCATTTGTCTTATAGATCTAAAAGGGATACCTTGTACGTTGTTTTGAAATTTAAATAAGAATAAACAGACTGTTTATCTAATTGCTTATTTGGACCCCTGTGGCCATCAACAGCAATGCGGTGCTTTAATCCATGGTATAGATTTGAGCTAGCTTTGCCAATCTATGCTCTATACTCACATCTTTTCCACAGTGTCTGCGATTTCAGCCCAGAAGTCATCTACAAGTTGGTTCAGCCTTTCCAATGCAAACGACTAGAAAAAGAAAATGAATAAAAGGTTACACTCTGCATCCTTTGCAACAGCAAAGCTTTCCATTCTTGTCTCTGTGTAATGCAAGTTTCTTTCCATCTAATGCTTTTTATTAACTTTATCATGCCAACCTCCCCCCCCCCCCCCCCCATTCTTCAGAAAACTATTTCCTAGGACAGCTGTTCCCCAGACATCAAAGTCCAGACCAACTACACCTACAACAATTACTTGTACCTGCTGGATAATTATTTAACACACCAATTACATGTACCTCCTAAGAACATTCCCCCCCCCCCCAGACAGCTGCCCCTCAGAAAATTAAATGTATCCAAATTACCATTTAGATGACTAAATGATAAATTGCTATATAATTTGTACCATTAGTTCTTGCACAACAAAAGATTTCCAACATTCTTTTCTTACATAATGATCCCGAATTCCAAGATTAGTGGTGAATAAATAACTCAAGTCTCGCCCTTTTCTAGGCAAATGACAACCATTCATAAATCTTTATCAACAATTTTTTTTCCATTTCATCTGAACGAACCTTCTCAATTCTTTGGTTATCTGACTGTGTCTTGGCCTGTTCAAATCTCTGTTGCAGACTTTTTATGACTTCAACTGTAGCCATGATTGGCACTATTTCCTTTTACCTACCTAAATATTTTGTCTATCTATTCCCCTCCTATAAATGTACAATTTCTGGCCCTGTGATTAAAAACTAAGCCATGTAGGGTTTAGAAAATTACACATTCTTTTACTTGGCACAAGGCAAGGTTATGGTTGATATTCTATAATTTAAAGCATATTACCTGTAGCTGAATGTCTGGCTCATCCAGAAGAGAAATCACCCCTCCTAGAAGAAAAAAAAATAAACAGACATACAGTGGGTAATGAGATGATAAGAATAATACCCATAGTTGTTCATTTTCTCTGCAAGTCACAAGATCAAAATCTTATGCATCAGAATTACTCAACTCACATAAACTTGTCCATGGTTATGAACAACTATTGACTGGTTTTGAGAATTATAAGACACTACAGTATAACGCCCAAGAATAATCATATTACAGAAGTTGTTGTAATACATTCAGTTCACTACAATTTCAATATTGAGATTGCCATGACGACCACTCATAACGACATTACTATACTTTGTGTGTACACTCGGACTATGTCATACACCACATCACTATCAAACACCCCTACACAAATTTGATTTACAAATACCGACACCAACATAAAATACAATAAATTCAACTCACAGATGTTGAAAAAAAATTTAAAAATAATTCCAAAATAAAAATCTGTAAATTACTGTCAGTTCCGGCGAAGCGGTGTATTGGAAACATTGTGTACATTTCTTGGTCGTCCCGATTGCCGGATCTCAAAAAAAGAAACTTTGGTCATCAAAAATTTGGTCCATATCCAATGATGTAGTGCACATGTAGCGCACTATATAGACTGAGTTTTTAGCACTCAAATTTTTGTTTTGTTTTGTTTTGGTCGAGGTTGAAACTCAAGACGATTTGCGAACGCTAGAGAGGCAAGATGCAATGGAGAAAAATCAGCAATTATTTCTTCAGTTTTATACATAATTTTGAGCTTTGAAATTCAATGGAAATTACACAACTGCTTTAGTTTGGCCATTATAGGTAGGAGTATGATTTCTGACAGCCGAATTTAAAATTTAGTATTTCAAAAATAATTTTATTTTTGTCCAAATTTATTTTATACATGTTGTGAAAAATTCATTCTCTCCAGCAATTAATTGGGCATGAGGTCAATACTGTTTTACAGTTAGACTTCATGCATTGAAGGGGTGATGACGACTATACAGCAGGCATGAAAAGAGGAAGAGATTATAAAGTTAAAAAAAGAAAAAAAAAAAGAAAATGAAAAAGAAAAAGAAGAGGAAGGTAACCTATCTTCAGAATTGGAAGAGGAAGAAAAAGAAGATGGGGAGGAGGAAGAAGAGGAGGAGGAAGAAGAAGAAGAGGAGGAGGAGGAGGAAGAAGAGGAGGAGGAAGAAGAGGAGGAGGAAGAAGAAGAGGAGGAAGAAGAAGAGGAGGAGGAAGAAGAAGAGGAGGAGGAAGAAGAGGAGGAGGAGACAGGAGGAGTAGGAGGAGGAGGAGACAGGAAGAGGATGAGGAGGAAGAGGATGAGGATGAGGAGGAGGAAGAGGAGGAGGAGGAGTAGACAGGAGGAAGAGGAGGAGGAGTAGACAGGAGGAAGAGGAGGAGGAGGAGACAGGAGGAAGAGACAGGAGGAGGAAGAGACAGGAGGAGACAGGAGGAGGAGGAGGAGACAGGAGGAGACAGGAGGAGGAGGAGACAGGAAGAGGAGGAGGAAGAAGAGGAGGAGGAGAAGAAAGGAGGAGGAGGAGACAGGAGGAGGAGGAGGAGGAGGAGACAGGAAGAGGAGGAGGAGGAGACAGGAAGAGGAGGAGGAGGAGACAGGAAGAGGAGGAGGAGGAGGAGACAGGAAGAGGAGGAGGAGGAGGAGACAGGAAGAGGAGGAGGAGGAGACAGGAAGAGGAGGAGGAGGAGACAGGAAGAGGAGGAGGAAGAAGAGGAGGAAGAGGAGGAGGAGAAGAAAGGAGACTCACAAGAAGTACGGGAAACTGAGAAGGGAGAAAAGAAAAGAAGGCATGCCATGGTTATCTAGTGAAATAACCTCACATATGTGATTGGCCATGGTCAAGAAGGAGAAAATAAAGAATAAAGGGAATACAAGGAGGGGAAAAAGCCAGTAAAAGAAAGAGCACATCAACATAATACAGAAGACAACAATGTTACTTGACCAGTTGGATACAATTTGATTTTGGTATTTTATTTATAACATTAACACACATTTTCTGTAAAGAATTAATTATCTGATATTTGCTAGATTACCTGATTCAGGGACTCTTCAACTCTTACTATGGCTTATGCTACAAATTTGGAATCATCGTGGTTGAGGAAACCACCATTCACTCCACACAGAAGCGCTTCTTGCGTTACACACACTGGCTTCCTCATTCCCTGTCCATAGACTCTGTGCTTTATTTTTGCGTGCTAACGAACCAGGGGTTTCCTCAACCACGATATACATGTAGCCACAAATTTAAGGTTTCAGAGTTGAAATTGAAATTTTAATTAAATAATTATTTTCCTCTCATGTATGATCTAGAATGAACCATAACCCGCTAATACACACAAAACCCATTGAAGCATATTGATCTGTACAAGCTATTGTGGAGTACAAGCTTAGCTTCAGATAAGCTTGTACATTCCACACCACGTGGTCATATTGACCACTACGATATATGAATCCAAAAATGGTTGGTATTTTCTGTCGCATGTACTAAAGGTATGGGGGGAAAATAAGATGAATATTTTAAAACATGTACTTCCTCTCAAATCTCACTCCTACCACTCATAGCTACATGACTATACTTCGTGTGTACAATGTAGGCAGTCATACACCTCAACTTTTTCAAACACCACTGCACAAAAGTCACCAACATTCACTCAAAATCGGCATTTAATTTACAAAAACCGACCCCCAACATATCCAAGAAATACAATAAATTCAACTCACCGATGTTGGAAAAGATAATTCAAACTAGATGAATCTTCAACCGAGCGCGGTCAGAATTTATGCCTCCGCCATCACCAGATTGGAAATGTATGGCATACATGTACACTCTAAAAAGGATTGGTCCAACAAAATTACAAATCTTTTCACTTAAAAAGCACAGGAGACAGAAAATTTATTTAATTTCATTTTAATCCCATACAAATAAAAAACCTACCATTGATGACTTACAGTCATCAAATACACCAAGGAAATAGATATTTTATAGCAAATAGACCACTGTCCCCTTGAAATTTCTAAAATAGGTAGGCCTAGGCTCCATACATCACGAACCATTTTTATGTATATAATGAAGCCTCTGACCTTTGACTTTTGACCTTGAGACCCTAAAATCTAATCAGTTCATCGTCCCTCACATATGCATACATGGGCCAAGTTAGAAGCTGATCCGTCAAACAGTTCTGAAGTTATCGCGAGAATGATTAAAACTTACCAGGTTGTTTTGTGACCTTTGAAGAGGGTTTCCTGAAATTTTGGGTCCTTTTTGTCGATAACTGCTATCGAGACTGTCCCGTCAGCATCCAGTTTGTATTTTTCACGATTATGATGAAGGGAGCCCTCAGCGCTCGTAGTAGTACCGGCGCGATCGGTTCGTCGATCTCCTACGAAGACCTGGAAGGGCCAAACTGACGACGTAAAAAAATAAAATATATTACGTACGTACGTAATAATTACTACGTACGTACGTAATATTTTTTATTTTTTTTACGTCGTCAGTTTGGCCCTTCCGGGTCTTCGTAGAATAGCTTGTGTGCGTAACATTCTGCGTACGTATCTACGGTGCGTAACCATGTAGAGCGGCCTCACTAGTGCGCAACATATTGAGAGCAGTCGTCATCCGTATGGAGGTGTGGGTAACAAGTACCAAAAAGAGGGCTGTAAATGTAAGTTTTTATAACTTTCTACATTTTGTATCTTAACGAACTGATAACTTAAAATCTAAAGAATGATACTTAAGTATCAGTTTGCCCACTCATAGCTACATTCCTATACTTCGTGTGTATAATGTAGGCAGTCATACACCTCATCTTTTTAAAACACCACTGCACAAAAGTCACCAATATTCACTCAAAATCGGCATTTAATTTTCAAAAACCGACCCCAAAATATCCAAGAAATACAATAAATTCAACTCACCAATGTTGGAAAAGATATTTTCAAAAATCAAATCCGTAATTTACTGTTGATTCTCGCGAAACGAGCTATCGGAGTCATTGTGTACATTTCCTGGTCGCCGCGGGCGCTGACATCTCCCCAAAAGAGTTTTGTCCTCAAAAATTCGGTCCCTATGGCATACACGGAAAAGTTCAGATTTTCTGTGTGCGCGATCGTAAAGATCGATGTGCGCTTGCGATCCCGAGTTTCTTCGTGGACAAAAATTGTATTGGCCGATTTTAGTCTAAGACATCGGCAGTTTGTAAACAACACGCGATCGCGAAACAAATCGGCGGGGATTTCTCCGGTTTTGGACAAGATTTTGACTTTGGATTTTGCTGAAAATATCAAAAGTTCTTCCTAACGGCCATTTGAGGTAGGAGTGAGATTTTTAAGGGCTGAATTTGAAAGCAAGTATTTAAAATATTTATCTTATTTTTTCCCCCATACCTTCAGTACATGCGACAGAAAATACCAACTATTTTACAGAAATGTACCCGTGAGTGGTCAATATGACCATTGCTTGCTGATGTGCGGTGAGTGAGTTTGCCCACAAAAACCTCCATTTCAAACAAAATTACATCTGTATCCCCAATACCCAGTATACACACATGTATATGATCCTAATGGTCAATATGACCACATCAGCAAGCAATGGTCATATTGACCATTAGGATCATATACATGTGTGTATACTGGGTATTGGGGATACAGATGTAATTTTGTTTGAAATGGAGGTTTTTGTGGGCAAACTGATACTTAAGTATCATTCTTTAGATTTTAAGTTATCAGTTCGTTAAGATACAAAATGTAGAAAGTTATAAAAACTTACATTTACAGCCCTCTTTTTGGTACTTGTTACCCACACCTCCATACGGATGACGACTGCTCTCAATATGTTGCGCACTAGTGAGGCCGCTCTACATGGTTACGCACCGTAGATACGTACGCAGAATGTTACGCACACAAGCTATTCTACGAAGACCTGAAAGGGCCAAACTGACGACGTAAAAAAATAAAAAATATTACGTACGTACGTAGTAATTATTAGGTACGTACGTAATATTTTTTGATTTTTTTACGTCGTCAGTTTGGCCCTTTCAGGTCTTCGTAGGAGATCGACGAACCGATCGCGCCGGTACTACTACGAGCGCTGAGGGCTCCCTTCATCATAATCGTGAAAAATACAAACTGGATGCTGACGGGACAGTCTCGATAGCAGTTATCGACAAAAAGGACCCAAAATTTCAGGAAACCCTCTTCAAAGGTCACAAAACAACCTGGTAAGTTTTAATCATCTATTATTCAACATAAGTATTTGGATTTAAGTTAACTGCAATATATGAGTTTCAATTAAATATAGCCAAAAATGCACAGTGATGCAGTTTAGGTATGGGATGTGTGTTGACTGCGTTACTACACAGTCGGCAATGGCGTGTACCTATGAGTGAGTATGACCACATCAGCAAGCAATGGTCATATTGACCATTAGAATCATATACATGTGTGTATACTGGGTATTGGGGATACAGATGTAATTTTGTTTGAAATTGATGTTTTTGTGGGCAAACTGATACTTAAGTATCATTCTTTAGATTTTAAGTTATCAGTTCGTTAAGATACAAAATGTAGAAAGTTATAAAAACTTACATTTACAGCCCTCTTTTTGGTACTTGTTACCCACATCTCCATACGGATCACGACTGCTCTCAATAATGTTGCGCACTAGTGAGGCCGCTCTACATGGTTACGCACCGTAGATACGTACGCAGAATGTTACGCACACAAGCTATTCTACGAAGACCTGAAAGGGCCAAACTGACGACGTAAAAAAATTAAAAATATTACGTACGTACGTAGTAATTATTACGTACGTACGTAATATTTTTTCTTTTTTTACGTCGTCAGTTTGGCCCTTTCAGGTTTTCGTAGGAGATCGACGAACCCATCGCGCCGGTACTACTACGAGCGCTGAGGGCTCCCTTCATCATAATCGTGAAAAATACAAACTGGATGCTGACGGGACAGTCTCGATAGCAGTTATCGACAAAAAGGACCCAAAATTTCAGGAAACCCTCTTCAAAGGTCACAAAACAACCTGGTAAGTTTTAATCATCTATTATTCAATATAATTCTTTGGATGTAAGTAGGCCTAAACTGTAATATATTATATTCAATTAAATATAGCCAAAAATGCACAGTGATGCAGTTTAGGTATGGGATGTGTGTTGGCTGCGTTACTACACAGTCGGCAATGGCGTGTACCTATGAGTGAATATGACCATTGCTTGCTGATGTGTCGCAACCCGAACATGCCGAACGCTAAAGCTACGCGTTCAGGCTGCCGCAGTAGGAATGTAATTTGTATAGAACAGAGATACGAAATTTACAACACAGATATGAACCCGTGGGACACAGCAATGTACGTGAGTCAGCAAACCGTTCTCATGTCAATTCCAAATGATATGATACTTTTCTCTTAAGATATCCACACACAATACATTATGAATACAAAAAAAAAAATTCAATGAAAATTACCTGCTGATGTTATCTTCATACTGATTTTTGAACGTCTTCCCTGTTTGAAATTACTAAAAAAATCTTAGTTAGACTACAGCTGCACTGCTTTGTCAGACTTGTACTTGTTCTCTGTCAATTACATATAGAGGGCGCTTCGTCGCTCTTGACTTTTTTTTTTTTTGGGGGGGGGGGGGGGGAGCGGGGAAATGCCTCCAAACCCATATTAGAAAGAGCATTTGAAGGAGATTTATTTTTATTTATTTATTTATTTCGCATATTTAAAACAGGGTGGCCCATTCACATAAGTGGTCTACCATGGGGCCCTGTGAACAATAAGCATGACAAAAAACATGAACATAAAAATCATCAATATATCAATTTAAAACATAGAATATGAGATTAAGTAAAATCATAGAGGTAGAATTATGGTAAAACACAGGAAAGTAGAGAAGGAAATAAAATTACATATTGCATACTAATACACACACACCCACACACACACAATCACACACACTCATAAAACACAATCACAAACACGCACAAACATACACACACAATTCTAGCAACATTATTAAAAGACAGAACTTTTGGTTCATGCTCTAATGGCCCCATTTGTACAATATACATTAATTGTTCTTGCTTAAGACTCTCCAGTTTCCTTTTTGAATCCTGTGATAGATAAGGCATTTCTTGCAGAGAGTGGCAGATTATTCCATAACTTTACCCCTGCGTTGTCAAAAGTATTTTGGTAGAAGTTGGTTTTACAGCGGTGTGATTTATAAGGAGTCTTTTATTACTGCTCCTGGTATTCCTTTGTCAAACTTCGTCTAAAAAGACAAATCCATTTATTACCTTTAGACAGGAAAAACCGTGAATACATTTAAAGACTAAACAAGCCATCGCCCTCTCAAGAAGTTCGTTAAAATTTGGCCATTGTAGTTCATTAAACACCTGTTGTGAACGGGTTTCCCACGAGTGCCTAGAGACTATGTACGCAGCTCTTTTATGAAGTTTACTCAGAATGTCACAGTTTGACTGCGACCGCCTGGACCAGGTATTACAAGAATAAAGGGCGTGTGGTAGGACATAACCCCAATACAACTGTTTCAAGTGATCTTTACTTTAAACATTTCGGAGTCTGCGAACAACACCCAATTTTTGTTTCATTATCAAAGACACGTTTTCAATATTTTTCATCAATAGTAACCCCTAAACACTTAAAGGTTGACACACTTTCCAAGGATTGGCCGGCTACAGAAATACTCAGCGTCGGGTCACTTATGTTTCTGACTCGTTGATGTGAGCCGACCAACATTACTTTTGTCTTTTTAGCGTTAAAAATTAACTTGTTTTTGAGCAGCCAATTATGAAGCTCAACCATACATGTGTTCAGTTTTCTATTGATAATTTCAGTGTTGGTGCCACTAACGACAAGGGTAACATCATCAGCATACATAAATACTTTTCCAAATGAGAAGCTTATCGGTAGGTCATTCATTACAATTATAAAAAGAAGCGGTCCTAAGACCGATCCTTGTGGCACTCCAGTATTTACTTTTCTTTTATTAGACGAAATCCCTTTAACCGAGACAAAATGACTTCTCTCGGTCAAATACGAGCGAAACCATTGGACACTGTGATTTGAGCAGCCACAAAGAGTAAGCTTGCGTAACAATAAATCGTGGTCAACCGAGTCAAATGCCTTTCGGAGATCAACAAAGGCAAGACCACTGACTCTCCCTTCGTCGACATTATGAGCCAATAAATCTATCAAAGAGATGAGGGCAGTTTCACATGAATGTTTTGGTCGGAAACCGAACTGATTATCACAGAGCTTTTGATTAACAATTAGGAAATCATGTAAATGCTTCTGAACTGCCTTTTCTAAAAATTTTGAAGAGATACATAATAAGGAAATGGGTCGAAAATTTTCAGCTTTCTTTTTATTACCTGATTTATGGATCGGTTGAATTCTTGCAGTTTTCCACGCTTCAGGCACTATGCCACTGCTTAAGGACAAGTTATAAATATAACTTAAGCTCTCCAGCAAACAGGGTACATCGGCAGCTACCTTCAGTAAACGACATGAAATGTCATCTGGGCCAGTAGCCTTCTTGAGGCCAAGTTTCTTAATTTCACCCATAACAAATTCACTCGTAATATGAGGGAGTTCGAATATTTCAGTAAATTCTGAGGTAGGTTCGAAATATGTATCAACAAATTCATCATCACTACCAGATATAGGTTCATCATTTCCATTTAGACTTAAACTTTGAACAGCGTCAGCGAAATAGTTGTTAAATTGCTCAGCAACAAGGCGTGGGTCAGAAATTTCATTGTCGTCATTATCAGTCAGAGAAATAGTCGACTGGGATTTAGACTTTGTTAACATAAGTGTTCCATATATTACCAACTTTACCATTGTTAGTATATAGTGACTCCTGTAAATATCTCTCCTTGGCACATTGCAATGTCTTTGAAACTAAATTTCTAAGTTGTTTTTACTTATTCCACAGAACAGTAGTATTTGTTTTCTTGGCATGTCTGTGATATGCGTCACGAAAATGTCTGCATTCACCCAAGGGCACGGGTTAGCTCTAATACGCTTAGTTTTATATGGCGCATAAATATTGACAGCTTGCATAAACATAATATACCACGTATTCCAAGCTACGTTAACATCTGCTACCTGTAAGATTTCAGAAAAGGACATGTTAGTCAAAACTGATATGAAACCTTCCCTATCGAAATTTGCGAAGTTACGAAAGGTAATGTAATTTCTACTCTTGTTTATGCACTTTTTTCCAGAAAATATAACAGTATGCACGAGGAAATGATCACTGATATGCGTTTTAACAACACGCGATTCAAAATGCATATCAGGATCAGTTGTGAAAATGTGATCAATCAGTGTTTGTGAATATCTCGTTGTGCGAGTGGGTAACTCGATTAGCTGATACATAAGAAAACCTGTCATAGTTGATAACAGCAACTCGGCAGTTGAATCAAGATTTTCGGGAAGCAAGATACACAAGTCACCGAGGAGAATAATCTCTTCTTCCCCATCAAGAGCACGATGTAGCATGTCAGAAACTTTATCAAAGAATTCATTTTGGGCATTTGGGGGGCGGTACATTGCACAGATTAATAAGGGATTAATTTGTTTATTGAGTCTTAAACGAATCCATAGACATTCTAATTCACATTCAAATGTGCGGATAATACTGTAACTAACGGATTCTGCGATATACACAACAATACCACCACCGTGTCTATTACGGTCTTTTCTAATGATATCAAACCCATCTATATGCAATTCAGAGTCAGAAATAGTTTCATCACAATGAGATTCAGATAAAGTGATAATGTCAAATGGGGTATTCTTTAAAATGTATCTGAGGTGGTCAACTTTATTTGGAAGAGAGTTGATATTAAGGTGACACACCTTCAAACCATGGTTTGATATTTGGGGGATGTAACCATCAACTAGTTCAATATATGAAGAAGCTTAATGGGAGGAATTTTAATTTGTAAACAAATTTTTAGGCATTTTACTCCCAGTGTTAAAGATCGTATGCTCGATCTGTAATGAAAAACACAAGTCAGAAAAAATTGGAACCAGCGGGATTCGAACCTGTCTCCTGTTTACTAGTTCAGTATAGTTACAACAATTATCTGTTGTATATAGTAGTGAAGGGATGATCCATTCATCACCCCCCCCCCCACTCCCCCCACCTCCCCCACCTCCCTCACCCTTTCTCCCTCCCATGCACTGGCTCTAACCTGGTTCTACGACTCATGCTCGGCGCGATCAAATTTTTCATTTCAACTCTGGACAGATAACTCTATATAACCCTAACCCTATAGACCAAACATAAAGCCCAATAGCAACCCGATAACCCAAAACCTATATCTTTGAGGAGAAAAATCCTGGAGCAGAATCATGCCGTGGAGCGTATGTCGAGCCTCTCTCTCTCTCTCTCTCTCTCTCTCCTTCTTCATCTAGTCCCCTTGCTTTCTCATCCTCCCTTAGTCTCATTCTCCCTGTCACTAATTTTGCTTTCTCCCCTCTTTTTTATTGCCGGCGCTTTCAATTTTCCATCTAATTCTTTTCTTCATTATCTCTTAACGAAAATAATCGATTGCCATTCTCCGTTGTCCAATGTATCCAGTTTAGGGCTGAAAAAAAAGTAAGCTCGTCGAGTTAGAAAGGGTTTCATAGAGATTTTATTTGTTAAAGAATTAGAAATTCTCATGGCATTCCTAGAAAGCATCTTATTTATTAAAAACACTAATAATTCCCCGGGTATGTCAGTCCAATCTAATGAATTTATATTTTCGAAGATAATTTATGAGAATCCCTTCCCGCTGCGCTGGAGTAAAATAATGTTAATCCATTACGTGTAAATCAGTATCTAATTTAGACTTTTAAAACTAACCTACAGAAGTAGATTTTAATAATAATTTTAATGAGAACTAAATTACACGCAATTTTCTGGGGGTTTTCCCCGATGTTCATGTTTCACGGATGGTCTACATGGTCATGCCATTAAGAAGAAGGTGACCGGTCAACGTCATCACCTGATAATTAAAAGATAAAACAGCAGCTTTACAAATTTAAGTCATGAATTACAAAATGTCGAGAAAAATAGTATATTCAGTTTAAGTTTCAGTATTGTTCCATATTTCACATTTACATTGCTTTTACAGTATAAATACAGTACAAACAAGATTAATGATACAAACTAACATGAAATATATTGTCAGAGAAAATAAAAGGTGAATACTTCATATCTTTTTACGTTTGCATGCATGTTGATTGAAAAAGACTGAAATAGAATAAAAGTGAAATATTGAGGGGCCTCAGGAGAAAGCTACGCTTGTGAGTTATAGTTTAGTCCGAAATGGTGGGTAGCGTCGCGTCGCGTTGACGCGAACGCCACCGTTCGTCCAAAGCCAATATATTGGAAAACAAGTAGGTACTAGATTTTAGAACAAACAACTAAAATTATGATCCAGTGTCCATCTTTCATACGAATTCAAAAGGGAAAATTTTCAATGAAGGACAAGACTTTACAGAAGCTGGGAAGATTTAGGGGGAAATGTTATTTATTTTTGTGAATCAGACCGACTGGTGGTGTGTTTATTTCATCACCCTGTAACATTATTTTGCTTGTTCTATTAAATCCACACAATGGCCTGACGGAGAGGAAAGACAACAACATTTGTATGCATGCACACGTAGAATAACTATGAACATAAACTGGCGTACTGGTAGGGGGCAGGAGGAAAAGGAAAAAAAGGGAAAGAAGTAAAGAAAGAACAGCAAGCTATGGGAAAGAAAGAAGAAACGAAGAAAGATGAAAAGACAAAAACCATATACAAGGCATATCCGGTCTCTCAAGGGTATACATCACCAATCTGGTATTGCGCAGAATAATAATAAATAATAATAATAAATAATAATAATAATAATAAATAATAATAATAATAAATAATAATAATAATAAATAATAATAATAATAAATAATAATAATAATAAATAATAATAATAATAAATAATAATAATAAATAATAATAATAATAAATAATAATAATAATAAATAATAATAATAATAAATAATAATAATAATAAATAATAATAATAATAAATAATAATAATAATAAATAATAATAATTATAAATAATAATAATAAATAATAATAATAATAAATAATAATAATAATAAATAATAATAATAATAAATAATAATAATAATAAATAATAAATAAATAATAAATAATACATAAATAATAAATAAATAATAAATAAATAATAAATAAATAATAAATAAATAATAAATAATAAATAAATAATAAATAAATAAATAATAAATAAATAATAAATAAATAATAAATAAATAATAAATAATAATAAATAATAATAAATAATAATAAATAAATAATAAATAAATAATAAATAAATAATAAATAAATAATAAATAATAATAAATAATAATAAATAATAATAAATAATAATAAATAAATAATAAATAATAAATAATAATAAATAATAATAAATAATAAATAATAATAAATAATAATAATAAATAATAATAAATAATAAATAAATAATAATAAATAATAATAATAATAATAATAATAATAATAATGCGCCGGTATCCATCATGGGTAGATGCTCATGGCGCAGTGATATAAGAAAAGATATAAGAAAAGGCATGAAGGGAACATTTACAAAAACGCTTTTTTAAATAACCAGGTTTGAGAGAGGAGATTACGAATGTCTTGGGCAGTTTATTCCACAGGAATGGACGAGCATATGTTTTGTTTTGTAGCATTCTTTATTGCATTCATTCACTACAAATGAACTCAACTTCATTTTTAGTTGATGTACATAACACAATTATCAGAATGTATAGAAAATTATACAGCTTTCAGAAATACATAATATAATGAAATATATAGTACATAGTACATTAGCCTTCCCCCACCCTATCTTTTTTTGTTTTGTAACATTCTTTATTCTTAAATGTTCCCATTTCTTATATAGTGTAGTGTCAAAGTATTCCATTCGGTAGCAATCTTTCTTTCTTCTTGTTTACTTTTAAGCAGTTTTCTCCTATTTCTTCAATACTTAGAGGCTTCTTTTTTCCCGACTAAGATATACCAAATATTTAATTAATCAAATAACATGATTGATTATTTATTTTCTTCAGTTTTTTCCTCTAATCCAGTGTGAACTTCCTTCCAAATCAGGTCTTTAAGAATGGGAAGATCTAAGATGTTACTACACCGTTCCCATAATTTTGTTACTATTTCACATTCAAAAAATATATGCCTATAAGTTTCCTCATCTTTACCACAAAATGAGCATTTATCACTTGATATGAAGTGAAACCTGTATAAATGATGGTTCACAAATATAATATTATAGAGCAATTTAAATTGAAATTCTCGCAATTTATTATCCAATGTGCTTAATTTAGGACGACAAAAAAACCTTTTCAATTTCTTTTACCGTTAAATAATTATGATAATTGTAAATTCTGAAAACTGACATGCAGGAATGTCGGCCATTTTTTGTATGCACGCCCTAAACAAATTCTTTGGACAAACTGATTCAAATTAAAAAGTTTTCTTTGAAAACATAAATTCTATTTTTAGACCGTCAACTGAAGTATGCTTTCTTAAATGAGAATGAAATCCTCGGGAAATATCCATTTTAATCAAAAGATAGTAAAGAGAGAAGCAATTTAAAAAAAGTTCCATCAAAATCGGTTAAGAAATGAAAAAGTTGTGAAAGTTTGAAAAGTCTCGATTTACTTTCTATGGCGATCCTCAAATTGGCTATTTGCTTCAATGTGGCAGGTTTTTGTGGAGAACTCTCCATATGTTTTGTACACAAAATTTCAGATTTTCTCCATTATCTCTCAAGGTACAGCTTGTCTCTTTTTTAGCTCTATGTATATCATGGTAAAATGTATTTTACACAACATATGTTGAGGTCACAAAGAGACAAGTAGCATCTTTAGAGATAATGGAGAAAATCTGAAATTTTGTGTACAAAACATATGGAGAGTTCTCCACAAAAACCTGCCACATTGAAGCAAATAGCCAATTTGAGGATCGCCATAGAAAGTAAATCGAGACTTTTCAAACTTTCACAACTTTTTCATTTCTTAACCGATTTTGATGGAACTTTTTTTAAATTGCTTCTCTCTTTACTATCTTTTCATTAAAATGGATATTTCCCCAGGGTTTCATTCTCCTTTAAATGAATTTCCCATTCTTCAGGTGTATCTGCATATATTTATTTAATCAATGCTATTTCCTCTTCATCTAGTCCCAAAGATCTGAAATAAGTGTCTGACTTCAATGTTCCTTCTTCATCTGTAATATGGTACAATTTATATGTGTTTTTTAAGAAAAGATTTTCATGAAAATATGTTTTTCCTTTGTGAATACACCTATTATTGAACAAATTTCATTTCTTTTATTAGTTGCATCCTTTTTAATAAACGCATTCATATCAAACCAAATATTTAACATTTCCTGGTAGTACTTTGGTAACTGTATGTTGATCATGTAAATAATTACACTTTTTTTTCTTTTCAGATTGTCAATCAAACCATTGTCTCTAATATTGGTTGGTAGTTGTAGTTCTTCCTCTAATTTTAGAATTTCTTGTTCTAAACTGGCATTTTTTTCCTTTCTTTCCTTGTCTTTTTTCTTGGAGTATTTTCTTGTAAAACTGCGTATTTCCTATAAACTTTCGGAAATAACCCAGTAATCCAATCTACTTTGCATAGAAGGATTTTCTTAGTGATACGTAAATTGTTTCTTAGTGGCAATTTTTAATCGCAATATGTCTATTGCATTATAGTCAATTAAAAAGTTTTCCATTTTATTACTGAGCTTAGACTGCTTTTTATTCATATTATGTAATCTAGATGTACATCTCTAACCATATTAAAGTCCCCTCCTATAATAAAGGCTTATTTTTAAATTCATCTTTTTCTAGGATATGTATAATAGTGCGCAAAAACTCTGGTTGTTCCACCTCCTTGCTTCCGACTGGAAAATACAATTTTCTTTTGTTACCTCTTGATTTTGCAGAAACCCAACTGTGAAAATGTATCTGCATTCTGTATCAGTAATGTTCTAATTAAATATTTACCCCCCTGTCAAATAATATCATAAACCCTATACCGTCGTTTGTACCGTGACTATAATACACAGTTCCCCTCCCACATCGAGTTCCAATTATTAACTATATCTTGTGTACTAAATGTTTCTTGTAGAAAAATAATATTCCCTCATTTTTCCTTGCACCAACTAAAAATGCTCCGTCTTTTATTTTTCTCTCTAACACCTTTAGCATTTAAAGATATAAAATAAAATTGCAGACAGAAGATTTAGTCTTATTCATCATAAGGGTGTGGAGGAGAAGATATTATATAATGGAATGAGAAGTGGATGGGCCGTATAGCACACAATTCGCGCCGCGTAAAGCTGACCAGATCAAAAGGCCACTACCAATTACCCTCAAAGAAAGAAAGAAAGAATACATTGAACATAAAACACTACAAACTAAACACATTAATCACACACAAAAAAAACATACCAAGAAAAGACGTGTCTAAAACAAAATCCCATTTCCATATCTTCGAGCTGTTCATTACCTCCGCTTCCCCTCTTCCTCTACTTCTACTTATGCTAATGCTTTTCACTATACATTTCGGACTTTGTCTGGCATAACCAATATTAACCAACATAACTTTACATCGTAATGAATCCTTGTTTATTTAAATACTATTTTTATAACACTAAATACAGGTTGGGTGATTTCTTCATCCCCCCCCCCCCCTTCTACAAACATAAACAACTCCAGTCAATTGAAATACTTATCCACTCAAAAAGCAGTGGCCGTATCCCTGAGATTCCTTGTATACTCTATATAGACCCACAAAACGATCATCTAACCAGCATACATGTCTTTACATAATTAATTTTGCTATTTCAATACTCTCTGTGTAACAATATATAGATACACTATCCCATTCTATCCACGTTTTCCATTGTGTATACCAGTGACATTTATAAAAGCTATTATTTTCTCAAAACTATCATATAGAAATGATCTATCCCCAAGAATTATGAGTTTCTGGTATGGGAAGTAGAGATGAGTTTGAGGACCTACATAAGGCTCCTCGAAGGATTGTATGTGGAGCAGTTCCATGCAGTGAATGAAAGTAAGAGCAACTTAAAGATGATACGATATTGAACAGGTAACCAGTGTAGAGCGATAAGTACAGGAGTTATGTGTTTCCTCTTAGGTGACAATGAAATTATACGGGCAGCATTGTTTTGAAGCTTTTGGAGACGATCTAATTGGGTTTGTGAAATATTATACAGTAACGCATTACAGAAATCTAGACGAGAAGTAATGAATGCATGCATCTTTTCTGTACTAGACTGGGTGGCGTATCTTCTGATGAATCCTAGGTTACGCAATTGGTATTGTACAGACTTACAGATACGAGAGACGTGATTTGACATAGACATAGAAGAATCAAAACTGACACCAAGATTTCTACATTTATTTGACACGGTAATTACAGAATCCCCTACTTTGATGGAACATACTTCAGATTTTGACAACTGGGCCCTTGAACCAAACAACATAAATTCAGACTTAGCATTGTTGAGTTTAACCCAGTGAGAGCACATCCATACATTCTTAAAAATGCGGGGTCGCATATTGCCTGGTCGAATTTATTTGACCACGTTTCGGGGTTGTTTTCGATCAATAATGCTCCCGCTGCATTAAAATGACCAGTTTTTGCGTGGTCAAAATGACCACGCAAAAACTGGTCATTTTAATGCACTCTAAAAAAGGACTGGTCAAAAAATGTACCAATGCGATTGGTCAACACCATATGGGTTATTTCCAAAAATATGTTGGTCACAATGTTCCAATTTCACTGTTTAATCACTAACCATTTGAAATATTGCTTATTCATCAGCAAAGTATTGGTCCGACTTCTACTTGGTTAAACGTTGGGCCATTGTCATGAATATTCATGATGTATCCTGAATACCCATGAGCAACAGTAAACAACCAGAATTTATATATATAAATGACACTTGATTTTTAAGTTTTTATGCAATGATTGCACTTTGGAATGTGATGAAAAATGTATGTATACTAATTATTATGTTGTACATATTCAAACACGTAATTAGGTTTAAGATCTAAAAATCTACATTAGAAAATTAAATTAAAATCATTAACCACTTTTAGCAAGCACTGCAATACAGTCCCTATATAATAAAGTAAAGGTTTTCAGGATAAATAGGTATAGGATGTAGGACTATAATAGGAGTAGGGTTAAAGTAGGATGATAGGGGTATGATATGCTATACGATAGGAGAGGATAGGTTATAGGTCATAGTGAGCAAAATATACAAAATATGTTATGTTATGATATTACTTGACATTAGTTTCTTTTTTTTAATCTTTGAAACGTGGATGGTACACGCGCATCCGGCAGAAGTATCAACCCCGTCCGACGGGAAATGACCACGTTGCGTGGTCGGAAGAAATGACCCCGTACGTTTTGACGGGGTTATAAGGTAATGATCATTAGTATGCGGGGTCAAATTATGCGGGGTCAAGTTATGCAGAAATGACCACGCAATCGTGGTTAAATTTTGACCACATTCGGGGTCGAAATGTAACCACGCTATGTGGTTACTTTGGGTGACCCCGCACGGGGTTTGTGCATAGTTGATCCCGCATGCGGGGTCATTTGTAACCCCGTTTGGGGTTATTTTTGACCACGCATTTTTAAGAGTGTACTATAACATCCTCAATACACGCTTCAGGTTTTTTTTTATAGCAGAGACAGTGTTTTCTTTTTCTTGACCAGGAGCGAAGGATAAGTACATCTGCACATAGGATATGCTTCGGAACAAAGCAATTCTTCAACTTAAGATCACAGATAATGTTCCCTTGAGTCACTGGAGGAATATCGCATCATTTTACCCATCATTTCTTCCTTCGTCCTTTACCGAGCTGGCTGATATCCTACCAGATGAAGATCTACATCTAGTGGTCACCTACATTGTGTGCAAATTCCAAGATCAAGAACTGAACTCCATCTTCAGTCGCATTTTTCTTTTTTGCTCCTGTAATTGAAGGTGAAATTCTTGATATTGTGAATAACTTCACAAACAAACGTAGTTGCGGACACGATTGTATTGATAATTTCATTACGAAGAAAATTATTTCATGTATTAGTGAACCATTTACTTATGTCTGTAATTTGTCTTTGAGAACAGGCATTTTTCCAAATAGAATGAAATTAGCTAATTAAAAATAATACCCATTTTCAAGAAAGGTAATCCTCTTGTACTATCAAATTACAGGCCAATATCTTTATTGACTACATTTTCCAAAATAATTATTAGAAAAAGTTGTTTTTTCTCGAACTGTAGATTTTCTAAATTAGAATGAAATTTTACACGACTGTCAATTTGGTTTTAGAAAAAGTCATAATACATCACATGCAATCTTGTCTTTTATCAACAAAGTTGCATCCTCTATTGGCGATGGTACACAATAGGAATGTTTTTAGAGTTTTCTAAAGCGTTCGATACGATAGACCACAGAATTCTTTTACATTACTGTCCCATTATGGAATTAGGGACATCGTTTTAGATTGGTTTTGTAACTATTTATATGAACGCCAACAATATGTTTGCATCGAAAATAATATGTCAGACCTGAGAAATATTACTTGTGGTGTACCTCAGGGTTCCATTCTTGGCCCATTGCTATTTATTTTATACATCATCGAATTTATTTTCCTTTATCATTTACGCAGATGACACCAATCTTTTCCTTTCACACAAAAACTTAGAAACTCTTTGTCGGCTTGTCAATTCTGAACTGAATTCAGTTATCACTTGGGATAAAGCTAATAAATTGTCCTTAAATCTAGAAAAAAAAAAAATTATATGCTATTTAGTAATACATTTAACCATCTACCTTACCCAATCTTAATAGATAACATTCAAATACACTAGGTTACTACAACAAAATTTTTAGGAACACTAATTGATGACAAACTTTCATGGAAACATCAAATTGATAACATATGTAAGGTTATTTCTAGAAATATTGGCATAATCAACAAACTAAAATGGACATTTTCCCCCAATATTCTTTAATCTTTATACTCCACGTTAGTTCTTCCCTACTTAAACTACGGAATTCTTGCACGGAGGAACAGCGCGACATGCCTATTAGATAGAATTCTATTACTACAAAAAAAAGCTATGCGGATCATAAGTCATGTACATTATAGACATCGTTCTGATGGTCTTTTTTATACTAATAATATTCTAAAAATTTACGACATTTATTGATTAAATCTTGCCATACTTAACATACTTATGTATCAGTTTCACAAAGGAGAACTACCCAATGTTTTTAATAATATATTTCAAGCAAATAATGAAATCCATCACTATCCCACCAGACAAATTAATCTTTGTCACCTCCCAAGAACTCGTACAGCACTCACACAAAATACTTTTATATTTACTGCTCCCAAATTTTGGAACTTCCTTCCTCTGAACATGAGAGAGAGCATAAGCTTGGGCATATTTAAACTTAAACTAAAAAGAAAGCTTTTTATACACACTAAAATCAACCCCTCAATAATCTTTTGGTATTATATGTAAACTTACACAACTCGACTTTTAACTTTTCCTCCACCCCCCCCCCCCCCCATCCGCCCCTGTCACTATGTCCTTTGTTATTGTTTGTTTGTTTTTGTTTGTTTTGTTTCGTTTTTGTGTTGATTTTTTTGTTTTCGTTTTGTTTTGTTTTGTTTTGGGTTTTTGGCCTTTATTTTACTTCCTTGTGGATCTTTCATGTATAATGCTTACAATTGCCTACAGTTTTCTGCTAAAATAATTAATGAACTCGAAATAATTATTGTTGATATCATTTCTTTATTTCAAGAAAAGTAGAATACAATACACAAGGTAAACATAACATTATCAGAGAACAGAGAAAAGGAAATCATTTGACAAGAGTATTAACATTAACATAATAGTGAGAAAGTTGCAATTGAACCAGGTCCATCGCTTATAAAGGCGGATGGCAGGTTTGCATGATTTTTACCACATAAATATTATATACATATACAGTATGAATCAGATTGGTAACTTATAGATGTAATCTTACATGATAGGCTTTCTAGAATATTCCATGGATAAAGATAATGGGTAAAACAAATAAATATAATTTGTATGAATTTTACTTTCAAATAGTAAATAAAATTGATATGCATGTGTACATTCATCTTTAGATTTATGCTAAATTTATGCTAAATTAATGTAATTCGTTTGTTTAAAAAGAAAAAGAAAAGAATGAGCAAATACAGAGACTTCAATTGGATATCATTATTTTGCTTTATGTCTGTATATGCAAGGCGTAACTGACATTACAGAGAGATATACTGGCGACATTCCCATACTTGTTCTTTCCTGCTATAAAATATAATGAAAGAAGCCAGTAATGCTTGTCTGCTAAGCTGCTTTATGAGTTCATTGGACTTCATATTGCAGTTGCATTCGTCAAGAATATGTTTTAACTGTTGTTTGTTAGTTTTGTCTATTTGAACAAACAATACGCTCGAAACAATAATAAATACACTGGAAATCCATTTTGTTTAAATTAAATTTTTGTATGTGCTTAAAAAATAACGTTTTCCCGTATTTTTGTTTGTTCAAATATTTTACAATCTAATCATTCCAAGGGCCAGCGTTTTGTACAAGCTCTGCTTCTTTTGCTGGTCTCTTTTTTCATTTCTTTTCTTACTTTAATCACACACTTGAATAACTACGTACATGTATTTAAATCGTTTTATTATCTAAATTGATTCTAATGAGTAATATTGTTGTCATGCGTTTCTTCGGTATTCATGTTACCCAGACACTATGTTTATGATTATTACTTGCTGATTTGTGTTTTTATTATTACTGATTTGTATTTACATTATTAGTGATTTGTATGTTGACTGCTGAAAAGAATTTAAATAAAATAAATCTAAATCTAAATCTAAAATCTATTTTAATATTCCAGGAGAAACTGGCTACATATATCTGCCCCAGCATCAGTTTTCCAGGAATCTCCGTATTTGGGTTTCTTCAACAGCTGTAAATCTGTTTCTTTTGGATCAGTTACCTGAAGTGTGATATAAATATGTTTATTTACTGGTGTACAAGGCGTTGAGTGTAGTGTAGTGTAGGTGCTGCCTGGCTGGGAGATGGTGACCTGGGAATGATGAGCCCACGGGGCTTTGTCCCTTAAGCTGTGGGTGAACGGCACGCCCAGTCGGGTGTATTTTTCTTAGGGCTTAGCACAGGTTCGAGTGATTCCACGACACCAGAGATATGTTGTATTATGTGTTATCATTGTATTTATATATATACATGATTTTTAGGGCCCATACTGTATACCATGTCTTTTTCACTTCAGGCTAATCTTGAAATGATCATGAGTTTCCGCTTTGGATCGCCTTTCGTTGAGGTTGCACAAGGTCCACATAATTTAGTGATTGTTTTTCTGTGTATAATTAAGATATTTCTAATTAAGCGCCATGAGCACCTGTATAGAAGACTTCATTCTTTGAGGAGGCATACTGTATATCATATTCAAAACAAGACGTTACTTATCAACTATGGCTTTTCAAATCTACACTTGCTTGGTTGAATATTGAAGCCTAAAACAATGGGAATATCAGCGAAAAATTAAGAACCCTTTTACCCCCTTTTTTTACTCAGGAATGGAGACTTTCGTTTTTCATCAATAAACATATAATTAGAACATTCTGCATTAATCATGGAAATTCTTTTGTTGGAACGATGCTCCAGGTTTTGTTCCTATTCACCCCCGAATTTGATTTCCCTTATCTGTTTCAAGTAGCACTGATTACCTAGTTATATAGATTTGCTTTGTTTGAATACTGTTTATCGGATTCAAAACAACCCCCCTTCTCCTTATCTCTCTCTGTGACTTTATATAATTATGCCTTATCAAATCTGATTTGCACACCTTAGAATTAGGTGAATAAAACAATTTGGGCGAATAGAAACCAGAACTAGAACACTTTTTACTTGACATAAGTTGTCACCCATGAATGATGCAGACACTTTTCATTTCTTTTATTCATGATAAATAAAGAAATTGACAAGGATCTGTATTGTTCCTGGGATTTCCCTTTTTTTGTTGTAAGTTCCAGTTTTTGTTCCTATTCATCCTGATGGACTTTATATTGATAGTGATCTATCCTGGAAATCCCATATTACTTATCTGAGTAAAGTCCTCTCAAGAAATACCGGTATACTTAACAGACTTAAATACTTCTTTCCCAGTAAAATTTTATTATCAGTTTATTCTACTTTAATGACTCCATACCTCAGCTATGGAATTCTCGCCTGGGGCAACGCTTGTGGAAATTTGCTAAATATACTAGCTCACATTCAAAAACGTGCTATTAGAAATATTAATCATGTTGGATACCTGTCTCACACTAACAGCCTGTTCCATGCAAACAAAATCCTAAAAGTATCAGACCTATTCTATTACAATGTGAGTATTTTTATGTATAATCTATCTGCTAATAACCTACCTGAAATATTTTTACAAATGTTTAAGAAAAACAGATCCCTACATGCTTATCCTACGCGACAGAGCAACGCATATCACCTTCCACGTACTAGAACTATTTTTGCCCAGAAAACCATTATGTTTACAGGACCCAGTTACTGGAATGCCCTCCCGTTAGAGTTAATCGAAAGTCCTTCATTATATTCATTCAAACGTAAACTGAAGGAAATGTTGTTTAAAACATATCTTGTTAATGAATAACTTGTATCTGCAAGCATATTGCGTGTGGCTGTAGTGCTCTTGGAAATAGTCTAAAGAGAAAATATACAGCCATGTAAGGAA
Source organism: Heliocidaris erythrogramma (assembly GCA_025617745.1). Taxonomy (NCBI): domain Eukaryota; kingdom Metazoa; phylum Echinodermata; class Echinoidea; order Camarodonta; family Echinometridae; genus Heliocidaris; species Heliocidaris erythrogramma. The sequence goes on along the minus strand of CM046871.1, from coordinate 30,945,593 downwards.
TTATTAGACCAAGCTTCTGTAATAAAGGTACCATAATATGCATACAAAATTATAAAAATGATTTGTCTTTGTATTTCATTGAATGATAAATTCTAGCAATTATGCCTTGCTTTTATGTAATAATATTGTACTTTTTCTTACCACAAAAGTAACACTATCAGTAACCCTGCTTGGTCTGATGTTGTTTTTTCCATGGCTGTATATATAAATCGTCCTTACTTTTTTATATCCGAGAGTGCTACAACTGACACTATTCGCTTGAGTTTATTTTGTTATTTAAATTTACATTTGTATATACGTATGTACAGATGAAGCCATTTTTGATAATCTGTAATGTTCATTTACCAGCTGAGCACCCATAATTGCAGAATAATTTAAGTTTAAGTAAGAAAGGGAAAGAAAATACAACACCACTGCATGTTATTTATTTTTTTTTCTTTGATTGGTCGTATTCATTCATAACCGTCCTCCATTTATTGCCACAAATTATTTTACAGGGGCCTACAGCTTTACAAGCTTGCTTTCATGTAGGTCCCATCATATTTCTCTCAGTAAAATTACTACATTATATCGACCATTTACCTTTATGTTATTTATGTATATCTATTTTGAAATGTAAATGTATCTCCATGAGAAATATGAAAATAAATGAAATGAAAAATGAAATGAAATGATGTTCAGATTTAACCCGTTTTACGGTTTATCAGAATCATTTTTTCTCTTTTCTTTTCTAATTAAAGCCATTACTCATATGTAGTTACTTTTTTAAATATTGTTTATTAGATTCCAAACGAGTCATTTATTCACTTTCTCTCTCTCTCTCTCTCTCCCTCTCTTCCTCTGTTATGTTTTTCGATTGATGATTTATCAAATCTACAGTTGCATGTTTGGATACTGTAACGTAAAATGGGGTTATAGCATTATACAGGTGTTTCGTTTTGTTTGTTTTATTGTTATTTTTTTATGGGGGGGGGGGGTTGGGGTTGGGCATTTTTCACCCATGAACGATGCAGATCCTTGTAATTTCATCATGAATACAAACATGAAAGGGGTCTGCGTTATTCATGATGTTCACATTTGTTTTGTCAATTCACACCCATTTAGGCATATCTGATTCGCCACAAAAGATTTATTTACCATTACTATTATCCAATTGTAAATAAGCATTTTGCTTGTTTGAGTACTGAAAATCACGTTCACAGTAATATAAATTAAATATTATGAAAGGAAGAATGCTCCAAGTTCATTATAAGTTAAGAGACCGAATGTTTTCTTTTTCAGGGAACCTTTAGGGCGATTCCGTGCAATGTGTCCCATACATTCCACATGACATTTATCCATATTTTGAATAATGAATTACCGAAGTTATCTACATGGTTTAAAAGTAATATCGTGTCACTCAATTTAAGGAAAACCAACTATATTTATTTCAGAGGTAAAAGAAAAGTTGACTTGCAAAATCATGATTTATATATTGATGGTAATCTTCTTGAAAACAAAATAATGACTAAATTTCTTGGTGTGTATAAATGAACATTTAAAATGGAATGATCATGTAAAACACATAATTTTACCTATCTCTCGTAATGTTGGTCTGTTAACTAAGCTAAAATATTTTTTACCTACTTCTGTACTATTTACGCTGTATAATACGCTTGTCTTGCCATACATATCATATTGTAATATTATCTGGGCAACTCATAAATGTTATACAAATCCCATATTAATTCTCCAGAAAAAAGCCATCCGGGCGTGTAGTGGGGCAAGTTTTTGCTCTCACACTGACCCTCTGTTTTTTTCTTCTTAAGTCCCTCAAGGTCAATGATATTAATTTCCTACAAAAAGCTCTATTCATGTTTAAGTATAACTCCAACCTTTTACCCCCAGTATTTGCAACATTATTTCAATCGAACACACAAATTCACGCATATCCCACCAGACAATCAAAAAAATGTGCATTTATTTAACCCCAGGACTGCTCTTGCACATAATTCTATTAGGCACTCTGGTCCTGATGTATGGAATTCCCTTCCTCCCGAAATAAAAAACATGACTTTAATGTACTCTTTCAAGCGAGCAGCAAAAAATCACCTAATTAAGCAATATTCCCCACAATAATGATTTTGTAGTACACCCATAATATCTTGTATAATTATGTAAATAGGACCCATGACTTGGCACATTTTCACCTCTTTGGGAGGCAGATATGATATTAGTTTACAAAACGAGTTTACCACTTGCTATTATGTTAATATCATGTCTGCCTCTCAAACCGGATGATTAACTCTCTATTGTTAATACAGTTGTTATTTAAAATATTTGGAAAGGTACAATTGCCTCATTTTATCCTCCTCTCTTCATCCCTATTTCTCTCTGTATCCTCTTCCCATTCTCTCTATCATTATTTTTTAATTATATTTTATCTCAAAGGGCTTTCATGCTGTCAAGCCTCGGCTTATTATGAAAACCCTCTTGTTTGATTTCTCTTTCTATAATCCTACTGTTAGCCTTGTAGTTAAAGATATATTAATGTCATGATGTTCCATTGTATTGTATATCGCATAATTTGTATAACGTATGCATTATTTGATGAATTGAGAAATCAAGCAGAAATAAATAAATCAAATCAAATAAATCAAATATATTTTACACCCAGAAATGAAAAATCTCTCGATATGACCTTAACTAGTGGTAATTATACAATACAAACATTATTCAATGGTCATAGCAGGAGATTATATATTTCGGGTGATTTCATATATATATATATATATATATATATATATATATATATATATATATATATATATATATATATATTGTGAGGAAATAGCATATACAACAGCTTTGGCAACTCTCGTGGCAATATATACAATGCGAAACGAAATGTGAGAATAATGGTTGCGCAACTTAAATCACATTTCCCAAGAGCTGTCCTCCCTTTTTGAAAGTTTTTTGCAAAGGCTGAAAAAATGTCTCCGCCGGAATCGAACCCGGGTCGTTGGCTTAGAACGCCAATGCCTTAAACCACTAGACCACGGAGACGGGTCAGTGGTTTCGGCGACACCAGATTCAATTGACAGATTGACAAATCTTCAAACCTTATTAATTAATTCCGTTGTCGGTGGCAGGTGAGTTTGAAGAAACACAAGCCGCGTGCCTCAGCTGGATCCAAGCGAATGCTTTGAGATATTTGACTAACGGGTACATTAAGTCGACACCTAACAATGCAGTTTATTCCGTCATAATAGCGACCCCTACATTAGGTCGACAGTTGAACAAAGAAAAAGAACAAAAACTGTCCTCCTAATGTACCCATTAGTCGTTTATATATATATATATATATATAAGCGTGAGAGATATAAATGAGACGGGACGTAGCTCTCGGTTAACCTCGATTTTAATTCCAAGTTTTCGGCCTCATTTGGCCTTCTTCAGGGTCTTCTATATTTGGATGCTGCGCTTCCAACTCTTTGCGTTCGTAAATGAGAAATATATATATATATATGTATATATATGTATATATATATATATATATATATATATATATATATATATATATATTATTATTATTATTATCAAAAGTTCAGAAAGTGGAGGACATATATGGATTATATAAACTAAATGAAAGCGCTTGTGGAAACATTTTTACTGCTGTGTCTTATTTGTCTCTGAGTGAACTTTTCATTTACTTATATATATATATATATATATATATATATATATATATATATATTTGTTTTGTTTTGTTTTGTTTTTTTGGGTTTTGTTTGTTTGTTTTTTTTTTTTGGTTCGTTTCATTTATTTATTTATTTATTTTTTAATTTTTTTTTTTTTTGGGGGGGGCTTATATGTATGTTGTACGGGACATATAGCACAGAATCGCCCTTTAATACATGAGCATACATTGTTTAGTACATGTACAATGATGTGTGTTACCATGGCAAAAGTAAAGGGCTTAATAAGAGCTGGACTTTGTCCCTTCTTCCTATCACATACTTGACATGTTTGTTCCGTAGGCAGATATTTTATATATCGCAATGGTTAGAGAATTATCCTCTTAATATAGTAGTAAAAGCGTGTATGCCTTCAGAAACATTATCTGGAGTGAAAGTGGGAGAGTAAAAATGGCAAACACATTGTAACCTTTTTCCAACACAACAATATCTAAGGATGCATCTAATAATGGCTGTTTTCAAACTAATAACGTTCTCTGATATCATATTCCCTATATCAGCACACAAATACAGTTACCATTGATTGCAGAGTAAATGTTCATCACCTGATGAGTGGATATCAATCATATCCTACGTTTAGCTTTAAACCATCCACCAAGTATACAACATCCCACTGGTACTTATGTATTCTTTATTCTCTGCTTATATTTTTAATCTACTTTTTTGTATTTACCTTATGTTTTTCACCAGGATTTTAATCACTATTTTCAGACCCTTCCACCAAAAGTTTCGCCTGGGTGAGGGTGTATGTGTGCGCATGTAGCTTATTGTATGATGCTATACCGCAATTTGTTCATGTGAAAATATCACTTATATGGGGTAGATAGTAGCCCTCTCTTTGACACAACAGTCTGCTAGCAACAAAATGCTGGGTCTAACTAACTTTGGCCAAACTACTGGACTTTTGTTCTTCTTCCTCCCGCTTATCTCCTTTATCTTCTTAATTACATGTTAGATATTTATACTTGTTTGCTTGCAGGAATTCAATTTCTATCTCTGTTTATATCTCTGTCTATCTCTATATACATTTTCTATATTCTCATATTGATTTGTTTTTGTAAATGCTGATATCAGATTCACAGCAAGAATTATATTTTCTTCTTTAATTACATCTCTCTCTCTTTATCACATAGATTTTTCTTGTCTGAATACTGTTGGTTAGGAGCAAGAATTTTTTCCTAATAACTAATGGTGCATGATCCTTAAAAAAGAAATTCTGTTTCGTTTTATCTGAACACATTGTTCAAACATATATTTGCTTCTTTCAAATACTGTTGTATATCAGTTTTAAAACAATTATTTCCATTATCTTTTCGAATTAGTTATTATGTGCACCTTATTATACTAGATTGGCTGGTTTGTCAAATTCAAATCAAGAATTATTCCCTTTTGTCTCTATGTTGCCTTTTATAATCAGAACAAGATTAGCATGTTTGAATATACTGTATATCAGATTTAAGTAAACATACTACCCCCTATATATGCCACTCTTTATAATTATGACTTAAGGTCAATATTTGCCGATTTGAATACTCAAATTGTCAGCAAATATGATTCCCTTATTTGAATAATAATAATATATAATATATAAGATTTATAAGGCGCCGAATCCACTTGATGATCAAATGCTCAAGGCGCAAAAGATGAAATACATCACAAATAAGCAAAAGTGAAAGGTAATGGTAATCAATTATAGGCCAAATTAAACAGATACTTTTTAAGATTATTTTTGAACACTTCAACAGAACTGCTATTTCTAATCCCTTGAGGGAGAGTATTCCATATCGACGGCCCAGCATGAGCGAAGGTTCACTCCATCCCCCCCCCCCCCCCACTTTGTGTTAAGCCTAGGAATAACAAGTGAGCCAGAATTTTGAGAACGAGAGGGAATGTAATGCTTGAATAATCGAATAATGTACACTGTTGGTCATAATGGTAGCATAATTTTTTTCCTATCTTTCTTACACTATTGACAATAATACGAGTCATTTTTTGGCAAAATAAAGCTTATATCTTCACCGATTTTATTGATAAATCTGTTCTCAACATATGAAATAAAAAATGTAAGACAAAAATTAATTCATACAAACTTTATACACTGGTTTAAACCACTTTTGACAAACACAATCATCCAGACCTTGGATTCCTTGAAAAAAATGTATCGTTTTGGTAAATGTTTAACCATGATAATTTTATCGTGAAAAATAAAATCTTGGGATCTTTTGGTTATTGAAGGGAAGTGTTCCTCTTTTTAATCTTGTTGGGTCACTTTGTACCTGGTATGGCCACCTCTAGTGGCACGCACCAGTGCCTCCACACGCCGTGGCATACTGTCCACAAGGTTGTTGATGGTGTTCAAGGGCAGTGCATCCCACTCTTCGGTCAGTGCCTGGGCTAACTCCTGCACATTTTGAGGATGATTGTTTCTCTCATTGATGGCACGGCCCAATGCATCTCAGGCGTGCTCAATGGGGGTTCATGTCGGGGGAACAGGCAGCCCAAGGCATCTGCTGCACGTCCTCTGCGTCAAGGAATTCCCTCACCAGACGTGCCCTATGTGATCGAGCGTTGTCGTCTTGGAGCTGAAAGTTATTGCTATATACTCTTCTCGCGTATGGAAGACAATGGCGTTCCAGGATATCGCGGTACACGACGGCGTTGACGTTTCCTTCAGGTGCAGCCAATGGCGTTTTTCCGCCATAATGTATTCCGACCCATACCATCACTGAGCCTCCACCTGCTTGATTGGTTTCCTGGACACAGTCATTACGGAGGTTCTCGCCCCACAATCGTCGAACCTTCTGCCTCCCATCGGTGCGGTCAAGGATGTACCGGCTTTCATCAGTGAAGATTACATGGCGCCAGTGACCAAGCTGCCATCTCCTGTGCCTCCTAGCCCACTGGAGTCGAGCAACCCGGTGGCGAACAGTGAGACGTGGGACCTTGGCCATTTGCCGAGCTCTGTAGCCATGTTGGACAAGTCTCCTGTTTACGGTTTCCCGTGAAACGTTCACTCCGAAGTGCCTCCTCCACAAGTGGCAAACACGACTCGCTGGCATTCTCCGGTTCCTACGGCACATGTTCAGCAGTTGACGGTCATCCCGGGCGGATGTTCTTCGTGGTCGACCTGTAGATCTCTCTGGACTCAAAGTACCCGCCTCTCGATGTCTTCTGAGGATGCGGCACACACAACTCTGCGATAGTCCAAGAATATCTGCAATCTGGGCCTGTGTCCGTCCATTCCGTCGGAGTGCAAGGACCCTCTGACGAATTGCAAGTGCCGTTGGGCGAGGCATAGTGTAAGGAATCAATGTACCAAATTTGGTAGGAATTGATCAAGCTAACTCTGAAAACGGGCTTTTAACACACGTAGGCTTTCTGCACGAAATGGACAGCAAAACAACAGCAGAAAGGAGGCTCTGGCTTTCATAGCACCAAACAATAAGATAGGACACGTTATGGAATGTTTCACTTGACCGACTTTTACCTCGACAATACAAAATCATTATGTAATCAATGAACCTGGTCAATATTATCTATTTAGGCTTTTAAATATGATTAAATCAACGGATGACTATGAAAATACGAATTATGCTAACATTATGACCAACAGTGTAGATTCGATTCACAGAAAGATTTGTTTGTTTTTATTTCCATAACGACATGAAAAGTATAAATATACATGGTATATCAGAATGTAGAAATATATATGTATGGCGGATAGCCCATTTCAGTGGCACTTAAATAGTGCCACTGTTCTTCCACGGGGTCGTTTTTTTTTCTCTCTCATACTATTTATATTAAAAGACTTTTCTAATCATGATTTGCTGTATAGCAAATTAACAGCAAAGACTCGTCTTTCCCTCTACAATCATATATAGATTTTCTTGATTAAGTCTGCAATTCATATAATTGATTAAATGTAGATATCTTACTTCTTGAATACTGTATATCAGATTGAAAACAAAAGTTTCTCCCATTTCTCTTTCTCTAAATGACCTAATTGCTCGAGATTAGATTTGCTCGTTTCAATACTGCTCATCAGATGCAATACAAGAATTCTCCTTACCTCCCCCGTTATTCTTCATGATTATCGCGTCTATGGTAATGAAATTGAAATCCTGATCCTATTTTCAGATTCGTAGTTTGAATACTGTCTGTCAGGTGCACAAAGGAAATTATCATTCCAGTACTCTACTCTTCATAACCATTGTGACTTTCCAAACCCATATTTGCCTTTTTAATTACTGTTTATCAATTAACTTCAAAGCAAGAATTATTCCCATCCCCATCTCCTTACTCTATATGAAAGTATGAAATTACTGAAATAATTATTTCCCTCTTATTTTATATTTATAACCCTCTTATTTTCTATTTATAGTTTTTACAGTAAGTATGAGATTCAAATCAAGCGTTATTCCCTTCTCTACATTGTTTTGATTATGAAATTATTGAAATCACAATGTCCATTTGCCGTTGTATCCCTCCCCCTCTCTTCTTATCAGACTTTCGAATCTAGATTTGCTTTGAATACTTTCGATCATATTCACATCAAGAGCTATTTACCTTCCCATACTAAATTTAACCCGATGACTACTGAATTCTCTGATTCCCATAGGCTTATTGCAGGGACAATCAAGGGAGCGTTTCATCAAGCGTTTTGTCAGTGATTTTCACCGACAAATTTGCTCTCAACCAATCAGATGCAAGGATTTCAGTAGCTTATAACAGTTGTCGGTGAAAATCACTGACAATATGCTTGATGAAACGCTCCCCTGGTTCCCGTACGCAATTATATTCATTGCTAGATTTTCCTGGGGCCCCTTGCACAAACCTTGCGTTTAATCGCAACTCCTAAAGATCAAACGAAAGTCCTTAATGCGCACTTCTGATTGGCTGAAAATAAAGTTGCGTTTGATTTTTTTTTTCCGATTTGCGTTCAAACGCAAGTTTTGTGCGACGGGCCACTGGGCAAGTCCATGCTATTTCGTCCCATACCTTATCGACTACATCTAAAATTTTAAGTAGGCCTATATCCGATGACGGTTTCCAGTTGATAGCCTTCCTACAGCTTGGATCAGACAAAATATCAAATCTTATTTTATGTGAATTTATGTTCAAAATTATAAGACAATTCCACGATGCTTGGGAAAGTATGGGACATGCCTTGGACTTGCCCTCCCATTTATATACCGTACATTAGGGGAGCGTTCATCAAGTGTCTTGTCAGTGATATTTACTGACAAACTTGCTCTCAGCCAATCAGATGCAAGGATTTCAGTAGCTTCTAACAGTTGTCGGTAAAGATCATTGTAATGCTCATATGACATGCAGTTCTCAAACGTAGACATTTTTCAAATGTTTTTGTGACATTTGAAATTATGTCAATGTGGGTAGGGGCGTCGATCCATCTTCAATAGGGGGGGGGGGGGGGATAACACATTAATTCGAATATTACTGTCCGTGTCAGACAACTTATTGATCCTGAAATTATTGACGGGGCTGCTGCTCCCCCGCCCGCCATTCTCTTGTCCCAAAGATCGGTACCCCGCCTGTAGGATTGCATTGTTCATATCTCAGTGCAATATCAATACTTCCGATTTAATGAACCATATTGATGCACTCTGATATACACTGAGATTTGCTTTCAAATTAGCCTTAGAATCAAGTGAAAATGTAAACAAATGACAATTATAAAAGATGGTAGCCACTTGACTGCGTGCCACGTACATGTATCTAGCGCTTTGAGCCAGTTTGGGAAATAAATGCCAGGTATTATTATTATTTTACTATTACGTGCTCTCAATCTCACCTCACGGTGCGTGCCACGTACATGTACGTGCTTAGGCTATTGCACTTTCAGAATGATAGCACAATGCCGATTGATTTGCCCCCTTACGCCAGTAGCACTGCTGTTATGATATACAGGGTTTGAACAATAGCTAGAACAATTGTTAATGTTATAACCAATAAATAACCAAATTTTTATGATAAAACTCCAAAACATAAAAAATGTGAAAATACTGTAATACCAAAAAAGTGCTGTAGCACAGAGGGCAGGCTAACAATGTGTAACAAGCCCAATAGCAGTTAAGTGGTTAAATGTAACTTTGTTAGCCTATTCATTGTAATAATTCTAATAAAAGTATTATTATTATTAGATACTTGATAGAACTAAAAAATAAAATTGATAACAACGAATACATATGTAAATTGATAATTCTTGATGAAACATGCGTACTTGTCATACTACACATTGTGCTGTACTGGTGTTAAAAATATTCCAAAATTATAATGTGGATAACGAATTGTGAAATGGCTGTTATCTCCGATATATCTTCAATAAAATGAGCTTCTCCAAAGAAATCCAAATGTTTTCCATTATTATTTTTCGAGAGCGCGCTTTTTCTTTTGCTTTTTTATCCTGCATCTTCACTCTACTACCATTCAAATTCTGCTATGAACTAATCTAGTTCCAGTCTCGCCTAATACCATTCAGCCTCTACTAACCTCCTACATCCACTACCATCAACCTCCGCTACGATTCTCTCCTGCTATCATTCTACCTCTTTTACCATCCTACCTCTAATGACATCCTACCTCTACTAACATCCTACCTCTACTAACATCATACCTCTACTAATATCCTATACCTCTACTAACATCCTACCTCTACTAACATCCTACCTCTACTAACATCCTACCTCTACTGACATCCTACACAAACTACCATCATACATCTACTAATATCCTATACCTCTACTAACATCCTACCTCTACTGACATCCTACACAAACTACCATCCTACCTCCATTGGGATTCTCTCCTATAATTCTACCTCTTTTTACATTCTACCTCTACTACCATACTACCCCTACACTGTAAAAAAAACACTGTAATTTTACAGCAAATCTGGCGTCAGCAGAGTCGCCATAAATTCTGATGTAAAAATACAGATTAGTTTTTTAATAACTTTTTCCTATGACATTGATGTACAAATAACATCAGGTTAGCTGTTATGAGTAAATACAGAACTAATCTATTTTTCCCCTGTAAAAATACAGATATTTTTTTACAGTGTACTACCATCCTACTATTCCGTCTCCACTACCATATCTCTTCTACCATTCTCTCCTACTACCATCCTACCTCTACTACCATTCTACCTCTACAACCATCCTACATGTCCTACTATTCCGCCTCCACTACACTACCTCTTCTACCATTCTATATCTCCTAACATTCCACCTCAGTTACCATACTACCTCTAATACATTCTACCTCTCCTACCATCCACCTCTCCTACCATCCTGCATCTCCTACTATTCCACCTTTGCCGCCATAGTACCTCTACTACCATTCTCTCCTGCCATCCTACCTTTACTACCATCCTATCTCTACTACCATCCTACCTCTACAACCATCCTACATCTACCATTCCACCTCAACTACCATCCTACATCTCCTACTATTCCACCTCTACCGCCATAGTACCTCTACTACCATTCTCTCCTACTACCATCTTACCTTTACTACCATCTCACCTCTACAGTAACTAGTGTGGGGCTGGACACCACCATTCTAAGTACTTGGCCGACAACAAACATAATGCAGACACCATTGATTGGATGCTCGTTTGTTTATTTGATAAAAATAATGGAAAACAGAAACCCTTGCATTGTACATTGTAAGATAAAACGAAAAGTTTGATAAGTCATCTTATACAAATTTGCTAGTTGTCTGTACACATAATGCAGTTTTCATAAATTCAATTGTCATACAATTCATAGACCAAAAACACATAGATTTTAAAACATTATCTGTGAATTTCCGGAAATAAGAAATACGTGTATCAATCTCAAATATTCCGACTTCGATAAATTACTCGTTATACATTGGAATAAATTGACCAAAACTTACCCTAGTCAGAATATGTCATACGTGTAAAGTTAGAGAAAATTACATCATCTCAGTTGTGCCCATCACCAAAACTGGTAAAAAAAACCCACATCAGTCATGTACGTGGCTACTGGTAAATAAAAATGAATATAATAAGTATCAGTATGGATTTACCATTTATAACAATATTTCTGTAAAAATATATAATTTAACTAGCTGAGTCTGATGCTTCAGACTAGTCATCAATCCAAAAAAGTCAACAAAAGAATAATTATGCACGCCTATACGTTTGACTGTGCAGTAGTAGTGCATCTAATTAGCATGATACAAAACCATTGAACTCTTGTATGTCCGGACAGTAAAATACATCTCACTCAAGGTGATAAAATATCGCTAACATATTGAAGTATTGATGAACGATTTACAATTTCATATAACAGTTATCCAATATATTCCTTCGAAAGTTGCCAATACAAATTATGAGCAATGACTTCGTATAAAACACGTGTATAGTTGTCTGTATAGACACTACACAAATCAAGTCAATCTATAAAACAAACCCTAACACTAAGATAAATTTCAATATAACATGGTTGTTCTCATTATTTCACTGGTTATAATAAGCTTATAATCATGTTCACTTATATCTACATACCTTTTATAATAACTGCAAATAATACGGCTACTGGTTATAGCTTCATAAACTTTCTCTCTCTCCACGAACGTCAGATGTGCATGTGTCTACCCAGCAGGGCCTTGCCTGACATGTAGTCACATCTACGGACTACTTCTTATGCATGTTTAATCATCATTCCTCGTTAAACTTCTTCATGTTATTATTGTTACTTATTCATTATTATATAAAAAAGTATGTATAATCTGCATGAGAATATACTATATTAACTTCATATATACATTTAATATAATTTCTAAAACAATTTAAGAAAAGTAAATCGAAGGACTAATTTGCCCTTGGATTAAGTATACAAGTCCCACGTGACCTTTACAGTGATAAGGTTTCCACCCTACATCTAATACCATCTTAACTCTACTACCATATTAACTCTACTACCATCCTACCTCTACTACCATCGGACGTACCTCTACTACAATTCTCTCCTACTACCATCCTACCTCAACTCCCATTCTTTCCTCCTACGATCCTACCTCTACTATCATCCTACCTCTACTACCATCCTACAGCTACTACTGTTATGATATGTAAATAACATGCTAATGTACACAGAGCTGTGACTTCTGTAGAACAGTTGACCTAACAAAGTCCACGCATGCGCGTGTCTGTATACCTGAATTCCAATCTTGTTACATGGAGGCAGCGGTGGTGCCTGATTTTCACCTTTTGCAGCAAAACCAGTGATTTTCGAGTGAATCAGGCGGTAGCAAAACAATAGCGCTAGTCTTGGCTACGGAAAAACGTGAACAGTGAGAAGAATTTACGTTTTCAAAAAGTGAATTTTGCCGACTCAACTTTGCGATTCAACTGGAAATGAGACGTCGCGTTGGCTTGCTCTGTAGACTATATGGTATACGGATGGTATACCATCCGTTCTGTACTACCATCGTACCTCTACTACCATCCTGTCCTCTACTACCGTCCTACCTCTACTACCATACTACCTCTCTACCATAGTCTCTCCTACCATCCTCTCCTACTACCATCCTACCTCTACTACGATCCTACATCTACTATTCTACCTCTATTCCCATACTACCTCGACTACCATTCTACCTCTTCTACCATCGTACCTCTTCTGCCATTCTCTCCTACTACCATCCTCTCCTACTACAATCCACCTCTACTACCTTCCTCTCCTACTACAATCCACCTCTACTATCCTCCTCTTCTACTACAATCCTACCTCTACTAACATCCTCCCTCTATTGCCATCCTACCTATATTATACCCACGGATATAGGAGGGCGACATCTCAAGTCAGACGGAACATTTTTAAATACTTTCAAAATCGGGTGGAGCTACCGTTTTATTATGCAGAGGAAATGAAGAGAAATATTAACTTCTAGCGAGGAAAACCATTAACTCTTATGCACATCGAAAATGAACATACTTAAAACTGTTTGTGTTAAAAATAGCAATTGGGTATCATTTCTTTTTTTTTTAACTAATTAAAATTAAAATTAGTTCTCCTCCCGTAGAAGATGTAACATCATGATAATCATGCTTCTGAATCTGCCCTTCTGGTTTTAATAGTTCGCGAACTTTCTGGTTAAAATGCTGATTCATGTTGTTGCTACGTTTTCGAACAAATATTACATTCCTTATCTTATCATATAGGATAAAAATAAATTATAAATCATATCGTACCAGGTAATATCATGAGAAAAGACAGGTGTGATATTTTATATTGTTTCACGGTTGGGATGGATGCCTAAAAGTGCGTGGGTAATATTGTGAGAAGCTATCATTAATTAGGCCTATAATTAAAAAGGCCTTCGGTGCTGGTGAAACACCGAAACTGAATTCAGAGGCATGTTTTCATTTTAGGATTGCCTTTGAATGTATTGTATCCTCAGTTGCTAGGGCAGTATTTGGTATCGAGCTTGTGTCCTTACACAATACACATCAAGAATCCATGTCACTTCGAGTGTTCTACGTTCAGTTTGAAAACATTAAAATAATTTGTAAGGGTGAGCACCATTACATTTTTTTTTAAACACTGTTTAATAAGTTCATAAGGTGAATTCAAATCTGAAATCTGACAGTGTCACTTTAAAAAAATATTTAAAGGGGAATAAAAGGCAACAAACATTAGTCTATAATCATGTAGATAATTGTCAGCCTATTACAAATATCTTGAAATTACTGATTATTGAAGAAGGAGGACAGTGTTTCCAAAAGTTGCAGTTTCCTTGCTTGACATTATCCAATGGGGGCTGCCATTTTCTTTACAAAGCAATGTCAGAGCAGTTCTATTTGTGAGATACCCACTGATCTATACACTAGCTACCATGACACTCATGATCAGCTGTGGAATGCATGACACTGGATTTTCTCATAATAAACCATTTTTGTAGTCATGTACATTCAAATGAAGATACTTTTATCCTGTATTTGTGTCAAGATATTTCGCTCAGCTGTTTCTTTCGTTAAGCAGGATTTGGCATGCACTTGTAAGATGCTTGGTCTGACAAAGGTTTGTCAATTCTTCAAAGAAGTGACAAAGACCTACAACTGCTCTTAGATATCACCTGTGCGAGACAATGGGAGTACCAAGATGGCTGCCATTTTGCATGGGTGGCTTTAGTTGTACAATAGCTATTCATTATGCAACATCTTATCCATTGTGTAAAGGTAAATGGACATGTTGTACCGCAATGACATCACAGTTTTTTCAAAATGGCAGCCCCCATGGGATAATATCTAGCAAGAAATCTGCAAACTTTAGAGAGACTGTTCTCCTTACTGAGTAATCAAATCAGAGTATTTTCAAGATATTTTGAACATGCTGACAATTTTCCACATGATTATCAGCTAATGTATGTTGAGTTTCATTCTCCTTTAATTAATTGTTTTTAGTGGGAGGAGATGCGGAGTGGGGGTGGAATAAGTTTATGATTCCGTGCATGTGTTTGTTCCCTTTCTCCTCTCTCCTGTCTCTCTTATTCCCTCTCTCCCTCCCTCCCCTTCCTTCTCTCTCTCTCTCTAGCTGCATTATTACATTTGACTAATTGCTATCGCACGCTTCAGGAAGGCGCCATCCAAAGTCTGGCGGAAATTCTTTCGAAATACTTTCGAAATTGGGTGAAGCTAGGAAAGTTAGGTGTAAGTAATGAAATGCAGAGCAAATGAAGACATAATCAATTTCGAACGAGAAAAACCACTGACTGATTTTCAATACCTATCATGCATATATCGAGTATTCATTTATCAATTTAGAAAACCTACAGTATCTGTATCATCTTGAGAATAGACAGGTGTCATTGTTTGATGGTTGGGGTTGATGTACGACGGTTGGTTTCTGTGTTAGAGATTAGAGATCTACAGTGCGTATCAAAAGAAGTACACACCTTGAAAATATCTTCAAATCATATAATTTCAATATTTTACGCTTAGTGAGTACTGGCTACTTTTGTGAAACTCACAAAAGTTGGTTTGCGCAAAAATGCCTAGGTCTTGAATTTGATCAAAGTGAGTATCAAGCAGTAACTGCATGTTCTCTCTTAAGTATCAATAATTGACTGGAACAGTCATTCTATCCTTAACCCTATTTTTATTAGTGCACATCCACAACGGTGTTTCCAGAATTGATATGGGGAGGGGCGGGATGCTCCCAAGACAGGGGTTAAGTGTCGGCCTCTCTCGTTCTTATACAAGCAACAGGGCATAGCAAATTGTATTGATTTTTTCCTGGGCTTCACTCAATGGCTGGAGGATATTATCAAAGTGTGTACTTTTTTTTTTGATACCCACTGTATTGCACATACGCCTTCGGGGTTCAAAAAACTTTTCAGGTTGGTATGGGTAATACCTAACATCGGTGATACAAAACAATTTACTTTTATTATCTCCCAACTAACTGACCGGTGGCGTAGCTAGAGGGGACACGTGCCCACTAATTGAAACGGAGACAATGGAAATATGGAGGGGGGAGAGAAAGAAATGGAGAGGGGATGGGAAACGCGAATAGAAAATGATACAAAAATATGTCAATTTCCAAGCGGAGAAATCTAGAGACTGGCATTTATGACCTATTACACTACAATGAACAAGGTAAAGCTAAAATTAATCAACTTGAAAATAAACGGGTGTGATTTTTGTGATTGGTGATGTTAGATTATGACGGTGGGTTTTACATGTTCATACATACATATTGCTATTTATATAGCGCCTTACCATAACATGCTCAAGGCGCTTTACAGTAAGAAAAAATTAAACAACGTAATTATTTTGCTCTCCAAGTGCACACAACCAAATCCAATCATAGAAAAAACAAATAAGTCTTAAGATTTCTTTTAAAAGATTCAACTGAAGGGCAGGAACGAATGTTTGAGGGTAGACTATTCCAAATTATAGTAGGACCAGAAAAGGTTATATTTTGTTGACCTTTCTACGAATTAAAGTGAGGGATTTGAAGAAGAAAAGTGTCTGACCTTGAACGTAATGCATAACGTGATTGCTGGATGGGGCAAAACAAACTCGAAATGTAGTGCGCGGGGCTAGATTATGAATGGACTGATAAACAAACAGTGCAACTTTATACATTGCAACTTTATACATTATTCTCTTGTAGTATACCTCTGTTTACACGGACTTGCCGATGTGTGGGCGCGCTTGGGTGTGTGTGTGTATGCGTGGGGGTGCGTGTGCGCGCGTGTGGGTGTGTGTTGTGTGTGTGAGGGAATCAGGGAAAGGGGAAAGGGAACATGGGCAATTCCTAGCAAAATATCCACTTGCCAGAAATCATAAAATTGGCGATAACTCCAGAAATATTTGTGCTCTCATGACAGCATTTCTCCAAATAAGCTCCTTTATTTGGTTATATCAATGGTTTCACGTGCATCACCCTACCATTCCGTGGGCGGCTAATCCCGCCCAAATATTGGAGTGTTGACTATTTCGTTTAGGCTCAGAATGGCTTGAAAACTTGCTCACACAGAAACCTGTGCCTACAATATAATGTTTATTCCTATATGCAATATAACTTTGTCAAGTTTGCTTTAGAAAAAAATAATTGAAACTTAATATTTAACTATTGAAAGTTCATTTTTGACAGTTGCTCAAAAATCTGGTGGCATGGAAGGGGTTAAAAAGCTCAATTTCGAGCAAAACGTGGCGACAATTTTGGTCAAAACATATTTGGCTCTGATTATTTCACACTACAAGCGTTTCAGATTTGATATTCTTGTTTCACACTGTGATGAATAAACCACAGATTACTAATTATAGGGGTTTTTTTAAGCGCACGAAGGTGTCATGTCCTTTACGCCACTCAATTTTTTTTATAGCTGTGACAAAGAATCATTTTACAAACTATATTAATGTTTAGAGTATAATTATAAGCCTCTGCTATTACCTAATTTGGACTCATTGAACCCAAAACACACAGAATCTTCATACTGTTTATATAGGAGAGAAAAATCCTATAAAAGAGTCCATTTTCTCTTCAACTATTCATAGGCCAGGAGCCTGTCCCGAAATTAGCTGAATTGAATGACTTTGGAGTTATTAAGGTTGTAAATTTTTTTCCCTTTTCCAGAGCATTTTGGGCAGCAAAGCTAGGGGCACTTTGGTGTTTTTCAGGGGCGTGTTACACCCCCTTCCCGATGGAAATTTTTGTAAGTTTTTATATTTTTGTAATGTACACCCATAATTCTTCCTTCTGACAAAGTTTGGCGCATATGTTAGATGGGTTGAAATCGACCGGACTTTGGGGCCCCTTTCGGAGGATTTTTGTGAATGGCATGGATAGTCTTAGGAACTTTAAGGGGTCAAATCCCATAATATGTAAAATGGGTTTACTATTTCGGCCCAGGCTCACAGACTATCAGTGGAAGACCGGAAGAATTTGCTGTGTATGTCCTTGGTGGTCAAACGTCCGCTTCACTTAATACTGAAATATGTCCGTTAATTTGACCACACCCCCCCCCCCCGCACACACATATCAACTTATTCACCACCCACCCCGCCCCCCCCCAAACATTGTTTCTCTAAAGCGAAACCTGGTTAACTTGGAACACTAGGACTTGGATTTTAATACCTTAAAAGCTCGAGCAGTCTCATTATTAAACAGTGTAAAAAATGATATACAAGGGTGCATGTGCACCATTCCATATCTCTTCAATGGTCAAGCAAGGGGCCACTGAGTTCGGGCATTATAATTCTGAAAGATATCGTAATCCCTTTTACCATAGGTCTTTTGTAACCCATACCTGCTTGAAAAGTTTCTTCAACCCCATCACTATAACCCCCAGCGCAATAACCCACCATCATACATTGACCCTAACCATCAAATAATGACACCTGTTAGTTCTCAAGACACTGGAAAACTTTGGAACCTCATGATTAAATCTTCCATACATGTGATAGGTTACCAAAATAAGCCAGTTTACCTCTTCCGAACTTTTCTCCAGGTTCATTCGCTCCATTTTCAGTGTAAAATGTGTACAGGTATACCCAACGATGGTAGCTTGTTATTAAAAAGAGTTACATCTATTACCTCGCAATTTATTCCATTGTAAATAATAACTTGAATTCTGTCAAACAATATACCGAATTCATAGTTGTAAATTAGATGCCCAGGATGACGACCAAATGTTTGTAAAGTCTTAATTGTCAAAATCTTCTTGAAGCAAGTCTGTGCTGATGCAAGGAATATGAGTCGAAGACAAGTATGAGATACTATTCATAGGCCAGTCCCGAAATTTTAGCTGAATTGAATGAGACGGTTCGTTATTAAGGTTGTAATGCCAAAAAATGACAAAGTTTGGCGCATATGTTAGATGGGTTTAAATCGACCGGACTTTGGGGCCCTTTCGGGCGCTCTGGGGGGGGGGGGGGGGGGGGGGGGGGTAACCCGGCGGCTTCGTTCGAGCTGACAAGCTTTTTGTGAACGGCATGGATAGTCTTAGGAACTTTAAGGGGTCAAATCTCATAATATGTAGAATGGGTTTACTATTTCGGGACAGGCTCACAGACTATCAGTGGAAGACCGGAAGAATTTGCTGTGTATGTCCTTGGTGGTCAAACGTCCGCTTCACTTAATACTGAAATATGTTTTGGGGCTCTTGATTTTGCTTAACTTTTTCTTAAATAATCCCAGATAAGTCTGAATGTCATGTCCGTTAATTTGACCACACCCCCCCCCCCCCCCCCCGCACACATATATCAACTTATTCACCACCCACCCCGCCCCCAAACATTGTTTCTCTAAAGCGAAACCTGGTTAACTTGGAACACTATAGGACTTGGATTTTAATACCTTAAAAACTCGAGCGGTCTCATTATCAAACAGTGCACAAAATGATATACATGTGGGCATGTGCACCATTCCATATCTCTTCAATGGTCAAGCAAGGGGCCACTGAGTTCGGGCATTATAACTTTGAAAGATATCGTAATCCCTTTTACCATAGGTCTTTTGTAACCCATACCTGCTTGAAAAGTTTCTTCAACCCCATCACTATAACCCCCAGCGCAATAACCCACCATCATACATTGACCCTAACCATCAAATAATGACACCTGTTAGTTCTCAAGAGACTGGAAAACTTTGGAACCTCATGATTAAATCTTCCATACATGTGATAGGTTACCAAAATAAGTCACTTTTCCTCTTCCGAACTTTTCTCCAGGTTCATTCGCTCCATTTTCAGTGTAAAATGTGTACAGGTATACCCAACAATGGTAGCTTGTTATTAAAAAGAGTTACATCTATTACCTTGCAATTTATTCCATTGTAAATAATAACTTGAATTCTGTCAAGCAATATACCGAATTCATAGTTGTACGTTAGATGCCAAGGATGACGACCAAATGTTTGTAAAGTCTTGTCAAAATCTTCTTGAAGCAAGTCTGTGCTGATGTAAGGAATATGAGTCGAAGACAAGTATGAGATACTATTCATAGGCCAGGAGCCTGTCCCGAAATTTTAGCTGAATTGAATGAGACAGTTCGTTATTAAGGTTGAAATGCCAAAAAATGACAAAGTTTGGCGCATATGTTAGATGGGTTGAAATCGACCGGACTTTGGGGCACTTTCGGGCGCTCTGGGGGCCTAACCCGGCGGCTTCGTTCGAGCTGACAAGCTTTTTGTGAATGGCATGGATAGTCTTAGGAACTTTAAGGGGTAAAACCTCCTAATAAGTAAAATGGGTTTACTATTTCGGGACAGGCTCACAGACTATCAGTGGAAGACCGGAAGAATTTGCTGTGTATGTCCTTGGTGGTCAAACGTCCGCTTCACTTAATACTGAAATATGTTTTGGGGCTCTTGATTTTGCTTAGCTTTTTTTAAATAATCCCAAATAAGTCTGAATGTCATGTCCGTTAATTTGACCACACCCCCCCCCCCCCCGAACACACATATCAACTTATACACCACCCACCCCGCCCCCAAACATTGTTTCTCTAAAGCGAAACCTGGTTAACTTGGAACACTAGGACTTGGATTTTAATACCTTAAAAACTCGAGCGGTCTCATTATCAAACAGTGCAAAAAATGATATACAAGTGTGCATGTGCACCATTCCATATCTCTTCAATGGTCAAGCAAGGGGCCACTGGGTTCGGGCATTATAATTCTGAAAGAAATCGAAATCCCTTTTACCATAGGTATTTTGTAACCCATACCTGCTTGAAAAGTTTCTTCAACCCCATCTTACATCCTAACCCTAACCATCAAATAATGACACCTGTTAGTTCTCAAGAGACTGGAAAACTTTGGAACCTCATGATTAAATCTTCCATACATGTGATAGGTTATCAAAATAAGTCGGTTTTCCTCTTCCGAACTTTTCTCCAGGTTCATTCGCTCCACTTTCAGTGTAAAATTTGTACAGGTATACCCAACGATGGTAGCTTGTTATTAAAAAAAAGTTACAACATCTATTACCTTGCAATTTATTCCATTGTAAATAATAACTTGAATTCTGTCAAACAAAATACCGAATTCATAGTTGTACATTAGATGGCAAGGATGACGACCAAATGTTTGTAAAGTCTTGTCAAAATCATCTTGAAGCAAGTCTGTGCTGATGTAAGGAATATGAGTCGAAGACAAGTATGAGATACTTAAGTCTGAAATCATTCTGGAAAAAAAATCTCTGATTTGTGCTTCAATTATTTATTTTTGAAGTAAGTCAATTTATATGAGCTTTCATAGGGCCTTGATTCAATGTTTATAGTGCTTCATAGGCCAATGTAAAAATCAATTTGAAGTGCTTGCAAACCTCTTGTCTTATGATATATCTTGTCACCGTCCTTCTCCTCATTTTTCCGTTAAACCATCAAGCCTGCATAAGGTATGCGACTCAAAAAGCTCCTTAAATCAATGGCTTACTAATCTAAAAGGAACTGCAAGCAGTGATTCGTATTGCGATAAGAACAAAAGTAATTGACAGTGGACTGTCACGACAAAGATAGCATAAATATAACCTGTCCGCTGTGAATGACATGATATATAAGAAAGGCAGCAATGATCCGAAAGAAGTCAATATTGTTTCAGTAAAAGGATGATATCGGATATTTGTTCTTGTAATAAACATTTCCTTGAGTTTTAATCGACATTTAAACCTTTGTTACTGCAATACGTGAATAAAAAATCAATGTTTAAAACTTAGCAATTGTTTTTAGACTGAACATAGAACACTGGAAGTGACATTGATCCTTGATGTGTAGTTTGTGTTCACTGGTGTAAGGACACCCTCGACGACAAACACTGCCCTAGCTAGCAACTAAAGATGCAATGCATTCAGTGGTAATCCTGTGATGAACACGCGTGTCTTAGAATTCAGTTTCGGTATTCACCAACACCGAAGGCCTGCATACAATTAATGATAACCTCTCACATTATATTACCCACGCACTTTTAGACATCCACCCCAACCGTGAAACAACAGGGAAAATCACACATGTCTGTTCTCATGGTATTGCCTGGTACCGGTATGATTATTAAAAATCCTTATTTTTATCCTATATGATAAGATAAGCAATGCAGGCCAAGTATACTATTTGCTCGAAAACGTGCATGGCACCTAAATGAATCAGCATTTTGATTAGAAAGTTTGTGAACTATTAAAACCTGAAGGGCAGATACAGAGGCATAATTATCACCATCTTACGTGTTCCACGTAACAGTAATAACCAATCGCTCTTTCCTCACAAACAGTTGTAAATATGATCAAGGCATGCCTGGACACTTGTTGGTATCACAAGTAACGATAAAGCAAACCCATGTAGAAGAAAGACTGATAGACATTTTGCAATGTGTTTCTTATTTAAAGAGAAGGTTGAGTTCTGGGAAAGGTGAAAAATTCTTGTTAGCTTTCTCATTCCATTTATGTCAGTTTTGAAGTACATCATAGTAGAAAAAAATGTCCCCTGAAAAGGATTCTTCTTCAAACACTTTCAAATGCCCTCATATTCGAAATATGATATGAAATAGCTGTAGTGTTCCGGCCGAACATTCATGCCAGATGTGTGTCCATTCACATACCAATTTATGTGTGTAGTGCATGTGCTTTTCAGCCAAATTGGTCAATTTCTTTTATAATTTTGATGATTTCAAAACCTCACAGTATACACCAATATTCTTATGTAGACATGGTCAACCATTCCCAATCGCTTTGAGAAAGTTTATTTCACAATGTAATTGCATGACCAGAACTCAACTTTATCTTTGATGAGGGTATGTACCCCATGTCTATCCTACATCGTCGGAGTACAATTAAACTAATGAAGTTAATAAATGAGACAATATGAATAAAAGACAAAGGACGAAGTAAGAGAGAGAGAGAGAGAGAGAGTGGGTGTGTGTGTGTGGGGTGTGTGTATGTGTAATTATAATAATAAAGGTAATAGAGACAATATAGAAATAAAAAAATCTTGCTCAATGCAATTTGAGCACGCATAAAGCAGACAATAGAAATATAAAGAGAGAGAGAGAGAGAGAGTAATTAAACAAATAAAGGTAATAAGAGAGACAATATATTAATAAAAGATCTTGCTCGAATTGCTCTTTGAACACGCATAAAGGAGACAATAGAAATAAAAGACAAAGAGAGAGAGAGAGAGAGAATGAATATAAAAGATCTTTCTTGAAATGCATTTTCAATACTCATAAATGAGACAATAGAAATAAAAGACAAAGAGAGAGAGAGAGAGAGGGGGGAGAGAGAGAGAGAGACAATATAAATAAAAGATGTTGTGTAGACTGAGTTTTTGTCACGTGGATTCCTCACCTTTGCCCAACACGTTGCATCATGCGAGCCTCGGGAAAGCTCCACCTGTTGCTCCAGAAAGACTTAAATACAGCTCATCTCGCCTAGCCCATCACCAGATCTGATCAGTACTCTGACTACTAGATCATCACTCTGAAGACCTACCGAAGCTTTCTTCGACATCATCACTCGTCCGAGGCCTAGAATCTAGTAAGTTATATTTAGTATATCTAGTAAGAATATTTTCCAATTCTTCCCAGGAGGATTTTCATTATTTCCATTTAGTCATTTCTATTCATAATTCATTATAATAATTTATTTATATGTACAGTGTAGTTCTACACTCGTCAAGGTAAATTGAATTTGCACGTATATTTTTCATTCTTTTTCATTCTTTACTTTCTGTTGGAAAAGAAATAAATACGAATTTGAATTTGAAATTTGAAATGGCGTAACTTTTTAACGAAAATGTTTTGAGCAAAATAATATGGCAGGAGTGTTCCTACACTTATTTACTAACGTTTCTGTGAAAATGAGATTGATCAGTTGAGTCATGCATGAGTGAGCAAGCATTAAGGGCAAAATTGACACTTTTCAAAAGTCACAAGGGTCATTTAGGTGATTCTGTGAAACGAGATTTTAGCGAATTCGGTTTCTGGTGCATATTTATGTGTTGTTGTTTATCATCCATCACTTGACCCCCTCACACCTATCCTGACACTTTTCTCATTATCATGGCTGGGTGAGTTCAATTTAAAAAAAATTCAACCCTCCTGAATTTGACATTGCAATATCCATTCAGCTTATTGAAAAAATAATAAGTCCAGATATTTTTTACCAAAATGTATCATCACATGTTATGTGAACATAACATCGTGTCATGGTTGAGTGAGCACACTTTAAAATTCTCGCAAGAACTGGTAAAATGTACTGCTAATACAGCACAAAAATGACCCTTGTGGCTGTTGAAAAGTGACATTTTTGCCTTTAATATTTGCCCACTTATGCATGAATTGATGGATCAATGTCATTTTTACAGGGAAGTTAGTCAATAAGTGTAAGAACACTCTTGCCAAGTTATTTTGCTCACAACTTTTTCGTTAAGAAGTTACGCCAATTTGATTAAGGGGGAGTTACTTTTTTGTTCTGTTCATTTAAGAAATGTCACTCATGGTATGCTGTTGGTTTTAAGAAAGAGAACTATTCCATTGATTTGTTCAAGGATTGTTGGTTCTACTATACAGGGAAAGAAATACCATGTGCCTCTTCTCCTACCAGTGATGGTGTGTGCAGATAAATTGTCATTTGGTCCAATTGCCATATGGTCTAACATCATTTCGTCTAACATCATTTCGTCCATCAACATTTCGTCCAATACCCATTTGGTCAAATTATCACTTTGTCCAATTATTATTCGTCTAATGACCAGTTAGTCTATAAGCATTTCGTCCAATAACGACATGGTCTACTTACCAGTTGGTCTATACCCATTTTGTCCAATTACCACTTTGTCTAATATCCAGTTTGTCCAATACCCATTTGGTCTAATAGCCCTTTCGGCTAATCCCGATTCGTCTAATATCCATAGTCTAATCATCATTTCGTCTAATTAGATGTCATCTATGTCATTTTATATTTTCGCGGTTATTAGTTTTTGGGCAAAGCGACGTTTTCTGGTACAAGACACCACTTGTACAATTGCACACAGGAATTCTTGATTTCCCGTTTCTTTTAATTTCAGTCAAGATGCGTGCTTTTATCGCCCTTCTCTTCGTGGCTGTCGCCACTGCCGAGCTGGCTCCACTACTTGAAAACATTGAGCCCATCCCAGGAAAGTACATCATCAAGCTCAAGGTAACTATTCTTATTCCTTATTATCTCTTCCACGGTGTCGTGGTCGAGGCCTTGGGTCCTGAAACCAATACCATAAGGGTTTAAATTTATTCATTATGTTTATATTGTATCAATTTACATAATTTATTAGGCCTGGTATTACTCAGGTCAAGACCGAAACACGAAAAACCCAAGACCAGGGAGTGCCGGGAATAATCTTGCTCTATTACTGCTCATCAAAGAAAATATTTCAGGTTTAATGAATAAACTTCTTTTCTTAAATTCCTAATTATCTTTCTCTTTTGTTACACAAGGAAAGTCATGTATTTGAAATGAAAAACTAAAACAAAACTACAACGAAAACAATGGGAGAATAATTATCAAGTAAAACAAAATTATTGCTGATGGCTCTATCTGTAGTTCATTTATTATATATAGATCTATTCAGATCTCCAGGAGCTGTACAGATCGAGGTCGATTTATTCACTTTTTACATTGTAAACTATAACTGTAAAACTGCAGGATTTTTGGCCCTTGAAATTACAATTTATTGCCGTTATTTAAGCTTTATAGTATGTTTCCTGTAAAATAACAGCAAGTTTGTTGGATTACCGGAAATCTTTTCTGGTAAAAAAAAAATGTGGAAACACGGGCATTCCCAGCATCCTGACTGCCAGGAAATTTCCCGTAAAAAACGGCAATTTTTTTTACAGTGTACTTAATCCGAATCAATTTCATTGCTCAAGCGAAATGGTATAAGGCTAGAAATATAGGACTGTGCTTTTGAATATTACTTGTTCAATAACAATATTCGCCATGTTAACACGTGTTAACACCATGCTGGCTCTCAGCACACGATACCATGTTACGTCAATGTTTCACATATTGCATATAACACCAATGGAAAGCAAATTTCTGTATTACATATGGAAAATAAAATCTTGATATTATTAAATATATCCCCCCGTCAAGATAAAGTGGGAAATATGTACCATATAACTGTTATTGTTTATCATATTTCAACAAAAAGTTTCATCACTATACCTTCAATAAAATCACTATGACAGGATGATTTCAAGGTAGATGAGATCGCCGCAACGGTCCGTCTCTCTGGTGGGAAAGTTGGCAACATTTTCCGACGCGTCCTCAATGGATTCGCCGCCGAGCTCTCTGATGACATTCTCGACGCTGTAAGTGATTCTCCATGCCCAACTTCATTGCTCCCAGTTTTCAACTTCTCTATTCATGAGTGAAAAGAAATATGATTTAAGGGCCTCCCCATTGGTCTTTTGATTTCTGAATGAAGGTTTACAAGTGGGAGTCTATTGCTGTAAATGCAATACAGTGTATATGGTAGTGACAACCATGCTAATCAAATACTTGCGTTAAGGAAAACCTGAACTGTCGCCTTTAAGAGTTTTTAATTTAATTAGAAACTATAAGTATATTTCCATATTAAACATCATGAGTATACGTTATGCAGTTAAAGACCTCAGCCTGACCCAAAACAACCATATATTGACGTAAAGCTTAGTAAACAAAGAATATAATTACCTTGGTAATTCATAAATTTTCGTCTCCGTTTATCCATAAAAAATAAAAAAGATAATTTTTTTGGTCCGCCCCCTCCCTATGACGTAACACTGCAGGGGGTCGCTAGACGTGTGACGACATGTCATGTATACAGCTCCGAGTGCGTCTACACGATATGTCGTCATCAAATTTTCACCCCCCGCAAAGTAGCGTTCCTCAGAGACGGGGCCCAAACCACCGGGGCTCAACATTCGGGACGCTGTTACTCATTCCACAGGAAACGGAATCTCATGAAGTTGGTTTCAATTTGTTCAGAAAATATATAGCTCCCCGTGGATGAATAAAGGGTATATTTCAAAATTCGGTCAGGCTGAGGTCTTTAAGGACCGCACCGAAAGGAAAACAGTTATATTTTGTTTGTTCAGCTGAAATGGGCAGTCCGCCGTATTGTACATATTCTTGAATAATATAATGTGTTTTTTGTCAAAATATCGTCATAAATTATGTGCCCCTTATGGGGTGTTGCAAGAAAGTTGCAATCAATTGCAAATTGTAAAGCAAATTAGAACAACCATTCTGAATGGTTCAGGGTCTGCCCATTCAAGAAGATGCGCTTGCAACAATGATTTTGATTAGTCAGTACCGATCAGTTGCAACTTGCAATCAATCGCAAGTTTCTTGCAACACCCCATTAGAGTAGTAACTTAGACCAGGAGGCCATGGGATATGATGATATTTTTGTTGCTTATTGTTCATTACTTCTCCTATTGTATTTTGTGCCCCACGAACATGACGGAATAAAGGCCATCATTGGGCTCTATTGTTCTCTGTACCCCACAACTGAATCTATGTAAACCCACACACACACACTCACACACACACACACACTTTGCGTGCGTACTAGATTTTGTCAAAATTTTCAACAACTGATTGATTTTAGAATTGATTTTTGCTGGAAAAATGGGAGTATATTTGTACAGGGCAAAAGTAGGCGATTTACGCCATATGTGAACACTTCACATAATAATCATGTCGTATATAAATCTTTTGCACAGGTCCGCCGCCTTCCCGCCGTTGAGTACGTCGAGCAGGACGGTGTCTACCGTACTCAAGTCACATGGGGTCTTGACCGTATCGACCAACGCGATCTTCCACTCAACAATTACTATGGACCACGTGGTATGAGACAGTGAAACCTTGTACAATATAAGGAGCATTTACGGGCCAAAGGGGAGTGAGCAAATATTATCATTTAGTATTATGTATTGTCTTTATAAAGAAACTCGTCTTGTTTATATGCATTAGAAAATGGAGATATACATATAGATCATAATTAACAAAAAGACAGATACGGTACAGGTATATACGGAAAATGAGTAACAGATGAGTGTATAATGAATGATACGAACAGTTATGTGTTCAAAACTGAGGATAAATACTGAAATAGTTATCATTTTTTAAAATTCTATTGAAAAAAAAAATCATCATTAGTATTATGAATGTTGTCATTATTGTTGTTGTTATTCTTCTTCTTCCTCTTCTTCTTATTATTGATATCATTTTCAATAATAATATTAACATAATGATAATTATTATTAACACAAACATGCTAACAATTATTACTATTATTACCACTATATTATTATTAATATTATCAAAAATATGTTGTACAAGATGTCATAGTGGGCCAGTAAATCGTAGTTACAGGGCCATTATGAACCGGGGCGTGAAATCCACCGAGAAAAATACTCGTTACTTGCTAATGAGCACAAGCGTTGCTTGGTGGGGGGGGGGGGGGGGGGGGGGGAAGGGGTGGATCCTCCTTATTTCTCATTTTTGTGGTTATTAAAGAAATAAAGTACACTGCCAGCAGATTTGGAATTTTCTATGTCGGCAAAAGTTAAAAAACTGATACCACGACACAACGATGGGATTATTTTTCTTTATAGGGGAATTAAAGGCCTCCATCACTCTGAGTGGGAAGGAGGTATTTATACATTATACGAAAATTATTAGCCTGTAATTCATAAAGTGTAGGCCATATAAAAGACTTGTAAATATTTGGGGTATTTTGTACCATGTGCTAATTACAAATTGGTCTATTCTTTAAATAAAAAATGACCATCTTTGTACGGGGTAACCTTGCTAGTCATAAGGACCGCTATTCATATTAAGGACCACTTATTCATAAGTACCGCTATCCATAACACGTGACTAAATGAATAGTGGTTCTGTATATGAATAGCGGTCCTTCTGAATAGCGAGCAAACCATAGACAAATTACCTCGCTATTCATAAGGACCTCCATTCATAAGGACCACTATTCATTAGGACTACTATTCATAACTATTCATAAGGACCCCTATTCACAGCGCGTGTTAAATGAATAGTGGTTTTCTATGAATAGCGGTCCTTATTCATAAGAACCGCTATTCATAGCGCGTGTTAAATGAATAGTGGTTTTCTATGAATAGCGGTCCTTATGAATAGCTAGCGGACCCCCATTCTACGACTGAACAAAAAAGTAGTAGAGATATACTGACAATTAAGACACTAGCTGTAGACTGCATCGCTATTCATTGTTGATTTTTTCACCAAAGAAACTATTGATGGCTGCTTTAATAATTTCGAATAGACCGCTTCTGTAATGTATACAAATTTATGCACATAATATTCGCTGAGCACCTAGTGACGAGCTATTCCATTAACCTGCTTTTTATAAATGAGCCTAAATGCTTGGAATCCACTTTGCATACATTATTTGTTGCTATGTCCGGCAAGCCTCCGGGAAGCTTTCAGGTTGTCAAGAACAACCTTTGTTTGAAAGGTATGTATAAAATTTGCATATATTACCGAAGCGGTCTATTGATGCCAGTTGATTAGTTTCGCTCATATTTATCACAGGTACTGGCAGTGGCTACACCGTTTGGGTTATCGACACTGGCGTACACGATACCCACACCGACTTCGGCGGCCGCGCCGAACAAGTAGTGAACTATGCTACCGGAGCCGACGTGAGTTAATTAGGTCCTATAATTTTGGGTTACCTATTTATCATGATTTTATTTTCTGTCGTCTACTATGTTCTTTCGTTTATAATAGACATAAGGAAACAATGTTCATTTCCAATGGCAAAATTTATACAATTTTATTCGCATATGATGTTGTTTGAAAAGAACGTCATCTTGACGTGTTGACTTGAATTAAAACTAAAAACAATAACAACGACGCTTCATAATGCGAATGTTTTCCCATTCACTCAAACTGTATAGTTCTGGATTATCCAACAGTGAAAATCATTTAGTTTTTGCTATATGTTTAAAAAAGCTGGAAACCATACAAAATACCATATTTACATTTTAAAATATGATGTAGAAAATATTTTCAGGTAAATAAATTCGTAAAATTTCGTCTTCAGATTCCCTGATGCGAAATGTAAAATTCTAGGTTAGAGCGAAGGTCAAGAGGTCATTGGACTTTATTATGTTCGGCCGAAGGGCATGATGGGGCTAAAACTTGAAATGTCAGCTTTAAAATCCTCAATTATCTCATATACCAAACGGGGCCAATTTAAAGGGGGTATGGTTTAACCCATATTGATAATTTGACAGGGAATGGCCAGCCCCTAAATTTAATTCATTTGGTTGGCACATCAGGAGGATTGCAACGGACATGGAACCCACTGCGCTGGAACAGTCGGCTCCAATACATACGGTGTAGCCACGTCTGTCCAGATCAAGGGTGTCAAGGTTCTTAACTGTTTCGGTACAGGCAGCACCAGCGCAATCGTTAGCGGTAAGAACCCATTTTTACCAGCAATATGAATTATATTGCTGGTAAAATTACAATTTACACGTTATCCAGCGAGCCTTACACTTAAATTCTTTGCCGTTTTTTCACGGGAAATTTTCTGGCAGTCAGGATGCTGGAAAAGCCCGTTTTTCCACAGTACATAGACCGCGGTTTAGAATACTGGTGATCGTGTTTTTCTCACAGATTTTGGTAGTAAAAACAAGGAAACTGTTAGCATACAGTCATATTTTTGTTAAATAGTAGAAACTTTAATTTCTAACAGGAAAATCTATGTAAATTAAAACGGAACCATGGAAACGATTTGCAATTTAACAGGGCAACTTGTTAAAATATGAGAATGTTTTTTAACAGTGTTTTATGTCGGGCGATTGTAAATATAAGCTGATTTCCTGTAAACAAACAAACTTGCTCTTGTTTTACAGGAAAAAGACTGTAAAATTGAAGGAACGGCAATAAATTGTAATTTCAAGGGCCCCAAAACCTGTAGTTTTACTGTTATTTTTTACAGTGTATACAAAACAATTTTTGTACATGACGACGATAGGAGGAGGTATATAATTTTTTTTCTTTTTACCTCGTACGAGGAACTTTATTCATATAACAATAACAAATATTTACAAAATATGTACATTGCCAAAATAACTTGATGACATCAAAAGCCAAAGATACTGAAGTACTTGGTCAAAGACTTTAAATCATGGTGTTTACATATAAATTTGCAACTCATATATTGATGTAATTCCAACTTTAAATTTATCCGTAAAACGTAGCATTGGCCGTAGCATCAGCTCTTGTTTTTTCCGATGAACTCTTATAATATTTATAGATTGAATATTGTGCAAAATATTGTGCAATAAGATTAATCATTAAATTCTTTTCATCTGTCAATATTGAATCCAATTATCATATAACCACATTATCAACTTTTACTTCTGTGTGAAATATATTTTTAAAGACATCGTTTGTTCAATAAATTTGCACAAGATCTTTACTCCCTTCCATTCAAATAACACGTGCATTGTCTCTTGATGTTTGTATTTATTACATTATCATTTGAAATTTTCCATTTGAATTGTCTTTTGAACATTAATTTTCGTAGTGATTATAATTATGATTATCTAGTAGTACAAGTTGTAGTAGTAGTAATTATACTACTACTACTACTACTTCTACTCCTACTACTGCTACTACTACTAATAATAATAATGATAATAATAACAATGATAATACCAGTAATAATTGTAATAACTATTATTGTCATTGTTTATTACATTGATTAGCATTTAAAATATTCCATTTGAATAAATTGTCATTTGAACATTAATTTTCATAGTGATTATAATTATTATCTAGTAGTAAAAGTAGTAGTAGTAGTAGTAGTAGTAGTAGTAGTAGTATTACTACTACTGCTAATAATAATAATAATTTTAATAATTAGTATAATAACTTTTTTTATCATTCAGGATGCGACTATGTAACTGCTAATGCCGGTAATTCCGATGTGGCTTCAATGTCTCTTGGAGGGGGTGCCTCCACCTCCATGGACAATGCCGTCCAGAGCATGATCAACTCAGGAGTTCCCACCGCCGTGGCAGCTGGTAATGACAACGCAAATGCTTGCAATTACTCTCCAGCTCGTGTTTCATCCGTAAGTTCAGCTGATTAACAATAATGATTATAAGTTTCTTAAATAAAGTCATTGAAATTACATTCATGCTATACCAATGAATATATCAAACTTGAAAGTTTTACCTCCTGAATACGATTTAACTTTTGAGTTACATGTATCAACAAATATGAGTGTCAAATTATTATTTTTTATACAAGTCCAAAAGTACACATTAAAAGAAATATATAGTAATTCTATAAAGGCGTGTAACTAGTCAAACAGGTATGCCAGTTTGATTTACACAATGAAGAAATGAATATGATATAACAGTGGCTGTTTTAGGAAATGGCCACTAAAATTAATTTATTCAAATTATTATAATTATTAATTATTATTATAATTAATTCAAATTCTCAGTATTGTTTGGTAACAATACATATCTTTATTTTGCCAAGAGAGTGCGATCAGTGCAGGTGGCAAATTGGCAAGTGTGAAAACGAAATTAACATTGCCATAGTCAAATCAACTTGTTATTAATGTGGACTTGGCCTTAAAGGCATGGCGCACTGTTTCCCCAGTCCAACAGTCAATAATTTAAATGTGGCAAAACTAGTGCGGAGTATAATAAAAGAATATTTGACTAAAAAACACACTTCAGTTACTTTTTGTATTTGTATGTTATCTATTAAAATCGGATGAGGTAGGTCGCTAAAAGTATTACAATGAAACATTATGATCCAGATTTTAAATGGGCCGCATACCTGGGTGGGAGGGGGAGGCGCTGCAGCCCCAACTCTTTTGAGTAGACACGTTTCATAAGGCTTACGTAGTAATCTTGATTGAATGCTCGTTCGCATGCTCAGTCCCCGCTTTTATATGATTTAATAACCTGTTCCATGATTTTTTTAATTTTCACGTTTTTGAAGGTGTTCTATTGATTTTGACCATAACATTGTCCCCAATGCTAATTTGTAAGCTTTTGCCTCCCGTTTAATATGCAATTTGTCGTCGATAAAATCGACGCAGTGTTTTCAGTCATGTTTACTGAAATGGACATTACACTAATGAAACCACATTACATTTATCATTATCATTATTGATATTATCGTCATTATTATTTTCGTTATTACCATCATTATCATTGTTATTATTATCATCGTTATCATGTCTACTGATGGGAACATTACACTAATGAAACCATATTACAGGCTATCACTGTTGGAGCAACAGACAGCAGCGACAACCGTTCCTCGTTCTCTAACTACGGAAGCTGTGTGGATATCTTCGCCCCTGGTACTTCCATCACCTCTACATGGTATACTAGCAACACGGCTACCAATACCATCAGCGGAACCTCTATGGCATGCCCACACGTTGCTGGTATGGTTTTGAAATAGCTGCTTGCTTTATAATGTCACATTTTACTAGAGATGAGGTACACTATATCGAATATTCATATGTAATGCCGATGTCCCAGAGTCGATTGCCGAACGTGCCACCACTCATATTCACAAGCTTTTACACTTTTGCTTCCCAATTGATCTCACAAAACTGCAATCTTGGCATCTTGACATAGAGTTTCTTTGGTTGAGGTTCTGAAAAGTTATATAGATAGTCAAATCGAAATTAAGGCCTATTGTGAGCCTTCTACTTGGAGGAAAGGCCAAATCGGCTCCGAGTCGTATAGTGACGTCAGAGCAGTCCCACGATTGTCTAGGATTTAAAACTGAATTGGCCCTTATTCCAGGTAGTGGCTGACAACCAATTAATATATTATTCTCATGTTTAGTACACTGTATTCATATTGTTGTTCAGAACCTGAATCAAGTAGATTTTATTCGTTAAAATGGCCATATATAATGCTATTGCGATTTATTTTCCAAAATCGTATCGCAGTCTATTTTTATTCAATGTATAGGTGCCATTGCCCTCTACAGCAAGAGCACTTCATCTATGTTGTCTTCGACCTCCAACAACAAGATCTCGAGCGTAGGACTTCTATCTCCAAACCAGCTCCTCTACGTCTAAGGTTGGTATAATTTCTTAGTCTCTTTTCACCTCTCATTCTCGGTACGCATCTTGAAGTTCATATTTTATGTGTAAATGCAGTTACATTAAAAACATTTGTTTCTGTTGACTTCCCCTCCGTTGATTAGAAGTTCACAGTTCAAACAAATGTTTCACAAATGTTTCCCGCATGGTGTTACCGTAAACCTTCAATTGTGAATTCTCACTCACCATGGAAACCTACAGAGAACAAATGTTTCACTGTAATTTGCATAATTATTTATAAGTCTAAACCATTTTAAGTGTGTTTTTGTAATTAATTTTGTTTAACAAGGACGCCGCACCTTATTGGCATTATGGCTATCTAGGGGGTGTCATTTTACCAAAGATTTGTATTTCCAATGTGTACTGTATTATTATCAAGTTTTGTAAGAAAGTTCGTGATCCTAGTCTGCAAGCACAGACCCTAATTTGACACTTTATCAGAAAATCATTGTCTTGAGAGAAGAATAACCCAGCTCCTTGTCAATATAGGATCACCTATAGTACAGGGGCTATGATAGTTTTACAGTGAGACACTCTTTTACGACTAACCAGGGTTTGTGCCTGGAGACTACATTCATTCATATATCCCTCATATTTCCAACAAAAAGGATGAAATTTACATTAAATTAATTCACATCTGTCCAAAACCAACCCATTCCCTCAAATTCTTTGTTAACTAAATACCGTCATACCTCTCACTAACATTTTTATTTTTCATTGTCGATGTGTATAAAATGTTGTGATTCAATTAGAATTGTTGTTGTTGATTTTCCAAACAATCGGCATATTCAAAGCATGAATAAACTGATAGAATTATTATTTGATTCATGGATATGTTAATTTCTTAATGCTTTGAAATTCAATATGAAATTTATGTTCTGTTCCGTTTGTTTTTCAGATGATGACGGTGTCCGGTGACATTCGTGAAGTCGACCAAGCATATCTAATGAGTTTCTGAAATGTAAACACATATTTAGAAATCTGTCTGATTTAGTTTCCATATCATCATCTACTTTAGGTTAGTTTTGAAGTGTTCGAATCGGATACTGATTTACCTTTGATAGGCTAATTGCTCCAGCACAGTGGATGTTGTTTCCAATCGCCAAAAGAAAATTTTCTCGGATTGTATTGACACACTCGGTGAATTATGGCTATTGTGAGATCATAGGTCTCTTTCCAGGAATGCGAATAGAATTTCAAATTCATTAACGAATAAAACTTCATTTAAACCCAATCTAACTTGTAAAGTTTTACTTTGTTAATCTTAAAAGAAGTAAAGAGTTGTTGGATTGCATTGAGTGATATGACGGTTGTAAAACGCATGCTCCGGTGACAAAATACTCTCATTTATAACACGGGCCCTGCTGCATAAAACTTATGTCATGATAAATCCCCGAATCACGACATAAACACAAATTTCAATGACATAGCTTATGCGAAGATTTATGTCACGAGTTTTATGCAACAGGGCCCTGGAACCAAAGTCCAAACTTCAACTATGGACCTAATTACACTATCATGACTATACCTAACTCTAACTCGAAACCAAATGCAATCATAAGCCTTAGCCTACATCCGGGGGGGGGGGGCATTCAGTATATATTGTGCGGTGGGTATGTGCCGCCCAGAAGACCCCCATTTTTACACTCAAATGTCCGTTCCAAAGCATACCAATTTTTTTTTAGAGAGATAGGCTAAGCCGAACTCTAAACCCTATCCTCAACCTAACCTTAAATCTAACCCTGATACAATGGCCTGCATTCTTTAAGTTGAACCGAACCTGTTTTTTAAATTCAGCCTAATCATTTATGAAGTGTCAAGCTCATTATTGGGTAAAAGTTAATATGATACTATAAAATGAATAAACGAGATTAATTCAGTCATGAAATGAAAATGAGAAATTGATTTCATGTTGACATGACATTTACTTGTTAACTTTACCCGGGTGCTCCATAAATCAGACGAAATCTACTCCAGCTGTTAATCCTATTTTAGTAAGCTTTTATTAATATCGCCCAAATGTGTTTATACGGTAAGACCGGTCGTGCTTAGGACCAAATATCTAATAAGAGAGAGAGAGAGAGAGAATGAGTGGAAGAAAAAAGAGAAGAAAGAGATGAAAGCAAGGGGTATAGAGAAAGAGAGAGTGAGGAAGTGAACAATTGAGGACGAGGGAGAGAAGGGGGGGGGGGGTTGAGAGAGGATATCAACATATATGTTACTTCATAAAAAATATACGTCAAGGACGGAGAATTGACGTCAAGGACGGAGACAATCGTAACAATACCAAAACAAAGCGAGGAATCTGCTTTACAGGATGGCTATTAGAACTCATGGGTCGTCAATTATCTAGGCCCATGGCCAATAACAATCGTAATACAATCAGAACAAAGCGACGTATCTGTTGTAAAGGTAGGCTATTATCAATGCATATGGTACCTAATGATCCGTGTCATGCACAAAATGGCAGCCTCCATGGAAAGACGTAGCAGACAATAGGTGCATCTAGAATATCACGTGGGGTTAATTGTCCTTTAAGTAAAGATTCTAAATTAATTAATTTAATAAATTCTAAATTTATATATGAGTACATGTATTATAATTATGAATCACGTGCATGACTGAGTTTAAGTATGGATGCAAATAGGGACAAGTATTTTATAGTAATAGAAGATCAAAATTTGCTTTGTAGTAAACCGCACAAGCTATGAATCTTGTCATGCTTGTAAAATGTAGTTTCTCCCCAGTTTTTTTTGTTTGCTTTTACTTGTTTTTCCTCTTTGGATTATTTTCGTTTTATTATGAAAAAAAGAAAAAGAAAAGAAAAAGGAAGAAGCCGAGAAGGAGCAGACAAAGAAAATGAAAATGAAGGGAAAAGATAAACAATATGTAGATGTTACATGTACATCGAGTTCTATTTTTTTTTCCTTAACAAAAAACCCCACACCTTTTATCAAAATATGGTTTAAAAAAAAACAAGAAAAGAAAAGGCGTAAATATTCTTTATTGAATGAACGCCGTTAAATGCAAACAACAACAACAGTCGTAAAAGAGTGTCGGCACTGTAGACCTACCACAGGCCCTGTACTATAGCTGCTCCTCACCCATACTGACACGACCAGTATAGGTAGCTGGGTTATGCTTCTCTCAACTCTGATAAAGTGTCAAATTAGGGTCCGTGCTTACAGACTAGAGACACACGGTATGCTCACTGAAACTAACCGGGAACCGCCAAAGGACCTGCATAGTTCTGTTATTAAAATAGAAGCATGATAAAAATAAAAGGAATGGGGGATATATATACATGTATATATCTATATATAAGGCTACATTAGCTGGACAGTTTTTGTTTTATTTCTATGCTCAACTGTCCCGCTAATGTAGGTGGCGCTATTATGACGGAATAAACCCCATTGTTGTGTGTGTGTCCAGCTAATGTACCCTTTAGTCATATATACATATATATATATATATTGTAACGGAATCGACGCTTGCTTCCTCCAGCTGCGGTTTCGGTCAGGATAGCCCGAGCTGAAGACGTGGTACGTTTGGCGGAAATATACCACCTTGTCGAACCTGCTTTCTCTCCAAACCTTGCTTTCTCTGCAAACCGTCACTACTGCCAAAGACTTTAAATAGTATCAAGACAGATTACTCTGACCTACTTCCGTAGTACATTTTGGAGGCATACTTTGCTGTGTTAAAAACAGACTCGGAAAAATACATTCTCCATAGGTATAACACGTGAAAAAATGTCTCACTTTTTCTTGATATTTCATATCTTGCTCTATCTTTTTCAAGTCTGATTTTTGCACGAGAAAAAGGATGGATAGTTCATAAAACATTTCTTGAACCTTTTTTGTCAATAAATGCCGATATGAATCCCTTGGATCATGCCTGCTTTTTGACAGAGTCATCTGCCATAGGGTTAACACGTGAAAACATGGATTTTAAAAATGATTATAGTTCCTCTATTATTACCTTGGATTTAGTGCAAATGTGGCTTACATGTAATTTGAGACTCTGAAAAGGCTTAATGAAGGCTCAAAAGGTGCAAGGGACCCCGCATAAATCCCCGGGAATATGCATGCTTTTGGCCTTCCATCTCCCATAGGTTAACACGCAAAAACGGGAATTTTTGAATGATTATAATTCCCGCAGAATTAAATCAAAATTTTGAAAAATGTGCCTTGAATAAAATTTAAAGCTCTGAAAATGTATAATTAAGACTCAACTAGTTGAATATACTCCGCATAAATCCCCGGGAATATGCATGCTTTTTACCCCCAAAAAGTCTCTCCTGCCATAGGTTTACACGCGAAAACAAGGAATTTTAGGATGATTATAATTCCCATAATTTTTATTTGAAAATATAACAAACGTGATTTACATAAAATTTAAAGCGCTGAAAAGGTATAATGAAGGCTTGATGAGTCCAGTAAACCCCCCATAAACCCCGGGAATATGCATGCTTTTGACCAAAAACGTCTCGCCTGCCATAGGCTAACACGCAAAAACAAGGAATTTTAGGGTGATTATAATTCCCATAATTTTTATTTGAAAATGTAAAAAATGTGATGAAATTTAAAGCTCTGATAAGGTATAATGAAGGCTTGGTGAGTCCAGTAAACCCCCCATAAATCCCCGGGAATATGCATGCTTTTGGCCTTCCAGCTCCCATAGGTTAACACATGAAAACAGGGGTTTTGAAATGATTTTAATTCCCCTAGTATTTATTTGAAACTATGAAAAATGTGATTTACATGAAATTTAAAGCTCTGAAAGGGTATAATTGAGGATCGATGAGTCCAATAAACCCCCCATAAATCCCCGGGAATATGCATGCTTTTGGCTTTCCAGCTCCCATTGGTTAACACATGAAAACGGGGGTTTTTAAATGATTTTAATTCCCCTAGTATTTATTTGAAATTAGGAAAAATGTGATTTACATGAAATTTAAGGCTATGGAAGGGTATAATTGAGGCTCGGTGAGTCCAATAAACCCCGCACAAATCCCCGGGAATATGCATGCTTTCGACCAAAAAAAATAATTTGCCATACTACACGTGCATTCCAATTTGTGATCGACGACCAAATGTAAATGGGCGTGTACCGATCACGTGAGTGACGACATCCAATGAGATCGTGCACTAGCAGACGACCATGTAGCAGACGTACGTCCGCCCGAAAGCAAACCCAACCTAGCCGGTTAGAAGAAAATCTAACTAAATTCCAGTTCACTACTATATTTCTAATGTACCAGAGGCAAAATTCAATGTGTTAAATTCATAAATTCGTATCATCAATGTGGCAATTGTGGCAATTTTTTTTCTTCTCGCCAGCCCTCCGAAAGTCGCTCAGTGGAGG
This sequence comes from Heliocidaris erythrogramma, assembly GCA_025617745.1. Classification (NCBI taxonomy): domain Eukaryota; kingdom Metazoa; phylum Echinodermata; class Echinoidea; order Camarodonta; family Echinometridae; genus Heliocidaris; species Heliocidaris erythrogramma. The sequence goes on along the minus strand of CM046871.1, from coordinate 30,905,834 downwards.
GGTGTAGGGTATCAGATATTATTAGTCCAGTTTTCCTCCATAATTCTCTGACAAGCCAAAAAAAGTTATCAGTTCTAAAAGGGGGGTACAATTTTATTTAAAAGCCTCCTAAATCCGCCACTGATCCATGCCCGGACTGTGAGGTCAGTCTTGCGAGGTGGGCTTTTTTGCAACTTTTTCTCGGAGGGTTTATAGAACGACATTGTTAGGCTCTTGGGCTTCCAAACTAAATTTGGTGCTCGATCCGGGTTTTTTCACAATTTAGGCAAGATCCCGTATATGCCAACTTGGGTTTCAAGAAGGGGGCCGCGGTCGATTCGCCCCCTCTTGATCCGCCCCTGCTATTCTGTCATGGATGTGAAGAATATAATTGCAAAAATTGCATTTTTTGCTCAGTGATTTTTTTTTAATCATGTAAATCACTTGTAATTGTTGTGATTTCTGTTGATTTCCTAATAAAAACCACAAATTAAAAAAATAAGAGATCATTATTTTTTCCTCAGTTCTATTGGAGTCATTTTTACAGATCTGTTGTAAGAGAGAAAAGAGAGTATGAGAAAAATGAGGGGGGGGGGGGGAGAGACAAAGAGAGATGGGGGCAAAAGTAATGGGATATTCCTACAAAGACAGAATAGGATTGGTAATAATTAAATGATATAATCAGCTGCTATATTGTTGGTTACTAGTTAATTCAATTCAAAACACGGAGGCCATCCCCCTTTTCGTACAATCGGGCCCTATTGCGTTGGTGATGGCTTCGGAGCAAGCCCCTATACTGTTTTCTTCGCCTGTCGTCTCACATTTCTACAGCAGAATATTACAAATAACTTACCTTAAGTTGGTTATATTGGTGGCGTATCCAGGAATGCAGGGAGAGGGGGGAGGCTCACGCCTGACGAACAAAAAAATCATCAGATGCATTCTATTTTGGATTTTTAGGACAAGCAAGGAAAAAATTATCACAGTTTTCAGATTCTTTCTGTGCGGGGGGGGGGGGGGGGGGTATACATTTACTTTCATATTATGTCAGATTTTGTTTTGGCTGGCACATAGGGGCATGTACATTCCTGGATAATCTTGGATACGCCACTCTTAATGTAATCTTTATATTTATATAAGGAATTGCTCGCATGCAATCTCATTTTATTAAAGCCTTTTCTGTCTTGAATTTTAAAAGAATAAGGCTAATAAAATTACATTGCAGGTCTATAATCCCTATAATTTCCATAAATCATATCAAATGAAATATTCTGATAGCCAGGCAAAAGCCAAGAAATCAATCACTAGACGATTGAACATCTTCTTCTCGAAATCTGTGCATAACCATCTGATAATTTGAATCATTTTGGCCCGCATACCAAGCCAGCCTGAAGTATCAACCACCGTACTATCAGGCTCGATGAGCGCTGACTTGGCATACAGTGTTTAACATTTATTCAGTAAATACACCATTACATATGCAATTACATGTACAATAAAAAGTGGTTAATTAAATATACATGCAATAATCAACTCATATTTTCCTAACTTTCCTTGCTTTGACCTAGGTAAATGACCTACCAGATTAATTGTCATAAAATGCTAAATAACTTGGTAACAATCATATAAAGCAAATATAACAACAACAAAAGTTACAGGTTAAAGTGTAACTAAAACATCATCTTTTCTCAGAAACGTAATATGATCGATCTCACATTTTGATAAAATGTTATTTCAATGCGGTAATCGGCCAAAACAATCATTTCTATACTAAAACTTAAGCTTTTCTACGAAATTAAAAACCAATTTCGTTACAATATATATATATCCAACCATTTGAAGTGGCTTGTCAGAATCTGGCGTTGCCTATAAAAAATGTGTTCTAATTTTTACTGGCATTGGTATGGCGTATGATGTCAATGGACCATGTACCATTAGCATTACCAGATTACTGAGCCATAATTAAGAGAGGTAAAGTCAATTGCTGGCGTCCTTCGACAGCACCCGTCAGTGCCGTATATAGGCACTGGCACCCGCAAGGGCAACCGTCTCGAGAGCATTATTGGGAAGTATGTGGCCCAGGAAGTTGATTTGTCGGGTTACAAAAGTTTGAAGTAAAGTACGGCACGATTTGACCTCTTCTAGGACGTCTACGTTGGTAACATTACAAGGTGCACACCTGTAATTATTTCCCCATAGGCTCATGTGTTAAAAATGAGAAATAAAAAAATTCATGAAAAATAAGTGCTAGCAATGGCAACATTCAAAGTTTTGTCTTTACTGGTTCATACAATACCTTTGACTTCCTGAAAATATGAAGGGGTGTTTTTCAGCTTTTTTGCTCTTTACAGGGGCTGCAACTAAGACTAATCACAAAATTGGTCAAAGCTACAGTGATTATAAGGTTTCTTGCGCCACTAATAAAGTCCCCATAAAATCCAACTGGGGCCAACTGCTGTTCTCTCATGGGACTGATCTGAAACATGCACATATGAAAAAAGTGTTCAAATATGTATCGTTAATTTTATATGATTTTTTTTTTCAACAATTACCTTGTCTTTGGTACGGGTCGAGTGGGGATTCCCGGAAAATGACTGGATTGCAGGCGGGTCGTCTACATGTATATGGACTGATCAGTAGCTACTCAGTAGCTTCCAGGCGCTGTTCGATAGCTTTGCACTCACACAATAATGAAAGTAACGGCTGGACATCATCTCAAACTAGAGCAAAGGCGATTTTGACCTGTTATAAAAGAATAGCCACATATTCTTCCTCTGGAATATAAAATCTAACTAATGAATGTACGTTTCCAATGTTGTAATTACAACATAACTGAATTGAAATTATTCCATATACCCTCACACACACAAACACACCCACACCCACACCCATCCCCCACACACGCATGCACACGAATAGAATAGGATAACGAAAGCCATATCAGTATCACTTTTTGTGGGTATTGTAATGTCGATGTGTAGTTGTTTTTGTGTCGTTACTGTTTTATAAAATGAAAGCTTCCACAGGTAGTTCCTTCTTTCTTTCCTTCGTTAATCTCATTTCACCTCAGCTACCATACTACCAGGGAAGTGTAACACTTCCCTGATACTACAATCCACCTCCACTACCTTCTTCTCTTACTACCATCCTACCTCTACTACCATCCTACCTCTACTACCATCCTACCTCTACTACCATCCTACCTCTACTACCATCCTACCTCTACTACCATCCTACCTCTACTACCATCCTACCTGTGCGACAGTTCTACATCTACCACAGTACTACCTCTACTACCATCCTACATCTACTACATTACTACTTCTACTACCATCCTACCTCTACTACAGTACTACCTCTACTACCATCCTACCTCGACTACCATTTTACCTCTTCTACCGTCGTGCCTCTTTTACCATTCTCTCCTACTACCATCCTCTCCTACTACAATCCACCTCCACTACCTTCTTCTCCTACTACCATCCTACCTCAAGTACGATTCTCTTCTATAAATCTACCTTTTTTTACATTCTACCTCTACTATCATCCTACATCTACTACCATCTTACGTCTACTACCATTCTACCTCTACAAATTTCCCCTACTACCATCCTACCTCTACACCCATCCTACATGTCCTACTGTTCCACCTCCACTGCAATACTACTTGTTCTCCCATCCTATATCTCCTAACATTCCGCCTCAGCTACAATACTACCTCTTCTACCATTCACTCCTACTAAAATCCTACCTCTACTAGCATCCTACCTCTACTACTATCCTACATTTACTACCATCTTACCTCCACTATCATCGTACCTCTTCTAACATTCACTCCTACTACCATCCTACCTCTACTACTATCCTCTCCTACTGCTATCCTAGCTCTACTACCATACTACCTCTACAACCATCCTACCTCTACTACCATCCTACCTCTACAACCATCCTACCTCTACAACCATCCTACATGTCCTACTATTCCGCCTCGACTACAATACTTGTTCTCCCATCCTATATCTCTTAACATTCCACCTCAGCTACCATTCTACAATCCACCTCCACTACCTTCATCTATACTACCATCCTACCTCTACTACCATCCTACCTCTACTACCATCCTACCTCTACTACCATCCTACCTCTACTACCATCCTACCTGTGCGACAGTTCTACATCTACCAAAGTACTACCTCTACTACCATCCTACATCTACTACATTACTACTTCTACTACCATCCTACCTCTACTACAGTACTACCTCGACTACCATTTTACCTCGACTACCATTTTACCTCTTCTACCATCGTGCCTCTTTTACTATTCTCTCCTACTACCATCATCTCCTACTACAATCCACCTCCACTACCTTCTTCTCCTACTACCATCCTACCTGTACTTACATCCTACCTGTGCTACAGTACTACATCTACGACAGTACTACCTCTACTACAGTGCTACCTCTACTACCATCCTACCTGTACTACCATCCTACCTCTACTACAGTTCTACTTTTACTACCATCCTACCTCTAAAACAATCCTACCTCTACTACCATCCTACATCCACTACCATCCTACCTCTACTACAGTACTATATCTACTATACCATCCTGCCTCTAATGCAGTACTACTTCTACTACCACCCTACCTCTAAAACAATCCTACCTCTACTACCATCCTACATCTACTACCATCCTACCTCTACTATTATTGTACCTGTACTACCATCCTACCTGTAGTACCATCCTACCTCTACTACCATCCCACCTCTACTACCATCCTACCTCTACTACCATCCTACCTCTACAACCATCTCTCTAACACTTCCCTGGTCCTACTATTCCGCCTCCACTACAATACTTGTTCTCCCATCCTATATCTCTTAACATTCCACCTCAGCTACCATACTACAATCCACCTCCACTACCTTCATCTATACTACCATCCTACCTGTACTACAGTACTACCTCTCCTACCATCCTACCTGTGCTACAGTTCTACATCTACTACAGTACTACCTCTACTACCATCCTGCCTCTACTACCATACTACCTCTACTACCGTCATACTTCTACTACCATCCTATCTCTACTACCATCCTACCTCTACTATTCTCACGTACTGCCATTCTACCTCTACTACCATCATACCTCTACTACAGTACTACCTCTACTACCATCCTACCTCGACTACCATTTTACCTCTTCTACCATCGTGCCTATTCTACTATTCTCTCCTACTACCATCCTCTCCTACTACAATCCACCTCCACTACCTTCTTCTCCTACTAACATCCTACCTCTACTACCATCCTACCTCTACAACCATCCTACATGTCCTACTATTCCGCCTCCACTACAATACTTGCTCTCCCATCCTATATCTCTTAACATTCCACCTCAGCTACCATACTACCAGGGAAGTGTAACACTTCCCTGATACTACAATCCACCTCCACTACCTTCTTCTCTTACTACCATCCTACCTCTACTACCATCCTACCTCTACTACCATCCTACCTCTACTACCATCCTACCTCTACTACCATCCTACCTCTCCTACCATCCTACCTGTGCGACAGTTCTACATCTACCACAGTACTACCTCTACTACCATCCTACATCTACTACATTACTACTTCTACTACCATCCTACCTCTACTACAGTACTACCTCTACTACCATCCTACCTCGACTACCATTTTACCTCTTCTACCGTCGTGCCTCTTTTACCATTCTCTCCTACTACCATCCTCTCCTACTACAATCCACCTCCACTACCTTCTTCTCCTACTACCATCCTACCTCAAGTACGATTCTCTTCTATAAATCTACCTTTTTTTACATTCTACCTGTACTATCATCCTACATCTACTACCATCTTACGTCTACTACCATTCTACCTCTACAAATTTCCCCTACTACCATCCTACCTCTACACACATCCTACATGTCCTACTGTTCCACCTCCACTGCAATACTACTTGTTCTCCCATCCTATATCTCCTAACATTCCGCCTCAACTACCATACTACCTCTTCTACCATTCACTCCTACTAAAATCCTACCTCTACTAGCATCCTACCTCTACTACTATCCTACATTTACTACCATCTTACCTCCACTATCATCGTACCTCTTCTAACATTCACTCCTACTACCATCCTACCTCTACTACTATCCTCTCCTACTGCTATCCTAGCTCTACTACCATACTACCTCTACAACCATCCTACCTCTACTACCATCCTACCTCTACTACCATCCTACCTCTACAACCATCCTACCTCTACAACCATCCTACATGTCCTACTATTCCGCCTCGACTACAATACTTGTTCTCCCATCCTATATCTCTTAACATTCCACCTCAGCTACCATTCTACAATCCACCTCCACTACCTTCAGCTCTTACTACCATCCTACCTCTACTACCATCCTACCTCTCCTACCATCCTACCTGTGCTACAGTTCTACATCTACCAAAGTACTACCTCTACTACCATCCTACATCTACTACATTACTACTTCTACTACCATCCTACCTCTTCTACAGTACTGCCTCTACTACCATCCTACCTCGACTACCATTTTACCTCTTCTACCATCGTGCCTCCTTTACTATTCTCTCCTACTACCATCATCTCCTACTACAATCCACCTCCACTACCTTCTTCTCCTACTACCATCCTACCTGTACTAACATCCTACCTGTGCTACAGTACTACATCTACGACAGTACTACCTCTACTACAGTGCTACCTCTACTACCATCCTACCTGTACTACCATCCTACCTCTACTACAGTTCTACTTTTACTACCATCCTACCTCTACTATCCCCCTCTTCTACTACCATCCTACCTCTACTAACATCCTACCTCTACTGCCATCCTACCTATATTATACTCACGGTACTTTCAAAATCGGGTGGAGCAGAGGAAATGAAGAGAAATATTAAGTTCTAGCGAGGAAAACCATTAGCTCTTATGCACATCGAAAATGAACATACTTAAAAATGTTTGTGTTAAAAATAGCAATTGGGTATCATTTTTTTTAACTAATTAAAATTAAAATTAGTTCTCCTTCCGTAGAAGATGTAACATCATGCTTCTGAATCTGCCCTTCTGGTTTTAATAGTTCGCGAACTTTCTGGTCAAAATGCTGATTCATGTTGTTGCTACGTTTTCGAGCAAATATTGCATTGCTTATCTTATCATATAGGATAAAAATAAATTATAAATCATATCGTACCAGGTAATATCATGAGAAAAGACAGGTGTGATATTTCATATTGTTTCACGGTTGGGATGGATGCCTTAAAGTGCGTGGGTAATAGTGTGAGAGGTTATCATTAATTAGGCCTATCATTAAAAAGGCCTTCGGTGAAGGTGAAACACCGAAACTGAATTGACAGGCATGTTTTCATTTTAGGATTAACTTTGAATGTATTGTATCCTCAGTTGCTAGGGCAGTATTTGGTATCGAGCTTGTGTCCTTACACTATACACATCAAGAATCCATGTCACTTCGAGTGTTCTACGTTCAGTTTGAAAACATTAAAATAATTTGTAAGGGTGAGCACCATTACATTTTTTTAAAAACACTGTTTAATAAGTTCATAAGGTGAATTCAAATCTAAGTGTTCCTGACAGTGTCACTTTAAAAAATATTTTATTGTTTTTAGTGGGAGGAGAAGCAGGGTGGGTGGTGGAATAAGTTTATGATTCCGTGTGTTTGTTCACTTTCTCCTCTCTCCTGTCTCTCTTATTCCCTCTCTCCCTCCCTCCCTTTCTCTCTCTCTCTCTCTCTCTCTCTAGCTGCATAATGACATTTTACTAATTGCTATCGCAGGCTTCAGGAAGGCGCCATCGAAAGTCTGGCGGAAATTCTTTTAATACTTTCGAAATTGGGTGAAGCTAACAAAGTTAGGTGTAAGTAATGAAATGAAGAGAAATTAAGACATAGATCAATTTCGAACGAGAAAAACCACTGACTGATTTTCAATATCTATCATGCATATATCGAGTATTCATTTATCAATTTAGAAAACCTACAGTATCTGTATCGTCTTGAGAATAGACAGGTGTCATTGTTTGATGGTTGGGGTTGATGTACGACTGTTGGTTTCTGTGTTAGAGATTAAAGATCTACAGTGCGTATCAAAAGAAGTACACACCTTGAAAATATCTTCAAATCATATAATTTCAATATTTTACACTTAGTGAGTACTGGCTACTTTTGTGAAACTCACAAAAGTTGGTTTGCGCAAAAATGCCTAGGTCTTGAATTTGATCAAAGTGAGTATCAAGCAGTAACTGCATGTTCTCTCTTAAGTATCAATAATTGATTGGAACAGTCATTCTATCCTTAAACCTATTTTTATTAGTGCACACCCAGTGTTTCCAGAATTGATATGGGGAGGGGCGGGATGCTCCCAAGACAGGGGTTAAGTGTCGGCCTCTCTCGTTCTTATACAAGCAACAGGGCATAGCAAATTGTACTGATTTTTTCCTGGGCTTCACTCAATGGCTGGAGGATATTATCAAAGTGTGTACTTTTTTTTTGATACCCACTGTATTGCACATACGCCTTCGGGGTTCAACAAACTTTTCAGGTTGGTATGGGTAATACCTAACATCGGTGATACAAAACAATTTACTTTTATTATCTCCCAACTAACTGACCGATGGCGTAGCTAGAGGGGACACGTGCCCACTAATTGAAACGGAGACAATGGAAATACACTCTTAGAAATGTTGGGTAAATGCCACTGGGTAAATGAAGATTGGACATAGGTTGGTTAAATCTTGCTCAACTTTTACATGCATTTACCCAACATTGGTCAAAAATAACAATGAAATGGGTAAAGTTTACCCAAAAGTTGGTCGGACTCATAAGGACCCTCATGTTGGGTAAAATGTGGGTAAAATTTTGCCCAATATTCCTAAGAGTGTATGGAGGGGGGAGAGAAAGAAATGGAGAGGGGATGGGAAACGCGAATAGAAAACGATACAAAAATATGTCAATTTCCAAGTGAAGAAATCTAGAGACTGGCATTTATGACCTATTACACTACAATGAACAAGGTAAAGCTAAAATTAATCAACTTGAAAATAAACGGGTGTGATTTTGTGATTGGTGATGTTAGATTATGACGGTGGGTTTTACATGTTCATACATACATACATATTGCTATTTATATAGCGCCTTACCATAACATGCTCAAGGCGCTTTACAGTAAGAAAAAATTAAACAACGTAATTATTTTGCTCTCCAAGTGCACACAACCAAATCCAATCATAGAGAAAACAAATAAGTCTTAAGATTTCTTTTAAAGATTCAACTGAAGGGCAGGAACGAATGTTTGAGGGTAGTCTATTAGACTATTCCAAATAGTATAGGACCAGAAAAAGTTGACCTTTCTACGAATTAAAGTGGGGGATTTGAAGAAGAAGAGTGTCTGACCTTGAACGTAATGCATAACGTGATTGCTGGATGGGGCAAAACAAACTCGAAATGTAGGGCGGGGCTAGAATTATGAATGGACTGATAAACAGTGCAACTTTATACATTATTCTCTTGTAGTATACCTCTGTTTACACGGACTTGCCGATGTGTGGGCGCTCTTGGGTGTGGGGGTGTGTGTGTTTGTGTGTAGTCTAGAGTAAGAATGAAGGAGTATAGAGTCTAGAGTAAGAATGAATTATGTTATACAGTTTGATATATATATTCATTGTTTGAGGTAAGGAGGGGTTTTTTTTCTCCCGTCTTCTTTTTTCATGATTACGTTTCATTCAATGATGTTTGTGTTGTATATGCTTTGTTTCAATGATTTTATTGATTGTAATTTGTTGTATACATTCAAGACGAATGTTATGTTATATAGAACTTGAATAAAGATTACTGAAAAGTGTGTGAGGGTGTGTGTGTGTGTGTGTGTGTGAGAGAGAGAGAAAGGGTGTGTGCGCGCGCGTGGGTGTGTGTTGTGTGTGTGAGGGAATCAGGGAAAGGGGAAAGGGGAAAGGGGAAAGGGGAAAGGGAACATGGGCAATTCCTAGCAAAATATCCACTTGCCAGAAATCATAAAATTGGCGATAACTCCAGAAATATTTGTGCTCTCATGACAGCATTTCTCCAAATAAGCTCCTTTATTTGGTTATATCAATGGTTTCACGTGCATCACCCTACCATTCCGTGGGCGGCTAATCCTAACCATCAAATAATGACACCTGTTAGTTCTCAAGAGACTGGAAAACTTTGGAACCTCATGATTAAATCTTCCATACATGTGATAGGTTACCAAAATAAGCCAGTTTACCTCTTCCGAACTTTTCTCCAGGTTCATTCGCTCCATTTTCAGTGTAAAATGTGTACAGGTATACCCAACAATGGTAGCTTGTTATTAAAAAGAGTTACATCTATTACCTCGCAATTTATTCCATTGTAAATAATAACTTGAATTCTGTCAAACAATATACCGAATTCATAGTTGTACGTTAGATGCCAAGGATGACGACCAAATGTTTGTAAAGTCTTGTCAAAATCTTCTTGAAGCAAGTCTGTGCTGATGTAAGGAATATGAGTCGAAGACAAGTATGAGATACTATTCATAGGCCAGGAGCCTGTCCCGAAATTTTAGCTGAATTGAATGAGACAGTTCGTTATTAAGGTTGAAATGCCAAAAAATGACAAAGTTTGGCGCATATGTTAGATGGGTTGAAATCGACCGGACTTTGGGGCACTTTCGGGCGCTCTGGGGGCCTAACCCGGCGGCTTCGTTCGAGCTGACAAGCTTTTTGTGAATGGCATGGATAGTCTTAGGAACTTTAAGGGGTAAAACCTCCTAATAAGTAAAATGGGTTTACTATTTCGGGACAGGCTCACAGACTATCAGTGGAAGACCGGAAGAATTTGCTGTGTATGTCCTTGGTGGTCAAACGTCCGCTTCACTTAATACTGAAATATGTTTTGGGGCTCTTGATTTTGCTTAACTTTTTCTTAAATAATCCCAGATAAGTCTGAATGTCATGTCCGTTAATTTGACCACACACACACACACACATACACACACCCCCCCCCCGCACACACATATCAACTCATTCACCACCCACCCCGCCCCCAAACATTGTTTCTCTAAAGCGAAACCTGGTTAAGTTGGAACACTAGGACTTGGATTTTAATACCTTAAAAGCTCGAGCAGTCTCATTATTAAACAGTGTAAAAAATGATCATACAAGTGTGCATGTGCACCATTCCATATCTCTTCAATGGTCAAGCAAGGGGCCACTGAGTTCGGGCATTATAACTCTGAAAGATATCGTAATCCCTTTTACCATAGGTCTTTTGTAACCCATACCTGCTTGAAAAGTTTCTTCAACCCCATCACTATAACCCCCAGCGCAATAACCCACCATCATACATTGACCCTAACCATCAAATAATGACACCTGTTAGTTCTCAAGACACTGGAAAACTTTGGAACCTCATGATTAAATCTTCCATACATGTGATAGGTTACCAAAATAAGCCAGTTTACCTCTTCCGAACTTTTCTCCAGGTTCATTCGCTCCACTTTCAGTGTAAAATGTGTACAGGTATACCCAACAATGGTAGCTTGTCATTACAAAAAGTGACATCTAAGTAACCTTGCAATTTATTCCATTGTAAATAATAACTTGAATTCTGTCAAACAATATACCGAATTCACAGTTGTAAATTAGATGCCCAGGATGACGACCAAATGTTTGTAAAATCTTAATTGTCAAAATCTCCTTGAAGCAAGTCTTAAGTCTGAAATCATTCTGAAAAAAAAAATCTCTGATTTGTGCTTCAATAATTTATTTTTGAAGTAAAACAATTTATATGAGCTTTCATAGGGCCTTGATTCAATGTTTATAGTGCTTCATAGGCCAATGTAAAAATCAATTTGAAGTGCTTGCAAACCTATTGTCTTATGATATATCTTGTCACCGTCCTTCTCCTCATTTTTCCGTTAAACCATCAAGCCTGCATAAGGTATGCGACTCAAAAAGCTCCTTAAATCAATGGCTTACTAACAAAGAAACTGCAAGCAGTGTTTCGTATTGCGATAAGAACAAAAGTAATTGACAGTGGACTGTCATGACAAAAATAGCATAAATATAACCTGTCCGCTGTGAATGACCTGATATATAAAGAAAGGCAGCAATGATCCGAAAGAAATCAATAATGTTTCAGTAAAAGGATGATATCTGATATTTGTTCTTGTAATAAACATTTCCTTGAGTTTTAATCGACATTAAAACCTTTGTTACTGCAATACGTGAGTAAAAAAAAATCAATGTTTAAAACTTAGCAATTGTTTTTAGACTGAACATAAAACACTCGAAGTGACATTGATCCTTGATGGGTATTTTGTGTTCACTGGTGTAAGGACACCCTCTCGACGCCAAACACTGCGCTAGCAACTAAAGATGCAATGCATTCAGTGGTTATCATGTGACGAACATGTGTCTTAAAATTCAGTTTCGGTGTTTCACCAACATCGAAGGCCTGCATACAATCAATGATAACCTCTCACATTATATTACCCACGCATTTTTAGACATCCACCCCAACCGTGAAACATGAAAAATCACATATGTCTGTTCTCATGGTATTGCCTGGTACCGGTATGATTATTAAAAATCCTTATTTTTATCCTATATGATAAGATAAGCAATGCAGGCCAAGTATATTTGCTCGAAAACGTGCATGGCAACTAAATGAATCAGCATTTTTACTAGAAAGTTTGTGAACTGTTAAAATGTGAAGGGCAGATGCAGAGGCATAATTATCACCATGTTTAACAGTCATAACCAATCCCTCTTTCCTTACAAACAGTTGCAGTTGTAAATATGATCATTTTCGACGTGCATAAAGAGAATGATAATCAAAACTTATATCATCTGGACCTGTACTGCATGTAATGATATTAATAGGCTTATTGATGATGCTAAGTTGCTAACGATATCGTTAGCAGAGTGTAAAAGAAATACATATATAAGATGTTAATTATGCAATGCTTTCCAACGTCCATCGTAACATTTTACAGAATGGTTGTCATCTTTCTGACTTATACATTAAAATCAGGAAACAGAACGATTATGCGAGCATGATCTGCACAAGGCATGCCTGGACACTTGTTGGTATCACAAGTAACGATAAAATAAACCGATGTAGAAGAAAGACTGATAGACATTTTGCAATGTGTTTCTTATTTTAAAGAGAATGTTGAGTTCTGGGAAAGGTGAAAAATCTTGTTAGCTTTCAAATGCCCTCATATTCCAAATATATGAAATAGCTGAAGTGTTCGGGCCGAACATTCATGCCAGATGTGTGTGTAGCCCCATACCCATTTATGTGTGTAGTGCATGTGCTTTTCAGCCAAATTAGGTCAATTTCTTTTATAATTTTGATGATTTCAAAACCTCACAGTATACACCAATATTCTTATGTAGACATAATCAACCTTTCTCAATCGCTTTAAGAAAGTTTATTTCACAATGTAATTGCATGACCAGAACTCAACTATATCTTTGATGAGGGTATGTACCCCATGTCTATCCTACATCTTCGGAGTACAATTAAACTAATAAAGTTAATAAATGAGACAATATGAATAAAAGACAAAGGACGAAGAAAGAGAGAGAGAGAGAGAGTGTGTGTGCGTGTGTGTGTGTGCGTGTGTGTGTGTATGTGTAATTATAATAATAAAGGTAATAGAGACAATATAGAAATAAAAAAATCTTGCTTAATGCAATTTGAGCACGCATAAAGCAGACAATAGAAATATAGAGAGAGAGAGTAATTAAACAAATAAAGGTAATAAGAGAGACAATATATTAATAAAAGATCTTGCTCGAATTGCTCTTTGAACACGCATAAAGGAGACAATAGAAATAAAAGACAAAGAGAGAGAGAGAGAGAGAGAGAGAGAGAGAATGAATATAAAAGATCTTTCTTGAAATGCATTTTCAATACTCATAAATGAGACAATAGAAATAAAAGAGAGAGAGAGAGAGAGAGGGGGGGGGGAGAGAGAGAGACAATATAAATAAAAGATGTTGTGTAGACTGAGTTTTTGTCACGTGGATTCCTCACCTTTGCCCAACACGTTGCATCATGCGAGCCTCGGGAAAGCTCCACCTGTTGCTCCAGAAAGACTTAAATACAGCTCATCTCGCCTAGCCCATCACCAGATCTGATCAGTACTCTACTATAGATCATCACTCTGAAGACCTACCGAAGCTTTCTTCGATATCATCACTCGTCCGAGGCCTAGAATCTGGTAAGTTGTTCATGTTGAACAAGAATATTTTCCAATTCTTCCCCGGACATGCCGGAGGAATCAGGATTTTCATTATTTCCATATAGTCATTTCTATTCATAATTCATTATAATAATTTATTGATATGTAGAGTGTACTTCTACACTTATCAAGGTAAATTGAATTTGTACGTATATTTTTCATATTTTCTGTAACAATATCTGTAATGCCATTGTCTTTTCTTTCTGTTGGAAATGAAATAAATACGAATTTGAATTTGAAATTTGAAATGGCGTAACTTTTTAACGAAAATGTTTTGAGCAAAATAATTTGGCAGGAGTGTTCCTACACTTATTTACTAACTTTTCTGTGAAAAAGAGATTGATCAATTGAGTCATGCATGAGTGAGCAAGCATGAAAGGCAAAATTGACACTTTTCAAAAGTCACAAGGGTCATTTAGGTGATTCTGTGAAACGAGATTTTAGCGAATTCGGTTTCTGGTGCATATTTATGTGTTGTTGTTTATCATCCATCACTTGACCCCCTCACACCTATCCTGACACTTTTCTCATTATTATGGTTGGGTGAGCACAATTAAAAAAAAAATCGGAATTTGAAATTGCAATATCCATTCAGCTTATTGAAAAAATAATAAGTCCAGATATTTTTTACCAAAATGTATCATCACATGTTATGTGAACATAAGTTGTCATCGTGTCATGGTTGAGTGAGCACACTTTAAAATTCTCGCAAGAACTGGTAAAATGTACTGCTAATACAGCACAAAAATGACCCTTGTGGCTGTTGAAAAGTGACATTTTTGCCTTTAATATTTGCCCACTTATGCATGACTTGATGGATCAATGTCATTTTTACAGGGAAGTTAGTCAATAAGTGTAAGAACACTCTTGCCAAGTTATTTTGCTCACAACTTTTTCGTTAAGAAGTTACGCCAATTTGATTAAGGGGGAGTTACTTTTTTGTTCTGTTCATTTAAGAAATGTCACTCAGAGGTATTCTGTTGGTTTTAAGAAAGAGAACTATTCCATTGATTTGTTCAAGGATTGTTGGTTCTACTATACAGGGAAAGAAATACCATGTGCCTCTTCTCCTACCAGTGATGGTGTGTGCAGATAAATTGTCATTTGGTCCAATTGCCATATGGTCTAACATCATTTCGTCTAACATCATTTCGTCCATCAACATTTCGTCCAATACCCATTTGGTCAAATTATCACTTTGTCCAATTATTATTCGTCTAATGACCAGTTAGTCTATAAGCATTTTGTCCAATTACCACTTTGTCTAATATCCAGATTGTCCAATACCCATTTGGTCTAATAGCCCTTTCGGCTAATCCCGATTCGTCTAATATCCATAGTCTAATCATCATTTCGTCTAATTAGATGTCATCTATGTCATTTTATATTTTCGCGGTTATTAGTTTTTGGGCAAAGCGACGTTTTCTGGTACAAGACACCACTTGTACAATTGCACACAGGAATTCTTGATTTCCCGTGTCTTTTAATTTCAGTCAAGATGCGTGCTTTTATCGCCCTTCTCTTCGTGGCTGTCGCCACTGCCGAGCTGGCTCCACTACTTGAAAACATTGAGCCCATCCCAGGAAAGTACATCATCAAGCTCAAGGTAACTATTCTTATTCCTTATTATCTCTTCCACGGTGTCGTGGTCGAGGCCTTGGGTCCTGAAACCAATACCATAAGGGTTTAAATTTATTCATTATGTTTATATTGTATCAATTTACATAATTTATTAGGCCTGATATTACTCAGGTCAAGACCGAAACACGAAAAACCCAAGACCAGGGAGTGCCGGGAATAGTCTTGCTCTATTACTGCTCATCAAAGAAAATATTTCAGGTTTAATGAATAAACTTCTTTTCTTAAATTCCTAATTATCTTTCTCTTTTGTTACACAAGGAAAGTCATGTATTTGAAATGAAAAACTAAAACAAAACTACAACGAAAACAATGGGAGAATAATTATCAAGTAAAACAAAATTATTGCTGATGGCTCTATCTGTAGTTCATTTATTATATATACATGTAGATCTATTCAGATGTCCAGGAGCTGTACAGATCGAGGTCGATTTATTCATTTTTTACACTCTGAACTATAACTATAAAACTACAGGATTGTTGGCCCTTGAAATTACAATTTATTGCTGTTATTTCAATCTTACAGTATTTTTCCTGTAAAATAATAGCAAGTTTTTAAAAAAATGTGCAAAAACGGGCATTCCGGGCATCCTGACTGCCAGGAAATTTCCCGTAAAAAACGGCCATTTTTTTACAGTGTACTTAATCCGAATTTATGTTTGGAAATTTCATTGCTCGAACGAAATGGTATAAGCACATAGTGTAAGGCTGGAAATATAGGACTGTGCTTTTGAATATTACTTGTTCAATAACAATATTCGCCATGTTAACATGTGTTAACACCATGCTGGCTCTCAGCACACGATACCATGTTACGTCTATTTTTCACATATTGCATATAACACCAATGGAAAGCAAATTTCTGTATTATATATGGAAAATAAAATCTTGATATTATTAATTATATCCCCCCGTCAAGATAAAGTGGGAAATGTGAACCATATAACTGTTATTGTTTATCATATTTCAACAAAAAGTTTCATCACTATACCTTCAATAAAATCACTATGACAGGATGATTTCAAGGTAGATGAGATCGCCGCAACGGTCCGTCTCTCTGGTGGGAAAGTTGGCAACATTTTCCGACGCGTCCTCAATGGATTCGCCGCTGAGCTATCTGATGACATTCTTGACGCTGTAAGTGATTCTCCATGCCCAACTTCATTTTTAATTTAATTAGAAACTATAAGTATATTTCCATACTAAACATCATGTGTATACGTTATGCAGTTAAGGACCGCACCGAAAAGGTAACAGTTATATTTTGTTTGTTCAGCTGAAATGGGCAGTCCGCCGTATTGTACATATTCTTAAATAATATAATGCGTTACTTTTTTTGTCAAAATATCG
Organism: Heliocidaris erythrogramma; assembly: GCA_025617745.1. NCBI lineage: Eukaryota > Metazoa > Echinodermata > Echinoidea > Camarodonta > Echinometridae > Heliocidaris > Heliocidaris erythrogramma. Next base: position 30,888,535 of record CM046871.1, on the reverse strand, counting down.
TCATATGTGCCCCTTAGACCAGGAGGCCATGGGATATGATGATGATATTTTTGTTGCTTATTGTTCATTACTTTAAAAAAAGAGTGGGGGCGGGGTGATCGGGCGCCGAAATTGTTTGCAAGAACACACCCACACGTATATACACACAAAAAACAAACACACACACACACACACACACACACTTTGCGTACGTTCTAGATTTTGTCAACATTTTCAACAACTGATTGATTTTACAATTGATTTTTGCTGGAAAAGTGGGAGTATATTTGTACAGGGCACCCCCTTCAAAAGTGGGGGATATATACCCCCCCCCCCCCCCCCCCCGATTTACGCCATATGTGGACACTTCACATAATAATCATGTCGTATATATAAATCTTTTGAACAGGTCCGCCGTCTACCCGCCGTTGAGTACGTCGAGCAGGATGGTGTCTACCGTACTCAAGTCACATGGGGTCTTGACCGTATCGACCAACGCGATCTTCCACTCAACAATTACTATGGACCACGTGGTATGAGACAGTGAAACCTTGTACAATATAAGGAGCATTTACGGGCCAAAGGGGGAGTGAGCAAATATTATCGTTTATTATTATGTTTTATTGTCTTTATAAAGAAACTCGTCTTGTTAATATGCATTAGAAAATGGAGATATACATACAGATCATAATTAACAAAAAGACAGATACGGTACATGTATATACGGATAATGAGTAACAGATGAGTGTATAATGAATGATACGAACAGTTATGTGTTCAAAACTGAGGATAAATACTGAAATAGTTATCATTTTTAAAAATTGTATTGAAGAAAAAAAATCATCATTAGTATTATGAATGTTGTCATTATTGTTGTTGTTATTCTTCTTCTTCCTCTTCTTCTTCTTATTATTGATATCATTTTCAATAATAATATTAACATAATGATAATTATTATTAACACAAACATGCTAACAATTATTACTATTATTACCACTATATTATTATTAATATTATCAAAAATATGTTGTACAAGATGTCATAGTGGGCCAGTAAATCGTAGTTACAGGGCCATTATGAACCGGGGCGTGAAATCCACCGAGAAAAATACTCGTTACTTGCTAATGAGCACAAGCGTTGCTTGGTGGGGGGGGGGGGGGGGGGAAGGGGTGGATCCTCCTTATTTCTCATTTTTGTGGTTATTAAAGAAATAAATTACACTGCCAGCAGATTTGGAATTTTCTATGTCGGCAAAAGTTAAAAAACTGATACCACGACACAACGATGGGATTATTTTTCTTTATAGGGGAATTAAAGGCCTCCATCACTCTGAGTGGGAAGGAGGTATTTATACATTATACGAAAATTATTAGCCTGTAATTCATAAAGTGTAGGCCATATAAAAGACTTGTAAATATTTGGGGTATTTTGTACCATGTGCTAATTACAAATTGGTCTATTCTTTAAATAAAAAATGACCATCTTTGTACGGGGTAACCTTGCTAGTCATAAGGACCGCTATTCATATTAAGGACCACTTATTCATAAGTACCGCTATCCATAACACGTGACTAAATGAATAGTGGTTCTGTATATGAATAGCGGTCCTTCTGAATAGCGAGCAAACCATAGACAAATTACCTCGCTATTCATAAGGACCTCCATTCATAAGGACCACTATTCATTAGGACTACTATTCATAACTATTCATAAGGACCCCTATTCACAGCGCGTGTTAAATGAATAGTGGTTTTCTATGAATAGCGGTCCTTATTCATAAGAACCGCTATTCATAGCGCGTGTTAAATGAATAGTGGTTTTCTATGAATAGCGGTCCTTATGAATAGCTAGCGGACCCCCATTCTACGACTGAACAAAAAAGTAGTAGAGATATACTGACAATTAAGACACTAGCTGTAGACTGCATCGCTATTCATTGTTGATTTTTTCACCAAAGAAACTATTGATGGCTGCTTTAATAATTTCGAATAGACCGCTTCTGTAATGTATACAAATTTATGCACATAATATTCGCTGAGCACCTAGTGACGAGCTATTCCATTAACCTGCTTTTTATAAATGAGCCTAAATGCTTGGAATCCACTTTGCATACATTATTTGTTGCTATGTCCGGCAAGCCTCCGGGAAGCTTTCAGGTTGTCAAGAACAACCTTTGTTTGAAAGGTATGTATAAAATTTGCATATATTACCGAAGCGGTCTATTGATGCCAGTTGATTAGTTTCGCTCATATTTATCACAGGTACTGGCAGTGGCTACACCGTTTGGGTTATCGACACTGGCGTACACGATACCCACACCGACTTCGGCGGCCGCGCCGAACAAGTAGTGAACTATGCTACCGGAGCCGACGTGAGTTAATTAGGTCCTATAATTTTGGGTTACCTATTTATCATGATTTTATTTTCTGTCGTCTACTATGTTCTTTCGTTTATAATAGACATAAGGAAACAATGTTCATTTCCAATGGCAAAATTTATACAATTTTATTCGCATATGATGTTGTTTGAAAAGAACGTCATCTTGACGTGTTGACTTGAATTAAAACTAAAAACAATAACAACGACGCTTCATAATGCGAATGTTTTCCCATTCACTCAAACTGTATAGTTCTGGATTATCCAACAGTGAAAATCATTTAGTTTTTGCTATATGTTTAAAAAAGCTGGAAACCATACAAAATACCATATTTACATTTTAAAATATGATGTAGAAAATATTTTCAGGTAAATAAATTCGTAAAATTTCGTCTTCAGATTCCCTGATGCGAAATGTAAAATTCTAGGTTAGAGCGAAGGTCAAGAGGTCATTGGACTTTATTATGTTCGGCCGAAGGGCATGATGGGGCTAAAACTTGAAATGTCAGCTTTAAAATCCTCAATTATCTCATATACCAAACGGGGCCAATTTAAAGGGGGTATGGTTTAACCCATATTGATAATTTGACAGGGAATGGCCAGCCCCTAAATTTAATTCATTTGGTTGGCACATCAGGAGGATTGCAACGGACATGGAACCCACTGCGCTGGAACAGTCGGCTCCAATACATACGGTGTAGCCACGTCTGTCCAGATCAAGGGTGTCAAGGTTCTTAACTGTTTCGGTACAGGCAGCACCAGCGCAATCGTTAGCGGTAAGAACCCATTTTTACCAGCAATATGAATTATATTGCTGGTAAAATTACAATTTACACGTTATCCAGCGAGCCTTACACTTAAATTCTTTGCCGTTTTTTCACGGGAAATTTTCTGGCAGTCAGGATGCTGGAAAAGCCCGTTTTTCCACAGTACATAGACCGCGGTTTAGAATACTGGTGATCGTGTTTTTCTCACAGATTTTGGTAGTAAAAACAAGGAAACTGTTAGCATACAGTCATATTTTTGTTAAATAGTAGAAACTTTAATTTCTAACAGGAAAATCTATGTAAATTAAAACGGAACCATGGAAACGATTTGCAATTTAACAGGGCAACTTGTTAAAATATGAGAATGTTTTTTAACAGTGTTTTATGTCGGGCGATTGTAAATATAAGCTGATTTCCTGTAAACAAACAAACTTGCTCTTGTTTTACAGGAAAAAGACTGTAAAATTGAAGGAACGGCAATAAATTGTAATTTCAAGGGCCCCAAAACCTGTAGTTTTACTGTTATTTTTTACAGTGTATACAAAACAATTTTTGTACATGACGACGATAGGAGGAGGTATATAATTTTTTTTCTTTTTACCTCGTACGAGGAACTTTATTCATATAACAATAACAAATATTTACAAAATATGTACATTGCCAAAATAACTTGATGACATCAAAAGCCAAAGATACTGAAGTACTTGGTCAAAGACTTTAAATCATGGTGTTTACATATAAATTTGCAACTCATATATTGATGTAATTCCAACTTTAAATTTATCCGTAAAACGTAGCATTGGCCGTAGCATCAGCTCTTGTTTTTTCCGATGAACTCTTATAATATTTATAGATTGAATATTGTGCAAAATATTGTGCAATAAGATTAATCATTAAATTCTTTTCATCTGTCAATATTGAATCCAATTATCATATAACCACATTATCAACTTTTACTTGTGTGTGAAATATATTTTTAAAGACATCGTTTGTTCAATAAATTTGCACAAGATCTTTACTCCCTTCCATTCAAATAACACGTGCATTGTCTCTTGATGTTTGTATTTATTACATTATCATTTAAAATGTTCCATTTGAATTGTCTTTTGAACATTAATTTTCGTAGTGATTATAATTATGATTATCTAGTAGTACAAGTAGTAGTAGTAGTAATTATACTACTACTACTACTTCTACTTCTACTCCTACTACTACTAATAATGATAATAATAACAATGATAATACCAGTAATAATTGTAATAACTATTATTGTCATTGTTTATTACATTGATTAGCATTTAAAATATTCCATTTGAATAAATTGTCATTTGAACATTAATTTTCGTAGTGATTATAATTATTATCTAGTAGTAAAAGTAGTAAAAGTAGTAGTAGTAGTAGTAGTAGTAGTAGTAGTACTACTACTACTACTAATTATACTACTACTACTACTACTAATAATAATAATAATTTTAATAATTAGTATAATAACTATTATCATTATTGTTATCTTTAATTATTATTTTTGTCGTTATTATTATCATTACTATCATTCAGGATGCGACTATGTAACTGCTAATGCCGGTAATTCCGATGTGGCTTCAATGTCTCTTGGAGGGGGTGCCTCCACCTCCATGGACAATGCCGTCCAGAGCATGATCAACTCAGGAGTTCCCACCGCCGTGGCAGCTGGTAATGACAACGCAAATGCTTGCAATTACTCTCCAGCTCGTGTTTCATCCGTAAGTTCAGCTGATTAACAATAATGATTATAAGTTTCTTAAATAAAGTCATTGAAATTACATTCATGCTATACCAATGAATATATCAAACTTGAAAGTTTTACCTCCTGAATACGATTTAACTTTTGAGTTACATGTATCAACAAATATGAGTGTCAAATTATTATTTTTTATACAAGTTCAAAAGTACACATTAAAAGAAATATATAGTAATTCTATAAAGGCGTGTAACAAGTCAAACAGGTATGCCAGTTTGATTTACACAATGAAGAAATGAATATGATATAACAGTGGCTGTTTTAGGAAATGGCCACTAAAATTAATTTATTCAAATTATTATAATTATTAATTATTATTATAATTAATTCAAATTCTCAGTATTGTTTGGTAACAATACATATCTTTATTTTGCCAAGAGAGTGCGATCAGTGCAGGTGGCAAATTGGCAAGTGTGAAAACGAAATTAACATTGCCATAGTCAAATCAACTTGTTATTAATGTGGACTTGGCCTTAAAGGCATGGCGCACTGTTTCCCCAGTCCAACAGTCAATAATTTAAATGTGGCAAAACTAGTGCGGAGTATAATAAAAGAATATTTGACTAAAAAACACACTTCAGTTACTTTTTGTATTTGTATGTTATCTATTAAAATCGGATGAGGTAGGTCGCTAAAAGTATTACAATGAAACATTATGATCCAGATTTTAAATGGGCCGCATACCTGGGTGGGAGGGGGAGGCGCTGCAGCCCCAACTCTTTTGAGTAGACACGTTTCATAAGGCTTACGTAGTAATCTTGATTGAATGCTCGTTCGCATGCTCAGTCCCCGCTTTTATATGATTTAATAACCTGTTCCATGATTTTTTTAATTTTCACGTTTTTGAAGGTGTTCTATTGATTTTGACCATAACATTGTCCCCAATGCTAATTTGTAAGCTTTTGCCTCCCGTTTAATATGCAATTTGTCGTCGATAAAATCGACGCAGTGTTTTCAGTCATGTTTACTGAAATGGACATTACACTAATGAAACCACATTACATTTATCATTATCATTATTGATATTATCGTCATTATTATTTTCGTTATTACCATCATTATCATTGTTATTATCATCATCGTTATCATGTCTACTGATGGGAACATTACACTAATGAAACCATATTACAGGCTATCACTGTTGGAGCAACAGACAGCAGCGACAACCGTTCCTCGTTCTCTAACTACGGAAGCTGTGTGGATATCTTCGCCCCTGGTACTTCCATCACCTCTACATGGTATACTAGCAACACGGCTACCAATACCATCAGCGGAACCTCTATGGCATGCCCACACGTTGCTGGTATGGTTTTGAAATAGCTGCTTGCTTTATAATGTCACATTTTACTAGAGATGAGGTACACTATATCGAATATTCATATGTAATGCCGATGTCCCAGAGTCGATTGCCGAACGTGCCACCACTCATATTCACAAGCTTTTACACTTTTGCTTCCCAATTGATCTCACAAAACTGCAATCTTGGCATCTTGACATAGAGTTTCTTTGGTTGAGGTTCTGAAAAGTTATATAGATAGTCAAATCGAAATTAAGGCCTATTGTGAGCCTTCTACTTGGAGGAAAGGCCAAATCGGCTCCGAGTCGTATAGTGACGTCAGAGCAGTCCCACGATTGTCTAGGATTTAAAACTGAATTGGCCCTTATTCCAGGTAGTGGCTGACAACCAATTAATATATTATTCTCATGTTTAGTACACTGTATTCATATTGTTGTTCAGAACCTGAATCAAGTAGATTTTATTCGTTAAAATGGCCATATATAATGCTATTGCGATTTATTTTCCAAAATCGTATCGCAGTCTATTTTTATTCAATGTATAGGTGCCATTGCCCTCTACAGCAAGAGCACTTCATCTATGTTGTCTTCGACCTCCAACAACAAGATCTCGAGCGTAGGACTTCTATCTCCAAACCAGCTCCTCTACGTCTAAGGTTGGTATAATTTCTTAGTCTCTTTTCACCTCTCATTCTCGGTACGCATCTTGAAGTTCATATTTTATGTGTAAATGCAGTTACATTAAAAACATTTGTTTCTGTTGACTTCCCCTCCGTTGATTAGAAGTTCACAGTTCAAACAAATGTTTCACAAATGTTTCCCGCATGGTGTTACCGTAAACCTTCAATTGTGAATTCTCACTCACCATGGAAACCTACAGAGAACAAATGTTTCACTGTAATTTGCATAATTATTTATAAGTCTAAACCATTTTAAGTGTGTTTTTGTAATTAATTTTGTTTAACAAGGACGCCGCACCTTATTGGCATTATGGCTATCTAGGGGGTGTCATTTTACCAAAGATTTGTATTTCCAATGTGTACTGTATTATTATCAAGTTTTGTAAGAAAGTTCGTGATCCTAGTCTGCAAGCACAGACCCTAATTTGACACTTTATCAGAAAATCATTGTCTTGAGAGAAGAATAACCCAGCTCCTTGTCAATATAGGATCACCTATAGTACAGGGGCTATGATAGTTTTACAGTGAGACACTCTTTTACGACTAACCAGGGTTTGTGCCTGGAGACTACATTCATTCATATATCCCTCATATTTCCAACAAAAAGGATGAAATTTACATTAAATTAATTCACATCTGTCCAAAACCAACCCATTCCCTCAAATTCTTTGTTAACTAAATACCGTCATACCTCTCACTAACATTTTTATTTTTCATTGTCGATGTGTATAAAATGTTGTGATTCAATTAGAATTGTTGTTGTTGATTTTCCAAACAATCGGCATATTCAAAGCATGAATAAACTGATAGAATTATTATTTGATTCATGGATATGTTAATTTCTTAATGCTTTGAAATTCAATATGAAATTTATGTTCTGTTCCGTTTGTTTTTCAGATGATGACGGTGTCCGGTGACATTCGTGAAGTCGACCAAGCATATCTAATGAGTTTCTGAAATGTAAACACATATTTAGAAATCTGTCTGATTTAGTTTCCATATCATCATCTACTTTAGGTTAGTTTTGAAGTGTTCGAATCGGATACTGATTTACCTTTGATAGGCTAATTGCTCCAGCACAGTGGATGTTGTTTCCAATCGCCAAAAGAAAATTTTCTCGGATTGTATTGACACACTCGGTGAATTATGGCTATTGTGAGATCATAGGTCTCTTTCCAGGAATGCGAATAGAATTTCAAATTCATTAACGAATAAAACTTCATTTAAACCCAATCTAACTTGTAAAGTTTTACTTTGTTAATCTTAAAAGAAGTAAAGAGTTGTTGGATTGCATTGAGTGATATGACGGTTGTAAAACGCATGCTCCGGTGACAAAATACTCTCATTTATAACACGGGCCCTGCTGCATAAAACTTATGTCATGATAAATCCCCGAATCACGACATAAACACAAATTTCAATGACATAGCTTATGCGAAGATTTATGTCACGAGTTTTATGCAACAGGGCCCTGGAACCAAAGTCCAAACTTCAACTATGGACCTAATTACACTATCATGACTATACCTAACTCTAACTCGAAACCAAATGCAATCATAAGCCTTAGCCTACATCCGGGGGGGGGGGCATTCAGTATATATTGTGCGGTGGGTATGTGCCGCCCAGAAGACCCCCATTTTTACACTCAAATGTCCGTTCCAAAGCATACCAATTTTTTTTTAGAGAGATAGGCTAAGCCGAACTCTAAACCCTATCCTCAACCTAACCTTAAATCTAACCCTGATACAATGGCCTGCATTCTTTAAGTTGAACCGAACCTGTTTTTTAAATTCAGCCTAATCATTTATGAAGTGTCAAGCTCATTATTGGGTAAAAGTTAATATGATACTATAAAATGAATAAACGAGATTAATTCAGTCATGAAATGAAAATGAGAAATTGATTTCATGTTGACATGACATTTACTTGTTAACTTTACCCGGGTGCTCCATAAATCAGACGAAATCTACTCCAGCTGTTAATCCTATTTTAGTAAGCTTTTATTAATATCGCCCAAATGTGTTTATACGGTAAGACCGGTCGTGCTTAGGACCAAATATCTAATAAGAGAGAGAGAGAGAGAGAATGAGTGGAAGAAAAAAGAGAAGAAAGAGATGAAAGCAAGGGGTATAGAGAAAGAGAGAGTGAGGAAGTGAACAATTGAGGACGAGGGAGAGAAGGGGGGGGGGGGGGGGGGTTGAGAGAGGATATCAACATATATGTTACTTCATAAAAAATATACGTCAAGGACGGAGAATTGACGTCAAGGACGGAGACAATCGTAACAATACCAAAACAAAGCGAGGAATCTGCTTTACAGGATGGCTATTAGAACTCATGGGTCGTCAATTATCTAGGCCCATGGCCAATAACAATCGTAATACAATCAGAACAAAGCGACGTATCTGTTGTAAAGGTAGGCTATTATCAATGCATATGGTACCTAATGATCCGTGTCATGCACAAAATGGCAGCCTCCATGGAAAGACGTAGCAGACAATAGGTGCATCTAGAATATCACGTGGGGTTAATTGTCCTTTAAGTAAAGATTCTAAATTAATTAATTTAATAAATTCTAAATTTATATATGAGTACATGTATTATAATTATGAATCACGTGCATGACTGAGTTTAAGTATGGATGCAAATAGGGACAAGTATTTTATAGTAATAGAAGATCAAAATTTGCTTTGTAGTAAACCGCACAAGCTATGAATCTTGTCATGCTTGTAAAATGTAGTTTCTCCCCAGTTTTTTTTGTTTGCTTTTACTTGTTTTTCCTCTTTGGATTATTTTCGTTTTATTATGAAAAAAAGAAAAAGAAAAGAAAAAGGAAGAAGCCGAGAAGGAGCAGACAAAGAAAATGAAAATGAAGGGAAAAGATAAACAATATGTAGATGTTACATGTACATCGAGTTCTATTTTTTTTTCCTTAACAAAAAACCCCACACCTTTTATCAAAATATGGTTTAAAAAAAAACAAGAAAAGAAAAGGCGTAAATATTCTTTATTGAATGAACGCCGTTAAATGCAAACAACAACAACAGTCGTAAAAGAGTGTCGGCACTGTAGACCTACCACAGGCCCTGTACTATAGCTGCTCCTCACCCATACTGACACGACCAGTATAGGTAGCTGGGTTATGCTTCTCTCAACTCTGATAAAGTGTCAAATTAGGGTCCGTGCTTACAGACTAGAGACACACGGTATGCTCACTGAAACTAACCGGGAACCGCCAAAGGACCTGCATAGTTCTGTTATTAAAATAGAAGCATGATAAAAATAAAAGGAATGGGGGATATATATACATGTATATATCTATATATAAGGCTACATTAGCTGGACAGTTTTTGTTTTATTTCTATGCTCAACTGTCCCGCTAATGTAGGTGGCGCTATTATGACGGAATAAACCCCATTGTTGTGTGTGTGTCCAGCTAATGTACCCTTTAGTCATATATACATATATATATATATATATTGTAACGGAATCGACGCTTGCTTCCTCCAGCTGCGGTTTCGGTCAGGATAGCCCGAGCTGAAGACGTGGTACGTTTGGCGGAAATATACCACCTTGTCGAACCTGCTTTCTCTCCAAACCTTGCTTTCTCTGCAAACCGTCACTACTGCCAAAGACTTTAAATAGTATCAAGACAGATTACTCTGACCTACTTCCGTAGTACATTTTGGAGGCATACTTTGCTGTGTTAAAAACAGACTCGGAAAAATACATTCTCCATAGGTATAACACGTGAAAAAATGTCTCACTTTTTCTTGATATTTCATATCTTGCTCTATCTTTTTCAAGTCTGATTTTTGCACGAGAAAAAGGATGGATAGTTCATAAAACATTTCTTGAACCTTTTTTGTCAATAAATGCCGATATGAATCCCTTGGATCATGCCTGCTTTTTGACAGAGTCATCTGCCATAGGGTTAACACGTGAAAACATGGATTTTAAAAATGATTATAGTTCCTCTATTATTACCTTGGATTTAGTGCAAATGTGGCTTACATGTAATTTGAGACTCTGAAAAGGCTTAATGAAGGCTCAAAAGGTGCAAGGGACCCCGCATAAATCCCCGGGAATATGCATGCTTTTGGCCTTCCATCTCCCATAGGTTAACACGCAAAAACGGGAATTTTTGAATGATTATAATTCCCGCAGAATTAAATCAAAATTTTGAAAAATGTGCCTTGAATAAAATTTAAAGCTCTGAAAATGTATAATTAAGACTCAACTAGTTGAATATACTCCGCATAAATCCCCGGGAATATGCATGCTTTTTACCCCCAAAAAGTCTCTCCTGCCATAGGTTTACACGCGAAAACAAGGAATTTTAGGATGATTATAATTCCCATAATTTTTATTTGAAAATATAACAAACGTGATTTACATAAAATTTAAAGCGCTGAAAAGGTATAATGAAGGCTTGATGAGTCCAGTAAACCCCCCATAAACCCCGGGAATATGCATGCTTTTGACCAAAAACGTCTCGCCTGCCATAGGCTAACACGCAAAAACAAGGAATTTTAGGGTGATTATAATTCCCATAATTTTTATTTGAAAATGTAAAAAATGTGATGAAATTTAAAGCTCTGATAAGGTATAATGAAGGCTTGGTGAGTCCAGTAAACCCCCCATAAATCCCCGGGAATATGCATGCTTTTGGCCTTCCAGCTCCCATAGGTTAACACATGAAAACAGGGGTTTTGAAATGATTTTAATTCCCCTAGTATTTATTTGAAACTATGAAAAATGTGATTTACATGAAATTTAAAGCTCTGAAAGGGTATAATTGAGGATCGATGAGTCCAATAAACCCCCCATAAATCCCCGGGAATATGCATGCTTTTGGCTTTCCAGCTCCCATTGGTTAACACATGAAAACGGGGGTTTTTAAATGATTTTAATTCCCCTAGTATTTATTTGAAATTAGGAAAAATGTGATTTACATGAAATTTAAGGCTATGGAAGGGTATAATTGAGGCTCGGTGAGTCCAATAAACCCCGCACAAATCCCCGGGAATATGCATGCTTTCGACCAAAAAAAATAATTTGCCATACTACACGTGCATTCCAATTTGTGATCGACGACCAAATGTAAATGGGCGTGTACCGATCACGTGAGTGACGACATCCAATGAGATCGTGCACTAGCAGACGACCATGTAGCAGACGTACGTCCGCCCGAAAGCAAACCCAACCTAGCCGGTTAGAAGAAAATCTAACTAAATTCCAGTTCACTACTATATTTCTAATGTACCAGAGGCAAAATTCAATGTGTTAAATTCATAAATTCGTATCATCAATGTGGCAATTGTGGCAATTTTTTTTCTTCTCGCCAGCCCTCCGAAAGTCGCTCAGTGGAGGGGTGTAGGGTATCAGATATTATTAGTCCAGTTTTCCTCCATAATTCTCTGACAAGCCAAAAAAAGTTATCAGTTCTAAAAGGGGGGTACAATTTTATTTAAAAGCCTCCTAAATCCGCCACTGATCCATGCCCGGACTGTGAGGTCAGTCTTGCGAGGTGGGCTTTTTTGCAACTTTTTCTCGGAGGGTTTATAGAACGACATTGTTAGGCTCTTGGGCTTCCAAACTAAATTTGGTGCTCGATCCGGGTTTTTTCACAATTTAGGCAAGATCCCGTATATGCCAACTTGGGTTTCAAGAAGGGGGCCGCGGTCGATTCGCCCCCTCTTGATCCGCCCCTGCTATTCTGTCATGGATGTGAAGAATATAATTGCAAAAATTGCATTTTTTGCTCAGTGATTTTTTTTTAATCATGTAAATCACTTGTAATTGTTGTGATTTCTGTTGATTTCCTAATAAAAACCACAAATTAAAAAAATAAGAGATCATTATTTTTTCCTCAGTTCTATTGGAGTCATTTTTACAGATCTGTTGTAAGAGAGAAAAGAGAGTATGAGAAAAATGAGGGGGGGGGGGGAGACAAAGAGAGATGGGGGCAAAAGTAATGGGATATTCCTACAAAGACAGAATAGGATTGGTAATAATTAAATGATATAATCAGCTGCTATATTGTTGGTTACTAGTTAATTCAATTCAAAACACGGAGGCCATCCCCCTTTTCGTACAATCGGGCCCTATTGCGTTGGTGATGGCTTCGGAGCAAGCCCCTATACTGTTTTCTTCGCCTGTCGTCTCACATTTCTACAGCAGAATATTACAAATAACTTACCTTAAGTTGGTTATATTGGTGGCGTATCCAGGAATGCAGGGAGAGGGGGGAGGCTCACGCCTGACGAACAAAAAAATCATCAGATGCATTCTATTTTGGATTTTTAGGACAAGCAAGGAAAAAATTATCACAGTTTTCAGATTCTTTCTGTGTGGGGGGGGGGGGGGGGGGGGGTATACATTTACTTTCATATTATGTCAGATTTTGTTTTGGCTGGCACATAGGGGCATGTACATTCCTGGATAATCTTGGATACGCCACTCTTAATGTAATCTTTATATTTATATAAGGAATTGCTCGCATGCAATCTCATTTTATTAAAGCCTTTTCTGTCTTGAATTTTAAAAGAATAAGGCTAATAAAATTACATTGCAGGTCTATAATCCCTATAATTTCCATAAATCATATCAAATGAAATATTCTGATAGCCAGGCAAAAGCCAAGAAATCAATCACTAGACGATTGAACATCTTCTTCTCGAAATCTGTGCATAACCATCTGATAATTTGAATCATTTTGGCCCGCATACCAAGCCAGCCTGAAGTATCAACCACCGTACTATCAGGCTCGATGAGCGCTGACTTGGCATACAGTGTTTAACATTTATTCAGTAAATACACCATTACATATGCAATTACATGTACAATAAAAAGTGGTTAATTAAATATACATGCAATAATCAACTCATATTTTCCTAACTTTCCTTGCTTTGACCTAGGTAAATGACCTACCAGATTAATTGTCATAAAATGCTAAATAACTTGGTAACAATCATATAAAGCAAATATAACAACAACAAAAGTTACAGGTTAAAGTGTAACTAAAACATCATCTTTTCTCAGAAACGTAATATGATCGATCTCACATTTTGATAAAATGTTATTTCAATGCGGTAATCGGCCAAAACAATCATTTCTATACTAAAACTTAAGCTTTTCTACGAAATTAAAAACCAATTTCGTTACAATATATATATATCCAACCATTTGAAGTGGCTTGTCAGAATCTGGCGTTGCCTATAAAAAATGTGTTCTAATTTTTACTGGCATTGGTATGGCGTATGATGTCAATGGACCATGTACCATTAGCATTACCAGATTACTGAGCCATAATTAAGAGAGGTAAAGTCAATTGCTGGCGTCCTTCGACAGCACCCGTCAGTGCCGTATATAGGCACTGGCACCCGCAAGGGCAACCGTCTCGAGAGCATTATTGGGAAGTATGTGGCCCAGGAAGTTGATTTGTCGGGTTACAAAAGTTTGAAGTAAAGTACGGCACGATTTGACCTCTTCTAGGACGTCTACGTTGGTAACATTACAAGGTGCACACCTGTAATTATTTCCCCATAGGCTCATGTGTTAAAAATGAGAAATAAAAAAATTCATGAAAAATAAGTGCTAGCAATGGCAACATTCAAAGTTTTGTCTTTACTGGTTCATACAATACCTTTGACTTCCTGAAAATATGAAGGGGTGTTTTTCAGCTTTTTTGCTCTTTACAGGGGCTGCAACTAAGACTAATCACAAAATTGGTCAAAGCTACAGTGATTATAAGGTTTCTTGCGCCACTAATAAAGTCCCCATAAAATCCAACTGGGGCCAACTGCTGTTCTCTCATGGGACTGATCTGAAACATGCACATATGAAAAAAGTGTTCAAATATGTATCGTTAATTTTATATGATTTTTTTTTTCAACAATTACCTTGTCTTTGGTACGGGTCGAGTGGGGATTCCCGGAAAATGACTGGATTGCAGGCGGGTCGTCTACATGTATATGGACTGATCAGTAGCTACTCAGTAGCTTCCAGGCGCTGTTCGATAGCTTTGCACTCACACAATAATGAAAGTAACGGCTGGACATCATCTCAAACTAGAGCAAAGGCGATTTTGACCTGTTATAAAAGAATAGCCACATATTCTTCCTCTGGAATATAAAATCTAACTAATGAATGTACGTTTCCAATGTTGTAATTACAACATTACTGAATTGAAATTATTCCATATACCCTCACACACACAAACACACCCACACCCACACCCATCCCCCACACACGCATGCACACGAATAGAATAGGATAACGAAAGCCATATCAGTATCACTTTTTGTGGGTATTGTAATGTCGATGTGTAGTTGTTTTTGTGTCGTTACTGTTTTATAAAATGAAAGCTTCCACAGGTAGTTCCTTCTTTCTTTCCTTCGTTAATCTCATTTCACCTCAGCTACCATACTACCAGGGAAGTGTAACACTTCCCTGATACTACAATCCACCTCCACTACCTTCTTCTCTTACTACCATCCTACCTCTACTACCATCCTACCTCTACTACCATCCTACCTCTACTACCATCCTACCTCTACTACCATCCTACCTCTACTACCATCCTACCTCTACTACCATCCTACCTGTGCGACAGTTCTACATCTACCACAGTACTACCTCTACTACCATCCTACATCTACTACATTACTACTTCTACTACCATCCTACCTCTACTACAGTACTACCTCTACTACCATCCTACCTCGACTACCATTTTACCTCTTCTACCGTCGTGCCTCTTTTACCATTCTCTCCTACTACCATCCTCTCCTACTACAATCCACCTCCACTACCTTCTTCTCCTACTACCATCCTACCTCAAGTACGATTCTCTTCTATAAATCTACCTTTTTTTACATTCTACCTCTACTATCATCCTACATCTACTACCATCTTACGTCTACTACCATTCTACCTCTACAAATTTCCCCTACTACCATCCTACCTCTACACCCATCCTACATGTCCTACTGTTCCACCTCCACTGCAATACTACTTGTTCTCCCATCCTATATCTCCTAACATTCCGCCTCAGCTACAATACTACCTCTTCTACCATTCACTCCTACTAAAATCCTACCTCTACTAGCATCCTACCTCTACTACTATCCTACATTTACTACCATCTTACCTCCACTATCATCGTACCTTTTCTAACATTCACTCCTACTACCATCCTACCTCTACTACTATCCTCTCCTACTGCTATCCTAGCTCCACTACCATACTACCTCTACAACCATCCTACCTCTACTACCATCCTACCTCTACAACCATCCTACCTCTACAACCATCCTACATGTCCTACTATTCCGCCTCGACTACAATACTTGTTCTCCCATCCTATATCTCTTAACATTCCACCTCAGCTACCATTCTACAATCCACCTCCACTACCTTCATCTATACTACCATCCTACCTCTACTACCATCCTACCTCTACTACCATCCTACCTCTACTACCATCCTACCTCTACTACCATCCTACCTCTCCTACCATCCTACCTGTGCGACAGTTCTACATCTACCAAAGTACTACCTCTACTACCATCCTACATCTACTACATTACTACTTCTACTACCATCCTACCTCTACTACAGTACTACCTCGACTACCATTTTACCTCGACTACCATTTTACCTCTTCTACCATCGTGCCTCTTTTACTATTCTCTCCTACTACCATCATCTCCTACTACAATCCACCTCCACTACCTTCTTCTCCTACTACCATCCTACCTGTACTTACATCCTACCTGTGCTACAGTACTACATCTACGACAGTACTACCTCTACTACAGTGCTACCTCTACTACCATCCTACCTGTACTACCATCCTACCTCTACTACAGTTCTACTTTTACTACCATCCTACCTCTAAAACAATCCTACCTCTACTACCATCCTACATCCACTACCATCCTACCTCTACTACAGTACTATATCTACTATACCATCCTGCCTCTAATGCAGTACTACTTCTACTACCACCCTACCTCTAAAACAATCCTACCTCTACTACCATCCTACATCTACTACCATCCTACCTCTACTATTATTGTACCTGTACTACCATCCTACCTGTAGTACCATCCTACCTCTACTACCATCCCACCTCTACTACCATCCTACCTCTACTACCATCCTACCTCTACAACCATCTCTCTAACACTTCCCTGGTCCTACTATTCCGCCTCCACTACAATACTTGTTCTCCCATCCTATATCTCTTAACATTCCACCTCAGCTACCATACTACAATCCACCTCCACTACCTTCATCTATACTACCATCCTACCTGTACTACAGTACTACCTCTCCTACCATCCTACCTGTGCTACAGTTCTACATCTACTACAGTACTACCTCTACTACCATCCTGCCTCTACTACCATACTACCTCTACTACCGTCATACTTCTACTACCATCCTATCTCTACTACCATCCTACCTCTACTATTCTCACGTACTGCCATTCTACCTCTACTACCATCATACCTCTACTACAGTACTACCTCTACTACCATCCTACCTCGACTACCATTTTACCTCTTCTACCATCGTGCCTATTCTACTATTCTCTCCTACTACCATCCTCTCCTACTACAATCCACCTCCACTACCTTCTTCTCCTACTAACATCCTACCTCTACTACCATCCTACCTCTACAACCATCCTACATGTCCTACTATTCCGCCTCCACTACAATACTTGCTCTCCCATCCTATATCTCTTAACATTCCACCTCAGCTACCATACTACCAGGGAAGTGTAACACTTCCCTGATACTACAATCCACCTCCACTACCTTCTTCTCTTACTACCATCCTACCTCTACTACCATCCTACCTCTACTACCATCCTACCTCTACTACCATCCTACCTCTACTACCATCCTACCTCTCCTACCATCCTACCTGTGCGACAGTTCTACATCTACCACAGTACTACCTCTACTACCATCCTACATCTACTACATTACTACTTCTACTACCATCCTACCTCTACTACAGTACTACCTCTACTACCATCCTACCTCGACTACCATTTTACCTCTTCTACCGTCGTGCCTCTTTTACCATTCTCTCCTACTACCATCCTCTCCTACTACAATCCACCTCCACTACCTTCTTCTCCTACTACCATCCTACCTCAAGTACGATTCTCTTCTATAAATCTACCTTTTTTTACATTCTACCTGTACTATCATCCTACATCTACTACCATCTTACGTCTACTACCATTCTACCTCTACAAATTTCCCCTACTACCATCCTACCTCTACACACATCCTACATGTCCTACTGTTCCACCTCCACTGCAATACTACTTGTTCTCCCATCCTATATCTCCTAACATTCCGCCTCAACTACCATACTACCTCTTCTACCATTCACTCCTACTAAAATCCTACCTCTACTAGCATCCTACCTCTACTACTATCCTACATTTACTACCATCTTACCTCCACTATCATCGTACCTCTTCTAACATTCACTCCTACTACCATCCTACCTCTACTACTATCCTCTCCTACTGCTATCCTAGCTCTACTACCATACTACCTCTACAACCATCCTACCTCTACTACCATCCTACCTCTACTACCATCCTACCTCTACAACCATCCTACCTCTACAACCATCCTACATGTCCTACTATTCCGCCTCGACTACAATACTTGTTCTCCCATCCTATATCTCTTAACATTCCACCTCAGCTACCATTCTACAATCCACCTCCACTACCTTCTTCTCTTACTGCCATCCTACCTCTCCTACCATCCTACCTGTGCTACAGTTCTACATCTACCAAAGTACTACCTCTACTACCATCCTACATCTACTACATTACTACTTCTACTACCATCCTACCTCTTCTACAGTACTGCCTCTACTACCATCCTACCTCGACTACCATTTTACCTCTTCTACCATCGTGCCTCCTTTACTATTCTCTCCTACTACCATCATCTCCTACTACAATCCACCTCCACTACCTTCTTCTCCTACTACCATCCTACCTGTACTAACATCCTACCTGTGCTACAGTACTACATCTACGACAGTACTACCTCTACTACAGTGCTACCTCTACTACCATCCTACCTCTACTACCATCCTACCTCTACTACAGTTCTACTTTTACTACCATCCTACCTCTACTATCCCCCTCTTCTACTACCATCCTACCTCTACTAACATCCTACCTCTACTGCCATCCTACCTATATTATACTCACGGTACTTTCAAAATCGGGTGGAGCTACCGTTTTATTATGCAGAGGAAATGAAGAGAAATATTAAGTTCTAGCGAGGAAAACCATTAGCTCTTATGCACATCGAAAATGAACATACTTAAAACTGTTTGTGTTAAAAATAGCAATTGGGTATCATTTTTTAAAACTAATTAAAATTAAAATTAGTTCTCGAACTTTCTGGTCAAAATGCTGATTCATGTTGTTGCTACGTTTTCGAGCAAATATTGCATTGCTTATCTTATCATATAGGATAAAAATAAATTATAAATCATATCGTACCAGGTAATATCATGAGAAAAGACAGGTGTGATATTTCATATTGTTTCACGGTTGGGATGGATGCCTTAAAGTGCGTGGGTAATAGTGTAAGAGGTTATCATTAATTAGGCCTATCATTAAAAAGGCCTTCGGAGCTGGTGAAACTGAATTCAGAGGCATGTTTTCATTTTATGATTACCTTTGAGTGTACTGTATCCCCAGTTGCTAGGGCAGTATTTGTTATCGAGCTTGTGTCCTAATGAACAAATAATACACATCAAGAATCCATGGCACTTCGAGTGTTCTACGTTCAGTTTGAAAACATTAAAATAATTTGTAAGGGTGAGCACCATTACATTTAAAAAAAAAACACTGTTTAATAAGTTCATAAGGTGAATTCAAATCTAAGTGTTCCTGACAGTGTCACTTTAAAAAATATTTTGTTTTTAGTGGGAGGAGAAGCGGGGTCGGTGGTGGAATAAGTTTATGATTCCGTGTGTTTGTTCCCTTTCTCCTCGCTCATGTCTCTCTTATTCCCTCTCTCCCTCCCTGCCTTTTTTTTTCTCTCTCTCTCTCTAGCTGCATAATGACATTTTACTAATTGCTATCGCAGGCTTCAGGAAGGCGCCATCGAAAGTCTGGCGGAAATTCTTTTAATACTTTCGAAATTGGGTGAAGCTAACAAAGTTAGGTGTAAGTAATGAAATGAAGAGAAATTAAGACATAGATCCATTTCGAACGAGAAAAACCACTGACTGATTTTCAATATCTATCATGCATATATCGAGTATTCATTTATCAATTTAGAAAACCTACAGTATCTGTATCATCTTGAGAATGGACAGGTGTCATTGTTTGATGGTTGGGGGTGATGTACGACGGTTGGTTACTGTGTTAGATATTAGAGATCTACAGTGCGTATCAAAAGAAGTACGGTGGCGTATAGCTATAGGGGACATGTGACCACTAATTGAAACGGAGACAATGGAAATATGGAGGGGGGGGGGAGAAAGAATGGGAGAGGGGAAAGGAAACGCGAATAGAAAATGATACAAAAATATGTCAATTTCCAAGCGAAGAAATCTAGAGACTGGCATTTATGACCTATCACACTACAATGAACATGGTAAAGCTATAATGTATCAACTTGAAAATAAACGGGTGTGATTTTGTGATTGGTGATGTTAGATTATGACGGTGAGTTTTACATGTTCATATAAACATACATATTGCTATTTATATAGCGCCATACCATAACATGCTCAAGGCGGTTTACAATAAGAAAAAACGAAACAACGTAATTATTTTGCTCTCCAAGTACACACAACCAAATCCAATCATAGAGAAACAAATAAGTTTTAAGATTTCTTTTAAAAGATTCAACTGAAGGGCAGGAACGAATATTTAAGGGTAGACTATTCCAAATAGTAGGTTATATTTTGTTGACCTTTCTACGAATTAAAGTGGGGGATTTGATCTGAAGAAGAAGAGTGTCTGACCTTGAACGTAATGCATAACGTGATTGCTGGACGGGGGCAAAACAAACTCGAAATGTAGTGCGGGGCTAGATTATGAATGGACTGATAAACAAACATTGCAACTCTATACGTTGCTACTTTATACATTATTCTCTTGGGTATACCTATGTTTACACAGACTTGCCGATGTGTGGGCGCGCTTGTGTAGGTGTGTGTGTGTGTGTGCGGGTGTGCGTGTAGGTGCGTTTGTTTAGCGTTATGTCCGAGGACATTTTCGGACAGAGAACAAAAAAAAAATCATGACAACAATGGTCCTCGGAAGGCGGACAATAGTCCTCGAACGTCGAACAATGAATTTATGCCTTATTCCGTCGACTGTCCGAGGACGAGTAACAATAGAGGAACAATAGTTGTCCTCGGAAGTAAAGCCATGTAAACGTGTGTGTGCGTGAGTGTGTGTGTGTGTGTGTGTGTGTGTGTGTGTGTGTGTAGTCTAGAGTAAGAATGAAGGAGTCTAGAGTCTAGAGTAAGAATGAATTATGTTATACGGTTTGATATTCATTGTTTGAGGTAAGGAGGGGGCTTTTTTTCTTCGTCTTCTTTTTTGATGATTACATTTCATTCAATGATATTTGTGTTGTATATGCTTTGTTTCAATGATTTTGCCGATTGTAATTTGTTGTATACATTCAAGACAAATGTTATATATAGAAATTGAATAAAGATTACTGAAAAAAGTGTGTGTGTGTGTGGGTGTGTGTGTGAGGGGAATCAGGGAAAGGGGAAAGGGAACATGTGCAATTCCTAGCAAAATATCCACTTGCCAGAAATCATAAAATATTCGTGCTCTCATGACAGTTTTTTTTTCTCCAAGAAAAGGGCTTAATAAGCTCACTTATTTGGTTATATCAATGGTTTCAAGTGCATCAAGCTATGATTTTCTTTAAAAAGCTCAATTTCGAGCAAAACGTGGCGACAATTTTGGTTAAAACATATTTGGCTCTGATTATTTCACACCACAAGCGTTTCAGATTTGATATTCTTGTTGCAAATTGCGATGAATAAGCCAAAGATTACTAATTATAGGTTGTTTTTTTAAAGCGCACGAAGGTGTCATGTCTGTTATGCCACTCAATTTTTGTTATAGCTTTGACAAAGAAATGTGTAGTCTAAATCATTTTACAAACTATATTAATGTTTAGAGTATAATTATAATCCTCTGCTATTACCTAATTTAGACTCATTGAACCCCAAAACACACAGAATAGTCATACTGTTCATTTAGGAGAGAAAAATCCTTTAAAAGAGTCCATTTTCTCTTCAACTATTCATAGGACAGGAGCCTGTCCCGAAATTTTAGCTGAATTGAATGAGAGCATTTTGGGCAGCAAAGCTGGGGGCACTTTGGTGTTTTTTCAGGGGTGTGTTACGCCCCCTTCCCGATGGAAATTTTTGTAAGTTTTTATATTTTTGTAATGTACACCCATAATTCTTCATTCTGACAAAGTTTGGCGCATATGTTAATGGGTTGAAATCGATCCGACTTTGGGGCCACTTTCGGGGGCTCTGGGGGCCTAACCCGGCGGCTTCATTCGAGCTGACAAGCTCTTTGTGAATGGCATGGATAGTCTTAGGAACATTAAGGGGTCAAATCTCATATGTAAAATGGGTTTACTATTTCGGGACAGGCTCACAGACTTGGTGGTCAAACGTCCGCTTCACTTACTGAAATATGTTTTGGGGCTCTTGATTTTGCTTAACTTTTTCTTAAATAATCACAAACATCAACTTATTCTCCACCCACCCCGACCCCAAACATTGTTTCTCTAAAGCGAAACCTGGTTAACTTGGAACACTAGGACTTGGATTTTAATACCTTAAAAACTCGAGCGGTCTCATTATCAAACAGTGCAAAAAATGATCATACAAGTGTGCATGTGCACCATTCCATATCTCTTCAATGGTCAAGCAAGGGGCCGCTGAGTTCGGGCATTATAATTCTGAAAGATATCGTAATCCCTTTTACCATAGGTCTTTTGTAACCCATACCTGCTTGAAAAGTTTCTTCAACCCCATCAGTATAACCCCCAGCGCAATAACCCACCATCATACATTGACCCTAACCATCAAATAATGACACCTGTTAGTTCTCAAGAGACTGGAAAACTTTGGAACCTCATGATTAAATTTTCCATACATGTGATAGGTTACCAAATAAGTCGGTTTTCCTCTTCCGAACATTTCTCCAGGTTCATTCGCTCCACTTTTAGTGTAAAATGTGTGTCAGGTATACCCAACAATGGTAGCTTGTTATTAAAAAAAGTTACAACATCTATTACCTTGCAATTTATTCCATTGTAAATAATAACTTGAATTCTGTCAAACAATAATAGCGAATTTATAGTCGTACATTAGATGCCAAGGATGACGACCAAATGTTTGTAAAGTCTTGTCAAAATCATCTTGAAGCAAGTCTGTGCTGATGTAAGGAATATGAGTCGAAGACAAGTATGAGATACTTAAGTCTGAAATCATTCTGGAAAAAAAAATCTCTGATTTGTGCTTCAATAATTTATTTTTGAAGTAAATCAATTTATATGAGCTTTCATAGGGCCTTGATTCAATGTTTATAGTGCTTCATAGGCCAATGTAAAAATCAATTTGAAGTGCTTGCAAACCTCTTGTCTTATGATATATCTTGTCACCGTCTTTCTCCTCATTTTTCCGTTAAACCATCAAGCCTGCATAAGGTATGCGACTCAAAAAGCTCCTTAAATCAATGGCTTAATAATAAAGGAACTGCAAGCAGTGTTTCGTATTGCGATAAGAACAAAAGTAATTGACAGTGGACTGTCATGACAAAAATAGCATAAATATGTCCGTTGTGAATGACCTAATATATAAAGAAAGGCAGCAATGATCCGAAAGAAATCAATAATGTTTCAGTAAAAGGATTATATCGGATATTTTTTCTTGTAATAAACATTTCCTTGAGTTTTAATCGACATTAAAACCTTTGTTACTGCAATACGTGAATAAAAAATCAATGTTTAAAACTTAGCAATTGTTTTTAGACTGAACATAAAACACTAGAAGTGACATTGATCCTTGATGGGTATTTTGTGTTCACTGGTGTAAGGACACCCTCTCGACGCCAAACACTGCCCTAGCAACTAAAGATGCAATGCATTCCGTGGTAATCCTGTGACGAACACGTGTCTTAAAATTCAGTTTCGGTGTTTCACCAACATCGAAGGCCTGCATACAATTAATGATAACCTCTCACATTATATTACCCACGCACTTTTAGACATCCACCCCAACCGTGAAACATGAAAAATCACACATGTCTGTTCTCATGGTATTGCCTGGTACCGGTATGATTATTAAAAATCCTTATTTTTATCCTATATGATAAGATAAGCAATGCAGGCCAAGTATACTATTTGCTCGAAAACGTGCATGGCAACTAAATGAATCAGCATTTTGACTAGAAAGTTTGTGAACTATTAAAACCTGAAGGGCAGATGCAGAGGCATAATTATCACCATGTTTAACAGTCATAACCAATCCCTCTTTCCTTACAAACAGTTGCAGTTGTAAATATGCTCATTTTCGACGTGCATAAAGAGAATGATAATCAAAACTTATATCATCTGGACCTGTACTGCAGTAATGATATTAATAGGCTTCTTGATGATGCTAAGTTGCTAACGATATCATTAGCAGAGTGTAAAAGAAATACATATATAAGATGTTAATTATGCAATGCTTTCCAACTTCCATCGTAACATTTTACAGAATGGTTGTCATCTTTCTGACTTATACATTAAAATCAGGAAACAGAACGATTATGCGAGCATGATCTACACAAGGCATGCCTGGACACTTGTTGGTATCACAAGTAACGATAAAATAAACCGATGTAGAAGAAAGACTGATAGACATTTTGCAATGTGTTTCTTATTTTAAAGAGAAGGTTGAGTTCTGGGAAAGGTGAAAAATTCTTGTGAGCTTTCTCATTCCATTTATGCCAGTTTTGAAGTACATCATAGTAGGAAAAATGTCCCCTGAAAAGGATTCTTCTTCAAACACTTTCAAATGCCCTCATATTCGAAATATGATATGAAATAGCTGAAGTGTTCCGGCCGAATATTCATGACATATATGTGTGTCCATACCCATTTATGTGTGTAGTGCATGTGCTTTTCAGCCAAATTGGGTCAATTTCTTTTAGAATTTTGATGATTTCAAAACCTCACAGTATACACCAATATTCTTATGTAGACATCGTCAACCTTTCTCAATCGCTTTAAGAAAGTTTATTTCACAATGTAATTGCATGACCAGAACTAAAATTTATCTTTGAGGATATGTACCCCATGTCTATCCTACATCTTCGAAATACAATTAAACTAATAAAGTTAATAAATGAGACAATATGAATAAAAGACAAAGGACGAAGAAAGAAAGAGAGAGAGAGAGTGTGTGGGTGTAATTAGAATAATAAAGGTAATAGAGACAATATAGAAATAAAAAAATTTGCTCAATGCAATTTTAGCACGCATAAAGCAGACAATAGAAATATAAAGAGAGAGAGAGAGAGAGAGAGTAATTAAACAAATAAAGGTAATAAGAGAGACAATATATTAATAAAAGATCTTGCTCGAATCGCTCTTTGAACACGCATAAAGGAGACAATAGAAATAAAAGACAAAGAGAGAGAGAGAATGAAAATAAAAGATCTTTTTTGAATTTTCAATACTCATAAATGAGACAATAGAAATAAAAGACAAAGAGAGAGAGAGAGAGAGGGGGGAGGAGAGAGAGGGAGAGACAATATAAATAAAAGATGTTGTGTAGACTGAGTTTTTGTCACGTGGATTCTTCACCTTTGCCCAACACATTGCATCATGCGAGCCTCGGGAAAGCTCCATCTGTTGCTCCAGAAAGTCTTAAATACAGCTCATCTCGCCTAGCCCATCACCAGATCTGATCAGTACTCTACTAGATCATCACTCTGAAGACCTACCGAAGCTTTCTTCGATATCATCACTCGTCCGAGGACTAGAATCTGGTAAGTTGTTCATGTTGAACAAGAATATTTTTCAATTCTTCCCCCGACATGCCGGAGGAATCAGGATTTTCATTATTTCCATATAATTATAGTCATTTCTATTCATAATTCATTATAATAATTTATTTATATGTAGAGTGTACTTCTACACTTATCAAGGTAAATTGAATTTGTACGTATATTTTTCATATTTTCTGTAACAATATCTGTAATGCCATTGTCTTTTCTTTCTGTTGGAAATGAAATAAATACGAATTTGAATTTGAAATTTGAAATGGCGTAACTTTTTAACGAAAATGTTTTGAGCAAAATAACTTGACAGGAGTGTTCCTACACTTATTTACTAACGTTTCTGTGAAAATGAGATTGATCAGTTGAGTCATGCATGAGTGAGCAAGCATTAAGGGCAAAATTGACACTTTTCAAAAGTCACAAGGGTCATTTAGGTGATTCTGTGAAACGAGATTTAGCGAATTCGGTTTCTGGTGCATATTTATGTGTTGTTGTTTATTATCCATCACTTGACCCCCTCACACCTATCCTGACACTTTTCTCATTATTATGGTTGGGTGAGCACAATTTAAAAAAAATCGGAATTTGAAATTGCAATATCCATTCAGCTTATTGAAAAAATAATAAGTCCAGATATTTTTTACCAAAATGTATCATCACATGTTATGTGAACATAACATCGTGTCATGGTTGAGTGAGCACACTTTAAAATTCTCGCAAGAACTGGTAAAATGTACTGCTAATACAGCACAAAAATGACCCTTGTGGCTGTTGAAAAGTGACATTTTTGCCTTTAATATTTGCCCACTTATGCATGACTTGATGGATCAATGTCATTTTTATAGGGAAGTTAGTCAATAAGTGTAAGAACACTTTTGCCAAGTTATTTTGCTCACAACTTTTCGTTAAGAAATTACGCCAATTGATTAAGGGGGAGTTACTTTTTTGTTGTGTTCATTTAAGAAATGTCACTCAGGGGTATGTTGGTGGTTTTAAGAAAGAGAACTATTCCATTGATTTGTTCAAGGATTGTTGGTTCTACTATACAGGGAAAGAAATACCATGTGCCTCTTCTCCTACCAGTGATGGTCTGTACAGAAAAATTGTCATTTGGTCTAATTACCATACGGTCTAACATCATTTCGTCTAACATCATTTCGTCCATCAACATTTCGTCTAATGACCAGTTAGTCTATAAGCATTTCGTCCAATAACCACATGGTCTACTTACCAGTTGGTCTATACTCATTTTGTCCAATTACCACTTTGTCTAATATCCAGTTTGTCCAATACCCATTTGGTTTTTCGGCTAATCCCGATTCGTCTAATATCCATAGTCTAATCATCATTTCGTCTAATTAGATGTCATATATGTCATTTTATACTTTCGCTGTTATTAGTTTTGGGCAAAGCGACGTTTTCTGGTACAAGACACCACTAGTACAATTGCACACAGGAATTCTTGATTTCCCCTGTCTTTTAATTTCAGTCAAGATGCGTGCTTTTATCGCCCTTCTCTTCGTGGCTGTCGCCACTGCCGAGCTGGCTCCACTACTTGAAAACATTGAGCCCATCCCAGGAAAGTACATCATCAAGCTCAAGGTAACTATTCTTATTCCTTATTATCTCTTCCACGGTGTCGTAGTCGAGGCCTTGGGTCCTGAAACCAATACCATAAGGGTTTAAATTTATTCATTATGTTTATATTGTATCAATTTACATAATTTATTAGGCCTGATATTACTCAGGTCAAGACCGAAACACGAAAAACCCAAGACCAGGGAGTGCCGGGAATAGTCTTGCTCTATTACTGCTCATCAAAGAAAATATTTCAGGTTTAATGAATAAACTTCTTTTCTTAAATTCCTAATTATCTTTCTCTTTTGTTACACAAGGAAAGTCATGTATTTGAAATGAAAAACTAAAACAAAACTACAACGAAAACAATGGGAGAATAATTATCAAGTAAAACAAAATTATTGCTGATGGCTCTATCTGTAGTTCATTTATTATATATAGATCTATTCACATGTCAAGGAGCTGTACAGATTGAGGTCGATTTATTCATTTTTTACACTCTAAACTATAACTATAAAACTACAGGATTGTTGGCCCTTGAAATTACAATTTATTGCTGTTATTTCAGTTTACAGTGTTTTTCCTGTAAAATAATAGCAAGATTTTAAAAAAATGTGCAAATTTATGTTTGGAAATTTCATTGCTCGAACGAAATGGTATAAGCACATAGTGTAAGGCTGGAAATATAGGACTGTGCTTTTGAATATTACTTGTTCAATAACAATATTCGCCATGTTAACATGTGTTAACACCATGCTGGCTCTCAGCACACGATACCATGTTACGTCTATTTTTCACATATTGCATATAACACCAATGGAAAGCAAATTTCTGTATTATATATGGAAAATAAAATCTTGATATTATTAATTATATCCCCCCGTCAAGATAAAGTGGGAAATGTGAACCATATAACTGTTATTGTTTATCATATTTCAACAAAAAGTTTCATCACTATACCTTCAATAAAATCACTATGACAGGATGATTTCAAGGTAGATGAGATCGCCGCAACGGTCCGTCTCTCTGGTGGGAAAGTTGGCAACATTTTCCGACGCGTCCTCAATGGATTCGCCGCTGAGCTATCTGATGACATTCTTGACGCTGTAAGTGATTCTCCATGCCCAACTTCATTTTTAATTTAATTAGAAACTATAAGTATATTTCCATACTAAACATCATGTGTATACGTTATGCAGTTAAGGACCGCACCGAAAAGGTAACAGTTATATTTTGTTTGTTCAGCTGAAATGGGCAGTCCGCCGTATTGTACATATTCTTAAATAATATAATGCGTTACTTTTTTTGTCAAAATATCGTCATATGTGCCCCTTAGACCAGGAGGCCATGGGATATGATGATGATATTTTTGTTGCTTATTGTTCATTACTTTAAAAAAAGAGTGGGGGCGGGGTGATCGGGCGCCGAAATTGTTTGCAAGAACACACCCACACGTATATACACACAAAAAACAAACACACACACACACACACCCACCCACACACACACACACACACACTTTGCGTACGTTCTAGATTTTGTCAACATTTTCAACAACTGATTGATTTTACAATTGATTTTTGCTGGAAAAGTGGGAGTATATTTGTACAGGGCACCCCCTTCAAAAGTGGGGGATATATACCCCCCCCCCCCCCCGATTTACGCCATATGTGGACACTTCACATAATAATCATGTCGTATATATAAATCTTTTGAACAGGTCCGCCGTCTACCCGCCGTTGAGTACGTCGAGCAGGATGGTGTCTACCGTACTCAAGTCACATGGGGTCTTGACCGTATCGACCAACGCGATCTTCCACTCAACAATTACTATGGACCACGTGGTATGAGACAGTGAAACCTTGTACAATATAAGGAGCATTTACGGGCCAAAGGGGGAGTGAGCAAATATTATCGTTTATTATTATGTTTTATTGTCTTTATAAAGAAACTCGTCTTGTTAATATGCATTAGAAAATGGAGATATACATACAGATCATAATTAACAAAAAGACAGATACGGTACATGTATATACGGATAATGAGTAACAGATGAGTGTATAATGAATGATACGAACAGTTATGTGTTCAAAACTGAGGATAAATACTGAAATAGTTATCATTTTTAAAAATTGTATTGAAGAAAAAAAATCATCATTAGTATTATGAATGTTGTCATTATTGTTGTTGTTATTCTTCTTCTTCCTCTTCTTCTTCTTATTATTGATATCATTTTCAATAATAATATTAACATAATGATAATTATTATTAACACAAACATGCTAACAATTATTACTATTATTACCACTATATTATTATTAATATTATCAATAATATGTTGTACAAGATGTCATAGTGGGCCAGTAAATCGTAGTTACGGGCCATTATGAACCGGGGCGTGAAATCCACCGAGAAAAATACTCGTTACTTGCTAATGAGCACAAGCGTTGCTTGGTGGTGGGGGGGGGGGGGGGGGGGGGAGGATCCTCCTTATTTCTCATTTTTGTGGTTATTAAAGAAATAAAGTACACTGCCAGCAGATTTGGAATTTTCTATGTCGGCAAAAGTTAAAAAACTGATACCACGACACAACGATGGAATTATTTTTTTATAGGGGAATTAAAGGCCTCCATCACTCTGAGTGGGAAGGAGGTATTTATACATTATACGAAAATTATTAGCCTGTAATGCATAAAGTGTAATATATCCATGTAGGCCCTATAAAAGACTTGTAAATATTTGGTTATTCTTTAAATAAAAACTGACCATCTTTGTACAGGGTAACCTTGCTAGACAGTCATAAGGACCGCTATTCATATTAAGGACCACTTATTCATAAGGACCGCTCTCCATAACGCGTGACTAAATGAATAGTGGTTCTGTATGAATAGCGGTCCTTCTAAATAGCGAGCAAACCATAGACAAATTACCTCGCTATTCATAAGGACCTCCATTCATAAGGACCACTATTCATTAGGACCACTATTCATAACTATTCATAAGGACCGCTATTCATAGCGCGTGTTAAATGAATAGTGGTTTTCTATGAATAGCGATCGTTATGAATAGCTAGCGGACCCCCATTCTACGACTGATCAAAAAAGTAGTAGAGATATACTGACATATACTGACATACTAGCTCTAGACTGCATCGCTATTCATTGGTGAAAATTGAAGACAAAAAAATCAACAAAGAAACTATTGATGGCTGCTAAAATAATTTCGAATAGACCGCTTCTGTAATGTATACAGATTTCTGCACATATATTCGCTGAGCACCAAGTGACGAGCTATTCCATTAACCTGTTTTTTATAAATGAGCCTAAATGCTTGGAATCCACTTTGCATACATTATTTGTTGCTATGTCCGGCAAGCCTCCGGTAAGCTTTCAGGTTGTCAAGAACAACCTTTGTTTGAAAGGTATGTATAAAATTTGCATATATTACCGAAGCGGTCTATTGATGCTAGTTGATTAGTTTCGCTCATATTTATCACAGGTACTGGCAGTGGCTACACCGTTTGGGTTATCGACACTGGCGTACGCGATACCCACGCTGACTTCGGCGGCCGCGCCTCACAAGTAGTGAACTATGCTGGCGGAGACAACGTGAGTTAATTAGGTCCTATAATTTTGGGTTTCCTATTTATCATGATTTTATTTTTCTGTCGTCTACTATGTTCTTTCGTTAATAATAGACATAAGGAAACAATGTTCATTTCCAATGGCAAAATTTATACAATTTTATTCGCATATGATGTTGTTTGAAAAGAACGTCATCTTGACGTGTTGACTTGAATTAAAACTAAAACTAAAAACAATAACAACGACACTTCATAATGCGAATGTTTTCCCATTCACTCAAAACTGTATAGTTCTGGATTATCCAAACGTGAAAATCATTTACTTTTTGCTATATTTAAAAAAAGCTGGAAACCATACAAAATACCATATTTACATTTTAAAATATGATGTATAAAATATGTTGAGGTAAATAAATTCGCAAAATTTCGTCTCCAGATTCCCTGATCCGAAATGTAAAATTCTAGGTTAGAGCGAAGGTCAAGAGGTCATTGGACTTTATTATGTTCGGCCGAAGGGCATGATGGGGCTAAAACTTGAAATGTCAGCTTTAAAATCCTCAATTATCTCATATACCAAACGGGGCCAATTTAAAGGGGGTATGGTTTAACCCATATTGATAATTTGACAGGGAATGGCCAGTCCCTAAAATTAATTCATTTGGTTGGCACATCAGGATGATTGCAACGGACATGGA
The DNA here is from genome assembly GCA_025617745.1 of Heliocidaris erythrogramma. Taxonomy (NCBI): domain Eukaryota; kingdom Metazoa; phylum Echinodermata; class Echinoidea; order Camarodonta; family Echinometridae; genus Heliocidaris; species Heliocidaris erythrogramma. The sequence goes on along the minus strand of CM046871.1, from coordinate 30,856,693 downwards.
ACCCACTGTGCTGGAACAGTCGGCTCCAATACATACGGTGTAGCCACGTCTGTCAACATCAAAGGTGTCAAGGTTCTTGGCTGTTGGGGTACAGGCAGCACCAGCGCAATCGTTAGCGGTAAGACACAAACCCATTTTTACCAATATGAATCATATTGCTGGTAAAATTACAATTTACATGTTATCCAGCGAGCCTTACACTGTTAAAATTTTTGCCGTTTTTTTCACGGGAAATTTTCTGGCAGTCAGGATGCCGGGAATGCCCGTTTTTCCACAATACATAGACCGCGGTTTAGAATACTGGTGATCGTTTTTCTCACAGATTTTGGTAGTAAAAACAAGGAAACTGTTAGCATACAGTCATATTTTTGTTAAATAGTAGAAACTTTAATTTCTAACAGGAAAATCTTCGTAAATTAAAACGGAACCATGGAAACGATTTGCAATTTAACAAGGTAACTTGTTAAAATATGAGTGTTTTTTAACAGTGTTTTATGTCTGGCGATTGTAAATATAAGCTGATTTCCTGTAAACAACAAACTTGCTGTTTTACAGGAGAAATTAAAGACTGTAAAATTGAAGTAACGGCAATAACTTGTAATTTCAAGGGCCCCAAAACCTGTAGTTTTACTGTTATTTTTTACAGTGTATACAAAACAATTTTTGTACATGACGACGATAGGAGGAGGTATATATATATTTTTTCTTTTTACCTCGTACGAGGAACTTTATTCATATAACAATAACAAATATTTACAAAATATGTACATTGCCAAAATAACTTGAATCATTGACATCAAAAGTCAAAGATACTTGGTTAAAGACTTTAAATCATGGTGTTTACAAATAAATTTGCAACTCATATATTGATGTAATTCCACCTTTAAATTTATCCATAAAACGTAGCATTGGCCGTAGCATCAGCTCTTGTTTTTTCCGATGAACTTTTAACATATTTATAGATTGGATATTGTGCAAAAGTTATAAGATTAATCATTAAATTCTTTTCGTCTGCAATATTGAGTCCAATTATCATATAACCACATTATCAACTTTTACTTGTGTGTGAAATATATTTTTAAAGACATCGTTTGTTCAATAAATTTGCACAAGATCTTTACTCCCTTCCATTCAAATAACACGTGCATTGTCTATTGAGGTTTGTATTTATTACATTATCATTTTAAATGTTCCATTTGAATTGTCTTTTGAGCATTAATTTTCGTAGTGATTATGATTATCTAGTAGTACAAGTAGTAGTAGTACTAATTATACTACCACTAGTACTACTACTACTAATAATGCTGATAATAATACCAGTAATAACTATTGTCATTGTTTATTACTTTGATTAGCATTTAAAATATTCCATTTGAATAAATTGTCATTTGAACATTATTTTTCGTAGTGATTATAATTATTATCTAGTAGTAAAAGTAGTAATAGTAGTAGTAGTACTACTATTACTACTACTACCAATTATACTACTGCTACTACTATTACTACTACTAGTAATTTTAATAATTGTAGTAATGACTTTTATCATTATCTTTAATTATTATTTTTGTCGTTATTATCATTACCACTATTAACATCATTGTTATCATTATCATTATCACTATCATTCAGGATGCGACTATGTAACTTCTAATGCCGGTAATTACGATGTGGCCTCAATGTCTCTTGGAGGGGGTGCCTCCACCTCCATGGACACCGCCGTCCAGAACATGATCAACGCAGGAATTCCCACCGCCGTGGCATCTGGTAATAGCAACGCAAATGCTTGCAATTACTCTCCAGCTCGTGTTTCGGCCGTAAGTTCAGCTCATTAGCACTAATGATTATAAGTTTCTTAAATAAAGTCATTGAAATTACATTCATGCTATACCATTTAATGTATCAAACTTGAAAGTTTTACCTCAATATAATTTTTAACTGAGTTACATGTATTGTCAAATTATTATTTTTTATACAAGTTTAAAAGTACACATTAAAAAAAATAAAGTAATTCTATGCGTGTAACTAGTCAAGCAGGTATTCCAGTTTTATTTACACCATGAAGAAATGAATATATAACTGTGGCCGTATTAGGAAAATGGCCATTAAAATTCACTTTTCATTTAAATTCTCAGTATTGTTTGGTAACGCCACATACCTATATTTTGCCAAGAGGGTGCGATCAGTGCAGGTGGCAAATTGGCAAGTGTGAAAACGAAATTACATTGCCATAATTTGCAGATATCGGAAATACTTAAGAGAATACTAGATAGTTTGGGGAAATTTCAGGGTACATGTATATGACGTCACATCATACATAACGAACATGACTTTCTCTGTCAGCATTATTATTCTTATCATGGTTGTGATCATAGGCCTATTCGTTTAATGCAGGGGAGTGGAATTCCCCTAGTTATTTGAGATCACGTCCATAGGAGTCGGTGAATCCACTTCTAAGTAGTGGTTTGAATAACTCTTTTAAAAATGGATTCCATTCTTTTGAGCGTGGATTCCATTCCATGTACAGTGATACCGATATGGCTCCTTCCCCAAAGTGGATTTCTACTCCTACATTTCTAGAGAGAGTACATGAATAATAATCACCTCAACCCATTGACTATTGGTGAAAGAATGGGTGAAATAATTCAGTGGTCAACAGGTTAACTTCCCAACGGGTCGTTGGCGAATATCAAGTTTATTACTCCAACTAACCATATTGCAGGCAATCACTGTTGGCGCGACGGATACCTACGATAATCGTTACTCTTACTCCAACTACGGAAGCTGCGTGGACATCGTAGCGCCAGGTGTGGACGTCACCTCCACGTGGTATACTGGCGACTGGGCTACCAATACCATCACGGGAACCTCGATGGCTTGCCCACACGTCGCTGGTAGGGCTTTAAACTTTTCCTTTTCTTGCATATACGAATTTACTATACAATTTAAAAAAAAGACATTAAAAAAATTAAAGGGGACACTAATATAGGATTTCCCTAGTCAAAGTCATCAAAACAGCAGCCAAATTTATGCAAAGTCGCTCGATATCATTTGAATTTGAATGCTCATAGAGTTCGACATTCAATTGCCTAAAATGTGCATTCAGTTTGATTTTAGGGCAAGCGATCGCATGTCTTCACCCATAGAATGAGCATTCAAACTAGAATTTTACCCAAATTGAACGACGAGAAATTAATTTGGATGTTCGAAGCCCATTTTTCAACGCTGGAAAATGAATTTGAAAACTAATATGAACCAAAGGAGTAAACGGGAAGAGCAAATCGCTGGAATACGAGCGTTTGAAAATGAATTTGAAAGCTAATTTTGCGAATATGAATGGGAAAACCTATAACATGTCTCGTTTACCCAGGGTAGCCTATCAGTATACGGTTTTGCCCGAGAGCCCTGAATTCATATTATCTCGGCTTTAGCAAGGCAACTAAGTTGCGCTCAGTGCATTCATGGAATAAATCCTACCAAGGCCCTGTTTCATAAAGCTGTTCGTAAGTTACGAATGACTTTACGAACGACTGGAACATGTTCTTGGGTGCTATACTATCAGATTCCCAAACATTTTGCACAAGAACTGATCACCAGTCATGTGTAAATTCGTGCGTAACTTACGAACGGCCTTATGAAACACCCCCAGGTATAACCTTTTACCCCGCCCGGGTTGAATGTGACAAAATAGGAACAATAATATTCAAGTGTTTTTGATTAGCATATGAGCATATTAGTTTGGTAATGTTTAGACATTGCTTATCACCCCCTTCCCCCGCCGTCTCTCATTTATAGTTACCGTTGTTTTTAGTTTGTTTCTTGTGGTTGTGATGGGTTTTTTGTTTTTGTTTTTTTTCTTGCTTTTCAGCTTTCTAACTTCATATTTGACGTTTGCTGGAATGTTGAAAATCCTACTTTTCTGCATTTGCTATAATTGATTTTGAGATATAAATGCCACAGTATTGGAGTTCGAAGGTTTTTTTTCCCCCATTTCTTTTTGTCTCTTACCGTAAGTCTCATCTTGCTTACTCTAAAATAATATACAGGGCCCCGTTTCATAAAACTTTTTATCAGTAACAACTGCCACTTTTCTATGACAAATCAGATGCAAGGATTTCAGTAGCTTATAACAGGTATTGGAACTTGTTATTGATAATAAGTTTTATGAAATAGCGCCCAGGAGTGAAAGTTCACTATTTTAGGAATCTTATCAGAAATTACATTTCGGAGTGGAAATTTACGCTCAAAATAGTAAAATCCATTCTCATATGAGTAATTCAAACCATTACTGTGGAGTGGATCGCACCATCGTCTTGGGGTGGCTTCAACTGGAAAACGAAGTCAGACTCCCGAAAGAGTGGATCTCCACTCCTATGCATTAAGAGAGTAAAAACACGGCTTGAACACCAACAATGTCGCATGATAGTTTTATGTTTAGCATACCCTAAGAGCCAGACTATGTTTAATGACTGAAATGATTTCCTTTTTATTTCATATCATTAATCATAGGTGCCATTGTCCTCTACTACAAGAACACTAACTCCATGCTGAATGCAGGCTCCTGGAACAAGATCTCAAACCTTGCATCTGGCACTCCCAACCTGCTCGTCTACGTCTAGGTGGGTAGAATTCCCAAATTTGTTTTCTTCTCTCGTTCTTGGTAGGGCCTATCAATCTTCAAGTTCATACATTACTCTAGGTCTACATAGGCTATATATATATATATATATATATGTATATACAGGGACGGATCCAGGATTGAGTCAAAGAGGGGACACACAAATGAAGGTTTGTCAACTTTTGGAAAAGGTAGACCCGTATTTTTTTGGTCTTGCCAGCTTCTCGAAAAGTCGCTAAGTTGGGGGGGGGGGGGGGGGTCAACAAGGTCTTCATTCTAAAGGGGGGGGGGCACAATCGAGAAATGGCGAATCGTCTATGGTCAAAATGCATACTTTTCTTCCAAAGGGGGGGGGGGGGCACTTCCGTGGATCCGCCAATGTGTATATATACATTTACTCATTAATGTTTGTGATGTCTGTCTCTTCACCAGCCCACTGTGTTGAGTTAGAAGAAGCAACTTTTTCAAGGTGATGAATTAAACACACCATCTGTCAGGCCGATTCACTCAAATTAATTTCCCCCTAAATCTAACAAGTTTAGGTAAAGTCTTGTCCTTCACTGAAAATTTTCTTTTTTAAATTCGTATGAAATGCGATAAAAATTTTGCTCACTCGATCATAATTATAGTTATTGTGCTAAACATCTACCAAACTCTTTTTTTAAATAACATAATCTGAATTATCTTATTAGTGATGTATTATTTTTCTTGATGTAATGTAATCTATGACTTTGTGAAAACGTCATGTTCTTTCCTTTGATTTACAGGTTACTACGTTGACCGGTCACCTTCTTAATGTAGACCATCCATGAGGCATGGACATTTGGGGGGGGGGGGAGAGGAGGAAAAAAAAGAAAATTTCGTCTAATTTAGTTTTCATCATTATCATCATCTACTTCCGGTTAGTTTAGAAGGGTCTGAATTGGATGGCGACTGACATGCCCATGTAATAGCCAACATTTCCTCCAGCACAGTGGTAACGGATTCTAATATCTTAATAGGCCTACTACTGTAGCCCCAGTATTCGTCGGGTATGACGCTCACGGCGCTCTACAAATTATATTACACTGAAATAAACAAACATAGCATAATGATAATAATAATAATACATTTATAAAGCGCAGTAACTATCCAACAATGTGTATATATTCTACTACGCTGCATAATGATAATGTACAAACAAAAAGTAAGGAATTAAACTTAAACTAAAGTACATGAACAACATAATAAGTCAATGTTACTTACATTCACTCATTATTAAAGTAAGGAATCTTGGAAAATAAACTTGGATTGCCATACCCGACGGAATATTGGTATTTTGAATTCATAAGACGCTTTTTAGAAATGCCATCAGAATGTCAACTTATTAAACGAATAAAATCTCAATGAAACCCTAATTTTAATCTTATTAGTATGATTCTGTTTGTCTGAAGCCAAGTATAGTAGAAGTCTTGCGGTGAAACAGGAAACAAATAATTATGAAAAACGGCTTATTACACCCCATTGCTCCAATTCAATATTATGTCGATACTACATGTACTAGGTGACTAGGTGTTAACAAAAATTTACACTTTTGATTGTTCATAATTCAAAAGCTATAACTCGCATCATACTGAGGTTTTCACATTGTAAACTTCAAGGATGTAACATTTATTGGGTGTTTTATTACATTTCTTTGAATATTTTTTCTCAAAATATGTTCTGTATATTCGATTAGATTTTCACTTTTTGAAAAGCTCAAAGACCACAATTTGTGTGCATCATTAATTCAGAACATAACATTACCATGTGCATTACGTTTCTGTCGACCTTTCACTGTCCCGTGTCATTAATGATTAACGACTATGGGATAAAGGAGATGTTCTAGAATTTCAGCTGCTATGTACAATGCCGGTTGTGTTCTGAATAAATTACTGATACATAGAGATTTTGTGGCCTTGATGTTAAAAAAGTAAAAAATCTAATTAAATAATCAGACCATCAATTAATTAATGATCAAAAGTGTCATTTTTTTTCTTAAACATGTAGTATTAGTGGCTAACCTGGCTAAGGGCATCCATAAGCCTAAACCTTACCCATGACTTGTATTGCACTGTGCGTTTAACGTTTAGAGCAACCAAGGATTTATGGGGATGTTACCAAAATGGCTGTATACGGATAAATTCAATAAATTGCAAAAAGGAAATCAGACAAATTTGGAAGAAAAGGGTGGTTGGGAAGACGGAAAGTGAGTCATTTGAAGAGAGGGAAATGGGGAGAGTAAGTTAGGGAGAGAGAAAGAAGATGTGGTGGTTACAGAGTACTGTAAGGTTGAGGGAGGTACACATGTAAAACTAGAGAGAGCAAGAAAGAAGGGCGATATACAAAAATGAGAGAAATGTGTTGATAGAGATGCAATACATGTAGATGGAGATAGAAAGAGGTAGGTCTACATGCAAATGTATAGAGATAGAGAGAGGGGAAATATACAGAAAATGGGAGAGATGTATTGATAGAGATACAATACATGGAGATAGAAAGAGGTAGATGTATATACATATACATATAGATAGAGAGAGATAGAGAGGGAGAGAGAGAGAGATACGAGCGAATGAAAAAGAAAACTGGAATAAGAATAGGTGGTTGAAAACTGACTGAAAGGAGAGGGGAAGCACAGATAGCCAAGCAGACACGTAACAGGTAAACAAAGAAGGTGACGAAAAGTGAAAATGGGGGGCGGATCCAGGATTTTGTAAAAAGGGGGCACAAATCAAAAGCAAAAAAAAATCAGGTTTTTGGGGTCTCTTTTATAGCAAACTCTAGGGTCTATTTGGCCTTTCAAATTCTCTAAAAAGGAAAAAAGAAAAAAAAGGTTATCAATTTTAAGGGGGGTGGGGTGGGAGAACACAATTTACAAAAAGGGGGAGGGCACAATGTACACTTTTACTTTCGGGGGGGGGGGGGGGAGGGGAGAAAGGCCGGAAGTGACCCCCCCCCCCCCCCCCCCCCCCCGGCTAATAATAAAATTATTTAGGTCAAATGACTTCATCAATAAAGTCTCTGTCAAGTATAAACACAAAGCTATCTGGAGACACACAAAACCGAGCACATATAATTGCTTTGGTCTAATGAAATTACTAGCTAATTTTAAGTAAACTGTGATTTGATGCAACAATAAAGTTGTAATTCTTTGTCAGAAAATTTAGTCCCAAAGGACCTCGTTATACTGAGTTTCCACTGTATCATTAATTTTTTTTTCTTTTTTAAAGACGCCACGATCAAAAACTGGTCTCACAAAATTTTCTTTGCGATATAATATATGTAAACCGGTGGATCCATAAGGATTAATAGTAAGGAACGGTACAAGAGTTAAAACTTGGTTTCAACCATGATGGTAAACATTTATTTATACATGTACACTGTATTTACAGTATGATGATACATATTTACAAGTCAATATGACATTTGTTAACTACCTTAGAAAAGCATAATGAAAATGATCTCATAATCCAAGAATACAACATATGCTCTAATAGTACATTATCTACAAATATGTACAAAGCCAATGAACAGTGGGCATTGAACAATCAAAGTATTGCCATTAACGAAATAAGCTTGCTACACGGTACATGTTTTTAAATTGATGTACAGGTACTAACCGTAATCATTAACACATACAGATATGCAAGCATCATGTATTCAAGGTTACTTAAATTTTTGGGACTGTGGTGGAAAAAGGAGTGAATGGGTGCCAGTCAACAAAATAGATTATTATGAAACATGTATGTACCTCAAGAACTTTTAGATACAGTTCCGATATAATGAGATTCCTGATAATTTTATAACAAGGGAATTTGCCGGTCCCAGGTCTTTATCTTCTTATTTTTAAAATGAGATTATAAGGAGATTCCTGATATCACAACAAAGTAACTTTCACGGTCCCAAGGTCCTTGTTCACAACTTGACATTTTTGCGAATTAAACAAAAAAAATGTGGCAAATTTGACATTTAATCTCTCTAACAGCATGGACCTTAAACAAATCTAGACTGATCTAAAAATTTGCCAAGTTTCATGCAAGTAAAAGCTTTTTTTGTTCTACAATACATCTTTAAAAATATCCCCAACTAATGATTGCTAACCAGTGTGCTGCTGTATAGAGCAGTGTCTGGCCTATTTAGAAGTACATGTACATTGTTTAGGCAGATGCTCCAAACATGTTAACACCCCAATCTTAGGGTATCTTGGTCTAAAATGGAATGGAATGATGAGAATCAAGAAACTGGGCTGCAATAAAGAGGTTAACATAATACTGTGCAAACATTACACATGCATATCTATAGCTACATGTACATGCACAAGATTCCTTTGCGCTTAGAAACATTGTACATGTATTAAGCGTAATATCAATGTTATGTATTATTTATCATTATTATTACTTATTCTGGCAAAATAGTCCAATTCTTTTCATACATCAAGAAATGAAAACAAAATTGTATTTCTGTCTATTCATTATAGAAAAATTCAGGTTGAAAACTCAGTCAAAATTAATTTCATTTTCATGTCTTTACTAATCAACTGTGCTTTAAATATTATAGTATAACGAAAAGTAAACAGATATTGGGCTTCCTTACCAAAGTTAAAGTTGCCAGGCCAAACAGTTACCTCCAAACTATTTCAAAACTAAAACCCTTTCCAAGTTTTCAAATAATTACCTGAAAATGAACCAAAGTATTCCTTTTCTTTTTCATAAATCATAATTATGTCCAATGCCTGTTATGAAGAAGATGAAAACATAAATATATTGTCCATCAAAAATAAAGAGTAATGAAAGTAGGATTAATATGTCAACACCTTGCACACTGAATTTCCCTGATGTAGAAAAGAACAGTATGGGACTCACGACAGACCCTTGTGGAACACCTACATGTGTACTGGTATTTGAACATAAGATGAATTCAAATTTCATGCAAACCCATTGTCCAGTACTTACTCTTCAAAAGCTTGCTCAAGCCTTGCTGACAGCAACATTGAACGTATTCAACCATCAATGCAACATCTAATACAATAAATTTTAACAGCCCAAACTTTAAGTTCATCATTACATAATTAGGGATGAGGCATTAAATCAGATTTTATCATACATGAGAGAAAGAAGCACAGACAATTCATAAAACTACTGCTGTGTTGGAAGTTGTAATGCAGGTGGATCCGTTCGTATTCTCTTTGGAGACTTTGGCATTGACAGTAGTTGCTGAAAAACAGAACAAAAGCGAGAACTTGTTGATGCAACGCTGTAATGATGGCCATTTCGAAAGCATATGTTTATGAAAAAAATATACATTTTTTCCCCCAAAACTACAGCTTATCATGATTGCATGCTTGTGTAGAAAGGCTCTTTATCATGAGCAGTCGACCTAAACATAAATTTTCATATATCTCACCAAGCAGGAATTGAGAGTGTTAAGCTTAACGATGTTGAACCTAACACTTAATTAGGGAGTCAACACTTATTTAGGGAGCCATTCTAAGATATTAAAACGGTAACGCTTAGTCCTAACACAAAATTACGACTATGAAGTATTGGATGGGAATACAGGTCGACCAAATGGCCTCCAAGCTATGGGACATAGATAGATAGATATAATAGACTTAGGATGTGAAAAACACCTCCAGAAATTGCTTTGGCTTTGGAATACCACCCCTACATGTAAAGAGTACCTTTTACTACCTGTCTTAGAGTATTCCAAGATTTTAATTTCTTGGTAATATTTCTGAATTTTACTTACACAGTAAAACATTTTACTTGAAGAAAACTGCGGGAGAGTTAAATCTAGATTGAAAGGGAACTGAGGTTTGGAACAACTTACTCCTTTACAGAATTAAAGCTGGAATGGGAAGACCATTCCCTCTTTATGCTACCTTCCCCACCTCTTGGAGTACTCCAAAGCTAGAATTCCAAATGTTGGAATTGGATTTGAACTGCCAACTACAGCAAAGTTACAATACAATTTAATAGGAGAGCATAAAAAATACCTTCAGGATTGAAATTGGACATGGAAAACCATTCCTACCTTTTGCCACCTGTCCAATGTCTTAGAGTACTCTGAGGTGTAGAACTGAAAGACTTCCTCACAGTCTTTCCTGGCTGCGTGTCCTGGAGGGTTGTACTGTAGACAGTTACCTCTCACCAACATCATGTCATGATGGAACTCACCAAAGTCTTGGTATGTAGCAGCCTGAGAGTCACAAACACATCGCGGAAATAAAAGATGATCACAAAGACTATTCACCCACAATTGATGATCCCACATTTGCTCCAGCATTCAGCCTTCAAAGGTACAGATTGAGGGCTTGGGTTGTAATTTGGTTTTAGGTTAGGTTCAAAGTTAGAATTAGGTACAATATTCGGTCCATGCCTGAAACTAGGAATTTGTTTAGTGTTATAAATTTACTGTGGAACAATTGTCATAGGAGTCTCAGAGATGTGTTGTACAATCCGACACTGACTTTTGAAATGTGTGATCACAATGACCCGTGTCCTTTTAAATGATCAGATAATAAATTCTGTAAACAACACAAAAAGCAATTACCCTATAGGATATTAGATTTTAAGAGCTTACAACCATATCGTGGGACATATATAATATAATCATCAAGGCTACAATCTAATTTCTTAAAGTCATCTCCTGTGGTTAAAATCATAATTGTGCATCATCGAAATAGTGAAAACAACACTGCAAGGAAGCCAAAATTATCAAAAATGTAGTGTAAAAAGAAGATACTACCTTCTTCTTTTGATGTATTTGTTTCCACATCCGTTTTGCAAATGTACTCATAAATACATGAACCTTGGCTGAACAATTTAATTATTAAAAAAGAACATATTCCCTTTGGGGATTATTTCTTGGTTACCTTAAGTTGACAATCTGGACTTAACTTATCTTATATGTTAAATGATGCTATTACCAAGAAGAAAAGGAAGATGCTCTCACCTCTAGGTTTCTCTTGATAGTACCAAAGTCCATGGGTTTCTTAATGACCTTGTGATATCCCGGTGCTTCTGATGGATCAACTGGGTGAGAAACAAAGAAGGATTTCAAATAAGTCAAGCAGCTGTTTCTAACGATTACTCGACATTGATGATCAGCTTTCCCATCTTCAAGCCATCTGCAGTTGTGTGAATAACCTGACAGTTCGTGTACTACAGAAGAGCTCATTCAATGACTTTGAATGGACCACGTCACATTGGAGGTTCTGATCGCAGGGAGAAAGACACAACTTTGTAGCTGAAAACTTAACAATAGGAACTTGTTTTTCCATTCAAATGTAGGGAAAGGGGAGGGATGGGCTCACTTCTCACAATATTGCCAGAAACAATGGATTTTTCCACATGCAATTATTGTTGTGGAGAGTATAGTCTCCCTTTGGCTATTGGGCATGATGAAAGTCTGCACATCGGTTATGACCCCATACCCCTCCTTTCCCTTCAAACCATCATTCAAGAGGGGGCCAAAACAAAGGATACGTAAACATATAGGGCTCCTCCTCCCACCCCATTTTTTACCATCATCTGAGCAGGAATGAGAATGAAGAATTTCCTACCTGGTCTTGTAAACCATGATGCAGCATTGATACCTCCTTTGGGTCTGTTGGCGCCACGGAAACGCATCACTCTCTGCAACAAGCTATGGGACGGAGAAGGAATAAAATAAAATGTACACGGACTATAAACACTTGCATTTTTCAAAACCAAAAACTTTCACATTCATGCATTGTTTAAAACTATCATGAGTGCTTTACATTCCCAAAAGTTTCATGTTTCAATGGCACAAACAATGAATGTTTGTAACTCACACAAGTTTCATGTTGCAATCATCTCTGATTTGAAAGCAGTAACATATTTCTTTATGTGAATCTGCTGGTATTACAGATAATATTACAGAAATTTTCTCTTTATCCGTAATCAAATCTCTTGGAATATATAAGTGGGTTTTTTTTCTTAAAATAGTATCACTGAAAAGCATAAGTTGTATCACTAAAAAGACGTCAATTAAATCTTTTGCTATTGCTCTCTCTGTAGTTAATCTTTAATCAAATGTGAATATTAAAATTAAATAAACCTAAAAGTTACCAAATAAATCAAAGTTTTCTGATAAGTATTAATAAAAGGGCAGATCCAAGGTATTTGGTGTCACAAGTATTGTGGAGTTTTGGGGAGCGTTTCATCTAGTGTCTTGTCAGTGATTTTTACTGACAAATTTTCTCTCAGCCAATCAGATGCATGGATTTCAGTAGCTTATAACAGTTGTCAGTAAAAATCACTGACAAATCGCTTGATGAAACGCTTCCCAGAACTTAAATTGACATCAAACATGTCTTTTTACTTCATATTTCATCTGATCAAAGCTCTATTAGGGCGATCAACTAAATTATCACATTTATCAGCTATACTTAAATCTGAAATGTGGTCGGTGACCTATGGGGCAAAATAGCTTGGACTTGCCTAAAAAATTACATATAAAAGGTGACAAAATAAACAAAACATTCTGAAAAGTATCAATGATATTTGATCCCAGGCAGAGTTGTATCTAAACAGAATATACATGTGTATTTACTTCCATGCTGCCCTCGCCCAGCTTGGCATACTAGATGGACCCGTCTCCTCGTCGATGGGTGTAGGCGCCTTCCGCTTGCGACGGCTGACTCTGAGGCTTCCATCTGACCCTATCACGCCCTCTGACCCAGATCCGCCACTGCTATTATCTGAAAAAGAGGTTGAAATTGTATAAATAATATTTGTATTAATTTGTGGGTTCAAAGCATTTTCTACCAGAATATCAATATGGAAATCATACATTTGTAAAAAAAAAGAATGTGATAAACTACCAGATTCAAGTCATGTCCAAGGGATTTGGTTATTTTAAATTAATTCCTTGCTAAACAATCCCAAGATGATTGCTCCATTCACTGTGCTTCCACACTTTCCACACTCCAACATAATGTTTGGATTGTACATTGAGAGGTGATATAACACATTTTGATAGGTAATGAGCGAAGATTGCACTAGAGTGGATTTCTTGAAAGTCTTTACATCTCACCTATGAATGACATCATTTCACTAGAGCTTCCAAGATCATCTCTCTTCTCCTCATCGCCCTCCTCCTCCTCATCATCCTCATCCTCTCTCATCCGCTGGCAGGACAGGTCCTCCAAGTTCATCTGAGTGATATCAAAGGAGGATGCCGACTCCATGACGACGCTGGTCACTGATGCGGTCTCAGTAGGCTGAGAGGGCTGAGCTACAAGGGGGTTTACCTGCAACAAACATGACAAAAAAGCTGCAATTTACTGAACAAAAATGCACCACCCTTTTTCTTTGCCCCATTGCTGATATGAGTCTTGAGCAATGTTAGAGTTACAAGCACATTTTTAATTTTTATCATATTTCTCTGTTTGAAAACTGTTTAAAAGATAGCACCTTTGACTTGATCACTCACCTGAGGTGTGACGCTTATCTTATGACCTATGATCTGTGACCTGTCCATCACAGCTGTCTTAGGAATCTCTTGCCCAAAGCTAGGTCTTGGTTTCGCTGATACTGCTTGCTCCGATTCCTTTGAAATGATCTCCTCAACAAACTCAAATGGATCTATCTTGGCGACCACCTCCTGCTTCTGGTCTTCTGACTCCATCGGTGTCCTCTCAGGCTTCCCTCCTTCCTCGCTCTCCAGGAACTGCTCAAACTGGTCGACAACGCTGGAGAGCTGATCTGAAGAGAACTCCAACCGCTCAGCTGATGCAGCCTTAGGCTCGACGGTGATCACAGTAGGGCTCTGAGAGAGTTCCTTGGGTTGTTCAGAGAGGGAGGAGGATGGAATTCGACGAGTGACCGTTGTTTGCTTTGTTACTGATGAAGGCGGTAGGCCGGGCGATACTCCAGAGAAAGGAACATGTTTCACTGGAAGAAAACGAATGGTAAATGTAGGTTCTGCTCATCACTACTATTACAAGAAGTTGTCTTTCTACATATTAATGTTTTACAAATTCCCATAGCAGAATCAATAGCAGCAGTCTGGGACATACATGTATATACATGTATGTATTTTCAATGATCTCTCAATACTGAATAGTTCAAGTACATCAAAGTCATGACATGTCCAAGTAGCTTTTGATCAGGGGAATAAAATGCTTGTCACCAAAGGTTCAGAGAATACCTTTGAAAAGCCCTGTTCAGACAAAGCGTAGCAAAAACTTTAACTTATACACAAATGGCAAGATGCAAATAAATTGGAGGGTAAAAAGCGTAGCTGCACGCAACAATGGCTCCTACATGTACTCCCTGATCTCTTTGTTACCAGATCAAGAATTGTGAAACTGACTTATTTCACTTTATTTTGCTGCAGCAGTTTTCTTAAAACCGTCTATCACCTCATGTCTGAATGAATCTAGTGAATAGGGGGATTTTTCTGAACACAGAGGGCCTGACATTTATGGATTCTTCAATGGAGAAAGCTTACCTGCAGTAGTTGGTGGTACATGTAGTGGTTGCCACCTAATCTCCAGGAGTGCCTTGATAGCTCAGGATGCCAACTGGCTAAAAGGTGGGAATCTATTGCAATCAATCCATGTTGGCCCCCTTCCTCCCCCCACCCCCTCCAACTAGCCAATCGTTTACACATCAAATAGCTTTAAATTTGCAGCAGTGGTTTTCTACTTATTAAAGACATGGAGCTCTTAATTTGCTGTGGTGGTTTCTTTGAGGATTAACTGTGTCATGTCAGAACATGACTTTGGGAGGAAGCTTACCTGCAGTAGCTGGTGGCAGTGGTTGTCCTCTGATCTCAAGAAGAGCCTTGATAGCTGAGGATGCCGACTGGCTTGAGGGAGGGGAGCCGTCGTAGTCAATCCACTCTGTATTTGGCTTCCCCACAGAGGATTGGAAGATGAGGGAGGGGTCACGACCTGAGGAGAGGTTATCACGATGTTTCATTAAAGTTAAAGGGGTGATTAAGAGCATAGTGAGGGGGTAAGATAAAGATTTGCTCCAGTTCTCTCAGTTTTGATAAACCTGACAGATTAGAACCTGAAGAAATAAATATTGCCCTGAACCAATTTACAACAGCATTTTTTCCTCCTACTACCAAAGCTTTCTCTTATTATGTGCATTTAGCTGGTGAAATGGACTACAAAAGATCTTAAGTTGCCCCTGAAACAAGAGGAAAATGTCAGAATTCAGACAAGAAATCAAAATTTTCAAATTCATAGCTTCAATAAAAGTAAACAAATAGTCCATGACCAGACATCAGTATAATGTATTAAGGTTAGGGTAATTTTTGAGTTAGGGTCAGAATCAAGGTAAAAGTTACATTAGAGTTTGGTTTAAGATTAGGATTAGCATTTACTATTTATGGTTTATTGTTTAATTTGTTCTTTACCTTAGGGGCATTTCATCAAGTGTCTTGTCGGTGATTTTTACCAACAAATTTGATCTCAGCCCATCAGATGCAAGGATTTCAGTAGCTTTTATAACAGTTATTGCAACTTGTCATTGATGACAAGTTATATGAAACAGGGCCCTGATCTATTTAGAGTGAGGGTGAGGGTGAGGGTGAGGGTAAGGGTAAGGGTTAGGGTTAGGGTTGCTGTGCGGTGGGGTATTCTGCAGTTGTTCCAAATACCCACTTCCATACTCAACTTACCTAGACTAGCACTCCTCATCATCCCACCTGGAACCTCTTCCACCACCACTTTGGACGAACCCTGACCCAACGACCCTGCCGATGACCTCCTATGACCTTTGGCCTTGGTACGTAGGTCAAGGTCAGCCGACAGCATGGTCATGCTCTGTGCAATGGGAGACTTGGATCGTATCATTCCCTGCTAGATGAGAAAGGATGATATACAATGCATAAACAGAAAAATGGTTGAATGCAAAAATTGATTTACACACACTTTTCTGGAAAATACAAAAAAAGCACAAAAAAGTACTTTAGTCTGTTGATGATGGATCCAATGAATACTTGGGTTTCAATCCACTGAAAATGTACATGGGTTTGTAACCTTCTTCAGATGATATACAATGCTAGATTTCTAAAAGGGGAAAGCGATTTTTTCGTAATAAATAATCAAAAAGATGTTTAGTACTACAGAATCGGAAAACGGCGTTGAAGAGAGACATACTGAAGCTTTTGTCTTGCACTCATCGGAGTATACCGCAAGAATGAACAGAAAGCCGAAATCAAACAATATACCGGAAACTAAAGGAACAAAGCTTCAGTATGTCTCTCTTCAACGCCGTTCTAATAAATAATCATAAGTTTAATGTGGAAGGTGTGTTCCAAGCGCAAAAATGTTTTTTCAAACTTCACAGTAAGATGGATTGTACATATTTTTTCATTTCGACATTAAAAATAATCAACAGCAAAAAGGATCAAGAGCAAAAAAGAAATAGGGAGATACCAAGACAGAGACACAGAAAGACAGAGCATGACAGCATAAAGCTAGCAAGACAAACAGAAAAAAGGCTTTGACACAATAGAAAGAGGGATAGAGAGAAATAAAAAGAGAGAAAAAACAAGAGAGTAAAGAAAAAGTAAGCGAGAGAGAGAGAGAGAGAGAGCAAATGAGAAACAAAGACTAAAACTTTACGTATACTATTCCAGTGTAGTTTAAAACTAGATGATTCTTCGACCGCGCGCGGTCGGAATTTATGCCTCCGCCATCACCAAATTGGAAATGTATGGCATATGTATGTACACTCTAAAAAGGATTGGTCCAACAAAATTACAAATCTTTTCACTTAAAAGCCCTGGAGACAGAAAATTAATTTCATTTCTGAATCATTTCCATCCCGTACAAATAAAAAACTTACCATTGATGACTTACAATCATCAAATACACCAAGGAAATATTATAGCAAATAGACCACTGTCCCCTTGAAATTTCTAAAATAGGTAGGCCTAGACTCCATACATCATAAACCATTTTCATGTATATAATGAACTTTGACCTTTAGACCCTAAAATCTAATCCGTTCATCGTCCCTCACATATGCATACATGGGCCAAGTAGGAAGCTGATCTGTCAAACAGTTCTGAAGTTATTGGGAGAACGAACCATTTTTATGTACATAATGACCTCTGTGACCTTCGACCTTTGACCTTGAGACCCCACAATCTAATCAGTTCATCGTCCCTCCCATATGCATACAGGGGCCAAGTTACAAACTGATAAAAAACTAGAAATATTTGATAACGAGGCTAAAAACCAGTAATTTCATGTAATTTTATGTAAATTGACCTCTGACCTCTGACCTTTGACCTACTTACCCCAAAATCTAATCAGTTCATCTTTCTATGGGGATACATACTGGTACCAAGTTTGAAGTTCTTACCTCAAACAGTTCTTCAGAAATCATGGTAACGGTGCTAAAAACCAAGAATTTCATGTAATTTCATGTAAATTGACCTCTGTGACCTTTGAACTTTGACCTACCTACCCCAAAATCTAATCAGTTCATTTTTCTATGGGGATACATACTGGTACCAAGTTTGAAGTTCTCACCTCAGATAGTTCTTGAGATATCGTGGTAACGGTGCTAAAAACCACTAATTCCATGTAATTTCAGGTAAATTGACCTCTGTGACCTCTGAACTTTGACCTACCTACCCCAAAATCTAATCAGTTCCTCTTTCTATGGGGATACATACTGGTACCAAGTTTGAAGTTCTCACCTCAAACAGTTCTTGAAATATCGCGGTAACGGTGCTAAAAACCAAGAATTTCATGTAATTTCATATAAATTGACCTCTGTGACCTCTGACCTTTGACCTACCTACCCCAAAATCTAATCAGTTCCTCTTTCTATGGGGATACATACTGGTACCAAGTTTGAAGTTCTCACCTCAAACAGTTCTTGAGATATCGCGGTAACGGTGCTAAAAACCAAGAATTTCATGTAATTTCATGTAAATTGACCTCTGTGACCTCTGACCTTTGACCTCCTTACCCCAAAATCTAATCAGTTCATCTTTCTATGGGGATACATACTGGTACCAAGTTTGAAGTTCTCACCTCAGATAGTTCTTGAGATATCGTGGTAACGGTGCTAAAAACCACTAATTCCATGTAATTTCAGGTAAATTGACCTCTGTGACCTCTGAACTTTGACCTACCTACCCCAAAATCTAATCAGTTCCTCTTTCTATGGGGATACATACTGGTACCAAGTTTGAAGTTCTCACCTCAAACAGTTCTTGAAATATCGCGGTAACGGTGCTAAAAACCAAGAATTTCATGTAATTTCATATAAATTGACCTCTGTGACCTCTGACCTTTGACCTACCTACCCCAAAATCTAATCAGTTCCTCTTTCTATGGGGATACATACTGGTACCAAGTTTGAAGTTCTCACCTCAAACAGTTCTTGAGATATCGCGGTAACGGTGCTAAAAACCAAGAATTTCATGTAATTTCATGTAAATTGACCTCTGTGACCTCTGACCTTTGACCTCCTTACCCCAAAATCTAATCAGTTCATCTTTCTATGGGGATACATACTGGTACCAAGTTTGAAGTTCTCACCTCAGATAGTTCTTGAGATATCGCGGTAACGGTGCTAAAAACCAGTAAATCCATGTAATTTCATGTAAATTGACCTCTGTGACCTCTGAACTTTGACCTACCTACCCCAAAATCTAATCAGTTCCTCTCTCTATTGGGATACACACTGGTACCAAGTTTGAAGTTCTCACCTCAAACAGTTCTTGAGATATCGCGGTAACGGTGCTAAAAACCAAGAATTCTTATGTAATTTCAGGTAAATTGACCTGTGACCTCTGACCTTTGACCTACTTACCCCAAAATCTAATCAGTTCATCTTCGTATGGGGATACATACTAGTACCAAGTTTGAGGTTCCTACCTCAAATGATTCTTCAGATATCGCGGTAACGAGAAGTGGGACGGACGGACGCACGGACGGACGGACGGACAGACGGACGGACGGACGGACGGACGGACGGACGGACGGACAACCCGAAAACATAATGCCTCCGGCACCCAACTTCGGTGGGCGGAGGCATAAAAATCCAGCTTACCTGACTTTTGCCTAGAGACCCAACCCCTCCCTGACCGGCACTCTGCCCACGCCCAGTGACTCCTCCCATTACAGTTCCCATGGAGACAGGGGAGGGGCCACGCATGGTCTTCTGGTGAGCGGAGGTGGGTGGGGAAGGGAAGCGGACAGACTGCATCCCCATGGTTCCTGGAGAGCCGGGCGGGTTAAGGGACCCGCTGCCCCCTACTCCACCTGTCATCGTCATGGCAATCTTTGGGCGGGTCAGCAATGATGTGGTGTGTGTCTGTTCGAAAGAGCATAAGGGCATTATTTTTAAGCACCAAAAGGGGATACATGCCCTAATATTATCCTGACTCGCTACTGTACAAGCCATGAAAATTTCAAATTTTACTGAAAGTTCATCAAATAAGAGGTGCAACTCCTCCACTGACTTGTGTTATAATACATGTACTCCCTTTCAAATGAGTTATCTCAAATAGGCAAAACAGCACACTTGTGGGTGAGTACCATCTTGCAACAACACCTCCATATCTAAGAACCCATTCCCTTCTTCTGGGCCCTACCCAACATCAATCAAAATACCTCTTCCATCATTACTCAAACCATGGAAAATATTAGTTTTGGAGGCTCATGAGGTCATTAACATAGCTTTTATGACAAAACTAGTGTTGTCAAACAGTTAGGCCAACAAATTGGAATTCTAACACAATCCCAAACACTGATCATGAAATCTCTTTTTATGGACCACTCCTGGGGCTAGACTTTTCTACATTTTTGTGCAAAAGAGAAAATTGAGCACAGATCTCTGCAGATCCTACAGGGATTCTTACCATGATTCCAGGTGTGGTTGAGCGTGGCGAACTGATCATCTTGGATTTGAGCTGTGACTTCTGGACAACGATGACGTTGGTTTTACCGGGTACCATCGAACCTGGCTTCGTGACAACGACTGATAAAGAAAGATTTGTTTACAAGGATGGTTAGTGTATGGTGAAATTGATTTGTTAAAGCAAAATTGTATCGAGCAGTCATGGAAACAAATTCATAAAGACCAACCAAAGTGAGAGAGAGATAGCAATAATCATGAATTCCAACTCCCTTGCATATGCGGTATGTCATTGGTAGAATTGCTGCTTCCCTAGAAAAATATACTAGCTTTCATGGCAGTCAAGTAAACTGTAATCATCAGCATCATCAGCATCATTATTTTACATGTAATTGTCATTATCATCATCATCAGGATTATTTTTGTCATCAAAGCCATCATCATCACCACCATCATCACCATCATCACCACCATCATCACCATCATTATCTTCACATGAGAGGTTTTTATCAGGTGGTTCAGAAATGATGCATAGGGAAATTTCAGTTTCAGGGAAAAAAGTTCTTACCTGTGGTGGCTGTATTTTTCCCTGGTGTTTTCTGAAGAGACATAGGTGACAGCGTAATGACGTTACTTGTGCTAGATTGAGGGCGACCTCCCATCTGACTGGGTACCGTCACGATCCGTGGACCAGGCGATGTCACAATGTTCCTGGTTCCTAAGCCTGTGGCCTGGGACCCTGTAATACACAAGATGGTTTACTAATAAGCACAAATGTTTTCATCATAAATTATAAAACGGGTTCAAGAATGTAGCCATCCTGATTGGTCAAATAACACCACGTGACCGTGCAAAAAAAAAGTGATAACACACGGCAAAAAGGCTCTAAAGCACGGCTGAGCTGCGTGTACGCGTACTTCTGGTGCGTGCAAACTTAAAACGCAATGAAATCGCGTAGTTTAATTGTCATTTTAGCGCAGGGATTACATGCGCGCACTGAAACGCGCATGACTTTTGTTGGCTGCGCTTCTGTGATGTCATCCAGGAAAGCAAATGGCAGCGTCCATGACTGTGCGACTCTTTGCGTTTCTATGGGGTTCGTAACCATTGACATAATCATATTGCAGGTTTTTATTGTGGTGTCAAACACACTCAGCTTGCGCTTCGTGCGTATAGTACACCACGATAAAAACCTTTGTGTTGCCAGATCACACCAACGCACTCCCAACCATGCATTAATAGTATACTAGCACACCACCTCTTATATGATAGCATTTCGGGTTTATAAGGATCAAGTACACAAAACAAATCCTTGGACCAAGTGATGTTACAATATTCCTGGCTCTTCAAACCCGAGGACTGGGACACTGCAGTTCAAGATATGGGTTTAAAGATTTTCTTTACTATAAACCATGACACCACTTCCACTCAAATCGCTGTTTGGGTGATCCGGTGCATGCTTAGGCAACATATGCTCCAAGCCTTATTTCGTCTAAAGGCCACCGCACACCTTACGATCGGTCAGCGATCCGATTTGTGAAATAAATCACTATGGCATTAAATATTGGCATTTGAACAAATGAAATCTACCCTATTCAGGTTCTAAAAAGTAATATGAATACTAAACACAGGGTTTTGGTGAGCTGTCGGCTTTCTATTGAGCTGTCGGCTTTCTATTGGGATTAAGGGCAAAATTAGTTTCAAATCGTAGGCAGTCGTACGATTTTTGTGACGTCACTATGACTCGAGCCGATTTGGCAATTCCACCGACTAGAAAACTCGGCAAAGGCCGTATTATTGATTTTACTATCTGTACGACTATTCAGACCCTCAATCAAAAATATTTTCATTAGTAATCTGTAAAATGATATTACATTTTCTTCTGAAATCCGATCGCAGACCGATCATAAGGTGTGCGGTGGCCTTAAGTAATAGGGTAAGGGTTACGGGTGTGATTGGGTTTTAGATTAGGTTTAGTATTAGGATAGGGATTGAGGTTAGGTATAATGTTTGGTCCCAGGTTGAAAGTGGGAATTCTGGTGGAGCAGTAAATTGACCTTAGAAGCAATGGTTGCCAGAGCATGTCTTGTTCAACCATTTAGGAGGGAATATGCATTCAGAACCGATAAAATATTTTTTTTTTTTTGAATAGCATAAATTTTCTTTAATCCTACAATTCTTTAACCCACAGGTCTGAGGGTAATTACTGTAAACGCTGTTATTTTCACGCGATTAAATTTTCGCCCTGAGTGACCCCAACACATATTCGCAGGTTCTTAAATTCGCGCTGCGCAAGTACATGCTTGCATGTATACCCACTCCATTTATTCCTTTACACCCACACAGTCCATTCAAATGCATACAACATGCGCAACTACACACACGAGCTCAAAAATGAATTGGACACACACACATATTAATGTGCTGAAGCGTGCAATTCAACCCGCATAGGAAATCAGGCTAATATTTTCTCGAGTTCTCGAATTCGCGCCCGCAGAAAATAGCGTGAAATCCGTGACAATTAATGTACCGGGAATATTTCTGCATTTACAGTATGCTAATTGTTTAAACGAGTGATGTTTTCTGGCAAAAATGGGGGAAGTCTCCATGCAAGGATTCATGCATACACATACCTGTAGTGATAGAGCTTCGTGGAGCCTGAACCCCTATGGTGGTTGTTCGAACGGAAGGAGTTGCCGAGCTTGCTGATACCTGGTAGGTCTTGGAGGACATTCTACCCGAGCTGCTGGCTACTGTTTGAGTGATTAACTTCATCCCTGCAAAGAAAGAGAACACAGGTCTACTGCTGTCTTTTGCGACAAAACAAAGAAACAGCACATCTAATGGTATCTCTGGCAATATGATTTTAATTTTGAAATTGTACTATCTGATTCTTAATAAAGTCCTCAAATTTGTCATTATGTATGTGTGTCACATCTCCTTTTCATAACAGTGACAGATTAGTAGATTCACAAGCGTCCAGATCAATACTACAGCCTAGTTGATCAAACAGATGAAGGTGATAAGGTAATAACATGACCTTTCATTCTTTTATTGCCATAATTTTAAACATAAAAAGGTGGCATGTGTTGATACATGTATCACTGGCATCAAAATCATGAATTTTGGAATGATCCCCAGCCATTGACAACTCATGTCACTGCCAATTAAAACCCAATATCACCACAATAGCTATAGCTATCCTCACCTGGTTCAGGCCTTTGTGGTGTCATACCAGCCCTCTTGCCTCCCATCACCATTGGTGCACCACTCCCGCTGCTGGTACCCTGTGTGCTGTAGGCACTGCTTGTGAGGGTGCTCAGCCCAGGACCTGGGGTTTGCTGTATGATGGTGAAGGGCTTGGATCCCTTATGCTTGGAGCCCTTACGATGGTGCTTTGATACTGGTGGGTAGGGCGTGACCACACCTGTCAGCTGATCTATCATAGATAAATAACATTCAGAATAAACTGAGCAGTAAGTACCCAAAACATAAATCCACTATTAAGTTGGCAACAATAACAACAAAAATAATAGTGTCGAGTTATAATAGAGTAACTTTCAACTTACTGAAATCCCCTTGGAATATCATTCCTAGATCAGAATTTGAGGAAAGATATATAACCTTGGGTTCTCATGGGGAATTAGACATTGTCCAGGTATTCACACCATAACAGATGTTCTAATGGTCATAGAAAGTATATTTCAATTTCACAACCAAAGGTTCTATGTAATGCTGTACTACCGAAAGTCTTCAAAAGATCCATACCCCAGGAGGGAATTTATCCAAATAAATTATGCTTCCAAACCAAAATGAGCTCTCTCCAATTCTCTGGTTGATCATGCTCCAAGTAATCCTAAATAGGATGATGTCCCTGCGTTTTTTTTTTGCTAGGTGTGAGATTTATAGGAGCCTCGACTGGGAAGTCCAGTGAGAGCGAACTGTGACACATAGAACACAGAACTCCCGAATGACTACCATTAGCTTTTTACCAAAATTCTTCTTTAATTTGTAATAATAAAAAATACTATGGTAAATTGTTGAAGGCTTTTCACTCTCATAAGCGAGGTTGTAGGGTTCAATGCTTACATCCTTGGACAAGGTGTTTTGCCCACATTAGTCCCCCTCAACCTGGCAGTGCTGGAGTAATGATAATTGCAGGGATTGCAGGAAGAGCAGTATTGATACTGATATGGCTACCATGGCTAAATAAGACACCAAAATTATTATGATTATTTGACAAACCTTCGTAGGTCATCTGAAAGGGCGGATGACCTTCTGACATGGTAGCCATGGTGACCTTGGTGGAGGCAGGTAGACCATGGGATCTAGATGGAACCTCAGAGGGCGGGCTCTGGTCAGCATTCGCACTGGACATGATTATCACCTGCTGTAGGTTAAGGGCAACAATTCTCGGTACTTTAATCCTGCAAACAGTACACACCGCACTACATTTTTCAAGCTCATACATATTTCAGCCAAGTTTGGATTAAATGGTCTAAATGGCCCAAACTCAGAAAAAATGTTTAGTTCAAACCATAGTTTGAACCTCCACCGTGGACTAGAAGAAGCATCAAGAAATATAGGTTTGCATACTACTGCTTGTTCATTTGACACAAGGCCAAGTGCATAATATTATGCTTATGGCGCTTTAAACCATCTGTTAGGATAACCTCCTTACAGGATTTGGGCCAATGGTTCCAATGGTTCCAAAATGTTGCAAAGTTGTAATGATAAAAAGATGTTTCCTCAGATTTTATTAAGCCTTTTACCTTAGCCAGTTTGTCTGCATATACTTACCTTCTGAGTGGCTTGACTGGTGGTCGGGGTGGTACCACTTCCGACTTTGGTGAAGGTGATCTTCATAGTAGAGGGCGCTGCACTGCTACCACTCGATGACTTGCCCTTTGACCTACCCTCCGACGAAGACAAGCTCTGAGATGAGAGCTTGCCTGAGGTCAGAGCACTAAGAAAGGAGGCGGGGCTACTGGTATAGGAGTAGGACGAGGATGACGGGTGGCGCTGTTTCGCTTGCTCGTCTAGCTGCTGTAGATCAGGTGATGCTGGAAGAACACAAAATAGGAAATCACAGAACTCTAATACAGTCAAACTTGTTTTAGCGACCACCTGTCTATAAAGACCAAAAGTTTCATTTCCCTTGAAGTGTTTCTCATTGAAATGTGTATTAAAGGAACATAGAACATATACATAAAGACTACCTGCTCATAAAAACCGCTTTTCTTGTCTCCCTTAAGCGGTCTTTATATACAGGTTTCACTGTAATATTTATGGGCCATTCTCAGTCATGTGTGTGACCAAATCCTGAAAACTTGTTGATTCAAAGCGCAATTTTTCAGAATTCACCTTGTAGCAGAAGTCTCTCATTTTGGACTTTTAAATAACAATCTTACCCCCAACAGAAGAAGGGTAATCATTTAAAATGAGAGTAAATCATTTTATTTCAGAGGTGACAAGATGAATGGGACTGCGTCTGCTATATGCCTCCGCCTAAAATCAGTTGATGGCTCAAAGCCTCAAACTGTTCTTGAAATATTGTGATAACCAGAATAAAGAGCCTCTAATTACATGTTAATTGACCTCTTTGATATTTGACCTCACACCTTATCTCCCAGTGATGAATACAAAAACAGTTGATTATGGTGATAACAATGGTAACTAGAAATATCACTGAAGATGATGATTAATACCCCCGCCCCGTGAGAACAGCCTTTCTTGACTTTTGGTCAAAAACTGAGGAAGTAGTTCGATCCGCAAGATTTTTCCCTGATTTACTGCCATAGATATGCCGTTTCCATGGCAACGCAGCTTCCGACACATCAAAAAAATATGTTGTACACATCTTCCCAGTAAGACCAATGTGTGTACCAAATTTCATGACTTTCGGTCAAAAACTGAGGAAGTAGTTCGATCCGCAAGGCGTTTCCTTGATTTTCTGCCATAAATATGCCGTTACCATGGCAACGCAGATTCCGACTCATCCGAAAAATATGTCTTGCACATCTTCCCATCAAGACCAATGTGTGTACCAAATTTCATGACTTTCGGTCAAAAACTGAGGAAGTAGTTCGATCCGCAAGGCGTTTCCTTGATTTTCTGCCATAAATATGCCGTTACCATGGCAACGCAGATTCCGACTCATCCGAAAAATATGTCTTGCACATCTTCCCACCAAGACCAATGTGTGTACCAAATTTCATGACTTTCGGTCAAAAACTGAGGAAGTAGTTCGATCCGCAATGTGTTTCCTTGATTTTCTGCCATAAATATGCCGTTACCATGGCAACGCATATTCCGACTCATCAAAAAAATATGTTGTACACATCTTCCCAGTAAGACCAATGTGTGTACCAAATTTCATGACTTTCGGTCAAAAACTGAGGAAGTAGTTCGATCCGCAAGGCGTTTCCTTGATTTTCTGCCATAAATATGCCGTTACCATGGCAACGCAGATTCCGACTCATCCGAAAAATATGTCTTGCACATCTTCCCATCAAGACCAATGTGTGTACCAAATTTCATGACTTTCGGTCAAAAACTGAGGAAGTAGTTCGATCCGCAAGCTGTTTTCCTTGATTTTCTGCCATAAATATGCCGTTACCATGGCAACGCAGATTCCGACTGATCCGAAAAATATGTCTTGCACATCTTCCCACCAAGACCAATGTGTGTACCAAATTTCATGACTTTCGGTCAAAAACTGAGGAAGTAGTTCGATCCGCAAGATTTGCAACGGACCGACCGACCGCCCGCCCGACCGCCCAACCATCGACTGATTCCAGTATACCCCCTTCAAACTTCGTTTGGCGGGGGTATAAAAAAACATTAATTTCACATACACCTGTATAATGACCTCTATGACCTGTCACCTTTGACCTACGTGTACAAAAATCTAATCAGTTTGTCTCATTATGGTGATGCATACTAGTTCCAAGTTTGAAGTTAATGGATAAAATGTTTCTTGAGATATATCACGTTAAGGCTAAAACCTGCAATTTCAGAATTGACCTCAATGACCTTTGACCTACGTATCCCAAATCTCATCAGATCGTCTTTCTATGGTGATACATACTAGCACCAAGTTTAAAGTTCATACCTCAAATGGTTCCTGAGTTATCGCGAGAATGAGGCCAATACCTGAAATTTCAGAAATTGGCCTCTGTGACCTTGACCATTGACCTATGTATCCCAAAAAGTAATCAGATCGTCTTCCTATGGTGATAAATACTAGCACTAAGTTTGAAGTTCATACCTCAAATGGTTCTTGAGTTATCGCTTGAACGAAGCTAACACCTGAAATTTCAGAAATGGGCCTCTGTGACCTTGACCTTTGACCTACATACCCCAAATCTAATCAGATCGTCTTCCTATGGTGATACATACTAGCACCAAGTTTGAAATTCATACCTCATGTGGTTCTTGAGTTATCGCTAGAACGAGAAAGCGGGACGGACGGCTGGACAGGCAACCCAAAAACATAATGCTTCCAGCACCACCTTTGGTGGGCGGAGGCATAAATATTAGGTCGGTCACTTGTATGACCTCGCACAAAAAGGCGTCTGACTTGTTGCTATTCAAACCTACTTTTCTAATATTTCCCTTGGAGTACAAGCTTCCACTTTTCATTGCAGTATGATAGGATTGCTCTGAACATTTTGAAAGCAATTTTCCATAAATGAGTGAACATTCTTTTCTCATCGAAATGAAAATTGGGTCAGTCACATGTGTGACCACTCAAAAAAAGGGTGTTATGTCTCTGTAAAAACATTACGACTGGGAAATTATTTTTTTCTCGACAAAGATAAGGGAAATCGTTTTCATGTAAGAAACTGGTGATATACATGTAAAAGAAATCAGTAACATGTAATCTGATTTTCAGGCACTGAGGTCAAATGAGATGGTCATGTGATGCGACTTGTTTGTTTCACTTTATCAAGAACGGCCTATAGAGAAAACCACAATAGTAAACAATAGTAGACAAGGGAAATACCAATATCCATGCACAATACACTTGCTAATGTACAAGTTACGAAATTACAAAGGATTCCTCAAAGTATTTAGGCAGCTTTAATAGCGAAATATAGTGGCACAAAAAGACGCGTCTGGAATGGAAAAAGGAAGTCAAAATGCATAATCATTGAAAATCATTGCATAGAGGAAGAAACACATGTTAGGATATAGAGCTGGTAAACCTTGATGAGGCTTAACATTACCTTAAATTCATTCAGATATGTCAAATAAAAACTTTTAATTCACTGACATTACCAACTGTTGCGCTATTTGCGTTCCTTTTCGCTACGCTACTGTACTCAACGGCAAAGCTTTTCAAGTCAGAATTGCACTCAGAGAATTGTTCCAAAACATGGAGGCCTTGGAAGGGTTGAACTATTAACTGTCCTTTTGGAAAAACAATGTGACACAGATCTGTTAAACAAAATAGTAATTCTGCAGGGACTTACATTTTGGCAAGATGGTCCCAGGAGGAAGCACAATGTAGTTACTCTCAGCCGAGCTTTCCGATGATGCCCTGGGTTCATCACCTTGGTAACCGCATCAAAATGAAAGGAGGAAGGAATGTGGGTAAAGTATGAGAATGGAAGCTCAATTATCATGCTGATGGTGAACAAACTCCACCACGTAAAGTGGAACCTCGCTACAACAAACTCCTGGAGACCAAGGAAATTATGTTGATATATTCAAATCTTGTTATATCAGGGCTGAAAAATAACAGAATACAAGGAACTGGGAGGGGCCAAATTACCTTGTTCTATTGAGAGTTTGTTGCTGCAGAATTCTTTTATAGATATGTTCTTGACAATCACTGACAATCTTGGATCTATAGCCATTCTATCAGTCAAGATATCCTCATCTACATCTGTTTTCTCAGCTTGTATATTGTGTTTCCTATCAAATTTGTTGGGCAAATATCATTGAAATTCTAAAGTCCTCACAATCACTGAACACCGTTTTTTGATTCAGTGATAATCTTACTCTTATCAGAAGAAACGACTACTACAACGTACTAGCAGCTGGGTTTATATTTTCATTGGTTTCAATCCTGATTTGTCTCAGACTGAGCATTTTTACAAGACAGAAGGATTACCTTCTTTTCTGGCAGTGTCCTCCGGATCAGGGAGCGTAGCATTGTGGGCGTGCGCCAAGTTGGCCACCTGATTGGCAGTCACAGTGTAAGCCGTCTGAGGAATGAACCGCGGCATCAGAGGGACCAGTCTCCTGCCCTCTATTGACCACTCCATTGAATTGATCTCTCCTCCAACCCTTTATTATGTAGAGAGACAGAGTAGCATGGCTTTTTTATTGTTTAAATGGTTGAAATGTTGCTCAATATCCCTTTTCTTTCAATGTACACAAATTCAAACCTTGTCATAATGTAGAAGTACATGCATCTGTACGTTTTGTAATATACCTTTGGTACCTTACACATGAGATTCTTGAAATTCACACATTAGGACAAACGACTATTTAACTTTTGATCAAATGATTCCCAGTCATAAATCTTCAAATTATGATGCACATTAACGCCAAGTTTGAAATTCTTTTCTCTTTTCCGAGTATATAAGAATTTTCCTCTTCCCAATGCAAGGTCGGAAATAAGTCAAGCAAGGGCAACAGACAAGAAAATGAAATACTTTAAGTTCTGATTAAAAGGAAGAAATTTGTTTTATACCTCTCGGCTATTGTGGTTAGTTTTTCATCATTTACAGCCCTCCGAACTTCAGCCTTGTGTCTCTCAGTTGATATGCTGCAGGGGAGAGAGAGTTGATTTTAATGACATGACAGAACAAATAATATGCCAATACATATGACAGAAAGGGACAGTGTGTTTAATTTCTCATTAAAATTTGCAGCATGGCAATATGAAATAGGAAGAGCCTGCACAATATTTTCAAGAAACTCAGAAAGTACTGTAAGCTATATTAGTTTCCATCTTTAGTACCACAAATGTAGTCACAAATTACATTTACAGTCTTCAAAAACTTTTTGATGGAATTCCATAAAGCAATATTCTCGTGCAAATTGGAACACAGAATATGCCAATGTATTTTTCGAGTACCAAGTACCGACAGTCTTTTTATTCCTTCACAGCCCATGTGGAATGGCCTAGCATTTTATAATTGTCTACGTCTTGATCATCTTGGCTAAGAGTAAGCTGAGAAAAAAAAATAGGTTCATGGATTGTTTGAATTTTTCCTCATTTCATATTTCTCTCTTTCAACAAACATGCAGGTACAGATTCGAACACTTGAAATGTCTTTCGCATCACATGTGATAAAAAGGTTTCAACTTGCATTTTGGGCCATTTTGAAGAAAGAGCTGACAGTACTATCATTACCCTGGCTTTAGCCCAGGGCTCTGTTTCATAAACTTGTTATCAATAATAAGTTACAATAATTGTTATAAGCTACTGAAATCCTTGAATCTGATTGCCTGATAACAAGCTTTATGAAACAGGGCCCACATGCCTAAGGGTGCTGAAGCATTTGGTGAAGAAATACATTACTAAACCTGGGTGGAGAGTAGCGAAATGTAGAGTAATGTCTTGCAAAAGGACATAAGTGCCATGGCAAGATTTGAACCATAAACTATGTGATCCACAGTCCAGTGAAGTACCACTAGACTAGACTACTAGGCGAAACAAAAGAAAGAAAAAAGTAAGACATATTGGGGAGTTGCCTCTAACCTCAGAGTCTGGGCGACGCTTCTGAGCAGACTTTTCTTCTCAGGTGTGAGATCTCCCTGAGCTCTGAAGGCACTGATGACTGACGAGTAGGCCTCTAGTTCAAGCCTCCGCAACACGCTCCGACACTCCTTCTCCTCCATGTCAAGAAGTCTCGGCCACATGATGTTGATGGCGATGGTGTATTCTTTGCCAATTTTAGACTATGATGAAGTCACATACTGTTCTCTACCTACAGATCACAAAGAACGATGTAAACAACAACATAAATGAAAACAATAATCATTACATCATCAAAAACATAAATAAAAGCATCTTAGAATAAAAATGCAATGCTGTGCACATGTGTCATCAAAAGATCACACAGATATACCTTCAGTGGGATCCACATCATAAAAGAGTAAAAAGACACGGAACAGACAACAATGCAGTTTCTACCAGCCATTTCTTTGCTTCTCCACAGACAGAAGCCTATTTGTTTTGTGTTTGGATCATTAAAAATATAGATCTCTGGGATCTATGAAAAAAAGCAGACAGTGAATTTTCACACTCACGGAACCATCACTATGTGGGTCTGTGTCAATTTGGGTAGTGGTCTCGACCTCTAACTTGTAGAGATAAAAACACCAATAAAATCAGCAACATTTTGAGAAAAAACTTCCTTTTGCATTTTAGGATGATAGAATATCTGATTTCATGCCAGATTCTTCAATAGAATCTTTATCATCTTGATGAAGTGAAATTCTCAGGCCGTTTAGGCCGGCGATCTTGCTCCTTTCCAGGACACTTTATGTGCTAGAGATCGCACACTTGCTATGGGAGGGAATTCCTCGCAGTACGAAGGTACTAGAGTGTGAGGTTATCTCCAATAACTTCACATAAGTGTGAGTGGAATTTTCATAGTAGACCCTAGAAGGACAGGAGAAATTTGGGAGGACAAATCTGTTTTTAAAACTTTCAACCGACACATGATCTACAATCCTGATTGGTTGAAAATCAAGTTGCATTTATTTTTTTTATGTCATGTCATGTCTGTGTAGTCTGTAGAGTATTCTCGTACTTTTGTGCAGGGCAGTGATTGAACTAGTGTGCCATCATGCATGTGTGAGCCTCATGAAATGATAGATATTATGCGCTAATACCCCGCATGCATATACTGCCGTCCATGTGTGCGACGGTGCGAGGTTTTACTTTTTAGCACAATTAAATTTAGCATGCTGCGTCGGAACAGCTGAGCGATACACTGCCTTGTAGTTGCACTCTGTTCATCTACAGCGCACATTCCTTGCCGATCTCGCCGTCTTTGTAGTGCTAATTGCATGTAGCGAAAGCTACACGTGAGCGGTAAGTAAATCCACATCGATGTTCACATTTCTCATGATCCGATCATTGAAGTGGCCGGATGAGCTGAAAGAGGAATATTTTAGCAAACTCCGAGGGTTGTTTGTAAGGTTCAATCTACATGAATGAATGAATGAATCTTGCCCACTTATACATGTACAAGCTTATCTGAAGATACATGTAAGCTTGTACTGTTGTAGTTGTACTCCATAACAGTTTTCACAGGTGAATAGGCTTCAACAATAGCTTGTGTGTATCAGCGGGGCCTTTTTCCAGTCTAGATCATACATGAGAGGAAAATAATTATTTAAAATTTCACTTTCAACTCAGAAACCCCAAATTTGTGGCGCAGTAAGAGTTGAAGAGTCCCTGAATTTAAGAAAATTAAATCTTGCTTAGACTAGTTAGAGCAATTTTGTTGTTTGTTTTTGACTGCTGCAACAGTAAATGTTAGGCAAGGCCAAGGGCCTAATAGTGAATCTTGCCCACTGATTTCTCTGTTTTCTTGTCGCTTCATAGGGGAGATTGCCTCCCGTGTATGGCTTGATGTTCAATGTCAAATTTTATAAAACATCAAGCCTGTAAGGCCTTAGCCCAACCAGACGCGGTGCTTCACACGGCGTCTGACAAGGACACATAGACTTTCATTGCGACACCCCTCAATGTCGCTAAAAACAATATACAAAAAAAAAATTGAAATCAGACTGCTTGGATGGATTTGTTGAATGAAGGTCAATCCCCAGCAAGCCATCAGGCAATGTCCACAGGGTATAAAATTTCAACTTTTGAGTTGACTGTCACAACATGTCCATCGCGGTACTGCTTCGCGACAGCGCTGTGTATAGACAGGTGTGATCTTTCAAAAAGTGCAGTGCGATTACATTCTGCCATTCAACTGTGGGCAGATGACGCAATATTTAAATCATTGTTTTTGGTAAGTTGTAAGTTGGTTAACTAAATTTAACTTAATGAATGCAATCAATCAATAGTTGAAGTTTTATAAATTTAGTTTAATTTTTAGATGAAAAATATAGGCCTATGTAATTTCAGCGAAAAGCATGTAGTCGCAGTTCGCAACGATGGAAAATGGGCAGCTCGTAAGCGACAGTGCTGTGCATACAGTTAACCTCGCCTAAGTCGATCATGACAGGACTGAGAGAAATGCGTCGCCATAGGTGATTTTCGACTTGTGCGGAAGTTGAAGAAAATCCGACTTACGCGTGTGTATATATAACACGGGGACGCCGCGGTGCAGACTGTAGCTGGCGTCCCGGGGGTTTGATCATTTGGGAGTTCTCATCACATATTATGTATCATGATTTATATTGTGCCGACATCAAGAAAATAAGAACATACATGTACTCACTTATAGGTACACGCCATTGCCGACTGTGTAGGAACGCAGGCAATAGTCAGTACGGTACTAATATGTATCACTGTGCATTTTTGGCTATATTTAAGTGAAACCCATATATTGCAGTTTACTTAAATCTAAATAATTATGGTGAATAATAGATGATTAAAACTTACCAGTTTGTTTTGTGACCTTTGAAGAGGGTTTCCTGAAATTTTGGGTACTTTTTGTCGAGTCCCGTCAGAGCATCCAGTTTGTATTTTTCACGATTATGATGAAGGGAGCCCTCAGCGCTCGTAGTGGTACCGGCGCGATCGGTTCATCGATATCCACCTCGTTGTTTACCTGTTGTTAAGACAGCTTGGGGGTTGTTAATGAGTTTAGTCTAGCGATAAGGCTTCTCATCGTGCATTCTCTACAATCTGCTGTATTCCTTCTGGTGCAAGGATATTAAGCAAAGTGCTTTAACGGCGAGGAGCAATAATTGAAAACGTCTTTGGGAGAGAACGGCCACCTGTCGTTGTAATATCGACCTTGTCCGTATAGCTTGTGTGCGTAACATTTTGTGTACGTACCTATGGTGCGTAACCATATAGAGCGGCCTCACTAGTGCGCAACATATTGAGAGCAGTCGTCATACGTATGGAGGTCTGTGTAACAAGTACGAAAAAGAAGGCTGTAAATCTAAGTTTTTATAACTTTCTACATTTTGTATCTTAACAAACTTATAACGTAATATCTAAAGAGTGATACTTAAGTATCAGTTTGCCCACAAAAACCTCCATTTCAAACAAAATTACATCTGTATCCCCAATACCCAGTAGGGGGCCTATACACACATGTATATGATCCTAATGGTCAATATGACCACATCAGCAAGCAATGGTCATATTGACCATTAGGATCATATACACGTGTGTATACTGGGTATTGGGGATACAGATGTAATTTTGTTTGAAATGGAGGTTTTTGTGGGCAAACTGATACTTAAGTATCACTCTTTAGATTTTACGTTATAAGTTCGTTAAGATACAAAATGTAGAAAGTTATAAAAACTTACATTTACAGCCTTGTTTTTCGTACTTGTTACCCACACCTCCATACGGATGACGACTGCTCTCAATATGTTGCGCACTAGTGAGGCCGCTCTACATGGTTACGCACCATAGATACGTACGCAGAATGTTATGCACACAAGCTATTCTACGAAGACCTGGAAGGGCCAAACTGACAACGTAAAAAAATAAAAAATATTACGTATGTACGTAATATTTTTATTTTTTTACGTCGTCAGTTTGGCCCTTTCAGGTCTTCGTAGGAGATCGACGAACCGATCGCGCCGGTACCACTACGAGCGCTGAGGGCTCCCTTCATCATAATCGTGAAAAATACAAACTGGATGCTGACGGGACAGTCTCGATAGGAGTTATCGACAAAAAGTACCCAAAATTTCAGGAAACCCTCTTCAAAGGTCACAAAACAAACTGGTAAGTTTTAATCATCTATTATTCAACATAAGTATTTAGATTTAAGTAAACTGCAATATATGAGTTTCACTTAAATATAGCCAAAAATGCACAGTGATGCAGTTTAGGTATGGGATGTGTGTTGGCTGCATTCCTACACAGTCGGCAATGGCGTGTGTGTACACGCCATTGCCGACTGTGTAGGAACGCAGGCAGAATGCAGGCGGTACTAATATTGCATCACTGTGCATTTTTGGCTATATTTAAGTTAATACCTGCGGTTGAAATCTACTTAAATATAAAGAGTTATGGTGAATAATAGACGATTAAAACTTACCAGTTTGTTTTGTGACCTTTGAAGAGGGTTTCCTGAAATTTTGGGTACTTTTTGTCGATAACTTTTGTTGCAGTGGTGTTTTAAAAAGATGAGGTGTATGACTGCCTACATTATACACACGAAGTATAGGAATGTAGCTATGAGTGGCGTGTACCACTCATAGGTACATTCCTATACTTCGTGTGTATAATGTAGGCAGTCATACACCTCATCTTTTTAAAACACCACTGCACAAAAGTCACCAATATTCACTCAAAATCGGCATTTAATTTTCAAAAACCGACCCCAAAATATCCAAGAAATACAATAAATTCAACTCACCAATGTTGGAAAAGATATTTACAAAAATGAAATCCGCAATTTACTGTTGATTCTCGCGAAACGAGCTATCGGAGTCATTGTGTACATTTCCTGGTCGCCGCGGGCGCTGACATCTCCCCAAAAGAGTTTTGTCCTCAAAAATTCGGTCCCTATGGCGTACACGGAAAAGTTCCGATTTTCTGTGTGCGCGATCGTAAAGATCGATGTGCCCTTGCGATCCCGAGTTTCTTCGTGGACAAAAATTATATTGGCCGATTTTAGTCTAAGACATCGGCAGTTTGTAAACAACACGCGATCGCGAAACAAATCGGCGGGGATTTCTCCGGTTTTGGACAAGATTTTGACTTTGGATTTTGCTGTAAATATCAAAAGTTCTTCCTAACGGCCATTTGAGGTAGGAGTGAGATTTTTAAGGGCTGAATTTGAAAGCAAGTATTTAAAATATTTATCTTATTTTCCCCCCATACCTTTAGTACATGCGACAGAAAATACCAACTATTTTACAGAAATGTACCCGGGAGTGGCGTGTACCTGCGTGTACCTATGAGTGGTATAACTATAGCCTAGGCTAGGGCCTATTACTGCACACTCCTGTTACAAGTTGGACAATAAAGAATAAAACCAGACACGTCCAGTGATTAATTTCAATGTATTAAATCCTCCCTTACATCTGAAGAGCTAACGAACGAGAGTCGAGAGACAGAATTTTCGGTATTCTAACTTAAAGTTAAAGTTAAGACTCTAAGAAATTAACGATCTATTTTTTCTGCTTAAAATTTTAAGTCCAAATACGGTACGGTATCACAATCACATTCACAGGTCACCTCCTTTGATTGCAGATTTTCAAAAGGGTGTATCAGCAGCAATTAAAAAAAGTTATATACTCACAAGATCGAAGGTTTTGAGTGTTTTCTTCCGTTGCACTTGCCAGCTCTGCAAACCAAGCAAACTCACATAAATATGTATAGATCGGACAATGTTGTAGGTGTCGAGGGGAAACGTGAGGAAGCTACGCCACTAGCACTGGCGTGAATGTCGCTCTAGTAGAGGTGCGGTATCCCTGTTTTCGCGGCGGCAGCTAGCTAGCTCAGCACAATGATAATATGCGCATGCGCAGTCAAGAATCTGCCCTTTTATCTCGTGCATATGATTTTATTTATTTCTTTTCTGCGAAATCAACAATCCTATACAAAAATGAATATAACTTCTGCAATTTACAAGTAAATCTATATATCCCCCCAAGCTGGCGAGTAGAAATTTGCTTGAACAACAACAAAAAAGAATCATAAGGCGAAAAAAAAATCCAAAGTGACATCAGAATAGTGATGTTTACCAACTGGCATGGTGGCTTAGATAGGGGAAGGGCGTGAAAGGGGAGAGCGGAAATAATGTGGAAAAAAATGTGAGATAATAAGGTTTCCAGTCAATTATAGTTGCTTTCATAACATTGCACAACCATTTATAAGTTGGGACAAAAAATTTTTTTCGTCAAACCTTCAAAAATACTTCCCCTTCTCCTTCTTTTTTCTTTTTCTTTTTTCCCCCCTCTTTTTTTCTTTTTTTTCGACGCCAATAGGGGGGGGGGGGGGGCCGCGGCCGATTCGGCCCCCCTGGATCCGCTAGTGCTCGTTAGGTCCACTATCTATATTAAAATGAGCAGCGGCAAAGTAAAGAGCATTTTTTTCATCGCACGCTTCGCTCGCTCGCAAACCTTATAAA
Source organism: Heliocidaris erythrogramma (assembly GCA_025617745.1). Lineage (NCBI taxonomy): Eukaryota > Metazoa > Echinodermata > Echinoidea > Camarodonta > Echinometridae > Heliocidaris > Heliocidaris erythrogramma. The sequence goes on along the minus strand of CM046871.1, from coordinate 30,818,939 downwards.
CGGGAAAATTCCATGCAGCGACTCCGAGGCCCATGAATATTCAATGTTAGGACAATTTTCAAGCACGTCACTGCTCTATCGCCATGGCGCCCAGATATAAGGTCGCTTTGCTCAGAAAGGTCCTTTTTTCCAATGTTGACCCCCCCCCCCCCCCGCAAAAATCCTATTTACGGGCCTGCAGGCTAATACTAGTCTGGACACACAACCCCCATCTTATATGGAAAAAATGTAGGCCTATACATTCATGGAAGAACAAAGAATTTATGTCCTTGTAAAGAGTCGCTTAAAATCTCAGCTTAGTTTGAAAAATATAGATATACCTCTGAACATATAGGCTACCTTATATATAACCGTTCTTGTGTGGGTTTTTTTTCACTGAAAGAAAAATGAACTAGGAAAAAGGAAAATTAAGAAAGAATAAAGAAAAGGAAAATGAAATATGAATGCGTGCAGGCCTACACTGTAAAAAAAAACTGTCTGTAATTTTACAGTAAATCTGGCGTCAGCAGAGTCGCCATAACTTCTGATGTAAAAATACAGATTAGTTGTAACTTTTTCCTATGACATTGATGTAGAAATAACATCAGATTAGGTGTTATGAGTAAATACAGAACTAATCTGTATTATTTACCCTGTAAAAATATATATATATATATATCTTTTACTGATCTTTTACTTGTATACATTCCTCATTTATTTCAGTATCTCTATATTTTTGGCAATTCGATCAGGTTTGAAATAAGTCTACCCATGAAGTTTCTGGTTTCTTACACAGGATTATTCCCAAAATCTATCCGAAATAATCCTTTCTGTCATGCGGGCTGTCATGTCACTGAGATTATGAAAACATTAAATCAGAGTCGTTGCTTTTTAAAGCTAAGCCTTCATTTTTAATGTGGACAGTTTTCGGCGAACGTTTGTTTTTCATCGTAATAAGAAATTATTGTAAACCGTTATATATATCAGGCTCTCATGCTCTTCTCCAACTTGGTTGGGTAGGGCCTCATACATTAGCTTTGCTCTGGAAGTTATTAAAGATCAGCGCACGAATGCATTAAAATGAATTAATCCCGTCATTATCAGAGACTGAGACGAACTCCCGGATATTTTTAAAGTTGCCTCTTTTTTTAAAGCTTTTTTGCCTTTATTCACATTTTAAATACAAAATATATCACATCAAAAGTACAATTATAAAGAACATAATATTGGTACATCATACATTACCTTACATTCTTTTTTACCAATAGTAATTTTTAACACAGCTAAATAATTGTATTATTTCATACATTATAGACAATAATTTATTAATATACATGATAATATGAAAATTAATCAAATTACTATATATAAATTAGGTAATCTGAATAAAGATTTTCTCATAAAACAGAAAAGAAAGGTGAAGGTACTATTTTAGACCCCCTGAATAAAGCAGTTTCAAAATTAAGAAAGAGAATGAAAAGGCGCATTTATTTAAAAATTTCAATTCTTTTTTTGTTATTTCTAATTTTTTTGTCATAAATGTTATCACGAGATTCTTTTATTTTTTTAATCTCTATTCAGATTATCAATACAAAGAAAATACAGAGAAAATTGCACAGAACTAAAAATGTGACATTATTTTTTCATACATCATAAACCAATAAATATTTTTCATTTACATATTCCGTCTAAAACAGATAACAGAATTATGTAAATATGTACATTATATTCCCTTTCATTCACATTTTTTTTTAAAGCCATTGTATTTTTACTTAACTAAGATCTTTCATACATTGTCACAACATCAAAGGAACATAATATTTCGTGCAGTATACCTTGTGTTACACTCGTATTTCTATTTTTTTACCCAGACAAATAATTATATTTGCATACAATGTAGAAAAAAAAAGAATTCATAGACAACAAATATACAATATGTTATAACGTTAATTAAATCAATACAGATTTGGCAGTCTGAATAGAGATTGTTTTATGGAAACAAAATAGAAAGGTGAAAACTTCAAGGCTCATGCATTGATAAAATATTTTCCAAAATGTAAAAAAAAACAACGATTTTCTTTGGAGTTTCATAGATTTTATCATTGTTTTTACTTCGTGTATCTCTGTTATAAATGCTTTCATTACGATTATTATTATAATTGGTATTATTATTACGATTACTATTCTTATTGTTATTATTATTATTATAATTATTATTATCATCATATTCATTATGGTTATTATCATGTTATATCTTTATTACACTCACCCAACATCAGGATAGTAAAATTTAACAGAATGACCATTCTCTTCTCCCATTTGTCACTAGTTAAAAGAAAAAAAAAACCAAAAAAAAAAATACATATACAAATGAAGAAAAATCGAGAGAAAAAAAATTATGCAGAGTGGCCTTCTTTATTTTGCTCCCATAAAACATAAATTCCACTAGTACAATGGAAGATATGCAATCTAAACATGATATTCAAATACATTCAAAAACAAAATAAAAACAATGAAGGCGCTACTTTAATACCCCTGATTATTTTTCGTTCAATGAAGAGATATCAGTTCATCATTTTGTAAAGGATAACCTACATACCATGTGTTTTCAAAAACCTATTTTTTGGCTTCATTTATTTTAATGTTTTGTATGAAATTATCCTGTTAAAAAATAAATGAAAACAACCTGCACTCAATGACTTGTAAATGGTTGGATCAGCGAAAAAGTAAAAGGAGTGGGGAGGATCGGAGGAAAGACAACAAATGATGAACAAAAACCTAAATTTTACGATCCTGAAGGGATGAAATGTTCCCACTTTTTATAACGTATTGTTAGTTTGTCCTTTATTCTTGCTTTTTCATATTGAATTTTTTGGGAGTTCTCTATAGCCTTACAGATGTCTTTACAAGTTGGGAGCCTTCCATGTTTACGACTGTTGTAAATCATGTATTTGCCCATAATAAGTACGTGATTAACCAAAATATTATCTTTCAGATTTTCTCTGAAGCCTAGTAATACATCAATCCATTGTATATTAAGTATTTGATATTTGTTCACATTGATAGAAGATGTGAAAATATGTTTCTATATATTTTTTACAAAACGAACATAAATTTGACTGAGCAAATCCAAATATATGTAATTTATCATTACAAAATATAATGCTATGTAAAAGTTTGTATTGAAATTCCCTTAACTTCCAATCTAAAGTGCAAAACCTTTAATTTAACCGACTTCCTAAATAGCGCCATCTTTTGATAGAATTTGCAAAACGTCTGTCCATCTTATTTCCCCATTGATCACACACAATGTCGAGTTAATTTCCCCATCATGCATCATTATCCCTTGTAGATCGCTTAGAATGTAGGCCTACTGGCATGCAATTTACGTTAGAAAGTCAAAATAGTTGAAATTTTAATAAAATGCTCATTTTCCAAGTGCAGTTGTTTGCTAAAATTCAAAATAAATGCAACTAATCTGTAACTACATGTATAATCTTTGTAAACAAATTTTTAGGAATTTACTCCCAGTGTTAAAGATCGTATGCTCGATCTGTAATGAAAAACACAAGTCAGAAAAAATTGGAACCAGCGGGATTCGAACCTGTCATCCACTGCTTGCCGGGCAGCGACTTAACCACCAGGCTATTCTGGTTCACGGCCAAGTTACGATGAACTGGAATCAAATACCCATGCAAGATCCTCTTCTTTCTGACTCATTAATATTCAACGGTCCGCCGTAGACAATGGTTAGTAAACGAAGAAGCTTGATGGGAGGAATTTTAATTTGTAAACAAATTTTTAGGCATTTTACTCCCAGTGTTAAAGATCGTATGTTCGATCTGTAATGAAAAACACAAGTCAGAAAAAATTGGAACCAGCGGGATTCGAACCTGTCATCTACTGCTTGCCGGGCAGCGACTTAACCACCAGTCAGAAAGAAGAGGATCTTGGGCATAGGCGGCGGAAGCGGGGTTGGTGGGGACGTCCCCCCTTTCCCATATATATATATATATATATATATATATATATAACAAGATGTTTGCGAGGTTAAGAAAATGCGCGCCCTCATTTGACCTCCCCAAGTGAGCGCGGTTAGGCTAGTAGATCTACTGAAAATTACCATGGAACCCACCACTAATTGCAAAAGAAACCATCTTGGAGTTTATGATCCCAAATACAGTTTAAAATAACATACTAAAAATCACGAAAAATCGGAGCTGTGGAACAATGCCTAATTTGCATAATTCAAAATGGCCGCCATTTAGCCTATTTTCGCATACTCCATCAAGATTCCAGCCTGTATCTCGGCATTAGAGAGTCGAGAAACGCTCATTTTAGTGGCTATATATAGGTTTTATGGGTCAAGGAGTACGAAAAAGGAAATATTAAAGAGACATAATTATGTTATCAAGCCTAATTTGCATAAATTTGCATAAAAAGTCTTCAAAATGGCCGCCAATTTGAACATTATGTCAATTTATTCTATATATTTTGGAATAAAAGAGAAATACAGGGCTAAAATTTGTAGCTATATGATCTTTGTTTGATCAGAGAATCTGACTAAAGTCTAATTAGGAAAATTCTCCTTTCCTTGAATTCCCAATTTGCATAAATTTGCATATTTACAAAAATGTTTTATTAATTTGCTAATTCATCTGCTTTGGTCTGTATTTTCGGATTACAAGATCAAAGAATCATCATTTTGATGCCTGTAGTAAAGTTTTGTAGTATAATGAACATGATAAAATCAATGTCATATAATTTAGCTATGTGTCCACACATGATTTGCATTAATTAGCATATTTATTTCAATAAATGGCGACCAATAGCCCTATTTCAAGAGTGGTAGAAGTTGAAATAGCGGTATATCCACATGTTTATCGGAACAGGGAAACGGATGAAAGAAATTTTTACAATTTCCAGACATCCTTTTACTTATACTTATTTTACCCATAATTGCACCAAACCTTGCTAGGCTTGGTACAGCCCCCTGCAATTTCTGGCATCCCTGGCAGTCTTCTGAAGTTTTAACAAATCACGCACCCCTAGCCATTCGAGAGCCAACATTCACTACATTGGGACCCCCATTCCATTTATCTGGACAATACAATCAAAATGAACTATATTTATTTAATTCAAAATACCTGTCAAAATTGCCATAAATATAACCATTATTGGGGGGGGGGGGGGGGTCGCTAGATGTCATAGGGTGGGGTGAAGGGAGAAAATGCACTTGTTTCTATGTTGAATGGCAAAGTGGGTGAGACCTTGGACACTCTCCGATTCAACCGCTTCCACCAGAAGGTTGCATCTAGTACAACAAGTATACATCCTAGTAGCTTGCCTCTCACCCCAAGTCGAAATGAAATAGGGTAAAAATAGGAAAAAATCCAAAAAAATTACCAACGGAAATATATTTTTTCCCTATTTTTTCCTATTTTTATTTCAAGAAAATAGGATAAAACTGGGAAAAAAATAGTTTGTCAAAAATATTTTTTCCCTATTTTTCTCCTATTTTGTATAGCGTAGAGATAGCTACTTGTAATAGGATAAAAATAGGATTGAAACACATTTTTCCTATTTTTTTCCCTATTTTTCCCTATTTTTATTCCAAGAAAATAGGATAAAACCAGAAAGAAAATAGTCCTTCGAAATTATTCCGGAAATAGGAAAAAAACAAAAATAGGATGGAAATAGGATTAAATTAGGTGAAAACTAGGTAGAAAATAGGGGAAAACACGTTGAAGAAAATAGTGGGAGATGGAAAATAGAAAAAATATAGAAATAAAATAGTGGAAAACTAGGCAGAAAATAGGATAAAATTTGATTGAGAAATAGGATAAAATAGGAGGAAATAGGAATTGAATAATGGGAAACTACAGAAAAAATAGGACAAAAACAGGAATAAAATAGTGGAAGACTAGGCAGAAAATAGATTGAATCTAATTGAGAAAATGCAATGTAAGAGGGAAAAACTAGGGAGAAAATAGGAAAAATCTACAAAGAAAATAGGAAAACCAGATTGAGAAACTAGGATAAAACTTCATTAAGAAAATAAAAATAGGGAAAAACTAGAATGAAAATAGGGTGAAAATTGGGATTGAATAATGGGAAACTAGAGAGAAAATAGGGCAAAAACAGGAATAAAATAGTGGAAAACTAGGCAGAAAATAGGTTAAACCTAATTGAGAAAATGCAAATAAGGAATAGGGAAAAACTAGGGAGAAAATACAAAGAAAATAGGAAAACCAGATTGAGAAACTAGGATAAAACTTGATTAAGAAAATAAAAATAGGGAAAAACTAGAATGAAAATAGGGTGAAAATTTGGATTGAATAATGGGAAACTAGAGAGAAAATGGGGCAAAAACAGGAATAAAATAGTGGAAAACTAGGCAGAAAATAGGTTAAACTTAATAGAGAAAATACAAATACAAAGAGGAAGACCTCCTCACAACCCAGGTCGAAAATCCTATAGACAGAATTTCTATAGGTCCCATAGAGACCCATGTCTCTATAGGTTTCTATATGGAAATGGTATATGGGACACCCATAGAAATCCTATGGGTGTCTATGGGACTGATAATCCTGTAGGTTTCTATAGGTCCAATAAGAAATCCTGTAGGTTTCTATACGACCTATAGAAAACCAATAAGAAAATAATTAACTATAAGATTAATATAAGAAGAAATGCTGTGGGTGTCTACAGGAACAATGACATGACATTATTAATTATTAATCCTATCTTGTAATCATATCCTATCGTATCCTCTCCTACTCCTATAGCCTACATCCTATGTCCTATACCTAGCTACTAAGCAATTGTATCACATTCATTATATATAGGGACATAGTTGTAGTGCTATAAAAAAATGGTTACTGACTAGATTACACTTTTGTTATTAAAATTGATTTACACTTTTATTAATGAAATATGAAAATGCCTTTTGAAATTGTGTACAACATTACAATAGTTTAATGTAAGTAAAATTTCTAACAAAGTTCAAATCTTAATCCCAAATCTAAATGTATTTATCTATTTCCACTAGTTTTCATATTTTAGATTGTTATTCATGAATATTCATGATTGATTAGGACCTATAGAAACCAATAGTTTGGAAAATAGTATAAAACTAGTGCTGGAAAAGATAAAGTTTGGAAAATATGATAAAACTAGTGTTAGCAAAAGTACAGAAGTCAGGAAACTAGAATAAAACTATAGTGCTGGAAAAAATAAAGTTTGGAAAATAGGATAAAACTAGCGCTGGATCATGGGGAAAGATAAAAGTTTGGAAAATAGTACAAAACTAGTTTTAGAATAATGAGAAAACTAGGATTAAACTAGAGCTAGCCTGAAAAATAGGATAAAACTATTTTTTTGACAAAAATGAAAAGTGCAAAAACTAGGGAAAAAATAGTCCGGAGAGAAATGAGGTCTAAAAAATAGGAAAAAATCAGAAAATGGCCTCAAAATAGGCCTATTTCTATAATATTTTCCATGGGAAATAGGATAAAAATAGGCCTTTTTTCCTGAAATAGGAATAAAATAGGTGAAAAATAAAAAATAGCCTAAAATTACTTCCATTTTCTTCCTATTTCCGAGGGAAATACAATAAAAATAGGCCTATTTTCCTGAAATAGGAAGAAAAAAGGTGAAAAATAAAAAAAATAGCCTAAAATTACTTCTATTTTCTTCCTATTTCCGAGGGAAGTACAATAAAAATAGGCCTATTTTCCTTAGAATAGGAAGAAAATAGGTGAAAAATAAAAAAAATAGCCTAAAATTACTTCTATTTTCTTCCTATTTCCGAGGGAAATGCAATAAAAATAGGCCTATTTTCCTTAGAATAGGAATTAAATAGGGAAAAAATAAAAAATAGCCAAAAAATAGATCTAATTTTTCATATTTTCCAAAGAAAATAGGAAAAAATAGGCCTATTTTCGTTTAAATAGGAATAAAATAGGGGAACTTCCGAAAACTACTGGGGACATCCTCAGCAGCTCAGTATCACAGCCAACGTGTTTATCTTCAGGTCCAACAATGGAGTGGAGTTAATATATGTGCTGAGAATTGGGGATGGAAGAATGTCGACGAGATGTTGGTGCCCATTCAGACTGATATGAAGCCAGCTCCCGCATGTCTTCTGAAAGTAATCAGCTGTAGCTGCAAGGCAGGATGTACAGGACGGAAATGTTCCTGCAGGAAATACGGGATGCAATGCTCACCAGCATGTGTTATGTGTAAAGGACTTCATTGCACCAATGTGGCACTTCCTGATCCAGAAAGTGATTTCGAGGATGAATAAAATGACTTTAAATCCAACAGAGCTGGTTAAAGGTACATCTACAGACTTTGATCGCTGCATGGCTTTTGGAATTGAAAGTGATGCAAATTATTTTATCTTTTTAAGCTTTTTATCCCGATATAACCCAGAAAATGTTAATCGATCCAGAAATCTTAATCAATAAATAGTACTACAAGATTACAAACTTACCCCTGGGTCATTTTAGGGCATTTTGTTTTTCAGCTAGAAAATTTGAGAACAATTGATTTAGATGCTAGTTTATCGTAAAATTACACATATTATGGTATGAAGGAATAAGATGTGCACATTTATGCAAATTATGTCTCATTACATGGCTCTATTTGGATGATATATATATTTTTTATCATTTTCCATAACCAACAGAACCTCTCTATAGACTTAAATATTCTTTGTCTCTGCAGGTTCTCTGGCTAAAAAAAATTGATATATTTTATCAAAACAATGCTTCTATCAGTCTTATATTCCAAGATATTGATATAAAAAACAACATTCAGATTATCGGCCATTTTAAAACAAAATATGCAAATTTATGCAAATTAGGCATATCACAATAACATGCCTCTAATATTACCTTAATTAATTATTAATTGACCTCAAAGCATTTGTGTAGTCAGAATAGTGAAGTTTGCTTGACTCTGCAATCTGCCATACTTATACTTACTGCATAGTGGTCATTTTTCCATTATTTTATGCAAATTTATGCAAATTTAAGCAAATAAGGAAGTTAATGAAAGATGTATAATCTGGATAAAGCATTAAATAAGGAGGTACACTGGCTCAACAAAATATATTTACAAAATATTTACAAAAATATTGCCTCTACCAGTCTTATATTCCAAGATAATGATATAATACAGGATTCATGTTGGGAAAATATGTAAATTTATGCAAATTAGGTATGATATTACATTTATGTACCTCTTATACTACCTTAATTATTTTCCTTGACCCCTAAAACATTGGGGTAGTCACAAAAAAGAAGTTTCTATGACTTTTCAACCCTGGGCTAAAGGCTGGAATATCTGTGGGATATGCCAAAATAGGCCAAATGGCGGCCATTTTGAATTATGCAAATTAGGCATTGTTCCACAGCTCCGATTTTTCGTGATTTTTAGTATGTTATTTTAACCCATATTTTGAGTAAAAAAAACTTTGATTGGTTTCTTTTGCAATTAGTGGTGGGTCTATCACTAGATCTACTGGCCTATTATGATGTGCGCCTATGTATGAGAATATTATGATGTGCGCCTATGTATGAGAATATGCCGCATGCGCGCCCTCATCGAGTCTTCCTCATCAGGTGAGCGCAAAGGACGGTGAGGTATGTATACTATATGCGCCATGAAGTAGGCCTACCCTTGTAAACTGGAACGTTTTATTATTAAACTGTAACTTAACTCAAAGTCTTGTTCTTAAGCAGGTGACGGCAAGAGTAACAGGTCTAGGAGTACTAGGACCCCTAGGACTAAGATTAAGAATAACATAATTGTTATATTGCCTCTACAATGTCAATGATACATAGTCATAGTGTATCTCGACACATGGGCTAATACTGTAAAGCGTAGTATTACACATCGACGCGCCGGCGCGCCGCCTATGGCTAAGAATAGATTATGAGTCACAGGCCCGTAACTAGGGGGGGGGGGGATTCAGGGGGTTCGAACCCCCCCCCCCGTTGGCGAGCAGGGGTCCGCTTAAAAACAAAATAAATAAAAAAAAAAAGAAGCGAGGGGAGAGATAATGGAAATGGAAAATAACGTGATAAAATATCGGTCTTTCCGTCTATTTTAATACATTTTATTTGGATTTTGTCCCGTAACTCCCTAATCTGGCAAATCTATAATAAGTCAATGTCGTCTTTCACCATTCATTTTCGAATTTCGATTTTTTCGAAATTTCAAAGCGTCATTCAAAGAATTATTCAAATTCGTATGTAGTATCGTCCCCAAGCTGGCGAGCAGAAATCATAAGGCGAAAAAATTATCCAAAGTGACATGAGAATAGTGAATTTTAGGTTAAATTTTTATTTAAATTTTCATACCAACTGGCTTAAATAGGGGAGGGGCGCACAAGGGGTTATGTGAAAGGGGGGAGAGAGGAAGGAAAGTGGAAATTAATGTGAGATAATACCGGTTTTCCAATCAATTTGAACACTTTTTTATTTGCTTTAATTTGTCCTGCAACTTAATAATAAGGCCAAGTCAACATACGTCTTTGGCCATTCATTTTTGGAATTTATATTTCATTTTGCTATCGATTTTGTCAAAGACTGAAAGAGTTCAAAGAGTTATTCAAAATCGTCACCCGCTCGTTGTAAGGTCTTGTCTATGTGACGAATTTGAATGACAATTTCTTGAAATCCACTTGCCATGCAAAGATGGATTTGATGATAAATTTTGCAGCGGATTGCCAGGTCGGATGAATTCGAATGAAATCTGACGAAAATGGAATGGAGATATGTTGAAGTTGATTGACCATTGAAACTGTTGAATGACATTTTTAATTATTAAACTTTCTTAGACATCTGACATTTGGATGATTATTGATTCCTATCAGACTATAGGACGAAAATGAAGGGTATTGTGATCTTTGAGAAGTGTTAGATTGGACAGGAAATCCTGACAATACAAGGAGATAGATTGCTTAAAACACCATACAAAGATAACGTGGGAAGATAATTAAGCAGTGACAATTATGAGAAGACTCAAATGAAATCTGTGGTAACGGAATATAAAAGTGAAATATAGAAACCATACTCAGGCCCGTAACTAGGATTTGTGCGGGGGCGGGGGGGGGGGGGGGTTCAACATTGGAAAAAGTGGACGTTTCTGAGGGAGCGAAGCGACCGAGTATGGGTGTCGGGTCAGGGGGTGTACCACTCCAAGAGTATGGGCATGAGCGTAGTCAGAATTATTTGACAGGGGTGGGTGAAATGTGAAGCCCGAACATATACTACCACTGTATAGGATTCAAAATATTACTGGAAAAGAGAGAGCGGTATTTAATGTGTCTGTTCACTTTTAAATGGACAATTTTCCCGCTCTCAAGTTGAATACTCCTGGCGGACCCGGTCTAGTCATTCAGGCCCTTAAATCATGGCCCTCTAATACAGCCTGTTCAACCGGAGTGCCATGGGAGTATTTTATAAAACATCGACTTCTTGGAAACTATAATCAGAAATAACAAGATGCCCCAATATAACACTTTTGGAAACATTTGGGAGATGGTAAAGTGCGTTTTCCGTCGCTCGCTTCGCTCATTCACAAAATTCTGAAACGAGTTTCAGGCAGCGAGAATATTTCCATAGTATGTTATTGTAATAAAAAAATGTCTATGAATATTCAATGTTATGACAATTTCGGGCACGTCTGCCTTATCGCCATGGCCCCCAGAAATTATGGTTACCTTACTTTCTATATTGAAATGTTATGAGCAACAGCATATTAAAGTGCATTTTTCTTCGCTCGCTTCGCTCGCTCGCAAATCTTAGAAATGAGATAGTTTCAGGCAACGAGGTCCATGAATATTTATATAGGATGTTATTCCAATATTCAGGCACGCCGCTGCCCTATCGCCATGGAACCCGAATACTTTGGTCCACTTTTTATATTGAAATATGCAATAGCAAAGTAAATTGCATTTCTCCTCGCTCGCTTCGCTCGCTCGCAAACCTTGTAAACGAGATGTTTCATGCAGCAAGGTCCATAATGAAATATTCAATGTTATGACAATTTCGGCACGTCACTGCCCTATCGCCATAGCGCCCAGATATTAGGGTTACCTTTCCATAAACGAACAACAGCAAAGTGCCCCCCCCCCCCCGTTCACTTCACTTCCTAAAAACTTTAATATGAATGGTGCCTGCATATGGCAGCTAGATGACCGGAGATATAGCTTTACATTTCACCTATTGGTGACTAATGCAATAAAAGTTTGCCATTTAAAAGTATATTTTTATTTTTCTCTCGCTCGCTTTGCTCGCTCGCAGTATTGGGAATCCTACACATGTGGTATTATATGTTCGAGCTTCACATTTGACCCACCCCTGTCAAATAATTCTGACTATACGCTCATGCCCACACCCTTGTAGGGGCACACCCCCTGACCCGACACCCCTACTCGGTCGATTCGCTCCCTCAGAAAGGTCCACTTTTTCCAATGTTGAACCCCCCCGCAAAAATCCTAGTTACGGGCCTGAGTCAGAGTTTTGATCATTTTTGAAGTCTCGTGGTAGGTTAATCGTGTAAGCCAAATTAGACAAGTGACCTAGAAAATCAAACCAGGACATGTGTACTGTTAGATCAGCTGATTACTATAGACTAGTCTAGTCTAAATATTTTCCTGGTCTCGGGGGGGGGGGGGCGGGACATCCACAGTCAGGTATATATGTCTATACAACACGCGACACGTGCGTCCGATACATTTTCAATAGGTTTCGTAATGCGGATGCGGGGTACATTTCTGAGGGGGGAGGGGTGCGCCCAGAATAACTTTCTTTCAAATCACAATTATGCACCCCTAGATTGCAGGAGAATTTCTCTTTTTGTTCAAATCGTCATAGAAGTAACAACTTTACGTATTCTTCGAATATTACACGGAACTCGCAAAGTTCTAACAATTTGAAAATATTGTTTTATCCAATTTTCTCTTTTTAAAAACAAAAACCAACAAACATGTAGAAAAAACAGGAAACTTTACTGATTGTTATTTTGGTCTGGGTCATACTGGGTGTAATGATTCGCGAGGGGATAATTTCGCGATTTTGATAATGTTGATATTACTATAAAACAGAAGTGGAAGTTTTAATTCGCTTGGGTTTGACTCGCGAAATTCGCGAAAATAAAACCATCGCAAAAATTTCAGCTCTTTAAGCAAACCCAAATATTACTGATAAATAATATCACAGAGTGGAGGCGGGAAGACCGCGGGAACATTGCAAGTTCGGAAAGTGTATATAGGCGGGGTGCACTTTTTCACCGCGTTTGATTCTCTTCATGAGCAGAATCAATATTTCATACAGCCCAAGTCCAACGAAAAATATATATTGGGAGAATTAGGCCTTCTATACCTGACGACTTCCCCCACCCCCCCCCCCCCAAAAAAAACCAATACAAAACAAAAACGGGTCCTTTTGCAGGGTGGCGCCTCGTCCGAAATTCGGGGGCTAATATTTTAAATTGTCAATTTGGGGGCCTTATCCGTCATAATGGGGAACAAAGAGATGCACATTTGGCCTTGCGTGCATTGGCCTGCAAAGCTAATAATGAAAAATACACCTATATTCGTATTTTTCAGACGCAGATGTGGTATACACCGTACGCGTGATGGTTACTGGTTATTCCCCCCCCCCCCCCGATGGCATAGTGCAATGTGACTGCGTGATACAGGTAAACCCAGTCCATTTTATTAAGCTCACCGTCTAACTTCTGATTTATTTCTCGGATTTATATCACAGTAAACTTAACATTATGATATACCGTGATTCCGTGAATGATGTAACTCTAGACTATTTTATTATTGAAGGAAGGGAAAAAAATACATTAAAGAGCGCCTTGGGAACCTGATGATTATTAGACGCTAAATAAATCGAAACAATAATAATTCTGATTATTCTGATTATTATTATAATAATAATAATTATTATTATTATAATAATAATAATTATTATTATTATTATTATTATCATTATTATCATTATCATTATTATCATTATCATTATTATCATTTTCATTATTATTGTCATTATTACTATCATTAATTATTATTATTATTATTATTATTATTATTATTATTATTATTATTATTGCTCCACTTATTTTACTGAATTATCCGCAATTTCAATTAAGTATTTTAAGTGTTAAAATATGGTCTGGCGTCCCCCCCTAAATTTTGGTGCTTCCGCCGCCAATGATCTTGGGTATTTGATTCCAGTTCATCGTGACTTGGCCGTGAACCAGAATAGCCTGGTGGTTTAGTCGCTGCCCGGCAAGCAGTAAATGACAGGTTCGAATCCCGCTGGTTCCAATTTTACAAATTAAAATTCCTCCCATCAAGCTTCTTCGTTTACTAACTATAATCTTATTTGCATCAAATAGGAATGACCACAAGACAGCGCTGTTCTATTCTACCATGGAGACCTATAAGGATGTCTATGTATTCTATCAGTTTAAGCTAGCTTTAAAAGAAATTCTAATCTCGATGACAAGTTGTTCTGAAGGAAAAAAGAAAATTGGAGAAGCAGGTAAGTGAAGGGTTGAACCTAATCGGACAAGCATTCAAAGTTTTTTGAAAGCTACGATCACTAGACATATGGGAATTTCAAATTGGCCGAATCGGTAGCGTAGCGGCGGACAGCTCGTCCATTAGCTCCAAATAACTAGAATGACTAAAATTCTATAACGAAATGATATCTACAATATTATCTTGAGTACTGTCATGTGCAGAGGAAATTAAGTCACAGTCGATTCACCAAATTGCCAATTTTAGATTCGCATAAATTTAGTGGTCTATAATTTTCAAACTTTCAAAGCTTTCTTATAGAAAAGTTGTTTGGTATACTACAAAACCGAGATTAGCGTTGAACAGAGGCATAATTAAGATTTTCGTCTTACACTCATGAGAGCAAATCACAAGAATGAACACAAAGCCTAAATCGAACAATATAAATGAAAATTAAAGATACAAAAAGAGCGAAATATAAGGAGCTCTTTGATTTCGGCTGCCGGAGTTAAAGCCAGGGTCACATCCAAACCATTTGGAAGAGAATAGGGACGTATCATAGCGTGATATGCGCTATACAAGAACGGTTATTATTAACATAACATACAACACAAGACACTTCTCCATTTAGTGCAGCGTAAACTTTATTATAGGCTAGATCACACAATGAACGAAAATCAAATTATAAGTATACTAATTGAATTAGTTGGTTGTGACGCCAACAAAAACGTGAATTCCAGAGTCATGAAAAGAGAGAGAGAGAGAAAAAAAAAAGGAATGAGCATAAACGCTAAGAAAATTTCACACAGACATTTACGGGATGCGCAAATATTTTTTGTGCGTTTTGATCGCACAAAGAAAGACAATCGAAGATTATTTTGCTTACAAATTTCCACTTTTCAAGCAATCTGCGCTTAGCCAAATTTATGCAAATGAAATTCAAATAATTGCATATATTCACTAGAAATGTTTTCTTGTGCATAATTCAACAATGCTCACTAACATAAAAGGAGAAAACCAATGAACCATATTCATTGCCGGTGTTTTCATCACTTTATTTTCTCTACACTATATCATAATCGTAATTTAGCCACCGATTTAGTATTTCTATCTCTGTGGTCGATTAATTCTCGCCCTCTATTGGCCTATTTCATGAATGCTTTCAAAATAATTAATACTCACTATATTACATATTCGCTTAAAAATCACCAAGATTAGTGTTCCTGCACGGTTGAGTATTAATATCAAAATTTGGGGTATTTCTGACCTCAACAGACCTCTAGTTTTGTGAAAAACGTATTCATATTTTACTGTCTTATGTTATTTTTTTTAAAATTCTATTTTTGACCGTATACAATTTACGATTGGGAGATATGACATGGTGAATATATGTAGCCACATGGCAAGCCATAAACAAACGATATTAAATTTTATTACATATATTAATTTAGATACTTACTCGATTCCTCACTCAATCGACCTGTAACTAATTATACTAATCTATCAATTCATAACTGCATCTTTGAAATCATTAAATCAATAAAATGGAATCAATACATATTATCCATAATATCTACATGCACGCCGCATGGCGGCTGCGTCACACTGACTCAAACTGCAATTTCTAACATACATGTATTTACCCAATTCAACATTTAACAAAACTGAGGACCCACTTTTGGCGAGTGGCCTATTTTCAATAAATGGACGTGCAGAGGTCACTGGAGCAGGCGGGCGCGGGGGGGGGGGGGGGGGGGGGGGTGACTCGTTCTTCCGAAGGTTCGATTTCCCAAGGTTCATAATACTAATTTCGAAACACAAAATTCCCATACCAGAGGGGAAGGGCGTTATAATTCCGAAAATTAAATAGGATGCATGATTCCAAACATTCGTTGCATTACTCCGAAGAGCCACAATTACGAAGGTTCATAATCCAGAAAATTAGATAAGGATTCCGAAAATGAAAAACTCATAATTTCGAAATTGAAGTAGCGTTCTAAGTTTTCGGAAACCTGAGAATTGTTAACCCTATTTCATTTTTGCAATTATTAACCCCTTTTCATTTTCGGAATTAAGAACCTTCGGAAATACGAACTTCAGGAGCATGGGTGTCGATCCCGGGGGATTGGGGGGGGGGGGGAGGTTTATATCTCCCAACAAAAATTTGAGGTGGGGGATGGCCTGTGTTATCATCCCCCCCCCCAATATTTTTGGATAAAATAAATTAACTTAAAACTAATGATTATCCAACTCATTATGTTTTATCTTGAAATATCATTACATTCTTTAATGATTAGAAGTAAGGAAATGAGATATTCCATAATTTCAATGCGAAAATATCGAAGAAAATTCGTTCGCTCGCATTGTTATTCTCAATTGAGGGGTTCCGTCCATTGGCGTATATCCGTGCATTCCTTCTTTTCATTAAAAACATTTTGGGATGCGCTGACAGATTTTTTAGACAGATTTTTGAAAAAGTCCCTGGAGTGGGAGGGGGATATCCCACACCCTCCCCCGCTTTGTCGCTTAGCGTATCTAGGGGGCAGGGGGCACGTGCCCCAGGCGTCACTTGGAGGGGCGCAAAAAACGCAAAGGAGAGAAAGAAAGAAGGGGGAAATGAAGAAAACTCATAATCCTTACGGATTATGCGCCCCCAAATCCGCATTGTAAATGCACTAGAAATCTAGTTTTTTAAGGTTTGAAATGCGAAAATTTTCCAAAGCTCGGTCGCTTTGCTCCCTCACATAATTATTTTCTTTCAGGATCTCGTAATTTCGCGCCCCCAGTAGGCCTATATAAAAAAAATAAATAGCTTAAAGGGTTCAAAATTTGAAAATGTAAAGATGTAAAGATGTAATTGCTTTGCTCGCTATATCATGTAAGTTTCGTAATGACTCCTGCTAAATATTGCGCCCCCAATATAGGATAAAGTGTATAAAACAGTATTTGCAAAGGTTCTCAACTTTAGGTAGCCTTGCTGAATATCTCGACTCTTTCTGAAGCCTCTTGAGAGTTTTCGTTAATTTTGCTCCCGTTTGTAGAAGTGAGTGAATAGAAAACCATTTAGCAATGTATAAAATGCGAGCTTATCTACCGCTGAATTGCGGTGGTCAATTGCAAAATTTCCTGGGTAAAATGCTCCCTCGCTAACGTAGATAAGTTTGGGTACTCGGGGGGGGGGGGGGGGGGGGGTGGCGTAACTTCATTTTTTGCCCCGGGGGCCATGATCCCTAGATACACCACTGGCTCTGCTCCCTCGCCGGTCATCCCCCCCCCCCCCCCAATCGTGAACACGGAACGACACCCCTGTTCAGGAGTATAAAACGAACATTCGGAATTATGAACCTTCGGAAAAATAACAGGTAATATGCGTACGGAAAAAATCGATTGGGTGGAAAAAATTAAATATTTCCTTATCTCTCAGTTTTAAATTTTACATTAACAACAAAAATATATACACACACACATATATATATATATATAGCGTGAGAGAGAGAGAGAGAAAGAGAGATAGAGAGAGACACACACACACACAGAATAAATTATTCCGTGTCTAACGGAGTAAATTTTCTCTCTATTTTAAATCTCCGTCGCAGAACTTTTGAACTATATATATATATATATATATAGTTTCGATTCAAAAAATATATATATATATATATATATATATATAGTTTCGATTCAAAATATATATATATATAGTTTCGATTCAAAATATATATATATATAGTTTCGATTCAAAATATATATATGTGACCCGCTCTAGCAAAACCAGGCGGATGTCGCTGAGAGTCATCGCCCGCAAATCACCCAAATAGGTCAAAATTTGACCTCCTGGTCGAAATTGAGATTTTGTTATGGCTAGCATGGGGAACATCTCAAGATTCTGACAAACCAAAAATCATTCTGAAATTCCAACTAAAAATATTCCAAAATTATGAAAAAAGACAGGTAGCCACTTTCAGGTTTTGTCCAAAAATCTTCCCTTTCTCAGCATCAATCACGATTTGGGAGGAAATTCTCGCCAATTTCGCTGTTTTGTCGATCGAGTTACCACGCATATTCTGAGACCATCCCCAATGTGTTTGGTATGAATGGAAAGAGCTGGCTTTGTAGATTCCAAATATGGGTATCTCTATAGTGTAATAGCGAAATGAACCAATGGAAATTCGATTTGCAGACAACACCTTTTATGCAAATCTGGTTTCCACGCTGTAAACAGAATGCGTTTCTAGGGGCCTGGTCTCATTCTCGTAATCTGATTGGTCCGCTTGGTGCTTGACCGTAATCTCGCCTCTCTCATCAGCTGCTGTGCTAGTGCTTTTGTGTTGCACCGTACATAGACTTTTGTGTTTGTTTCACTCACTGTGCACTGTGTAAAGTATAGCAAGAGTCTGGACAGAATTTCCGCTCCCGGTGAGTATCTTATTTTATGTTAAATAAAATCTGATAAAGAAAGTATATTGGGGGATCGATGTAAACTCAAAATTAGTGATCTAGTAAGGCTGATGAGTGATGTGAAAGGAATGTTAACCCACCTAGTGTTGATTTTGATGAATTTGGCAGATTAACTCTTAATTTTGATTTGAAGAAATTTTTTTAGCCAAGTAAAGTTGGGCGTAGCCATTGCATGCCCATGGCAAAAGAAAAGCTTTTAGCCACAATTTAGGCACAAATCAAGTTAGATTGACTTAGATCTAGAGTCTATTTGGTAATAGCTAGATGGCAATATTAACGTTAACATTTTTTAACTGAGCTACTTTAGGTGGCGTAGACAATTACGTACCACGCAGTATGATGGGGAGCCCTACATGTATGTCTGCGCACCTAAGGTTTTGACCTGGAAATGAACAAGAATTTCTTTAATATTCCTCTAAAGCTTTATTTTATATTATTCCTGATATTCTAAAGGAGTTATTTGAAAAAAAATTCTCATCAAAATTAGAGCAAGAACAATGCCATTTTCACAAGAAACGGTGGCCGTGTCATTTCAACATTGAAAAAAAAATGGTGCCCATGTCTGTGCACTCATTCATTTTACACGCAGTTCCGGAGTTCGGACGTGAAAGACAACATTTTGAGGCTTGTAAATGAAATATCTGAAATAAGACGGGTTTTTTTCATTATTTGACTCGTTTTTTTTTGCATACCAATCGCTATGATAAAGATGAAAAGTTTGTGTTTGTTGCGTGTTTTGTTTGATTGGAATCGCGCAGTTACGCTTGTGCGCAGACATGGGCACTGCGTAGACTTGGGCACTGGAGCCATACCATGCCGGTGGCCAGTCGCTAGCTACTGTCACAAATATTTTTGTTACACAAAGATCTACAAAACGTAATAAAGTTTCATTCATTTTCTTTTAATACACATGTGAATAATTAATGTTAGTTTACTCGTCGGTTGAATAATGATTTGAATCATCCTGGGGCTGGAGCTTAAATATTTAGTTTAGATGTTGTAAATTTATGCTGTACAGAGTCTATATGCCATGAAGAACTGACCTGGTCCTGATTATAATATATTATTTATATTTATAATGACAGAGTCAGATAGTGAAGAAGAAACAGAGGAGGAAACACAAGAAAGTGAGCAATCTACATCTTCAGAACCAGAAAGCGATGATTCTGCTGATCATTCTGAGCCTGAACCGATGGACCTGGCTGATGATGAGGAGATTGGCTTTCACGATGATATAGAAGTTGAAGCAGCTGCGGCTACTGCGAGAGCTGAAGAGGTTGACGGCATTCCTATCAGGGACCGCCAATGCCACTGCAGTTCCCAGCTGTTTGAAGGTAGACGATGCATTGAGCAATTCTCCAAGGAAAATCAGGAATCGCTCTGGTGATTTTATGTTTACATTAAATACTAGTTCACTTTTGTTTTAACCTTTTTATTATGGGATATATTTGTGTAAAATCTTTAGCTGAATTTGTTTCTGAAATTGCATTCACTCTTGACATTACTTTGAAAAATTTGTACTTTTGTGCCCTCATCCACAGAAGTCAGAATCTTTTTCAATAATTTCTAATAAATGAATGCATCAAGGCAATCAAATGTAACTGTGTGTAAATTAATAAATCTAAAGTCTTTGTGAAAGTACTCCAATAAAATCATTTGACTTTTCCAGATCAGTGCCACCTGCAACCCTTCATGAGAGGATCCAACCAGCTGGCCTTGATGTATGTCGCCAAAAATATCTATACGAGAACATCCAATTCAACATTACTGTCAGTAACTCGGCCAGTAAAGTTTTGTCTTTGTACTAATGATGCACTATTCTCATTAATTTTATTTTTCTCTGTTTTTGTCATCCTTCCTGCAGGTTACAGACGGGAGCTGGCACTACCACTGAACTCAAGTAGAAAGGAGCCATCATTTTTAATTTAAAAATCATTGCATGTTGTTTGAAAATCTGTGATTGGAGCATGTCATGGAAAGCGATAACTATGAATATTATATCGACCATAGTTTAACTTTGATGTTGCGACTTGACGGTCACTGTACTAGTGGTATTTATTTACCTTGTTCTTCTGGTCACTGAATGTGACTGAAACTGTCACAACAAAATTCAAGAACTTATGGAATGAATGTGAACATCGTCACAAACGAGTTCCATTTCATGGAGCCAAAATCTTGCAGTTCAACATTATCGATATTATGGTCTGATATTCATTGATACATATTTCCATACAAATTCCATTTATGAAATTAATGAAATTATAATATATAATAACTTTACATGTCACCTTACCTGTCATGAAGATATTCACATTGCAATATATTTCTCTCAGATTTAATCATACGGGGGGGGGGGGGGGGGGGGAGGGGGGAGGATAAAAAAAAAGGATCATCGGTCATTTTTTAAAAAAGTATTTTAGTTTCCCTATAAAAATATTTTGATTTGATTTGTATCAGTCTGTATTAATTGGTAATAATTGACTGAAACAAAATATGTACTGTTTTATCCACAGGCCTGAGTGCTTACCAAAGAAATTTATTTACAAAGGAATCATTTGCAAGGCCTTTTATACAAATACAAATAATTCATGAATGTATGTTATGTCCTGTAATGTATTGTATACTACATGTACATTATTAATATTATGTAATCCCTTGCTATTGTTTTCTATAAATGTATTTCCTTTAAAGGATAAGTAATTATTGAACTACATGTGAATGTCTCTATAGTTATTTATTGGTGATAATGAATAAGAGATCAAAGAAAGAAACAAAAATATTTGGGGTAGGTTTGAAAATGCAATACACATATTCAATTTCTTTTGTATTTCATTGTTTTATTTGTTAATTCATTTATTAATTAATATCATTCCTCTTGGAACTGAATATGTAATTTTTATACCGAGCAAAATAATACAATAACAAGGCAAAAGAATTGTTTCCTCATGTAAATAAAGATGTTATTTTATTCATTAATTTTTTTTCTTTGTACCATTTTGTAGACTACTTTCTTATGTTTTTCATTGTTTTTTATTGCTTCGTAATTTAAATAAACAATAACAAAGGAAATTCATGTTCTCAGGAAATATTCATTTAGGTGTATATAAGCGCTGTGTGAAATTTGAGAAAGATGTGATGGAGGGTTGATGCTGTTGCTAAGGAGTTTGTGAAAGAATGTAAAATGTATGCGTGTTTCGAACAAGTCTGAATTTCAAATGTGAATATCTCAGTTGTTTAAAACGGAACCTCCTTAATCTTGATTAGTCATAACTTTGTCATATTTTGTTCAATCTGTATGAGTTTGGTATCAAATTAAAGAGGAGAAAATTCTCTATCAGAATACACAATTATCTCAATTTTGATTTTGGGCGACAAGTGCCTGGTTTTGCCAGAGCCGGTCACATATATATATATATATTTGCCAAAGCTGGTGTAAAATGTTTCCTTACAATTATATATAATATATACATAATTAAATTTTCCTCTACAGCTTCGAAAAACAGTATGTTTGATGATATTGTATACATGTACATGTATATTGGTTTCTTTTATGATTATCACCGAAAATGGTTGGTTCCCTTAGGCTCCTATTGATTTAACAGACCTGTTAAACTGTTGAACTCTTAATACATGTTTATTCATGACAAAATAGCGAAAATGAGAATTTCCAAACTAGATCAGTGTATGGAAATGGGACACATGTTTGTCAGGCCAAACAGATAAACCCTGACCTTTGTCGTCTTCCTATATCTTTAAAACTTAATTGAAAAAATAGCATGAAAAACACGCAGTCACCAAATTCGTGACCTCCAACAACTCTCTTTATTATAGCTTTTAATTTAGAAGTAGATGTGATCTTCACACTCACTTATTCTACTTAATCCATTATCTCATTTTCCTCCATGTATCTCCTCGATTACTCTCATAACTTTTAAGAGATTATTGTGAGCTGTGCTAGGTTCATTGATCTGCTCATCCGATTCCGCAGAGGCTACTGGTGGGTCCAGTATGACATACGCATGTTGGATTTTGTTAGCTTCATTCTATTAACAAATGAAATCAAGATGAATTATGATGATAATGAAAATTATATTCAGTAGTAATATCAATACTCTGGATTGATAGCCTGTAATATTTATGTCAATTTGCTTGTTATCCTTTATTATTTCATGTTTAGCAAGGATGCATAGGCTTAAGTAAGGAACGTTCTACAATTCGAATTTGAAATCATATATTTTTAATATGATTAATCTTGTTTGTACACAAAATCAAAGGGGGGGGGGGGGGGTCCAAACATGTAAGAGTTTGTTGGAAGATACCCTGATAGCAGAAAGTGGTAAAAATTACGTGATATTTACGTCGTGGTTTTCGTTCATTTTTACTTCCTGTAATTACGTCAATAAGACGACAACTTGCACCAACGCAAGACGTCAAGAGGACGTCTTATTTTGACGTCATCTGTACACTGTAAAAACTGAAGTGCTGTATATAGCACTTTTTGAGGGCATGCATAGGGACTGCACTCAGAGTGCTATTGAATGCACACAGCGTGCTATTTCAGCACTTTCACGGGAGCTGGACCGGCTCAACGTTAATGATTTTAAATATTGGCTTAATACTTATTATTGCATAGATGGCATAAATTAAACAAGGTTATCCAAATTCAACGCTTGGAAACATTTGAAGTAATGATTATTATCAATTATAAAACGGTAAAATACAGCCCCCGATATAGCAGCTGAAGAGCTCCTCGAACGCTGCTGAGATATGTGACGACACACCCTGGACCAGTCCTGTCTAAGCAGACGATGTCCCATAACATCTTACACATTTTTCAGAGCCTATTTTGTCATCTCCTCTTCACTTATTTCTCTTCCTTCACTAGCGTCAGTCTTAATGTTAGTCTGTTGCCTCACTCTTAACTTCGTGTATGGTATTATTTTGATGAAAAATGCAGCGTTAAAAAAATAAAGGAATCAGTCACTTGTAAACAAAATATGACGCCATTGTATTTTCAGCTGCTTGCACCGGGGCATGTTCGGCGTTTCAAGAGGGAACGAATACCATCCTGCTATTATTCGGAGGGCTTTTCAGTTTGAAAGTGGGGTTTATTTCATTGATCATTGACCCTTCTCCTATGTATTTACAATCAAACGGTTTTAGCTATCAGAATCAGTTTCACTTTCCCTTTATAATGGTGTGAAATAAGGTCATGTTTAAATACACCAAACTCTTTATAATTTGATAAATAATTGCATTGCAATTACGTTCATTCATTATAGGACATCGTCTGCTTAAGCAGGATCGATCCCGAGTGTGACGACATCAAAACATCGCTATATTTCTGGCGAATCCTCGGATATTCCAGATGCTGAGAAGAGCTTTTATTTGTGTTGTTTTTATAATCACCAGATACGCAGTTGACATAAAACTTATACGATTGCCATCTGTAAGCTTCCCAGTTTCTAGTGATACATTAATTGCCATATTTGTGATTTTCTTTGAATATCTACTTTAAACTGCTAAACATTCATAAAAAAAAAATGATTTGGGCGAGCTTCGAACCAGGGTCCGCTGATCGAGAATTGCTGGCATTACCGCTAGACTAACTCACATTGTACGATTCAGAGCAGATCATATTGTTACATAGTGAATTTACGACACCACATAGTTCATGTTATCTACTTAACTCCCATGACTAAACTGGATTGCAAGAAGCATTCGTTAGTCCATCGGTAACGTCAGCGCCTCTCAATCAGCGGAACCAGGTTCGAGGCTCGCCACGGTCACATTTTTTTTTGCTGGTAAATTAGCACACTACAAGTGCTATAAACAGCATTTCAGGTGCAGTCACTATACATGCCCCTAAAAGTAGCACTTTAGTTGTTACAGTGTACAAGACGTAGAGATGACGTCAAAAGAAGACGTCCTCTTGACGTCTTGCGTTGGTGCAAGTTGTCGTCTTATTGACGTAATTACAGGACGTAAAAAAGACGAAAACCGCGACGTAAATATCACGTCATTTTTAACACTTTCTGCTATCAGGGAAGAGGAATGAAGACGTAGAGATGACGTCAAAATAAGACGTCCTCTTGACGTCTTGCGTTGGTGCAAGTTGTCGTCTTATTGACGTAATTACAGGACTTAAAAAAGACGAAAACCACGACGTAAATATCACGTCATTTTTAACACTTTCTGCTATCAGGGTATGTTTGTCGGAATTAATATTACGTTTTTCATGACGCAACATCACAACATGGTAAACCTGACTATAATTTCTGGTAAATCTTAATGCTTATTGCATCAGCCATTATTTATCATTGTTTCTAGCCAATTAAATCAATTAAACCTCTCTTTTTAAATAGAATCGGGGGAAATTGGAAAGCTGAGCAAGTGGATGGGTCAGCACCAAATAAATCAGTAGATTTTCAGGTTATGATAATTATTGTATTACCTATAGGCCTATACTCACTATTTGAACGATAATGTTCTTCAAACCTCCATCCATTGTGTTGCCAGTTTTTCCCAACAAGAGAGTATGTGACTGGCCAATGTCTCGTTTGATAATTTCGAGCTCCTGTTGTGTCAAGTCACGCGATTCACTTTTCAACCATGGTTCGAGACGTTGCACAACCGAAATGGACAGAATGGAGTAAGGGGTAGCTCTAGTAGTAGAAAAACCATCACCATCCAAGAAAGTGCTCTCTGCATTAAAGATGAAATATAGTATCAAATCTAGAATTATTTTGATCAATCCATTACCGATGACAAGTTCGTGTCTGCTATTTTTGTGAATCATATTTCCCAAGGTCCAAAGGTTCTAATTTTTCTGTCGAGTTCCAGAATAATCTTACATACATTTAAAAACTGTTCTGATGGGACATTTTGTTGATGTATGAATGTATATAAACCAGGAAAACACACTGGTAATTTAGGATATTAGGAAACTCTAAAAATAGAAAAAAATAATGTGAGACACTGGGAAGAGATAACCGGCCAAAATTTGAATTTATACGAGATTACATACCCATTGATTTGTTTTCCTCTGTCACAGTCTGATCGACAGATTTCTTGGCCCTCTGTTTCTTTCCATGCATACTAGAGAGTGTGTAGAGGTATGGGTTGAGAGATGAGTTAACCGGGAGTACGAAAACGGCCGTCCACGCATATACCTTTTAAAGAGAGCAAATAACAAGACATTTTAAAAACTGACGAGCATCGAACACGATACTATTCCATATAACTATGACAACGATCAAAATGGTTAATATAATACATGTACACAAAAATGTTAATTCCCTTGTAATAACTTAATTTCATGTGAAATTAAAACTCTTTTGTAACAATATCAGTCAGGACCACTAGTCAATGGTCATATCAAGGTATTACCAATTGTGAAGAACGGTCAATGAATTAAAAAAAAACTCTTATAAATGTACTAGACGCTCATCATGAAATCTCCCATATCAGAAAAGTTTACCCCTTCCCAACACATTCAGTAAAAAAGGTGATAAATTATGGTGATTAATATATTTTGTATATATAATGTGAATAATCAATAAAATATTATAGGGTACTCGCCTCAGCCGAGATTGTAAGCTTCCCTGCAGCTGACAAGAGACCCATTATGATGATCGGGAACCAGCAAATCAGATCCGTTCCTACAATCACTGACATTTTCCACGCCAGCTTGATATCTTCCCTTAGTCGTTTATCCTCTCTGACACTTTTCCCAGTCTTAGCAATCATCTGCTTGGATCGTTGATAGCGGATGTAGATAGCAGTGTAACAGAGCAGGGTGATAATGAAGGCTACAAAGTTGGCTCCTATAAACAGGGAAATTGAGTAATGCCATCCTGCAGGACGGTCAACCGTCAAAGGGAGGGCCAGACAGACCCCGGACTGTCCGTAGAAGTTGCCTTTGCTGTACACCGGGATTACCAGAGGTAGGCCACTAGCTAAAACTGCGATGAACCAGATGAAGAGTTGAGAGCATCGAGCAGCTCTGGGAGAGAGGTGGAGTCCATGTTTGAAGGGTAGAAGGACATGAATGCACCGGTCAAGACTGATCATCATGATGAACATGACAGAAGCTTCACTTGATACGACCGAAAGCATTCCCGCCATCTTGCAGAGGGCACTAGACTGCCAATCGTCAGCATGCAAGGCATAGTTTCCACGGTAGAAGATATCCGCCGACGCAATTGTGATCATGTATAAACCCATCATGAAATCAGAAACTGCCAAATTCGTGATAAAGCTTGACTGAACTATGGTTTTCCCGTTTGCTTTATGACTGAACACTCTGTAGGCAAAAACAAATGCGTTCCCGATAAAAGCACTACCTCCAAGAATCCAAATGAAAATTCGGAGAACTTCGCTGGCCATGAGTTCTTCGCAAGATGAGAATTGATCATGTGGTGCATTACAGCCGACTGAATCCACCAATCCCGCAAGACAACAAAACACGTAGCGGTCGGCATGTCTATTGAAATAAAAGCGACATCAAATTATAACATTCATAGGTGAATGCATAATGAATGAGTAAATGATATGACATGGTAATTTTGAACTTAACGACATTAAAAAATTTTGTTTAACGACAGGATTAATCTCACTGAAGCTAATATGAACAAGACATCTGTATCATAAATAATTAAAAAAGAACTGTAATATAAAAGGCAACAATTATAATTTTATGAATATGTATATAATTACCTAATTACCTAATTGGCCTGCATCAAGTATGCACGAATGCTAATTTTAGTTGAATTTTATGAAAAATGAAACTTACAGTGTCTGTAGGTTGTCCAATCCTATGAACAGATCCTTTCCTGTGTCAGTTGTGACGGTGATGGCAGTCTCACGAAGATCTCTGAAAAAAGATAAAACTTAATGTAAAATCGTTAAATTAAGGAGATTTTATTTCCTCTTAGATTTGTTTATTAGGTTATTTTAGCGTTGGTTTTACAGGTTTAGGTTACCATTATGTAATGTTGGTTACAGTCTGGTTTTTGGAGTATATATATAAGTAATAACTATGTTACATAATTATTGATGTAAAAATGCAGCTTTTACATGTTTGATTGATCATTGATGTTGCACAGGTGGAGTACATTATAATCAGGCTGTAACATAATTTCTATACAGATAATTATGTTATAAAAAATTACGTGATAAACATGAAGGTCGCACATGAAAATGTATATTCATAATGAGACATTATTGTTCTTACAATTCTTGAAGAAGTGTAAGATTCGCAAATACTCCAACCTCGACCATCCTGAGTGGATTTCCTGAAAGATTTCTGAAAAAGGTCAGTGATGATCATTTTCAATTAGATGCAAAGGAATATAATAAATACATTACAATTAATAGCAGTTTTGTCTATTTATAATAGATAATTGACAATCTATTGAGAGAGGCGGGGACAATTAGACCTCTCATTGAAAATTTACTGATACAGCAGATTTTTTTTAAAGGGCTCCTGCAACCAAACGCAAGTTTTTTGCTGTTGATTTAGAGGGATGCATACAACTAATATTCAGTTATTCAAACATCTAGATATGTTTCATAGATTTTTAAATGTTTTTTGAAATATATTTTTCAACTTCCTAAGCCCCACCCTAAAATAAGCTCCAGTTCTCATTCCTGTAATGACATCATCTGTCAATCATCAGTCAACTACACTAACATTCTGCAATAGACAGTGGCATGGAACTTCCCCCAGCTCAGCACATGCTCACAATAGAGTTGCATGCTTTCAAACAATACCTCCTCATTACCATTTTTTCCTGGTGATGCTACAACATGTCTGACATAGCAACTACTATGTAGGCATTGTATGGTCTACTAGACCAGATGGTCATCTCTGGCAAACCTACATACCACTGTCTCTCCTTAGCTCACTAATGATTGACAGATGATGTCACTGCAGGAATTTGATCTGGGGCATTTTCTGAGGGTGGAGCTTAGCATGTTTGAGAAAATGATTTCAAAAATTATTTAAAAATCTATGAAACATATTTAGATTTTTGAATAACAAAATATGAGTTGTGTGCATCCTTGCACATCAACAGAAATCAACTTGCATTTGGGTTGCAGTGGACCTTTGATGTCAATGAGGATATTATTATTACATGTATATTGTAAATGTAAACTGAAAATATCGTAAAAATTAAAATTAAAACAAGAAAAAAAAACATTGATAACGACAATGTGCACCTGCATGGAGTATTTGAGTACGCAGACAGATACTTACAATATCCTCATTCGATGAAGACCATCAAAAGTCCCTCGAGACAGGTTGCGAATACTATTCCTTGCCAGATTCCTGTATTGAATCAACGTTTAAAATAGTTGATATATTCAAACTGTAATATATTATGGTCATCGTGTAATATAATAGTAATAATAATGTAATATAATGTAATATAATAATGATACTATACTATGGTCATAATATAATATCCAATTATCCCTTTGGCCACAGTGTGAAAAAATATTCCATTTGGTAACAATGTGGTGCGTTTACTCTGCAATTACCTTGTGGCCCACAACTGTGACAAATTCCACTCTACACAGACTGTGGTAATAGGTTACCCTGGGTCCGCAGTGCCACACTGACAGACCGATATATGCAATTTCCACGCAGCGATATTGTTACCCAAATTCCCGTGGCTCACTCTGTTGTGCGTCGAGGTAATATGACATATATTTTAAATATTTTTCTTAACTTGTAGTCAACACGTCAAATGTCAAAGTAAATGGATGTAAATTCTGTCATTCATTTTCCTTGTCCAAGTTCGGCAGATTGATTGATCATGTCCCGGACGTTCAACAATGTATCTATAGTGAAGTTCTCAATGAAATATTACAGTAAATCAAATGAAACTTATACACGTAAATACTCACAAATTCAAAATATTTTTGTTTCCCAGAAATGAACCTTGACGAATTTCCACGAGTTGAGACGCTTCCAGATTCCTGTAAAAAGGTCATAATTTGAATCGACATCAGCACACATTCTTGGCTTTAGATTATATCTTTTAAAAATATGTCTTTTTATCTGTACATGGATTTACAAAATACTAAATTATGCCACATTTTTACTTTAAAAAAAAGTAAATGATTCGTGTGATTAATAATAATGTTTTATTTACCCAGGGTAGCTACTTCAGTTACCAAACTGCTCTTCCAGCGGGCCCTGCATAACATAATGTCATTATTACCCTTCTCCATTGTAATATGCCGAGGCGCCTGGCTAGGTGACTTTTTTAAGTCTTTGGTATGACTCGACCGGGGTTCAACCCCACGACCTCCCGTTCATTAGGCGGGTGCTCTAACCAACTGAGCCAACATGCCCGATTTTGATTACATACTTACAAAGAAATCATATAAGGCATTCCCAGTAGCATCAGTTGATTTCCAGTCCTTTCTGTGACGTCATTGTTCGTTACAATACGTAAGGATGAATTGCATTGGTCAGCTAGCTCATTACAGATCAGAAATCTATATAGAAAGGGAGGAGTATACATTTTAGCTCCAACGCTGACCCAGGGAAGACATCGCATAGCGCTTTGTATCCAGTGGGAAAATGCGATAGATACATTTCTACTACTAATATTATTATTAGGCCTACCATTATAAATGGATAAATACGTACTATGAATGATTTGATGTATAACGCTTTCTCCTTTTAAATGAGTGACCAAACGCCGTAAAGCATCAATTATAGTATCCAATCCAATTCATAGAGTAGTTGGTAAAGTACCTTTTCCTTGCGGTTACAAAGCACTTCACAATGTGCTCCGTAAAGCTGTAAAATGGCCATTTGAACAAGGATTAAAAAAAAAAATTCAAAATCTTATTGAACTGGTCCACAGATGTAGCATTCTTCAGGGTGGTAGGTAGCTTGTTCTACAACATTGCTGCAACCGAAGGGAAAGTAATGTCTCCAGCATGTTTCTTGGAGAGGCATTGAGCCAACCATATAGAAGATGAAGAGCGAGTAAGGGCTGTACGGCGAGTTTGAGGGCGGCAAACCAGGCAATCGCTGATGTATGCTGGACACTGCTGGTTAAATCTGGCGTCCACTAGAGCGCGGACAAGACGCGGAATGCAAATTTAGTAAATTCGCATTCACTCAGCAACCTATCCGCATATTCTTGAGAGATTCTGTTCACTGTCTTTATCATTCCTAAACACTTCCCGGCATTTCCGCACTTTCGGGAGAGGACAAAATATCCGTGGATATGGGCTTCCTGACAACTTGTCTGCATTGTCGTGCGGACATCGCCAGCACATCCCGCCTTTCTTTAACACTTCCGCCTCCTCTGCAAACGCTCCTGAAAGCGTCCGCGGTGCCGGACAGCTTTGCGAATGCAAGCAGAAGCCTAGAAGAAAGTTTCAGGAAAGCGCCGAGCCGATTCGGATCTATATAAGCGAGTGCGCGAAGCCGCTGCGGTCATTTTGGTCAAGACACGGAAGATGCAAGAGCATTGGCCTTGACGCATGCGCAACTTTGAAATAGCCCTACAATGCTTGGAGTTGGATGGGGTTTCAAAGTTTCATCCTACTTTTAGTAATAATAAAAATACAAGACGTCATTTTTATAATGTCCAAACTGAGAGTCGAACCCACATACCTCAGGTTAATGTCCGAGGGCTAACGCATCTCGCCACAGCAAGATCGACGCTGGGAGCAACCGTCATTATATCGCTTATGCTACAGTCACACGGCCATGTTACGGACCTGCGGATGCCTGCGTATATTTGGATAATGAAAATGCGTAATTTTTACCCCAAATAACGCAAATTTGAGCAAAAGTTACCTATATTCTGCGGACGATACGGATTAGTTACGGATGTTACGTATGAATTACGGATGTTACGGGTAAAACCTGTTGATGAGCCCATCCGCTGCCAACCCGCTGACACATGTCACGGACGACTTACGGATGACTTACGGACGATACGTATGAGTTACGTAGTTTATGTATGGATAACGTATATTTTGCGGATGCTTACGTATATTTCATCCGCAGCAGAATTTTGAGATTTTCAAAATTCACGCTGCGGATCTGCGTATGTCTGCGGATCCTGCGGATTAGGTTACGGATGGATACGGACGTTTTACGCAAAAATACGCAAAGATACGGATCAATACGCATGATACGGAACAATACGCAAATTCTACCTAAATTCTGCGCAAAAGCCCTTGCGCGGAAATTTAAATAATTTTGAGATTTTCAAAACTTTTTCGCGGAAGACCTCGATTCCTGCGCACTCCCACGGATTTTTACGGATGCACTTACGGATGATACGCATGATACGGATTGCTGCGGATTTCTACGGATTTTTACGGATGCACATCCGCAGACATGCGTATCGCGCGTATCTGTCCGTCTGACCATAGCATTACGGAATAAACCCTATGATTGCGAAATTGATTTAGATCGGAAAGGATCAGGTGCGCATGCGCCAGGGAGGACGGGGACAAAAGTTCGTGGGAAAAAAAATTTAGCATGGGGGGGGGGCACTTCCGACCCGTGCCCCCCCCCCCCCCCTTTGGAAGAAAAGTATGCATTTTGACCATAAAGGATCCGCCGTTTTGTAGATTGTGCCCCCCCCCCTTTTAGAATGAAAACTTTTTTTTTTTTTTTTTTTTTTGCTTGTCAGAGAATTATGGAGGGGAACTGGACCCCCATACCCCCCCCCCCCCCACACACACACACACTGAGCGAATTTTGGAGGTCTGGCGAAAAATTTTTTTTGTCAACCCCGAGCGACTTTTCCAGAAGCTGGCAAGACCAAAAATTACGGGTCTACCTTTTCCCAAAGTTGACAAACCGGCATTTGTGTGCCCCCCTTATACTAAATCCTGGATCCGCCCCTGGGCAACAGAACCAGCTGAGTATCTCTCTCACCTTGGATTCAGCAAGCTGAATTGCAGCTGGTGTGATCGTCATGACGGCTAGCATGCATATGAGAAGAAAAAAAAAAGTCGGCGCCGAATTTATAACCTTGCATTACTAGTATTTCCTGATAGTGTCCGCATCTATCTAAATGGTTGTCGGAAAATCATCCCGATTGTCCTAGTCCGTGATTTTACCACTCCTGGTGTGATCCTAGATGTGTCTGGCGGTCCTGCTACGATCAGCATTTTCCGCGGAATTTTGCGACCTTCCCGATTGATTCCTAGGACACTCCCAGGTATGACTGCAGTCAATACGCAGAGATTCGTAGTAATGTCTCAAGAAACGATGATTCGCGTCTGGCGCGTAAAGAATGCCGAAAAGATATAATTTGCTTCCGCAACCCCTTCCTAATCTTGTCGGCGCTCTAGTGGACGCCAGGTTTTAAGAGCACGGAACACCAATAACACTGCATGGGTGTTGATCCCGGGGGTGGAGGGGATGGGAGGTATATATCCCCCCAACATTTGAGGTGCGGTGGCCTGTATTATCATCCCCCCAATATATTTGGATAAAACAAATAAGAACTATGATACATTAACTTAAAACTAATAATTATCTACACTCATACTTGATCTTGAAATACCATCACATTTTTTTCATGATTAGAAGTAAGAAAATAAGAAATGCCATAATCTCAATGCGAAAATATTGAAGAAATTCGTTCGCTCGCATTGTTATTTTCAATTAAGGGGTTCCGTCCATTGGCGTATAGATCCGTGCATTCCTCCTTTTCATTAAAAACCATTTTGGGATGCTCTAAAATGCAAGTTTTATAGACAGATTTTTGAAAAAGTCCCGGTGTGGAGGGGGATACCCCTCCCACACCCTCCCCGCTCGGTCGCTTTGCTTAGTGGTGTATCTAGGAGGGGGGCAGGGGGCATGTGCCCCGGGCAGCACTTGGAAGGGGCGCAAAAAACGCAAAGGAGAGAAAGAAAAATAGGGGGAAATAAAGAAAATCATAATCTTTACGCGCGCTCAAATCCGCAGGGTAACCGCCCTAGAAATCTAGTTTTTGAAGTTTTGAAGTGCGAAATTTTTCCAAAGCTCGGTCGCCTTGCTCCCTCGCATAATTATTTTCTTTCAGGATCTCATAATTTCGCGCCCCCAGTATATAGTTCTTTATAAAGGGGAATTAATCTCAAAATATAAATGTGCTTATATTCAAAGATGTAATCTATTCCCTCTTGTTGTCCTACGTAGTTTTGCATTAAAATATACGAGGTGGGTATAAACCAAGATTTTCTCAGCAAAATTGATCGTCTGCTAGCGATACCCGGGGGGTTGCCATTTTCTTGATGTGTATTGTCTTTCTTCCTGATACAAAATCCCATTTGAGATTTTAAATATTTAACAGATATATACATACATTATATTCTAAAAACGAAAATGTGTTTTATATTTCTTTGAAAATTACGATTTTACTAAATATAAATCTATTTTCTTGATACTATGACGTACGCGACAGAGCGAATTAATTCAAATTTATGGATGATAACTTTCCCGAGCGTCATTAGTGACAAACTATGCATTCACCTGCTTTGAGATAATGGACTTCAAAAGTCAGAATGCGCGTTGTATTAATTATGTTCTGCTCTGCCAGGCAAGCCCAAGAAATCGATTTCTATTTAGCAAAACCAGAAATCTACATGTATAAATTTCAAATTTTAGAATATATGTATACACCTGTTATGTATTTTCCATGATATATGGGGATTTTTTATAATGAAGAGAAGCAAATGAGCTCGAGGATTAAAAATATCTTTCTGACCGGAACGGTTTCCATTGGTTCACGTACAACTCCATATCATCAAGAAAATGGCAGCCCCCATGTAAAGTATTAGCAGATGATACCGTGAGCTAAAGTGTATAAAACAGCATTTGCAAAGGTTCAACTTTTGAAAGAAATCTCAACTTCAGGTAGCCTTGCTGAATTTCTTGACTCTTTCTCAAGCCTATCGGGTTTCCTCGTTAGTTTTGCTCCCGATTGTAGAAGTGAGTGAATAGAATATCAATAGTTTATCAATGTATAAAATTCGAGCTTCTCTACCGCTCAACTGCGGTGGTCAAGTGCAAAATTTCCTAGGTAAAATGCACAAGAAAATGTGTCTTTTTAGGTTTAAAAACTGAAAAATTTGCTGCGCGGTCGCTTTGCTCCCTCGCTTGTACAATAACGTACATAAGTTTGGGCACTCGGGGGGGGGGGGGGGGGGGGGGGGGCGTAACTTCATTGTTTGCCCCGGGAGCCATAATCCCTCGCCGGTCATGAACACGGATCGACACCCATGAATAAGAGAGTTTTGAAGGCTATTCTCTCCCTATCCCATCGCTACACTCCTTTCATTTATACATTTGAATTCTGTTTTAGTTTTGTAAAATACGGGTGGTGGCTTACGTGAAGGAACATTATCATACTGTGGAACGTGTCGCCATTTCCCCTTCGCTAAATTTTTTTTTTCATATGTCAAATTATTCAGACTAAAACAATATCCTTAAAGCTTTATGCGGTCAACATAATGAATGGATTAATCAAAACGGTATCATCATCATCATCATCATACTATAATTCGAGAACCGTTTGTCTGTTCGTCTGTCTGTCTGTCTGTTCGTCTGTCTGTCTGTCTGTTTGTTCCCCTACTCCTCCTAGATCCTTCGACAGATCTTCACCAAACTCGGATGGTGTATGTAGGGGGACCCCAGAATTGCCCTTGAGGGGTTGGTTGTTTTTTTAAACGTCACTGGGGTCATCACTGGGGTCAAAGGTAAAAATAAACACTGTTTCATAACACATACAGTCGATCATGAACATAATCGATTATAAACTTCTCCGCGCGCATAGGAAATCAACAGTGCTGTACACAGTGCTGTACACAGTGCTGTACATCATAGCAACAAAAAGTCCAAAAAATTGTACTATATCCTGTTTTTCCTGCCTAAAAATCCCACATCTTAAACACGTTTATGCACTAAACGCTCCATTTCAAAAATCGCGATACGGGTAAGATGGCTAGTGTATTTAAAAACGTGATTTCATTCAGCTATACATCATTATTTACAATTGTCGGAGCTGGCGGGAGAAGATGCTGGAGTCCGCCAAGTCTGGGTGACATGAGTACGAGAATCCGTCACACTGGCACCCTCTTGGACAGTCGTCTGTAACAGAAACAGACGAAAATGGTTCATACTTCTTCATCTAAATATTTCTAAACATATACAACAGCTTTAGCAACTCTGGCAACTTTGGCATGAGGCTTGTCATTGTTAAAAAATCACCTGTCCCCGACAAAGGAATAAATTAATAAGGTTGAAGATTTGTCAATAGTGAGTTTTCGAAAGTGTCCTAGATCCGTGCAGCTACAATGGACTGCTTTGTGTTAGCTGTATACCGCGCTTTGTGCAAGAACGGCTCACCCGTCCACTGGCTTCTCCCTCGTCCACTAGTCAGATCGAGAACGCGTCAAACATGGTACTGCCGTCTTCTCTAAAACGTGAACCCTCGCTTCACCCATTGTTAGCTTTATGCTTCACCTACTTTGTATGCAGTTAACACAAAGCAGTCCATTGTCGCTGGGAGCATCTAGGACCGCGTTCATGTCGACACGTTCGAAAACTCCCTAATCTGTCGGTCCAGTGTCGCCGAAACCATTGGCCCATCTCCGTTGTCGAGTGGTTAAGGTATTGGCGTTCTAAGCCAGTGACCCTGTTCTATTCCTAGCGGAGACATTTAAAAAAAATCAAAAGGGAGGACATCTCTGGGAAACTTTGTTTTAAGCTACACAACTATTATTCTCTTATTTTCATTTCTCATAACATATATATATATATTTATAAAGTTGTCCTCAAAATTACTCATACCGCTTGGAAAATTGTAGATTTTTGCACTTTTCGCAAAAATGAAAGGGGAACTGGATTTACTTGCACATCACTTGAATACATTTAGTTATCATCTACAAATGAATGCCATTTCTGGTTTCAACTCATTTGCGTAACAATAGAAAAAGTGCGTTATCCAAATTTTGTGATGTTCAAAATTATTCATACCCTTGGTGATGATTCATTGACTTTGCTGATCATTATGAATCAAATCCTTTGTGATTAAAGCATGTATTACACTTCATTACACTGTCTCAATGCTTCTGGAGGTGTCTACTGAGATAGCAGGCCAATACCTGGTACCCAATCCCTTAATTTCGTTGAGGATTTTGTCCAGAGATGCCTTCACCTGGTCTTCAAGGCATTCCTTGGATTTAAAGGAGATTTAATGTATACAAGGGGTGTAGTTATTGACTTGGTGGTTACGAGACCATGATACTGCTATTTTCATTCAGTATTCTGCTAATTTGATGAAAATTTACTCTGAAGACGAAGTAAAACACTCTTCCTGGAAAAACCTCCCCTGGAGCCCTTCTCTGTTGCACTGTCTGAGAGTGAGTTTTCCCTCATAATTTTGAACATCACAAAATTTGGATAACGCACTTTTTCTATTGTTATGCAAATGAGTTGAAACCAGAAACGGCATTCATTTGTAGATGATAACTAAAAATGCAAAATCTACAATTTTCCAAGGGGTATGAATAATTTTGAGGACAACTGTACATATATTAAGGAGTGTCAAATCACGATCAGTAATTATTTTTTATCTAACCTTGCCATTGCTGTGATTATTGACTCATTAAAAACATATTTCATTTTGTCATTACTAATGGAAAATTACAGACTGCAAACCAATATACGGATTTAGCTTTTGGGACATAAATACAGTTGGCATGGATTTCTTACTGCAATTTACTTTAGATATTATTCGCTGGGCAGAAGTATGAAATATACTCCTTGCTCATAAATGTTCCGTCAGCATAATTGTAGACAGAAACATACCACAGAATTGCTCATCATCTTGCTCGGGACAATGTATGACGTCATCGCACACGTGATCAAAACGGATGCAAAAGAGTTGGCCATGGCATCGATATGATCCATCAGGGCATTCAGAGTTATCTGCGTGGTATAAAGTGGTAATGGTCCAGAAAATAACATTTAAAAATACAATAAAATTCGCGTTCACTTCCGACTGTATAGTTAAAACATTGGTTAAATATTATGCAACTTTTAGTCCTTGTGCCAAGAGGGGAACTGAAAGGAAACTATTGACTATGGTCATTCTGTTCTTTCAATCGTCGAATATTACTTCCTCTGCTCTTGGAACATTCAAAAAATATGTGTGTAAAAAACTATACATAGGCTGATGCGGAATTGTGCCTCCAATCCCCCCCCCCCCCCCCCCCCCCCCCGTTTGATGTTGAATAGGACGCACGGATTCTATTACGAATAAAAATCATTTACAACATAGAATATAGAGGAACATATAAATATTAATAACAAAATCACCGCAGAAAGCCTCGTCTTCTCCTGAGGGGCAATCCATTTTCCCATCGCAACGATATCGGAGGGGAATGCAGTACGAAGATGGACACTTCAGGTAGAAGACTGGACACTCAAAATCACCTGTAGAAAATGAACAATTATTAAACAAAATCAACTGAAAGTATCATACATGTCATTCCTAATATGTGTGATAAATTAATTGCCTTTGAAATGTTTGAAATGACGCGCGAATTCAAATTCAAATCGCAGACCATAAACTTTTTGTCCACGTTAAAAGAACGTATCATGAACTCTTAAAGAAACATCATTGTTCAACAGTGGGGAATGGGGTACATGCCCCCACAATCGAATGGCTAAAACAAAGAGAGAGAGAGAGGGCGGAGAGAGAGAGAGAGAGAGATTAAAAAAGGGGGAAAGGGAATAGGACAAGAAAATAATACGTTAGGACCCCTTCCCGCACCCTCCCTCTAATCAGTGAGCTCATAAAGTCGAATTAAATTTTCCGATTAAGATCGGTGCCCCCCATGATACCAGTGCCCCCTGAACGGCTGAACTCACGCTACGCCACTGCTGTTGAAAACAGTATAGGCATAATTTTAACAAAACATAATTTACAAATGCCACCTGCATGGCTTTCTTAAAGGTAAGATTACATTTTATGCTTTCAAATAATGCATGAATAGGAATGTCCAAACTTCGAGAGGAGATTTTCCACATTCTCAGAGGATGGGAAAGGACTGTTCTTTGAAATAAAAAGGAAGAATACCACAATCTCGTAAATGAGTGACGTCACGACAGCCGGTGAAGAAACCAAATTCGTCCAGTTCATATATACATTGTGTAGTGTGTGGTGCGCATGCTTTGTTATTGCACATGATATCCGTTTCTGACATACAGGCATCACGTGGAGTGTGAGCTGTTAAAAC
This sequence comes from Heliocidaris erythrogramma, assembly GCA_025617745.1. NCBI lineage: Eukaryota > Metazoa > Echinodermata > Echinoidea > Camarodonta > Echinometridae > Heliocidaris > Heliocidaris erythrogramma. The sequence goes on along the minus strand of CM046871.1, from coordinate 30,779,671 downwards.
AGATATGTGGGATTTCAAAAAGTGTATGGATGATATAGACGGATGGATATGATGAATATGCAGAGGTTCAGGTCAGAGTATATGGTTTTGAGCACCTTTTCCAGCCATTCGCTTAGGTGAACAACAGTTTTCCATATGTTCGTTTTTCTCCAACATAGCTTTGGGGTGGGATCAAATCAGTGATAAGTTATTCCTTATTTAGATGAAAACAGAATAATATAGCATAATTTGCAATGCTTTTTAGAATAATATAATTTCTGCCACTGGTCACAATGAGGATAATAAATCCCCTCAAACTAATACCTCATCCTGAAAACATTGGATGGAGATAATCAATTATCTCCCTAGTGGTCCAAGGGGGTAATCTTCAAGGATGCAATTGCGTAGCTGGTAATAATGCTCAAAGGGTAGTTACAGCGGGCAGCGAATATTTGACGGCTTACTTCGAACCATCGTGTGATCAGTACGTCACGTCCTCATGTTACACGACCTTTCGTAAATACTAAGCCATAAATTCGCGAAGGGTAGGGTGTAACATTTGTGAAATACCCCCCTCTTATTGACGAAGTGTCGGGTTAGAGAAGCGAGTATTCGTATATAGATTTGCAATACTTTTTAAGTGTCGGGTAAACTGGACCCGACACTTCGCCAATAAGGGGTATTTCACAAATGTTACACCCTACCCTTCGTGAATTTAGGGCTTAGTATTCACGAAAGATCGCGTAACGTGACATGAACGTGATCACACGATGGTTCGAATCGAAGTAAGCCGTATTTGACGGGGATTAAATACTCAAAGGTGGGTAGTTGTCCGGTAGTAGTCCTGGGGAGTTCGAATGGGAATTTGTTTAAAATTAAGTGATACTTACGGCATTCATGTTCATCGTCCTTATTACGTCCTATGCAGTCAAGTACTCCATCACATCGAATTTTTGGGGGAAATAGCGAACCGTCGAAGCATTGGAAAGCAGATGAAGAGAGCTCTAAAACTGTGTTGAAAGAGGGAAAAGGTTATACAGTCTGAAGAGGGCGGATCGGGGACTGGATTTTTTTAGGCAACAGAGAAGCAGAATAACACGAATAAATATTTGCTGCACGTGCATGCATATTGATATATTCCGAATTGAATACACAATTGACTGTAATACGTAGTTCGTGACAAAACCTGACATTGTAATAAAGGAAAATACGTAAATTATATCTGACATACATTTGATAAGTAACAATAGCGTCTAATGTCTTCAGTCCATTATTAATTGATCCTTATTTGGCACAAATGCAACATGATGAACTCTATTCATAAGTTCATTCACCAAATTCTGTCTATTGGAATATAAAACTCGTTATGATATCAAAATAATATGATAGTTACCACATCCATTTTCGTCTGATGAATCGTAACAATGGCTGATGAAATCGCATCTCCTCGTGGCCGGAATACACTGACCATTGTCACAAGCATACTCATCTTCTGAGCAGGGCGGTAAAGCTGCAAAAATACATAATTTTGATCTGAATTCTAATCGAGTATTCATAGTATTGCACAGAAATCATGGTTTCCCCTGATCTTTGACTGATCGAAGTTGAACGAACTAAATCCCGGACATGCCAGAAAGACTTGCTTTCTTTAAGCCTTTGACGGGGACAACCCATTTGTCCGAATGTCCTCGAGATCGACAGAATGCCCTACAGACCAAAGGTGCACGGAAGCAAAATTCAACGAAATGTTAAACTTTAATCTCTTGGACACTAAAAACTCACTTCTGTGAGACTGTTTATATATAGTGCCTCTGTCATTACTCCGAAAGTTCATTATTCCGAATGTTTGTTTATTGGAAACATAAACCTTCGAAATGGCAGAATTATGAACCTTCGGAAAAAAACTACATCTAACAGTCGATGCATGAACAATTCCTTAGACTTACCACATTCAATTTCATCCGAGTTATCCAAGCAATGAGGGATTGAATCGCAATAGAACGATATCGATATACAGGACCCATCACTGCATTGAAACTGGTGAGACGTACAACCTAAATCACGAAGAAATGATTGTTGAATATTCAGTTATACATCTTATAATTGTTTTGAATCGAGCTACCGATGTTGTAAGCTCTTAAAGGGGAAGTGCACCCTGGTCTTTAGTTGATTTTAATAAAAGCTGAAAAATGAGAGAAATAGATTTTGAAGTTGTAATCAATCTAATACAAATTCCTTGACGTGATTTCTCGTTGCGAATATATGTGCGGTACAGACAATCAAATTATTATCATAAAGAATTATAACTCTACATTGTGCTCAGATTACGTTTGCTCCTAGCATTATTTCTTCAAAGAAATTACCTTAATGGTTTAAAGTGTACCAACCACCTGAAAAAATCATTTGTATACCGCTAGAAAGTATAAATAAAATTAACCTCAAAAAACTTTATCTGGCGTTATATAGGTCAACAGTTAATGAGTGTGAAGGAAGTAAAGGATAACATTAAGGTACTCGCGTGGAACCGAACTCCGAGTTGGGTTCTGCGCGAGCCCTTATCTTGGCAAGCGCGTACGGGTGCGTCGAGTAGTCTACACCATAGGTCTACTCACGAGTCGCTTTCATGCTTATAGAGAGTGTGTTGTGTTTGTAATCCACACTATACATGTCATGCCGACAGAGGGTGTAGTCCCCTTATTGTAGATCTGATTCTCCACACTAAATGTGCAGTTCGAACTGGAATTTCTGGAATTTCTGTATTAACTTTTGATTATTTGGACTCAAACATAATACGTGGCGACGAGGTGGCAACAGCTTTGAATCTACCAGCCCCAGCGCCTTTTTATGGCCACCCCAGGAGACCCTGTTACTTCCTGGGAGAGATGGATTTCGACGTTCGAAACATACTTGTTAGCTACTGGCTTGGATTCCGCCTCGCCAGAGTGGAAGCGAGCTATACTCGCCCACTGCTTGTGCGGAGAAGGACAGAGCGTTCTCGATTAGCTCGCAAAAGACAGTGGTGAGTCCCTAAGCAAATACAGTGATGCTATTGAGATGCTTGCAAAGTACTTTGGTCCTAAGAAGAGTGTGATGATTGAACGCTATCATTTCAGGGAAAGGGCTCAAGGTAATGGGGAGCCTGTCAAGCAGTATATGGCTGCATTGCAGCAGTTAGCATCTACATGTAAGTTCGGGAACCTTAAAGATGAACTTATTAGGGACCAACTCATTGAGAAAACTAGTACACCACGTATTAGAGAGAGATTGTTGATGGAGAATGACGATTTGTCACTAGAGAAAGCTGTAACTATCGCACAGAATGTTGAAGCTGCCCTTCTTGATTCCAAAACACTGAGTCAGAGTGCTTTTACTGCGACACCATCCTCGGCTGAAGCACGAGTACAGGGCGTGTCAAAGGAAGGCTACCATCCGAGGGCGCAAGCCAAGCCGCAACGCTCAGAATGCAGAAATTGCGGAAGGACACATGGCAAAGACAGAAGTGTCGAGCGTGTGCGAAATTGAATCATTTCGCGAAGATGTGCCGCTCAAAGGGCCAAAGTGTTCGACATGTTGAACAAGATACCAGTACGTCTGAGAAGGAACATTCCGCTTTCGTGTACAGTGTTGGGAGTGGTGGTGACTTCAAGTATTGTGAACTTGAAGTGAATGGCGTACCACTCAATTTCTTGATCGACGTAGGGTCAAGTGTCACGATCATCAACGATTTGATCTATAGGCGTTACTCCTCTACAGTTCCGCTAATACCAGCACCCGTCGACTTGACTTCGTACCCCGACAAGTCGATTCCTGTGCAAAGTTGCGTCAAGCTGCCCGTTCGTTACAAGGACACAGCCGCTGACAGTTGTCTGATCTACGTTGCGAAGGGTAAGAGCCTCCTTGGGGTTGACTTATTTGACATGCTGGGATTCCGCCTCTGTGACCCCTCAGGTGAGTGAACAGGTCAACATCATCAACTCCCATATGGCAGAGTATGTATCCCTGTTTGAGAACTTCGGAGTGGTTACAGGGTACTGCCATGCACCACGGGTAGACCAGTGCATCCAGTTTCACAAAGCTTACGCCGTCTACCATTTGCAGTCCGCGAAGAAGTGTCTACAGAACTACGTCGTCTCGAAAGCGAAGATATCATCGAAAGCGTAGATTCCTCACCGTGGGCATCCAATCTTGTGATAGCACGCGAAAAGAATAGGGAATTGCGTCTGTGTATTGACCTCAAAGCAGTCAATAAGGCCATCATACCGTTGCCTACCACCCAAGAGCTGAATGCGTCGTTTCACGGCTCGACAATTTTCACGAAGCTCGACATGCGCAAGAGCTACCTTCAGATTCCACTCGCAGAACACAGTCGATATCTTACTGCATTCATTACACATGATGGTGTATTCCAGTACAAACGCACGCCGTATGGTCTTAGTTCGGCTCCTAGTGCATTTCAGAAGATAGTCTCTTCGATTCTCGCATAGTGTGAGGGAGATGTCAACCTCTTAGATGACGTCGTCATTAATGGTCGCGACATGGAAGAGCGCGATAGGCGGTTGAACGACGTTCTCGCTATATAGGTCCGCGAAACAACCTCACATTCAACAGTGAGAAGTGCACATTCGCAGCATCCAAGGTAGATTTCTTAGGCTACAAAGTCTCAGCGGCTGGAGTGGAACCTAAGCTTGACGTCGAAGCTATCCGTAAGCTAGATGTCCCTGAGAACGCGAAGCAGCTCGCTTCGTTCCTTGGCACAACGAATTTCTATCGCAAGTTCGTTCCGCAATACGCAGTGATCGCTGAGCCTTTGCAGAAATTGTTGCGTAGCGACATACCATGTGAATTGTCTGACAACACGCATTCGACACGCTCAAGTCAATGATAATTTCGCCACCGATACTCGCGCACTTTGACCCCGATGCGGAGACATTCGTCACTACAGATGCATCATATATCGCAGTGGGGGCTGTGCTGTCGCAATTGGAGAAGAGCGTCCAGTCGCCTTCGCGTCACACGCATTGAGCAGCACTGAGCGCAAGTACTCAACAGGAGAGCGGGAAGCCCTCGCTTGTGTGTATGCATGTGAACATTGGCATATCTACTTGTATGGTCGCAGATTCACTCTCCGTACAGACCATCAAGCCTTAACAACATTGCTAAGCACAACCGGGTCAGGTCACCGCCCACTACGCATTTATCGCTGGTCTGATCGACTTCACCAGTATAATTTCGATGTGGAGTACCTCTCGGGTAAACGCAACAGAGTCGCCGACATGCTAAGTCGCATCATGTCACACGCAATCGCACACTTAGTCTCACGAGAAGAGCTCATCGCAGAATCAGCTACTGATGAAACGCTGAAACAGGTCTGTCAGTACATGAAGACAGAATGGCCTCACGACATAGGTGAAGATCTAAAACCGTACTACCGCATCAGACACGAACTCGCAGTATTCGACGTTTGTATTGCACGCGGTACTCAAGCGGTCATCCCGAAATCGTTGCAACATCGCATCATCCAGGTCGCACACGATGGTCACCCGGGCATTGTCAAGATGAAGCAGCGGTGTCGCGAAACAGTCTGATGGCCTATATCGACACGCGAAATGAGGAATTCGTAAAGAGTTGTAAGAGAGGTACGCTGAGCGAAAAATCCGCGATTCCTGGCCCCGCACCATTACAGCCGACGCCATGGCCTACAGAACCATGGCAATACATTCACGTAGACATCTTCAGAGAAGTTGTCGCAGCGGCGAGTAGTCAGCGTTTTCTCCTAGTAGTCCACGACCTACATAGCAAATGGCCTGAAATAGCTGCTACAAGTTCGGTCACCACAAAGTAAGTCATAGCGATCCTTGAGAAGCTTTTCACAAAGTGGGGTCTGCCTCGACACGTGACAACAGACAACGGACCTCAGTTCGTTTCAACAGAGTTCACCGAGTTCCTCGCCCACTACGACATACGCGACTATCTCACGTCTCGCTATAATCCGTAGTCGAACGGAGGTGTTGAGCGATTCAATCGCGTAATCAGGGAGTGCGTGAAAGCTAGCATGTCAGAAGGGAAAACCTTTGCTCAAGCGATCCAGATATGTCTGCGTACATACCGATCCACACCTCATTCGCTGACCGGTGAAACGCCAGCGAAGCTCATGATTGGCAGGAACCTGAGAATGCCCCTCAACATCCTCCAACCACCTACTCCACCATCCGCGAAAGTCGCAGAGAAAGCGAAAGAAATCGCAGAGAAACAGAAGCGTGCGAAAGCGTACACTGACAAACGTCGAAATGCGAGACCTGCGAAATTCGAGGTCGGAGAGTGGGTTCGTATCAAGTGCCCAATTCACTCGCACAAACTAGCGTCTTCGTTCTCATCACCGAAGCAGATGATCAAGATCATCATTTGACGATGACAAGGTCGACCACCGTCAGGGAGGAAATGACCTCCAACAGCCACAGCAACCTCTTCGTCGCTCACAAAGAATGCGACAACAACCTAGGTATCTCAACGATTATGTTTAAACCATGAAGTGAGCAAAATACAAAAACACTGAAACTTAAACTGGATATATGTATTTTGGCTATATTTTGGATACTTTGTCTAACCATCTATGCAGTGAACTCAAGTTAATATTGGAAATATTTCTGCACATTTATTTTGAAACAGTCATAACCCATTATGTTTAAAAGGGGGAAAATATGTTGTGTTTGCAATCCAAACTATACATGTCATGCCGACAGAGGACGTAGCCCTATTATTGTAGATCTGATTCGCCATATTAAATGTGCAGTTCGAACTGGAATTTCTGTATTAACTTTTAATTATGTAATTAAACTTGTAATATGTCTTTATTGAAGTAATATTTTAAGCCCATATTTTGAATATAGTATAATGACATGGAATCTCTAACAAACGGAGCAAAATATTTGTTGGTGATTGGTACCCATTAAGGTTAGGGGTGCAATTGGTTAGGTTAGGTTTATGGTTATAGGTTTAGTGATAGGTGTATTGTTTGGTCTACGGTAAAAAAAAATAGGAATTTGTGTAGTACTGGCCTGCTGGGAATGGACTGCGGTAGAATCGTCATCGGAGCATTATGTCGTAGAACCCACGTGCTTTGTAAGGTTAGTATTGTAACGATCACACTCTCCATGTGAGTTACAATCCTAAAGCTGCTTAATCTCTCTCTCCCCCTAAAATTCTTATCCGTCCACTCCCCGGCTAACGCACCCATTGACCAAGTGTTTAACTTCCCCGATTTTATTCGCTCTCTCACCACAGAGCGTATGGCTTGATACAACTGCTTAATATTAATGAGATCGGCTGCAAGCGCGAACCCTCCAATCAAAATCGGGAAGGGTTCGGCTGCACACCGAGCCCTCCAATCAAAATCGGGATCGGATTCGGTGGGTCGCGGATTATTTGGTTATTTTATAGTGATATAAAGGGGTATCGTCCTTATGAAATTATTTGCATACGTTCCCCGGACCGCTCACAGGATCCCTGAGAAGGTATAAAAGCTGAGCGCTTCCCCCTGTAAAAAACTCTTTTTTGGCAAAGATTCTTCGCAGACACTTCTCAAGAAATTGCTCGTCATCATAATCTAATCCAAGGCAAAAGGAGTTCGCGGAGCACTGGAAAGAACAAAGACGGTGAGCATGAGATAAAACAAAAGACCCTCATCATCGAATATAAGCCCTCTTTTAATGCAATAAGTACCATTTACAAGAGGCTGTGGCGTTACTCGCTTTTAATTTGTTTGTGCATTTGAGTTGGTATGATGATTAAAGTATGGAAATTGGCATACACCAACATTAACTGTTAAAATGCGTGTAATTTCTATGACTCCATTGACTCGTGTATTATAAGCCACCCAATAGTAAATGTACACTGCTCATGTAATCCCAATGTAACATTTAGAAGCCCCTACCATTACACAGCCATCCAGTGCCCCTCTCTACTCTCCACCCCCATATATTTTGGGAAAACGAAGCTACGTCTAAGCCTCTATTCTACAAGCCACTGATACAAGCCACACGGAATTAAGATGGGTACGCCCACATCATCGGGTGCAGATGTTAGAGGCGAAGAAATGGCCAGCCCTCCTGCTTCCCGTACCCGTTCCAAGAAGGAGAGCCGCCACACAATTGGTGTCAGGAGTGGGATGGAGAGCGAGAGAACTACTGAAGTCAGCGACTCCGCTGGAAGTGAATCTGCACATCCCCATGAAAGAGGCGTAACTAGGAAAACGAAACACAGGGGCAAAGCTATGACCGAGTTGACGGAACTAATGAAAGAGCAGGTGGCTCTCCAAATGAAGCAACAGGAAACAGTGGTGTCTACTGTGATGAAACAACAGGCTCAGGCTCAAGCTCAACTGACTGAACAGACGCATCAACTAGCAGCATCTATGCAAGAACAGATGATGGCGGAGATGCAACAGCAGTCAGCCGCCATGCCCACACAAATGGAGAAGTTTTTACAGAGCTTTTCAGGGCATGACAGTTCGAAACGAAGAAAACGTCATGTACAGAGCACTAGCAGAGCATCAACCAGTGCGACATCTGCAACTGATGACGAAGTGCACTTTCTGGACAAGGAGAGTAAGAGTGCCCCTAAGCCCATCACAGAGACTAGGGAAGATCATTCGCCGACCAGGAGAAGTCACACAGTACCTTTAAAGGATGTCAAAGACACGGAATCAGATGCATCATCAGAAAGAAGTAGTAGCAGCAGCGATCCTCCACCTACCCTACCCTACCCCAAGTGTTACCCACACTGGAAGAGAAGCTCCACAGCCCAGCCGACAAATGTTTCACAGGGCTGACGAAGTAATGCAACACAGTAGGAGGCTTCCTACTATAACACCCGACAAGTATGATGGAACTACATCATGGATAGACTACTGCGAGCATTTCAACTCCTGCCAGGCAGTAAACACCTGGACTGATGCAGAAGCTGGGAACATTCTAGCATCCTGTTTGAGAGGACAGGCACTAAGGCTTCTGCGGGAACAAAAGAAGAAGGTGAACTTCAATCAGCTGAAACGGATGTTGGCAAATCGCTTCTCAGATGACAAACAGGCCGAGAACCACCTTCTGGAACTGAAGCAAAGGCAGAGGCGTGATGGAGAAACATTGAAGGAACTAGGCCAGAACATCAGGGAGCTCACTGCCTTAGCATATCCGGAGCTTGACTTCCAAGTGAGAGATAGATTGGCCAAGAGCCAATTCATGGATGCCTTGGTAAAACCCAAGCTCAGGGAGGCCGTCTTCCATTCTCAGAGTCAAACACTAGATGACATGATCCATACAGCAGTAGTAGCCGAAGCCTTCCATAACTCCGAAGAACAGAGGCTAACCGCTAGAAAAGCACCTAAGTACAACAGGGGAATGACAAAGGAAGAGAACACGTCTACTCCACCGAGCTCTGAGTCGGCTCAATCAGACATAAAGGACTTGATGAAGATTCTGAAGGAAGAATTGACCGTAATAAAGGAGGCACTCCTCTCAGAAAAGTCAATCAATACGAGGCAGAATCAACAACAGGCAACCAAGTCTAATGGGAAGCTCCAGGAAGATAGCAAGGGTTCCACGACATCTACATCAGATGGTTGCTGCTACTACTGCGGTACGAAAGGCCACATCAAGAAGCACTGCAGAAAGAAGAAACGAGACGAAGCCCAAAAGCAGCAAGATCGGCCACAACAACAGGTCTCAGCAAACAAGGACAGGCCGCCCCAGAGGGGCATGGAGCGGCCAAGGAACCCAGACATGGAAGCCCCTCAGTATCACTACGAACAAGGTCCCCAGTATTACCACGAACAAGTCCCCCGACACACGTATCAACAGGTCCAACAAGATCAATACCAACAAGCCCCACAGCGCCAATAGGCACGGACAAATCCAACGCAGAGATTCACCAAGGAAAGATGAAGGGACTCTATCTTCCAGTCACAATTGCCGGACAACAATTGAGCTTCTTGGTAGACACAGGAGCAACAGATACTTACATTTCCAAGAACAGCTTTGAGAGACTACATAACAAGCCTACAGTTCAACCTACAACAGAGAAGATTATGCTCGCCGATGGCTCACACATGGAAGTGGATGGCAAGATCCACACTGAAGTGACAATAGGCCAAGGAAAGGCAAGTGTCACAGTAATCATCGCCAACGTCTGCAGCGATGGAGTCCTGGGCATGGATAATCTTCTGATGATAGGAGCTAAACTGGACTTGGAAACAGCCGTTCTGGAGACCAAGTGGGGATCTATAAAGTGTCACCAGGAAGACAAAACCAGAACTTGCTTTCGTATTGTGTCTACTAAGATGCAGACAGTACTAGCAGGACACGAAGGCATTATCATTGGACACATCCAGCGTGAGATTCTTAATGACATCGCCGGGATGGTGGAAGCACCTAATGATAGGCAACAACTCACTCAGAAGGGCATTCTGCTAGCCCGGACCCTAGTTAGAACTGGAAGTGGAGATGTTCCTATCCGAGTTTACAACCCTACAGGATCACAGCGAGTAATAAAGAAGGGAATGGAACTAGGATATCTCACGACAGTCTCAGTACCAGACGTCAAGGAAATGCAGCCTTCCAGTAATGATACCACACTCCCGGATCACCTACTGGATTTATATCAACGCAGTACTACTGAAGTGCCAAATGAATACCACGAAGCAGTGGCACGATTGCTCACAGCCTACCAAGATGTCTTCTCGAGAGGGGACCAAGATATCGGACGGACCAACTTGGTGAAGCACAGCATTGACACAGGCCAAGCAAGACCTATCAGGCAAAGACCCAGGAAACATCCATTCGGTCAATGGGATGAGATTAATAGGAACGTCAATGATCTTCTTGACAGAAGCCTCATCGAACCATCGGATAGTCCCTGGGCAGCCAACATAGTTCTTGTAAAGAAGAAGGATGGCACTCAACGCTTCTGTGTAGACTACCGACAACTCAACAGTGCTACCATCAAGGATGCATACCCCCTACCGCGCATCGATGAGACATTGGATGCACTATCTGGAGCCAGATGGTTCTCAACGTTGGACCTTGCTAGTGGCTACTGGCAGGTAGAGCTTGACTCAGATGCCAAAAAGAAGTCGGCATTCTTAGCAGACGGAGGATTGTATGCCTGGAAGGTTATGCCTTTCGGCATGTGCAATGCCCCCGCAACGTTTGAGAGGCTTATGGACCAAGTACTAAGAGGACTCCATTGGGAAACACTACTAGTCTACTTGGATGATGTAATCGTCTTCGGAAAATCCATCAATGAGGAAATGGAGAGGCTGCAGCAAGTCTTTCAACGCCTACGCCAGACAGGGTTGAAGCTAAAGCCAAAGAAGTGCAACTTGTTCAAGACCAGTGTTGCATACCTTGGACACATCGTCTCCCGGGACGGTATCTCTACCGAGGAGGACAAGACCGAAGCCATCAGGACATGGCCCCGACCAGAGTCTGTGAGGGAAGTCCGAGGATTCTTAGGCCTCGCCTCCTATTACCGCCGCTTCGTGGAAGGCTTTGCTAGTATTGCGAGACCACTACACCAACTCACTGAGAAAGGCCGTAGATTTGAATGGAACCAGGAATGCCAAGAAGCCTTCGACGAATTGAAGCACAGGCTGATATCTACACCTATACTCGCATACCCAGATGTGGATGGAAGGTTCATTCTGGATACAGACGCCAGCAATGACGGAATTGGAGGGGTTCTATCCCAAGTACAGAACGGTCAGGAAAGAGTCATCGCCTACGGAAGCCGCGTCTTGAGCAAACCAGAGAGGAATTACTGTGTAACCCGTAAGGAGCTACTGGCAGTAGTAGTGTACCTCAAACACTACAAGCAGTATCTGTATGGTCGCCACGTCGTCGTGAGGACTGATCACGGAGCTCTCAGATGGCTTACCAATTTCCAACAACCTGAGGGACAACTCGCACGCTGGCTGGAAGTCATATCAAGTTATGACCTAGAGATTGTACACAGGGCTGGAAGGATACATGCCAATGCGGATGCTCTATCCAGGAGACCATGTAGACAGTGTGGTCGTGAAGAAAGCTGCAACCCCGCGCAACAAGGCAACATCAACGTCATCAATCTGAGGAATGATAATTCTGTTAGCAACCGAGATTCTCAACTAGAAGATCCCAATATCAAGCCAGTGTTGGATGCACTGCAGGAAGGGAGGAAGCCATCCCGGGAAGAGGCATCAGCATTACCCTTCAAAGTCAAGGTTCTCTTGGAACACTGGGATCAACTGGTACTGCGAGATGAGGTGCTCTACAGGAAATGGGAGTCGGAAGATGGACGAAACATCCGATGGCGCTTCGTACTTCCAAAGTCACTCATACCAGACGTTCTTCAGGATCTTCATTCCTCTACGGCTTGTCTCGAATGGGTAGGGTGCGGGAGCGGGATGGGAGCGGGATGGGAGCGGGAACGGGCACACCCTTTCGAGACAAGCCCCCCCGGTTATCTCGAATGGACGCGTTCCCAGCGAGAAGTTCAATGAACGCGCCACTTCGAGACAACCGGGGGGGCTTTCCTCGAATGAGTGTGTTGAGTAGACTTTTGTAACAGACGTTTTAGAATTTTTTTTTGAAAAATGTACTCTTGCTGGTTTTTTCGTTTTTCTTTTGTCTAAGATGTAGAAAATATAAAAAAAACGGTATCTAAAAATGCTTTTGACAAGGAAATCATTATTTGTGCAAAATAAATCGGAGAATTGAATAATTATGCATTAAAACACACGGGGAAGAAAGGGCAAGTGGCGTAGCTAGGATTGTTAATTTATTTTTATTTTTTTGGCGTGACCTGTTAAATATTGTGAAATTGTGTTACAGACATGTGCTGACATAAGCCAAGGTGTGTTTATCATCTTTCCAAAGTTAGAAACACCTTTTAATGCCACTATCATTCTATCAATACCCACTATCAAAAGTCAAAACTCATATCAAAAGGTCGTTTGTACCCGGCCCCCAACTCCCCATACCAGGGGTAGGCCTATGCTCGTAACTCCTTTTCAAAAGTGACCCCCTATTCCGGAGAAGTTGGAATTTGTTTTACCCCCTATCCCGGGAAATTTTCTGAGATATTGGACCCCCTATCCAGGCAATTTAGGAAATTAACCCCCCCCCCCACCTATCCCCGGGGAGGAAACCACCAGAGTCTGCGAAAATTGACCCCTATTTAAATTTTCCCGGGAATATTTTTTCATCTTCCTCATTCATCTTCCTATTTTCTTACTCACCCACCAATAAGGGGTGGGGCATGGCCATCTTGTGCCTCCCCCCCCCCGTAAAAAAATACGCCGCAGTGAATTAACATTCTATTCTGGACTGTCTGCCCGACCAGACCTTTGACTTTTAAATGAACATTCCATTATGAATTCATGCAACCTCATACATTCATTTGACAACCCCCGGTTATCAGTGACGGCACCGGGGGGCATGGGGGGGGGGGCATTTGCCCCCCAGTTGCCCCCCAAAATTTTCGGAGTGAAAAAAATAAAAGGGTGGAAAATTTTGTTTGTCCGCCCTTGCTCCCAACAATTTCTTTTGCCCCCCCCCCCCCCACCCCACTTTAAAAATCCTGGTGCCGCCACTGCCGGTTATATTTTCTACATCTTAGACAAAAGAAAAACGAAAAAAACCAGCAAGAGTACATTTTTCAAAAAAAATTCTAAAACGTCTATTACAAAAGTCTACTCAACACACTCATTCGAGGAAAGCCCCCCCGGTTGTCTCGAAGTGGCGCGTTCATTGAACTTCTCGCTGGGAACGCGTCCATTCGAGATAACCGGGGGGGCTTGTCTCGAAAGGGTGTGCCCGTTCCCGCTCCCATCCCGCTCCCATCCCGCTCCCGCACCCCACCCATTCGAGACAAGCCTTCCTCTACAATGGCCGGTCATCTAGGAATGACCAAGACCCTTCACAAGGTACAGGAACGTTTCTACTGGGTAGGAATGAAAGAAGATGTCAGATCCTACATCAGGCAATGTCCAGACTGCGCTCGCCGCCAGAAGGCAGGACCCAGGAAGAAAGCCCCTCTGCAGCAACGACAGAGCGGATACCCTATGGAGAGGATAGCCCTGGACATTATGGGACCATTGCCAATCACAGAAGATGGGAACAAGTACATCCTTGTAATAGCCGACTACTACACGAAATATGTCGAGGCATACGCCATACCAGATGAAAAGGCTGAGACGGTGGCACGGAAACTAGTGGACGAATTCATCTGTCGCTATGGAGTCCCCCACGAAATCCACAGCGACCAAGGAAGAAATTTCGAATCCAATGTATTTCAGCAGATGTGCCGACTATTGGGAATCAAGAAAACCAGAACCACTCCGTACAACCCGAAATCTGATGGGATGGTAGAAAGGTTTAATCGGACACTTATCAACATTATAGCAACTCTGTTGGATCCAGAGAAGCACCAGAAGGACTGGGACAGGTATCTACCCCGCTACAGCAGCATATAGAAGTTCCACACACGATACCCTGAAAGAGACGCCCAACATGATGATGTTTGGACGGGAGGTATCGTTGCCGGCTGATCTGAATTTTGCCAGGCCAGATGAGACTGAGTGGACAGACTATGCGCAGCAGCTAAGAGAAAGGATAGAGGAAACCCACCAGAGAGCCCAGAATCAACGAGGCACAGAATTACGTCGCCAGAAGAGGAACTACGACAGAAAAACAGATGGGAAGCTACACGAAGCTCAACAATTCGTATGGCTCCGCAACAACGTCAGGAAGAAGGGAGTCAGCCCCAAACTAGCGCCTAAATGGGAAGGCCCTCATCAGGTGGTTGCCAGACTATCTGACGTCACTTATCGCATCCAGAGATCCCCGAGAAGTAAAATGAGGGTGGTGCATTTCGACCGCCTGAAGCCTTACAACGGACCAGTGCCGGAAGCCTGGAGGACTCAGTCAACAGACGCAGATACGGATGAGGTTATCCCAGAAATACTAGAGCGCGAGGATATGGATCCACCAACCCAAATGTCTCCTGGATTTATAGGCTATCGGGAAGCACCAGAGGACATTACCAGCGCAGGCGGCAACACTTCACGCTATCCTTCAAGACGGAGAAGACCTCCGGACTACTTTTATTAAGCTACGTAATAATTCCACCTTCCTTGACCTTTATGTTTATTTACTTCATTTTGCAGACAAATTTCCGCATCATGGAAATCATGGAACTATTGCTGGGAATCATTATTCTTCAATTAACATTAGTCGTAAAGATGCTTTATGCTCTCGGTATGCAACAGCATACAATACTGCAGAACACTAATACATTCGTGGTCAAGGACAGACCAGAGGACAGATCAGTCAACAGGGTCAGGCAGGCGGCTGCGGACTCTACAGGCTTTGACGGTTCGCAGGACTTATTTGAGCCTTCGGATAATTCATGGTCTTCCGAATATTAATTCCGGAGCACAATAGGGAGACTCCCTTATCGGACTAGAATTACCTGACACACTTAATAATAAAAAATAAAAAAAAACATTTCTCATACCATGGTTATCTCGTTTTCATGTTTCCATACAACACATTACTGTGCCAAGGGGTTTAGCTCTCTTCAAAATTTTACCAAAATGTGAACAATGCTTACTTTTCAAATGTCTGCACTTCATTAACCATCTATTATTTCACAAAGTAATATGTACAAAACTTGTAGGAAGTTGATTACCATTTCTTATGATACAAAATATTATTACTTTACCCAAATTTATGTGTAAGAATTATTGACATTATATTTGAGTTTCTTTTTTGTCCATTATATTTTGGTTTCTCATTTGTTTACTATTGTTTAATGTTGAAATAAGGTAATATCTTTTTTAAATTCTGCAGTTTTCTCTGAAAAATTTCTATGGTAGCATATAATTATAAGCATATATTTAGAATGCTTTGTGCTCAAAAGTTTGATATACATTGACCCCCATATACCTTTCCTGTGGTCGAGAAATTTGTGAATGAAAATGACAAGTCTATCTGTCACATATACGTGCCATCAGCACCGAAAGAGTTAAGTTGCGGCCGGACAAATTGCGTAAAGTGAACTCTCTTTTCTTATGTTGTTCTTTCAGCAACATGGCCTTACAGTGTCGATTCATGAACTGGGCAGGAGACAGCTGTAACTGGAGGGGTCGAGATTTGCATGAGTTAAAACGCCACATGGCCGAAATCCACAGAGGGACGGTAGTACGAGATCCTACCAGAAGGAGGCCCACTAGGCCAAAGAACCCAGCTGTCGCTCACCGCGAACGACACAACTCTGCAAGCCCTCGCCCCAGGTACCACCGATCCAGAAGCCCTAACAGACGAGCTCAGCGGGACACTCGTCGCGAATCTCCCGGCAGCCCCCGAGGTTCTATCAGATCCACCTCGCCGCGACGTGAATGATGGACAGCCAAAAGACCCAGCTCGCCGTAGAAAAGCGCCAGCAACAGGAACACCTAACAGCACTACGAGACCTCCAAAGCTAAAGCCCAGACAGGAGCAAGCGACCCAAACTGAGCGCCTCGAGACCCAGGAAACCAGTATGCAAGCAGGGTCTGCAGCGCTAATGGATTCGTCGCCCGATGAAAGCCCATTTGACGAAGCACGGCGCTGGTACCAGAGAGGAGGAAGCAAGGCCGCGTTCAAGACCAAATATGTCATCGCGCCCGGAACAAAGGTAACCGTCCGTCATGAAACATTGCACATGCCCGATGGAACTGTGTATACGAGAATAACCAGGGAGGAGAAAAGAAAGGACCTGGGACCCGACGCCCACTGAGTTGAGAGAGAGAAGAAAAAGACTGTAATAAGAAACAGACATTAACAGAGATACCTCCTTGGGACATATTTCATCATGTTTATGTTTAGTTAAGTATATTTGTACTACTTTTGTAAAACGCCACATCCTTAGTAATGTAAAACTTATTTAAACTGGTATTCAAATCGCCTCAGATTAGAGGTATGACTGGAATATGAGGACACATTCCTTGAAGAGGGGGGCTGTGTAACGATCACACTCTCCATGTGAGTTACAATCCTAAAGCTGCTTAATCTCTCTCTCCCCCTAAAATTCTTATCCGTCCACTCCCCGGCTAACGCACCCATTGACCAAGTGTTTAACTTCCCCGATTTTATTCGCTCTCTCACCACAGAGCGTATGGCTTGATACAACTGCTTAATATTAATGAGATCGGCTGCAAGCGCGAACCCTCCAATCAAAATCGGGAAGGGTTCGGCTGCACACCGATCCCTCCAATCAAAATTGGGATCGGATTCGGTGGGTCGCGGATTATTTGGTTATTTTATAGTGATATAAAGGGGTATCGTCCTTATGAAATTATTTGCATACGTTCCCCGGACCGCTCACAGGATCCCTGAGAAGGTATAAAAGCTGAGCGCTTCCCCCTGTAAAAAACTCTTTTTTGGCAAAGATTCTTCGCAGACACTTCTCAAGAAATTGCTCGTCATCATAATCTAATCCAAGGCAAAAGGAGTTCGCGGAGCACTGGAAAGAACAAAGACGGTGAGCATGAGATAAAACAAAAGACCCTCATCATCGAATATAAGCCCTCTTTTAATGCAATAAGTACCATTTACAAGAGGCTGTGGCGTTACTCGCTTTTAACTTGTTTGTGCATTTGAGTTGGTATGATGATTAAAGTATGGAAATTGGCATACACCAACATTAACTGTTAAAATGCGTGTAATTTCTATGACTCCATTGACTCGTGTATTATAAGCCACCCAATAGTAAATGTACACTGCTCATGTAATCCCAATGTAACATTTAGAAGCCCCTACCATTACACAGCCATCCAGTGCCCCTCTCTACTCTCCACCCCCATATATTTTGGGAAAACGAAGCTACGTCTAAGCCTCTATTCTACAAGCCACTGATACAAGCCACACGGAATTAAGATGGCTTCGCCCACATCATCGGGTGCAGATGTTAGAGGCGAAGAAATGGCCAGCCCTCCTGCTTCCCGTACCCGTTCCAAGAAGGAGAGCCGCCACAGTATATAGGACCGGTTGATAGTAGGATCATTGTAAAGACTACGATAATCCGAAATTTTTGATTTTTTTTTTCATATATATTCAAATAATTTCCTCTCTGTACCTTCTGCACAGATGTCTTCGTCACTTCCGTCCAGACAGTCGGCAATTCCATCACACATGAATGCCTTGCTGATGCACTCCAGCTCAGAACACTGGAATAGTTCATTCCCGCAGTTCATGATAAAGTCTACATATAGGAGGAAAATGTCACTATTTTTACATTTCCATTATTACGAATCGAAACTGGCCTATAAATATTTACATCACACGTGTTGAATATATTTTCAAGGTTGTATATCAGAGAAGTTTTGATACATACAAAGAATTATTGAGATCGGATAAAAGCACAGGATCTTACCTCTTGGTGGTGTAGTTAGTGCTAATCCCACTGGGCGATCTATGACAAGTTTGGTAAATAAACTTCATATGAGATTCATCACGAAGAGACTTTTAACATACGAGTTACATATACAAAGACAGAGTCGAGGAACCTACTAAAAGGCAGAGGCATAATGTACAGCTCCTACGAGATACCGCACGGAATTCACAATTATATGCCAAAATTGTTAGAAAGTAATTAGCAGTTTATGGTACAGTACAATAAAAAATAATTTTCATTCTTGATTTGTTTTCATATCTGTATCATCGCATATCACCCAGGTATACAAAGAGTTCATTGTACCAGATGATCCAGTTGCTGCTGTTTCACATATAAATTGCTTTGTTCCAGGAGATACACACGCCACATCATGCCAGAGATTGGTCGAAAGATCTGTCGAAGTGGTTACATCGAAGACTAACATTGTACATGCTTCGAGTAGACCTCCATCTGGCTGTTTTCTACCTTTTGTTCCTCTGAAGGAAAAAAGGTTTAAGATCAGTCGCTAATTAATTCGTCATTTTAACTATCTAATTTATGTTAGCGGTCATGGTAGCGACCAACCGAAAGAGAATGCAAAGTGATGGATATGGTCCCATACTTTTATAAATGTATCTAAATAAATAAGTGCAAATTTACTTTTATGTTGCTTCTATGATTTCACGCTAAATATCTTCACTACAAAAAAAAAACATGAAAAAGGTTGGGTTTTTTTAATGATAATTTTCATGCAGACAAAAGTCACGTTATAACCTAGGCTGTTTTTTAACAGCTAAAATGAGATACCATATTACTGTTTATCATCAGAAATGTGTTGTCCTCCATGCGACTTACGGAGGACTGTACCAGTCTGTGTACGACATAGGTGTGCCGTCATTCCAGTAGAAAATACCACGATCGTCTCTACTGCCAAGACCTACAATCAACATGTAAAAAAAGACATAAAATTATCCAATATGATGATGCATAACGAATTTTTGGGGGGCACATGTATTTCATAGTGCCATGTACGGTCCGTGACTTGTAACTTTCACGTCATTTCCGTGGGGTCTGACGCGTAGTTGTAAGGTTAGTGTTTACGCTTAGAGTTAGGGTTAGGGTTGTCATCGGGCTTATATGAATCAATATGACTATATCGTGGAAACCAATATACTTCCCTATATATGTCCGTGTCTCTTTGCCTTCCCACTGGGAAGAGATCATATAATGCAAAAAGACCATCTCATCCTGGTCACGAATGCTGACTAGATGTCCCTTATAGCTTTCCTGACACATCAGTTCTGCTTCGTTCCACGTAAGTGCTTTTGAGTTGATGTAAAGACGGTAGCATGAACCTTGAAAGACATCCCATCCATCAGGGCAGGTGTAATCTGTATTGAAAATTAATACAGTTCATTTACAATTTTATTCATACTTACCATGGAGTAAGATAGGCAAATGAGCCAACATCTGCCCCCGCGACATTGCTCAAGGCTGTAGTTCTCCAAAGATTATGCAGATTTTGCAGAGTGGATTTCTAATTTAACGTTGGAATTTACATTGACTGCAATAGACTCAAATCACCTTTTTTCTAATGCACATCATCTTAGGGATAGCGAAATGATATCCCATTTTGCATGGGGAGCGAGCAAAATTCTTTATAGGGAAATAAAAATTACTGGAAATTCTAACATGAAAACGGAACCTTACTTTCTTCGCTGTTGATTATATCCGGAACCAGAAGAGACGTTGTGTATGATGCCAAGAATCCGGAACCACTTTCAATGCTATCGGAGTGAAACTTAATCTCCATCCGGTTCATCGACGACACAAGCAATCCGGAGGGTTTATTGTGATCACAGAACCGCCCAAGTGTATTTTGAGACGTTATATCTATAACGATGATGTAGTCCTCATCGCATCCTTCTTCTAAGGATTTGACATCGAGTTCTAAGAAGTGCAGACTGATCTGGGTCCATGGTTTGGTGGCAATGTCCCAGGAGAGGTCGAGATCAGGAGGATATGGATTGAAGTAGCGCGGAGACATCAGATACCCAGAGCTTTGCTTGCAGGAGAAAGAATCGACAATTGCGCCTTCAACTCGATCGCTACATCCTAGCTTATCTGCAACAAAAAATCATTATCAAAATAATACGTATGTACCGTAAGAACTTACAGTAATTTACAGGAACTTCTGTTGCCAGTAGATTGAGGTTTTCATTCATTGATGTGTTTAGATGTGGTACCTTATGACAAAATGCAGAAATAAATTGAAAAAAAGTTGCAAGCAATAAATTGTATATGATTTTCAGTACAGCATAGACTTGTAACAAGTTGGAGAACGTTTGCAGCTGACGTTATAATTGCTTCAAGAGAAACCTGTATATAATGTACATCCACGATTTTTTTTCACATCTTAAGACTCCAATCAAAATGACATTCTCTTTTAATCATATTGCATGTCTTTAACAAATAGAGAATATTAAATAGAAAGTTTTGAAACAAATGCTTAATTCATCCGGTTCTGAAAGCATCTCGCAGTCCCCCAAGTGCCAAAGTATAGAAGGTCCTGACTGAAATTACCAGTCGCATAATGAGCCTAAATATTTGAGGGGGCTGACCGTAGGCATACGGAGCACAATTTCTGAATAATTGCGATCGAGCAAAGCGAGCGTGCAAAAAACAATCGAATTTTAATGAAAATTTAGTTTTCTTATAGATCTAGACCTATATCTGGTATGCAATTTCATTTTTTACGCCAGTTGTGATTAATATTAATGCATTAGCTTTCGACGAGCAATCCAAGAAACGTCCAGAACGTTAACTTGCATAATAAGACACCTATGCTAACATACCTACAGAACCGTACGCAACCGTGACACTTGAAATCCGGGTCAGTAATCCGGACAATATCGTCACTGATAGTTTTGAAGATGAAGTGAAAAAGATTGAAGGGATTTTCATCAGGTCAAATGATATTTCTTTCTTGCTGACCATGTCATGGATCACGAGACTCCCAACCGGGTTCCCGCTGTTGTCAACAAAGGTCTTGAAAAGAAAGGAAAATGTTTCGAAATTATTCTGCGGTTTCATTTTAAAACTACACATACTCACCACATATGAAGAAAAAACCCCTGCCCCTTCCAAATAACATGCTATTTTTTTATTATCGATTATCCCTGGGAGGTAACTTCTGCGCATTCTGCATGTTAACAAATTAATGACATATAATTCCACTACATCAGCCAAATTTGCATTGTATTTATTATTATGATTATTGCATTTTGTATTTGTATGTTTTTGGAAATTAAAAATAGGATATGAAATATTAAAATTTAAAGTTGAAAACCTTGCCTAACCTATAACAGGATATCACTTTTTTATAAAATACCTTAAATCCATGAAAAATGAACACCACATATTGGCCTGCTGACAAGCTAATGTCCTGCTGGCACATAGCACGGGGAGGGAATGTTCTTGACTGGTCCGCTGATATCTTTCTTGCTACCTTAGGGGAAAGATACCCCGATGAGCAGTTCTCCTCGCAGTACCGCGATGTACAATCTGTAAGAATAGATCATAGAAGAAAATGACCTTGCATATGAATCCTGATTGGTTGATCTTTCGGCAGATATAAATGATTCTCCACTAATGCAGTCAAGAAAAATCTGCGGTTCGGTTGCTTAAAAAAACTGAAAGAACATGAAATCGTGGATGGGACCTATCGCATGTTCCTCTGGTCTTATGTTCCTGTAAGGACGTGAGATCCTCTTGTTCCTTTGATGTAACCTATGTCCCCCGAATCGTGATGCCATCTGCATCTTTCCAAGTCTGTATTTCCCTCGATCCCAAATTCTCCGAGGCATATTAAATCAATGGGTTAGGATGGGTTATGTTTTGGGAACATATATTACAGATCAGGGCTGATCAGGGCTGCATGAAGACGGGACATATTGGGAACTGAAAACATAGTGACGGGGATCATCGAAAACACAAAGTGGTTTTTAATTACATTCAATGACCCTTGAGTTTTTAAGAATTTCAAATTCTTACCAACACTGTAGCACCCAATGAGCTCAATTCGGAAACACAATGCTCCGTTCCAGTCAATTGGAAGTATCCTGTAGCTTGTGGCTAAAATGCTTTCCGGCAGAGATATTTTACACATCGCAGTCTCACAATCAGAAATGTCCTGTAATTTGGTGTCGGAATGGGGTCAAGATCACATGTCGTTGTAGAAGACTGCGTAATTACCCTACGTACTTCTTCATCGGATACTGTTTGGAAGTGCGTAAATGAAGATCTACAGTTACAGAGCTCTTCAACAAACTGCTTCAGGATAGTCGACAGATCAGCTTTTTATTAAAGAATTTTCCACACTTCTTCTTATGGAGCAGCTTATATCGTCATCACAACGGTTGCTCATTGTCGGCGACCTAAACTATCACATGGACTCTGCTATAGACTCAAACTGTCAACTTTTTGAATACTATCTTATCTCTTAACCTTCAGCATCATGTCCATTTTCCAACACATACAAATGGACAAACATTGGATCTGATTCTTACACGAGCAAATGATACTTTTATTAACAATGTATCATCAGTATGTTATCTACCCTCCGACCACGTAGCTGTCATATGTTCGTTGAACATCCATAAACCTAAGCCCCTGACGGTACAGATTAAATCTCGCAAAATTCAAAATATTGATCTGGAAGCATTTTGTCAAGATATTCTTTTGTCCGAGTTATATTCTACACAATCAAACAACATAGATGAACAGGTTGACCAGTTTGAGTATACACTTTCCACTCTCCTTGACAAACATGCCCCATTAGTTACGCGCACGGTCACAAGTCGACCTGAATCTCCTTGGTATTGTGATGACCTCCGGCAGCTCAAGCGTGAACTTAGAGCATTAGAACGCAAAGCGTTTCCACATGGATTGGAGATGATCGTGAGTGCTTTCGAAAAGCAGTCCATCACTACAGTAACAAGCTAAAATCTGCAAAGAGTATATATCACCGAAACCAGCTCAGAGACTGTACCCCGCGTGAACTATTTAAGAAGATCGAACAGTTAACGCAGCCTACTACTTCTTTAATTCTTCCAAGCACTAATGGTGACAGTGACTCATTGGCTGAATGCTTTCTTACATACTTCAAAGAGAAAGTACACAACATAACAGATCAGCTAAAGTCGTCATCATCTTGTGTCAGTGAGATCTGTCTTGTTGAAGAGCTCTGTAACTGTAGATCATCATTTACACACTTCCAAACAGTATCCGATGAAGAAGTACGTAGGGTAATTACGCAGTCTTCTACAACGACATGTGATCTTTGACCCCATTCCGACACCATTCCTTAAAAAATTGATAGATGAATTAGTTCCCATCATGACAACTATTATAAACAAATCGTTTATAACTGGATGCTTCCCTGGTAAATTTAAGTGTGCCAACATTTTACCCAAACTAAAAGGAAATTCATTGAACAGAGAAGAGTTTAAAAATTATCGTCCAATTGCTAATTTAAGATTCTTCGCTAAGATCTTGGAAAAGCTAGCAGCTTTCCAGTTACAAGATTATCTTAATGAAAGTGATCTCTATGCCAAATTTCAGTCGGGTTATCGCCAATATTATGGCGTTGAAACAGCTCTCCTGATGAGGGTTACAAATGATGATTTTTCATCAGCATTTGATAGCATTACACATGACATTCTCCTGAAAACGTTTGAAATATAGATTTGAGATTCGTGACCAGGCTTTTAAATGGTTTGAATCGTACCTTTTAGGTCGAAGCCATCGTGTCATTATTGGAAATGAGCAATCATCCCTCCACTCTTTAACTCAAGGCGTTCCACAAGGGTCTGTGTTGGGCCCAATCTTATTTACACTATATACTTCTCCACTAGAGTCAGTAATAGATAAGTACAATGTATAAAAGATGTTTTATGCTGACGACACTCAACTGTATGTAAACTTTAAAAAGAGTAGTGTTTCTGACCCAACTACTGAAATTGTACAATGTATTCAAGCTATTAAAGTGTGGTCTGAGCTAAATAGCCTTAAACTCAACAGCGGAAAAACAGACTTTCTATACATTTCCTCACGTTTTCGAGATACAGAAGTAATTCAGACTTTAGAACTTGATGGAATCTCTATACATGCAAACAGATCTTGTAGAAACCTAGGAGTGATCTTTGATAATCATTTGACATTTGAGAATTTTATATCTCAAAAATGTCGTGCTGCCTCATATATGCTTTATATAAGATAGGAAAACTCCGTGAGTTCTCGGACAGACCCACCACTGAAAAACAAATCCATGCCTTTGTTTTGCGCCACATTGATTTTTGCAATTATAGCCTTCTTTTAGGACTACCACACCGACAAATCAGAAAATTGCAGATTATTCAAAATTCAGCTGCGAGATTGGTAACACGAACCCGGAAATATGAAGCTATCACTCCTGTTCTACGAAATCTACATTGGCTTCTTGTCCATTCTCGTATCAGATTTAAAGTTTTAGTTTTTGCAGATGAATGTTTTTACAAGATTGCCCCTTCCTATATTTAACTGACTTATTATCATACTATCGTCCTTCCCGAACACTGCGATCGAGCTCAAAAGCGTTGTTCCTCCCATCTCAACTAAGTCATATGGTGAACGGACTTTTGCACATGCCTCCGCTATTCTATGGAATGCACTTCCCGATTCCATGAGGTATCAAAGTAACTTAGATAAGTTTAAATTTCCCTCAAACAATATTTATTTAACACTTAGAGTATTTGCCAGTGAACTCGGTATCCATTTTTGGATTGTATGTACCTCTAAGCCTCTAACCATTCATTCTTACTTAATACTTTCTTACTTCTCAGCGCATAGAGACATGCAATTTTGCTATGTGTTATGCGCTATAAAAGAACCAAGTATTATTATTATTATTTGATACGAGCAAATGATTATAGGACAACTACCCCCTGAAAAACTACCCCCGGACAACTACCCCCTGAACAACTACCCCGTAGGACAATTACCCCCAGGACAACTACCCCCCGGACAATTACCCCCATAAAATGACGAATACCCCGATACCACCCCCCCCCCCCCGAACAAGATTTTAGCCCCCCCAGACAATTATCCCTCCCCGAACAATTACCCCAGAATCGGGGGGGGGGGTAATTGTTCTAAGGGGGTATAGTTGTCCGGATACGGTGCAAATAAGGCATTGCTTAACAATGATGAAATATTCCTGCCTAAGTTTGGTTTTATATTTTCAATTTGTTACAACTATCAGCTTGAGCAAACCTCGCTCTTCAAAGACCACTCTACGGAGTGATGCTATGACGTCATTACACGACGAGCGAACTCAGAGAGGGTCGCACATAATACATGTTATTCTTTGTTTTATCCTTATCATTTCGTCTATCTTTATTGAATCATTCTTTGATTTTCCTTCTATCTTTCTCTCTTTCCTTATGTTATTCTTTGTTTTTATCCTTCTACCTTCTTCTCTTTACTAATATCCTTCCTTATGTTATTCTTTGTTTTTGTCCTTCTATCTTCTTATTTTTAATTAAGGACTTACGAAGTGAAAAGGGTACGACGAATCATATGAAATGGCGGTTACGTTAAAGGAACGAAGTCGTGAACTATAACACTGTTGAATAATGACGTCACGAACTATGGTGTTGTTCTCAAGATAAACGTCAACACCATTATCATCATTTGAAGAGCGACCTCTCCAGCCTGTCCGAGGTCTGTGTTTGTAAGGCAGAAGCCTCGCAGCTTCCAAATTCGAATGAGATTCGTTTAGACCTGTGTGCATCTGACTGCTTGTTAATGCCAGGATACCAGAAGCCAGGCCGAGATCAAAATAGCAGCCTATGCATAGAAGGAGAAGAAATCGTAAAGTATTAGTAGTTGCAAAATGGTGCAACTTAAATAAATCTTTGTATATCGGTATAATAGGCTAGTGCCGGAACTTTATGATGTAAGGCCTAACCGATACATCAGGCAAAAAGAAAAGGATTGTGCTAGGAACATCTAGCCATCGACAGATGCATAAGAACTTAATAGACTCGCCATTTCGGTAAAACAATACGTTTCTGACACGTCTATACACGCACATGAAACTGTGATAGCCCGAATTGGTACTGGATTTCATTTAGTTTGGTCTACTGTGTGACGATCATGCTAGTATTTCGCAAGAGCGTATAGTCTGAGACTGGCACATAATTCGGGCAAAAACAAGCGATACAAGTTTCCTACCACTTTGACATCCAAGAATCTCGAAACGGAAGGACAAAAGTTTGAGATCTTTGCTCCTCGGTGTAATACAGATGTGATTTGTTAACCGAGGCCGTATAAAGAGTATCAGTGACACCAAATCCGGATTCCATCTTCGATGAATTACCTATTGGTGAACAAAGAGGTAAACTTCGTCATTTAAGTGGTTGAAATTAAATGTACCAAATTTCATGTCAATCCATCCATTTATTTTTGAGTAATGCTCAAGTGAATTCTTAGAAATGTTCAGCCATTTCTGCCATAGACCTGTACAATGAAATGGCACAAATATCCTTGAAAAAATCCGCTTGAGTGTACGCACAGAGTGCACGTAGTTTGTGTGTAATTTTGCAACGGGATCTGAGAGCACTAGGGGGAGTGTATTATTCAAATTAACATAAAAATGCCTCCGGAATCAAATTTGGAACATTTTACAATACTTATGTTCTGATGGACAAGTTTATAGCTCGAAAATTAATCGAAATCATCACATCTGACACATTCCTTTTGGCCCGATTTCACAAAGGAGGTTTGGTTTAAACCATGGTTTAAACCCCCTCCTGGGGTTTTTAAGCGTACGTGCGCATGGAATCCGATCCAATAATATATGTTCTTTGAGCGCGCGCATGGGCAACGTGCGCTTATTTACGCCTATTTCAGTGCGCTTAAACTTCCTTTGTGAATTCGGGCCTTTCAGTTTTTCTTTATCAAGGAATTAAAAATACAACTTCTCCTTCCATTTCAACTGCCAACGGGATCACATTTCTTAGTTTGTTTGAAAATTGCCTTTGCGTTAAAAAAAAAATGCTTCCATTTTTGTGTTGATTCAGGATAAAAACAGATTTGGCCAAACTTCATAGACCCTATTAAGCCTATATAACTGTCTGAGGAATAAGATTTTTAAACAGAAATGTAAAATCCTATTACCTCTTCTTCATTTGCGCCCTCGAAAGTCACAAGAATTGATTCGAGCCATGTTCCTACGCTCTCTTTTCCGCCTTGGATGAGCATACCAGTGATATAGTTAGCTTGGACAAAGTTAACCTGCAGAAAAAGTTTATAGAAATAATAGTACATCTATGTGGTCCTCATTAATCATAAGCTTGGCAATACAATTCAGAATCGTCGTTTCCATAACTTTTGAAAGAATTATAAGGACCTCGTAGAATCAATTAAAACGGAAAGTGGTCTAAAGCAAAAAATGAAGAGCAAGAATATGGCAAATGTATACTTACATAATAATTCAAACAAAATTTCCATCCTGGGCACTGACACTTTACTGTTTGAAGGCAACCCAAGATTCATGTAAGTTTTTGCCATAAATGGAAATTGTGATAACATGATTACATAGGCCTCATAGATGGAAACGGGCCAGATAATTCGAATCAGGGGCGGATTCGGGATTTTTTAAAAGGGGGGGGGGGGCACAAATCTCAGAAAAAAATGTGACAAGCAAAAAACAAAAAGAAAAAAAAAGTCATCACACATTCACATTTTTGGGTCTCTTTGTCCTTCCAAATTATCTGACAAGCAAAAAAGAGGTTATCGGTTTAAAAAAAGGGGGGCACAATACACAATTTTATTTCAAAAAAAGGGGGGGAGGGGACCGGGCCAGAAGTGCCCCCCTAAATCCGCCGCTGATTCGAATGTTAATGTTTTGTCACGTGGAGATTTGAACAAATATCTAAATTGGTCAACCGTTTCTCTCAGTTAAACGCAGATAGATATCAAACACATCAAACAATTCTTTGTAACCATGAACTTTCGATGTCCCACCTTTAAAGTAGAACGTTGATGATTTTAAATATTGGCTTAATACTTATTATTGCATAGATGGCATAAATTAAACAAGGTTATCCAAATTCAACGCTTGGAAACATTTGAAGTAATGATTATTATCAGTTATAAAACGGTAAAATACAGCCCCCGATATAGCAGCTGAAGAGCTCCTCGAACGCTGCTGAGATATGTGACGACACACCCTGGACCAGTCCTGGCTAAGCAGACGATGTCCCATAACATCTTACACATTTTTCAGAGCCTATTTTGTCATCTCCTCTTCACTTATTTCTCTTCCTTCACTAGCGTCAGTCTTAATGTTAGTCTGTTGCCTCACTCTTAACTTCGTGTATGGTATTATTTTGATGAAAAATGCAGCGTTAAAAAAATAAAGGAATCAGTCACTTGTAAACAAAATAAGACGCCATTGTATTTTCAGCTGTTTGCACCGGGGCATGTTCGGCGTTTCAAGAGGGAACGAATACCATCCTGCTATTATTCGGAGGGCTTTTCAATTTGAAAGTGGGGTTTATTTCATTGATCATTGACCCTTCTCCTATGTATTTACAATCAAACGGTTTTAGCTATCAGAATCAGTTTCACTTTCCCTTTATAATGGTGTGAAATAAGGTCATGTTTAAATACACCAAACTCTTTATAATTTGATAAATAATTGCATTGCAATTACGTTCATTCATTATAGGCCGTCGTCTGCTTAAGCAGGATCGATCCCGAGTGTGACGACATCAAAACATCGCTATATTTCTGGCGAATCCTCGGATATTCCAGATGCTGAGAAGAGCTTTTATTTGTGTTGTTTTTATAATCACCAGATACGCAGTTGACATAAAACTTATAAGATTGCCATCTGTAAGCTTCCCAGTTTCTAGTGATACATTAATTGCCATATTTGTGATTTTCTTTGAATATCTACTTTAATGTATATTAATTTTACCTGAATGGCAGAGTCATCTTTTTCTGGGTCAGGTATCCATGACGACGGCCCGTAAAGCCTAGCGTGAGTTGCGCTGTGTGTCTTGTCTTTTTGACTGGTTACAGAAAGACTGTCATCGGATATCCAACCACTCTCCATTCCAAGAGGGATGAGGCAACGACCTATGAAATGATAACCAGTCAAAATATTGTTAAGGTATGACGCCGTCTAGAAATAAACTCACCTATGCTATTATCTTCAGATAATTTTGGCAAGTGGATTAATTGCATTTTTATTGTTGCATTTTAACCCTAAAAAAACAACGTAATCTCTTATGCATTTTACGCCCATCAAAATTTGCAAAGGAGCACTGCATAGAGGGATACACTTTCGAATTTTTAACGCTGATGAATACTTTTCTGTGCACTTCTTCGTCAAGTGGGGCAAAAAATTTACTAATTCCCGGTTTAAATACAGTCGAAGAATTTAGCAAGGCAGACGAAAGATAATATTTTTTTCAAAAGTTATGTTAAACCTTTGAAAATAGCATTTTATAATATTTATCCTATACTGAGGGGGGGGGGGGGGGGGGGGCGATATTTAAAATAATGCGGATGAACTTTATATAATTGGGAGCAAAGCAAGGAGAATTATGTTTTTTTAATCAATTTTGAAACCTTTGAAAACACTATTTATACAATATATCCTATTCTATTGGGGGCTGAATTGTGAGATCCTGAAACAACATTTTATGCAAGGAAGCAAGCATATTGATACGTTTTGTCTCATTGACCAACGCCCCTAGCGTCCGATGAAAACAGTGACAATGGGATTTCACAAAAACAGTGATAAAAAATCCAATCCTCATTTAAACAAAGTGCACATTCACCCGAATAATCTTCGATGCTTTATCCATCATTGGACCCTTTATGTCCTATACGATTTGAAAGTTCACCCACCGTACCCAATCAAAAATAAGTCTTCACCTCCCTGTAATATAGTGAATGGGGATTTTGGGGATTTGCTTCGGAACTAAGCCATAAGGAAGCAAGTACAGCCAGGATAGAATGCCTCCATTATCGTACATCAGTCCCAACTGGCTGGTCACGCGCATTTCTTCAAACCCCCACCGTACCTGTCCTATCAAAGAAGAGCATGTTTTTTAACAAGCCAAAGCATCAGCTATGAATATTCATGAGTGTAGCGTGGGCGAGTCCACTATTGACGGGAGTTGAAGTCATGAAGCAATCTGAAAACAATTAATATCAGCAAACATTGTTATTATTAAGTTTCTTCCGTATTTGTTACTTCATTTTGTATTTATTTCAAGCATGAAGGTTAACACTTTTCTTCCTTTTCTCCCTCTTTCCTTTCCCTCCTTAACGGTTTTTTGTTGCACGCCCGGGGCACGGGTCCCCCGCCCCCCACATATATATGCCACTTCACACATGTCCGCCAGATGGCTTTGCTCAAAATGTAACGAACCTTCTCCATGAATAGCTCTGATTTGGAGTAAAAATCCTTCTCCTATTCCCGATGAATCTGAAGTAAAACTTATCCAGACCCTGTCCGACCAAACGACGAAGTCTGATGGAAGAAGAAACCCAGTGAATCGGCCCGCCACACTGTTTGTATCGTTTGAATCAATACCCTTTCCGACAGACAGTACGTCTCCCTGATCGTTCAAACCAAACTTGATGAAGCGGAGAAGGACACCGAGGCCAGTTGGTGATTGGACGCGCCATTCTATGAAAACATCGTTTTCGTACTGCATCGGGTAGGTCGGCGATTCCAGTACATGGACATCGTTGACATCAAGAACAATGGGCACTGCGTATAAGATGAAATTAATTCTTTTCAGACCATCTGCCCATCGTGATTAATTTCACACGTTTTTTTATTAGCATGGTTAGGGCTAGCTGCAGGAGTCTCGAAATAGAATTCCCGTGGAAAAATTCCACTCTGAAAGTTTTGAAAGTTCTGGATCCTCTCCTGATCAGTGCTAAAGAAAATGATTTCAAGTTACTAGAATCCGGTAAATATTTCATTAATGTAAAACCCGGCCCGAATTAAACTGAGCACAAGTCAAACGGGGTGCAAAGTCATATAGGCCTATTAATGCCCCTGCACACGAATCCTGTCATAGGGCCGCGTTAAGCGGATGGAGCGTTCTTTCATGACGAAAAACTTCTAATTAGAGAACTGATGCTATAATGACTTTCAGATTGGTGATCCTATGCTCCTGGATATGGTTATCTTTAAGCTTATTCCTTCAGTGTTAGAATGACATATCAAAAATGAACGCAAAATGAACTGTGCAAACGTTGCGTCGAATTCGTGACGCATGCTCTAATTTTCTACATAGGCTTAACATTCGAGGTTATAACCATGATAACTCAATCAAAATGACGCCTTGTGTACAACGGGCATTATGGTAGAATGGACAGAAAGTCCAGTAATACACCGGATAGAACCCGAGGTTATGGAAACTTACTTGTTATAGCGGTAATTTCTATTTTGAACCCGCCGTTTCCATCTGTCGGGTCTGATTGAAAGTGGGCGTAAAGGGCGTTCGATTGCGTGCGGTATACTTCTGGAGGCGCACTAGTGTATGGCCCACTTAAAGAAACAATTCCTGATCCATCTGTGAAAGTAATGACGTAAAAGTCCGTCGAGTGTTAGATGAAGAAGCCTCAAGCAAAGTATCAACATCATCAGATCAGTAATGACAAAAACAGTATTAATTTGTTTGTAAAAATGCGTACAGTTTCTGAAATCACTCGCATTATTCCCTCGACGAAAATACCCTCGTCAAATTCTTATCGTGTGAATACTTTGCCCCTTAGGGATTCGCAGAGTGTCAGGGGTTAATGTAATCTAGGCATATTCACTTCCTTAAAGACGAAATCCTATATCCATGGCTATACAAAACACGAATGCATTAATAATAATAATAATAATACATGTGACTTGTATAGCGCACTTTTCCATCCTGATTAGATGCTCAAGGCGCAAATTATTACCCCGGTCATTGGATTCTGGCACGCCCGCACACAGTGTATGCACATTCTCCACTCCCTGGGGAGAAAGTAATCAGAGAAAGTAAGCCTAATATACAATTATTAAATTCCAGATAGAACCGGTATGATTGCTACTTTTTATGAAAGAGACGAAAGAAGAATTTGGCATTTTAAAGGCCTGGCTCATGTTCGGACTGTAAAATGGTGTCATTACATTTTCTCTTGCCACTATATATGCCAAAATATATGGGACTAAAAAGACTAGTAACTAGCACATCAAGCAGGCTGGGGGGGGGGGGGGGGGTCCTCCTCGTAGTTGTTGACCATGTTGACAGAATCAAATTTAAGTTAATAACTCATTGTTAACGATGACCTCTCTGCCCAACGAGTCTGTTTATACGGTCTGAAACTACAAGATAACTTAAAGTTTTGAAACTACTTGTAAGCGAAACTTAAAGTTTAGTTCCCTCCGTGTGAACCTGACTGTTGTTTCGTTAACTTAAAGTTTCGAAACCGATAGTCCTTTCTGTTGCCTAATTTAATAATTCGTTTATTGTGTGTTATTGGACGCAGAGCATTGTAACCAGAGTATGTGTTGTAGAACTATCAATCTATCCGCTTACCAGAGAGATAGTAGAATCCATCGCCAAGTCTGATAAAATCATTATCCATGGGCATTCGTAAGTCTAGAAACCTGAAACGAATGATGTATCCTTTCGGAGCACTCACGACCCATACACGATTGAAGTAGTTTTGGTACGGACCAGGATAGTTTGGAGATGTTAGATGGACCGTTTCTCCACCAGGTACGTAGGTAGGGGCCAAACAACCTGATACACAAATAGGACAACTGACTGAAACTTGACTGTATTATGTGTAAATGACAACACTTTGCAAGATAACAATAATACGTTGGACCAATTAATGTCGACAATCGTAACCAAGATTGCAGTTGGCTAGCTAAAGCCCGGCTCACGCGAGACGTCAATATTTTCGACTGCATAATTACCTGCGCTAATCGAGCCCGTGAAAGCAATTTATACATGCACCAGTTGATAACAATATTCTTTGCACTGTTCATTTTGCAATCTTTTTAAAAACAATATCACTGCGCAAAAGACTGTAGGCCTACCGGTAACTGACGCAGTCCTCACGTCAATAAATGACGTCTCGTGTGAGCCGGCCAGGCCTAACAGAAATAAGGTTTGACTGGATTTGGGTTCGGTTAAAGGAAAATCCAACCTTAATGACAAGTTGATCTGAAAGAAAGAGGAAAATCAGAGAAGCAGATTGGTGAATGTTTGAACGAAATCGGACAAGCAATAAGAAAGTTAAAACATTTCGAAAGTTACTATACATATGGGTATTTCAAATTGGCCGAATAGGTAATGTCACCATGATGTAGTGGCGAACAACTTTACTCCAACACACAAATTACTAAAATGTCATTTTTTCAAAACTTTATTCTTTCTTATTATTCTTTCATGAGGACCTATAACAATATGCTATCTACAAAATAACTTTTGAGTACTACCCCGAGGGTACAGGCGCTTTGGAGAAAACCGCAAATTAATGACAGTTTTGTGTACGACAAACGGGAGAGTTGTCCGCAAATATGTCAACAGTCCACTCACCAAATTACCAATTTAAGATTGGCATAGATGCAGTGATCGCAATTTTCAAACATCCATAACTTTCTTCGTCCTTGTCCGATTTCTTTCAAACTTTCACCACCCAGTTTTTCTTATTTTTCTCCTTTCGCACAAATCATCTTATTACTAAGGTTCGATTGTCCTTTAAGTCTACATCTACATCAGAGGCGTATAACTGCAAGGGGCCCCCAAAAATGGAAAGAAAGAGATGAGAAGGCCACGTAACAGAAATGCGTTCCCTTTACACCTACTCCACTAGATATGTCTTATTTTTTAACCGACTGAGCCCACCTCCCCCCCCCCCCCACCCCCCCCCCCCCCCCCCCCCCCCCACCACCACCCCAAAATCAGTATACCTCCTGAATGGTTCGCTGAAACGACGAAAAGAATTTCGAACAAATCCGAAATTTTTTTTTTCTTGGCAAAGGACCGATGCAACATTGTACACAGATAAATGAGTGCATGTAAGCGCACAGAGCACAGAGAAACGCGGACATCTCTCCAGTCAGGGCCATTTTGGTCACTGCTTTCTGCATGAATTGCTCGATCGATACTAGTGAAAGAATAAGGAGTTTTGGGATGTGTCAACTAGAACGCCGTCCTAGATCCTCCCAGTGACTGACAATGGACTGCTTTGTGTTTACTGTATACAAAGTAGGTGAAGCATGAAGCTAATAATGGGTGAAGCGAGGTTCACGTTTTAGAGAAGACGGCAAAACCATGTTTGACGCGTTCTCGATCTGACTAGTGGACGAGGGAAAAGCCAGTGGACGGGTGAACCGTTCTTGCACAAAGCGTGGTATGCAGCTAACCCAAAGCAGTTCATTGTAGCTGGGAATATCTAGGACAGCGTTCAAGTCCACACGTTCGAAATCTCACTAATGCCTCTTGTGAATCGGGCTTTAGGAAAATTGTACGTAGGCTTCAAAGTTCAATGGATTAAAATGCTCCGTGCTAAAGATGCTTTGAATTTCGCTTTAATAATCGCAACTTTTTTTTTTTCAAGAAGCCACGGAACACTATCATTAGTCTATGGGCCAACGTAGACCCCCCTCCCCCCCCTTAGGCACATTTTTTTGTGATGTTTTCCTGGTAGCTAGGACCCTAGGCTATCAGAATCTGCCTGTTTGCCAAAGAGTTAGTGGTGGGTGTGGCCACCAGGGCTGTTACCATGGCAACGCATCAAGGAAATATAGGAATTTACTAAAATACCTAATATTTCTAATTCAGAAATTTGAAAAATGACTGGTAAGCATCTAAATATATGTATTTTGAGTTTCCTGATTGATTGAAACCAAAATCTAGGTCATTTGAAGTCACGGTCATGTCAAAAAATGGCCGTTACTATGGAAACGGTAACATAAAAAGTTTATATTTTGGAAAAATATCTAAACTTATCAGTATAAAATAGACAGAGAGGTGTCTACACAATCTTAGATTATATTTTTCTGTTAGCTAGGACCCTCAGCTCTCATAATCTGCCTGTTTTCCATAGAGTTCATGGTGGGCGTGGCCGCTAGAGCCGTTACCATGGCAACACATAACGAAATACTGGAATTTAGAAAACTGTATATTTGTCATTTAACAGCATAAAATATATGGTAAGGCCTCTAATATATGTATTTCAACCTGCCCCACTGACTCCAACTACAATCTGAGCCATTTGAAGTCATGGGCGTGTAAAAAAGGGCCGTTGCTATGGAAACGGTCCCACAAAATGCTTATATTTGTGTAAAATATCTATGATTTATCAATACAAAATAGAAAACAACTGTCTGCACAATCTTAAATCATGTTTTTCTGTTAGCTAGGACCCTCAGCTCTCATAATCTGCCTGTTTTCCATAGAGTCCATGGTGGGCGTGGCCGCTAGGGCCGTTACCATGGTAACATAACGAAATACTGGAATTTAGAAAATACCGTATATTTGTCATTTAGCAGCATGAAATATACATGGTAAGGACTCTAATATATGTATTTTAATCTGCCCCACTGATTCCAACCACAATCTGAGTCATTTGAAGTCATGGGCGTGTATAAAAGGGCCGTTGCTATGGAAACGGTCCCACAAAATGCTGCTATTTGTGGAAAATATGATTTATCAATACAAAAAAGAAAACAACTGTCTGCACAATCTTAAATCATGTTTTTCTGTTAGGTAGGACCCTCAGCTCTCATATTCTTCCTATTTTACATAAAGTTGGTCGTGGGCGTGACCACTAGGGTTGTTACCATGGTAACACACCAATGAATTGATTTTTAGAAAATACTATATATCTGTAATTCAACATCACAAAAACAAATTGTAACCATCTAACTATATGTATTTTGGGGTGCCCGTTTGATTACAAGTAGAATCAGAGACATTGGAAGGCACCGTCATGTCAAAACATGGCTGTTGCTATAGAAACAGTATGATAAAAATTGTATATTTCTGTAACTAATCAACACAAAACAAAGAACAAGTGTATGTACACCCTAAAATGGTGTTTTTCTGTCAGCTAAATCTGAGTCATTGGAAGTCACCGTCATGTCAAAACATGGTTGTTGCTATAGAAATGTTATGGTGAATTTATATAAATAGTAGTGAAAAAATATGTAACTATCCAATGCACTTTATAAAGTAAGGGTCTCCACAACCTGAAATGAGGTTTTTTCCCCCTGTACGTTAGCTAGGACCCTGGATATCATATCCTCCCTGACTGCCACAAAGGTGGATACTGGGCGACCACTAGGGCTGTTACCATGGTAATAAGATAGGAAATAACATATATGTGTAATTCAACAACGTGAAAATATTTAGTAGGCATTACATCTATTTCAAGCAGCTCTTTTGAGTGCATTTTTTTTGTGCTTTCAAGGTCACAGTCGGGATTATAATTCTTATTATCCATTTGGTCTCAAACTGACGCCGATGGTGGGTGTGAGCACCAGCCCCATTACTATGGCAACGCACCATCAAAATATTGGAAATTGTTTGAAAATTACACATATATATTCTGTTTCAACAATAGAAAACACAAAACATTGGTCTTGATATATCATAAACTGCCAGAGTTATTACAGTCATAATCCAAATCACTTAAGGCCATAGTAATGTCAAAACAGGGTTGTTGCCATGCTAGTATTATTATGAAAACTGAGCAATTTAAAAAAAAAAGGTGACAGATTTTTGTTATTACACAGCAGCAATTATGTTGCAAAGACATTTTTTAATTGTTCGCGTGTTCGGATAGCTCCGGGCAAGATGTGGGTGTCCATGTGGGGGACCGTTGCAGTACCAACAGCTGATCCTAACTGGTTAGCTGTACTTGAGTAGTTATGCTTCCACCTATATTCCTTGGCGTTGGGAGGGAGGCAATGGAGGCTTAATAGATGGATTCACCTCAGTCACAGAACCTAATATATTCATAAGATGATAAACTTGTCTGTCTGTAGCTAAACCTGTCTACTTGAAATAAATCTGAGAGGATTGGAATAGAATTTAGCATATTTTCCCCTAATCCTACCCATAATAAATCTGCATCTTCATTAAGGATTAACAGCATGGCCAAGGTGGTCTAGGATTTGGACTTCATCAGAAACAGGGCCAAAGAATTGAATTTTTGGGTGCCTCATCATAGATCAAGTCCAGGATTAAAGTGTTGATACCTGCCTGGAGTTTTTTATATTTGCTAGAAGGTATTCAAAAGTGTCACTGAGAAGGCCTGTGGTGCAATTGCAGCTCAGCATTCTCATGACTTGCATGATTGGGGTACATGTATATTAGCCATGGACTTGATGTGTTGGGGACCATAAGACCTATAAGTTTACATATTGGTTGCCCTTTACAGGTAAGCTGCAGTTCTTTTGGCTTTAGAGGAGATATGACCAATAGTTTGTGAGATTGTTCCTCTAATACTATCTTGCCTTAAGCATGGTTGGATAAAGGATGGGGTATATTTTTGGCAGAGTTTAGTGGCTAAGTCCATAATATTGTGAAATTAGTGAACACCAGCGGGTTTGTCTATCTATCTTTTACAGCTTTAAGGCGTTCTGCAGCCTTACTTGAACTGAGTATTCTCTTATTAAAACTTGGTTGACTTTCTTACAAGTCTGATATGGTGAGGCACTCTTATCTGGCTTGAATCACATGCTAAGAAGGTCATGGTGAGGAGATTATCCAACCCTCCCCCGGTTTGGTTTGGCAGAATAAAGTCAGAACTCAGGATGGAGATATAGGTGTCATCTATACCTCCACCACTATGTTAGAAGAGAATACATTTTTGCAATACTTGAGTAATGTCTCTATGGTTAGGATGAAGATGAGTGAATCCTCACTTCACCCTAGAGGGAATTCAAATTTACTTAGTATAGTTTGGTATGTAATTCTGAAGTCTGTCAATGCCTTATTGTATCTGTTCTTCATGATAACTCTGATTGATGGGTAATCCTCAACCTCATCCAAAGTAGTGGGTGTTGCTGCAAGAGGAATTCTGCTGAAAATGTTCCGTACCTCTATCCCAAGGATGCTCTCTAACTTCTGATTCCTAATGACATCCATTTATAGAACTCCTTGAAGGGGCAAAGTGGAATACAAGTAGCTTTCACTCATGTCAACTGGGTGTGGACACTTATGTACCTCAGTTATCATTTCACAGATGACCGTGAACTCAAAATCGACACATTAATTGCAGTGAGCAGTACAGTCAGAAATTAACTTTATAAAAATATATCATCACTAACATTATCTTTCGTGTTGTGAAATCACAGAAATATGCCACTATTTTCTAAATATAGATTTCTTGATCATAATCTGCCTTGGCAGCGACCATATTTGGATATGATCATTGGGAATAAATGATTAACATTTTCAATGCAATCATTCAGGCTGCTTGCAATGGAGATATCTAGCATGTCTATACTGTTATATTGTTTTAAAATAATGTTAAACTAAAACAATGCCACTTTCTGAAATGTCAATATTTTAAAGAAATGCTTTTGGTGCTCACAGCCACAGTACAACACCTACCAAGTGGTCAAAGTTAATACTGTAATGCGACAACACAGTAGATGAGAGTATCTCTAAGTACAGTGGTACCTTTTCAATATGAATTGGCTTATAAAATACAATGAATTTTCAGAAGCCTTGCATATCTATTTGAACATTTGCATCTTCGTTTGTCATAGCAAGTGTCCTACTGTCCAGGCATGATCTTGATTGATGAGGCCTTGATCTGGATTTGAACCAATAGGACAGTTGCACTTGTTTATAATTCATTTAGATACATAAATATCCCTTTCTTAAAAATCAGTATTAGCTTTCTTATCATTCTTTTCCTTTAGCAACGGCATATTTTTATATGACTGACCTAAACTAATCCGGCTTTTGATTGGAATTAAAGGCGCAGCTTCAATTGTGTGTAATTAGATGCCTACATTGTACTTTGTTACATTACAAATACATGGTGGAAGCACTGCAGTATATTGGTGAAAGCCTTTCACTCTCATACGAGAGCTCTTGGATTCGATCCTTGATCGGTGCTTACATCCCTGGGCAAAATGTTTTGCCCACATTTGTTTTGCTTGACCCAGATGTATGAAATGTGTACAAGGCAATGATAGTTGCAGGGCAGTAATATTACTGATGTGGTTATCTTGGGTAAGTAAGATAAATTTATTACTATCTATTATTCTAAAACTCTTGTTTTTTGGTGCCTTACCATGGTAGCTACCAAGTTGACAGTCTCACCCACAACCAACTTTGTGGCTACTAGGAAGCTTTCGATTATGATAGCTGACAGATAAACACCATTTTAGGCTGTACATACACTTGTTCTTTGTCTTGTGTTGAAATTTTCAATTTTTATCAGACTGTTTCCATAGCAACAGCCATGTTTTGACATGACGGTGACTTCCAATGACTCTGATTCTACTTGCAATCAAACGGGCACCCCAAAATACATATAGTTAGACGGTTACAATTTGTTTATGTGATGTTGAATTACAGATATATAGTATTTTCTAAAATTCAATTCCTTGGTGTGTTACCATGGTAACAACCCTAGTGGTCACGCCCACTACCAACTTTATGTAAAATAGGGAGAATATGAGGGCTGAAGGTCCTAGCTAACAGAAAAACATTATTTAAGATTGTGCAGACGGTTGTTTTCTATTTTGTATTGATAAATCATAGATATTTTCCACAAATATCAGCAATTTGGGGGAGCGTTTCCATAGCAACGGCCCTTTTTTACACGCCCATGACTTCAAATGACTCAGATTGTTGTTGGAATCAGTGGGGAAGCTTGAAATACATATATTAGAGGCCTTACCATATATTTTATGCTGCTAAATGACCAATATACGGTATTTTCTAAATTCCAGTATTTCGCTATGTGTTACCATGGTAACAGCCCTAGCGGCCACGCCCAACACCACCTTGATGTCAAACAAGCAAATTATGATAGCTGAGGGTCATAACTAATATAAAAACATTATCAAAGACTGTGCAGACACTTTTTTCTTTCTATTTTGTAATGGTTAGTTACAGATTTTTTCACAAATAACAGCTTTTTGTTGGACCGTTTCCATAGCAACGGCCTTTTTTGACACGCCCATGACTTTAAATGGCTCAGATTGTGATTGCAATCTATCAGGCAGCTTGAAATACACATAATAGGATACTTACCATATATTTTATAGCTATTGAATTACAAAGATGCAGTATTTTCTAAGAATCCAGTATTTTTGATGTGTTACCATAGTAACGGTCCTACAGGCCACACCCACCACCAACTGTACATGAAATAGGCAGATTATGATAGCTGAGGGTCCTAGCTAATAGAAAAACATACTTTAGGCTTGTGCATGCACCTTTTTGGCTATTTCATATTTATAAGTTTAGAAAGTTGTCAAAAATACCCGCTTTTTATGGTACCGTTTCCATAGTAACGGCCATTTTTGGACACGCCCATGACTTTAAATGGCTCTGATTATGGTTGCAATCGATTGGGCACCTTAAAATACATATATTAGGATGCTTACCAAGTATTTTTAGATTCGTGAATTGGAATTATATGACTTTTCCTAAAATTCATATTTTTCTTGATCCGTTACCATGGTAACGGCCCTGGTGGCCACACCCACCACCAACTTTATGGCAAACAAGCAGATTCTGATAGCTGAGGGTCCTAGCTAACAGAAAAACATCATTTAAAATTGTGCCTAAGGGGGGGGACCTTTTCGGTTTCTGGCCCATGGACTACATACACTGTGTCAGATTAACTTATAATGTGATTGTAATCAAGTGTGTTACTCTGTATAACGTCCTAGGAGTCACCTATAACACTTACCGGGTTGAATTGCTCTGGCAGTTACATTTATAACGAAAGTACCATTCAACGTGTCTGAGTACGCCGCCGAGATTATATCCATGCGATTACTCAAAGACACGATGTCGGGGGGTAATTGGTTGCCATAGTAGTCGAAGTGATATCTTTCAAGATTGTGAAGAAGGAGTCCATCAATGACCGCAAAGAATTCGAGACCGATGGTCAAGTCAAATTCTAGGAATCGTATATGCATGACGGTGTCGTCAGGAGCTTCTACTCGCCATCTCGCAAAGCTAAACTGACGAGTGTTGTATTCCAGGCTGATTGTCGAATAGATCGTGATTGTTTCTTCCATTGAAAGACGAATGTTGGCTGTATATTACAAGACAATTGAGCAGGAATACTGTAATAATTCCTTTAGCAAAAACATTTATTGTTAATGTCAAACTAACTCTAACATTCTTTCGATTTTCTTTGAGACAAAGCTTAGGCCTACATCGATATTGATTCCAAAACTTTTCCTCACTTTTAATTCGATAGTTTTCACTTCATTGGACGGTAGGATCAAGGGCTGTTATTATTTTGGAGAAGTCAGACATCGCTCAAACAACGACAGAGACATTTTATGGAAACAATTTTGACAAAATGTCGCACACATATTATACAACTGCCCTCACGCAGCGATTTAAGTGTATTATTAGAAATCAAATTCTAGAAAGCCATTGACTTTCTCGATCATGCCGGATTAGCATATGAAGATTTTATGGCCTAATAGCGATATTGTCAAGAGTGGACAGAATAAAAAATGAATTCTAGCAAAAGGGAAATTCGTCTCACAATACAGTATGATGAACAATTAAAAGTAAAGTATTTTACGTGTGACAAGAGTGATTTTCAACTGGTATCCAGCACCGTTGTTCTTATGATCGCTGACGAACATCACCCACAGCCAACGTGTCTTTGATTCGACGCTAGTATACTTTCTGTCCATGTCGCCGGTGAAGGTATCGCAAAGGGTCTCTCTCTTGCCCACCTCTGTCCCTTCCCCAACGAACAGAATGTCATTCCTATAAGAAAATTACAATAATGTTATCAATAAGAGGACATTTCTTATGGGCCCTGTTTCATAAAACTTGTTATTAATAAACAACTGCCCATTTTCTATGACAAAGTTGCTCTCAGCCAATCAGATTCAAGGATTTCAGTAGCTTATAATACTTATTGTGACTTGTTATTGACAACACCTTTTATGAAACGGGGCCCAGATGGTATTGCTTGAAAGTTGGGACTATCTAGCTCTTAAGAATTTGAAATAGTGAGTAAAAAATACATAACAATTCCTAATGTAAAGAGCACAAGCGGTGACAGAGTAAGCGTGGTAAACGGTTTTATGCCCATTCTGATAATATTATGTCCAATTACTTCTTTTCATTCTTTAAAAGAAAGAAAATATGGGCACAATATCACTTTGTTGTCCATTAAATCTCTGCTTCGAATTCATCAGCCAAACAATAAGCATGATAATGGCAAATTTTATAAGAAGTGTATATTAGACAGGAGATTAAGTCCCATTAAAAACAATTAATATTTAATCATTCAAAAACTTACTGCAAATATAAAGGCGAATCGTAGCCATGCTTTGTAAAAATGACAGGTTGTTAAGGCATTACATCACTCCTCAAAACAACAACTAAAACAAAGGATTTCAAACTATGATCCCGTATTTGAGAGTTGCGATTAATCAACATATTTTATGCAAGAAGTCCCCGTTTTGCTCTCGTGGAGATACTTTGCCTGTTTTCTGTTTCAAGGAACAACACTTGGACGATTATGTAGAAGCCCTCGGGAGCCTCTATGATGTATGAAACCAAGCAGTTATGGGAATAGTTCTCTGGGTGATTCGGTGAGGATATCATGAAGGTCGGGTCATCATCATCGTCATCACCTGACTGGAAATCTAGCGGAGTTATGTCGATGTTCTCCTCTGTTTGGGGGGTATAAGAAAATTATATAAATGCTTTCCTCATTTTTACATAGAGGAAAGCAAATTGATATCTAAAGCTTTATCAATTGAAATCACATCTATTCTTATTCCTTTCAAAATGGGCCCACTCGGCCGACAGCCAAAGAGACCGACAAAGTCTCGTGAACCCTTATAGATAGCTTTTCAGAAGGTCCCCAAGACCGACAATGTCGGTCTCTTGAGTTCTCTGATAACTTTCGAATGACCCCAGAAACGTTTATCGGTCTCGTTGGGCCGTAGCCCCAAAACAAAAGTAGTGTACAGGGGAGAACGAGTGAAGTCGGCACGAATCATGATTTCATTCATTGTAGCCTCTCCATTTATGGTAAATAATACTATTACTAGGCTACAAAACAAGGTATTTGACACCAGCCCTATATTTATAGTTTTTATGCAAATAATCATCAAAAATGAGGTACTTGAACGGGGTGAAGTGGGACACGCCCGACGTGAATGGACAGCGCCAGGGGAGAAGTGGGACACGCCCGACGTGAATGGACAGCGCCAGGGGAGAAGTGGGACAATACTTTTAAAATGGCTAAAATCACCTCTTTTCTGGAAGAAATCTCAAAATAAGTGCTAGAGGAATATTTAAGTTAAAATATCACTTCAAAAACAGGATTAACAATCACCAGTAAAG
Source organism: Heliocidaris erythrogramma (assembly GCA_025617745.1). Lineage (NCBI taxonomy): Eukaryota > Metazoa > Echinodermata > Echinoidea > Camarodonta > Echinometridae > Heliocidaris > Heliocidaris erythrogramma. The sequence continues at coordinate 30,735,596 of CM046871.1, read as the reverse complement.
TTGACCTAATGGTATAATTTATGCCCATTGTAAAAATATTGGATGAATCAGAAGGATGAGCATTTTTGAAAGTTTATCCTACATTTCGATGGTTTTCCTAAACAAAATTTCTTCATGATATTTATACTATTTTTTGGTTACAAGTTTTTCTGAAGTAGTATGAATCATAACGCACTTGTCTGTATTTCGACAGAAAGCTGACAGGCGCGGATCCAGGGGGTGCCGCAAGGGGCGTGCGCCCCCCGTTTTGTCTGGCAAAGTATGCCCCCGGACCCCCTAGATGTCCGTTTGGCTTTGCCAAACGGAGGGTTCCTCAGTGTGCGCCCCCCTTTCTGAAATGCGCCCCCCCCCCCTTTCTGAAAATCCTGTATCCGCCCCTGGCTGATGTAGGCTTTTAACAGAAGTGGGAAAAGGATTTTTTTTTTAATTTTACCTTCAGATATCATTTATTCGATGCAATAATCAATACATTAATAAAATACATATAAATATACATTCACTTCTCAACGAAAAGAAGAAATATTAATAACAATCGGTTAAAATCACGGAGTAAATTGCTGAAGAGCATTTTATATAACATATGAAGTGTTATCCAAATGTAGTTCGTTTTTAAAAGCATGCCATATTGTGAAACTATTATAAGTTTTCCACTGAAAGTAGTTCAACATATACATTTTATATATTGCATATTGTGCGTATGTAATGATTATATTTATATCTTTACCATTTAAACATTTAGAATCTATACCAATAATCAAATGTTTTTCTTTCAATATCAGTGTTTGTTTGAAGTCATAACGAATAAATGCAGCAATACGTTTCCAGAATAATATTACCTTGGGGCATTCTAACAAAACATGAACGAACGATTCAGATTCTTTTTCAAAAAGTACATAAATTTTCATTTTCCATTTACATGAATTATATCTGAAAGGTAAGATATGATGAAGTGCCTTAAAATTTATTTGCTTCACTTTATTGTTTTCATTGTTTTAAACTTAAATTTTAATATATTTTTCCGGTCAAAATCGATAGGAAGGTTGAAAAGAGGGAAGAAAGATGAGATCACCGTAATTTGCTTTGAAGCATGGAGGCGACCTAATTTAAAGTGCATTGGTTAATTTGTAGAGGTTTGAAGCCCTTTGGGTAAGATCTGAGCTGCCTGGCCCTACATGCTATCATTATATGTATTATGGTGTAAAAATGTAGCCTAGGACAAAAATGCACTTCAAAATCATCATGTGCTTCACAAAAGTAAACATATAAAAGTGACTGGAAATGCCAGACTCATTGCCCCCATAGAGACTAAAGCATACCACAGTACGCTTTCGTAAATGGCAGTATTCAGTCATATGGGGTGTTGCAAGAAAGTTGCAACTGATCGGTACTGACCAATCAAAATCATCGTTGCAAGCGCATCTTCTTGAATGGGCAGACCCTGAACCATTCATAATGGTTGTTCTAATTTGCTTTACAATTTGCAACTTTCTTGCAACACCCCAATAGATGTCTTAATAATAACACTGTATATTTGAAAACCATTCTATGCCCGGCTACTAGTATTCATTTATCCTTCTGAACATCATTATACAAGACATATATCAAAATTGAACAATTTATCTAATCAAGCGTCCACAACGTTACCGATTCCCTTTAAGATTGGTAATAAACACCAGACAAAATTTGCACAACTAAAAGCGAGATGAAACGACGCTGTATACAGCCCCTCAGCTTTCTGGTAGAAAATGAAATGACACTATAAAAAAATGTTTTAATTTGTTTGATTTCACAATCACGTAATTTATTATACTCCATCGCTGCGATCCATGGTTTGTTCGTGATTTTTTAATTCCCTATTATGATGGTAGGGAAATAATGAAGACGTGGTCATTGTCTCAATTTCTTGATTAGAATCGTCATTGTGAGGGCCGTAATGGATTTAATATAGGTTTTTACCGTCCATGTTTACACATTTTAAAGTGATTTGGTAACTTTGTAGAGGCTTGATAAAATCTGAGCTGCCTGGCCTTACATGCTATCAGTGTATGTACACACTAAGAAAAAAAGGTACAATTTTGCACCCTTCACATGCAACAAAAGTTGAACCTTTTTGGGTGCACTTTTTGCACCTTTAAGGGTACAGTTAGCTACAATATTTGCACCCAGAGTTGTACCCTTTAGAAAAGGTACAAATTTGCACCCTTTTGGACGCAAACGTTTCTGCAGCCTTAAAGGTGTAAAGTTGCACCTTTTAGGGTGCAAACGGGTATTAAAGGGTGCAAACAAGAACAAAAAGGTGCATTTTTGCAAAATGAAGCCCAGGGGGGAAAAGGCACTTCAAAAATCATCATATCCTTCACAAAAGTAAACATATGCAAGTGACCGGAAATACAAGACTCATTTCCCCCTATAGACTCAGTGTTAGACTAAAGCGTGTGGCCATACGCTTTCGTAAATGGCAGTATTCAGTCACAGACATCTTAATAATAACATTGTATATTTGAAAACCGTTCTATGCCCGGCTACTAGTATTTATTTATCCTTCTGAACATCATTATACAAGACATATATCAAAATTGAACAATTTATCTAATCAAGCCTCCACAAAGTTACCGATTCCCTTTAAGATTGGTAATAAACACCAGACAAAATTTGCACAACTAAAAGCGAGATGAAACGACGCTGTATACAGCCCCTATGCTTTCTGATAGAAAATGAAATGACACTATAATAAAATGTATTAATTTGTTTGATTTCACAATCAATTATTATACTCCTGCACTGCGATCCATGGTGACTGTAGCCTTTTGACAAGGCCTCGTGACTTGGCCATTTTCCTCGTCATGCTGTGCCTGAGATGAGACTAGCCGGCGACGAAAAGAATCAACACGGCCCGGGTGAACGCGCGATCGAGCGACTTTAGTCGCGAGGCCTTTTGGAACCTGGGTTTCCATCGTCCGATATGAATTATTCACGAGTTGACATTCGTATGCTAACACGCCTACACCGAGGATTATCGACCAATCACAACGGTCTCTGCGGGGCTTGCTTTCCATGTGATTCGTTCATGATTGATGTAGCTTGCGCCGGGTGCAGTACGTGCTGAGCGAGCCAGCGCTCGAGCTGTTGAAGGCGATTTTCATACCAAATTTATGCTGACGTCATGCGAAGATACGTTCGCTGATTGGCTCCTACCAAAAAGGTAGCAGATCCTCGCTAGGAACAAAGGATAACATAAGAAATACAAGCCAGGTTGCAAAAGGCCCATCGCGACACGTCGCTCGATAGCGCATTCACCGGGCTGGGCGGCTAGTCTTGCTCTGCAGCAAATACTAGCTTACTTGCCAAGAAAAATAGCCAAGTCACGAGGGCCTTGTCAAAAGGCTATGGTGACTGATGATGCGTGGGTTTTGTGTGGTGTGATGTTGGAGGGTGAGGGTAAGTGCGTTTGTTTAGCATTATGTCCGAGGACATTTTCGGACAGAGAACACACAAAAAATCATGACAACAATGGTCCTCGGAAGCCGGACAATAGTCCTCGAACGTCGAACAATGAATTTGTGCTTTATTCCGTCGACTGTCCGAGGACGAGTAACAATAGAGGAACAATAGTTGTCCTCGGAAGTAAAGCCATGTAAACGTGTGTGTGTGTGTGTCATGTTTATTAAATATGCAATTTTCCATTCTAGGGCTCAAGGCCAGGTTCCTTCATCTACGAAAATACAAAAATATATTGCTGATTGCATAGAGGAAGAAAAAAATGTAGCAACGAAGGGAAGTTACATTTACACTTACAGAAATGGAAGAACTGAAAATGAATGAGGATGTGAATGTGAGCAGGTATGATGTGTCTAGTGTTATGCGTGTGTAAATCTTGGTATGTTTGTTGGATGTTAGAAAGTGTGAATGTGAATGTTGAGAAGGAAGGGGGGGGGGGGGTTAAGTCGTGAAAGGGGTAACAAGGTATACCGATGAAGGGTTTATATAAAAAAATATGCATTATGTTACTTTTCATGAATGATCATTTTCCCCTTCTCTTGGGTAAATTGTTAGATGCACATCTTATTATTTATGATATGAATATTACATGAAGAATTGTATTTCATTTAATTATACTGTAATTATACATTTTTGTTTACCCCTTTATTCATTTAAAGGAGATCTTTATATGAACTAGGAAAATAACAAAAGAAAAGAACTTTAACATATTTTGAATGAAAGATCATTTACATTGAATATTATACATTGTGGGAAATAGGGAGGGGGTATAGGGTGTACGTTAGTGTTTGTCAATATATTATTTACTTAGTGATTTCATTCCAACATTCTTCCATGCTTGTCTTGTGAATAATTTAACACTATGGTATGAAAACGAAATGAAGATTTGTATTTGTTTGAAATTATTTACATTTATTTTATGTAATGATCTATTTTGAATGAAATCTCTAATAAAATATTTTGAAAAACAAAAAGTGTGTGGATGTGTGTGTGGTTGTGGTAAGCTGTGTGTCTGTGTGGGCGTGTTTAGCCGTATGTCCGAGGACATTTTCGGACAGAGAACAAAAAAAAATCATGAGAACAATGGTCCTCGGAAGCCGGACAATAGTCCTCGAACGTCGAACAATGAATTTGTGCCTTATTCCGTCGACTGTCCGAGGACGGAGGAACAATAGAGGAGCAATACTTGTCCTCGGAAGTAAAGCCATGTAAAGCTGTGTGTGTGTGTGTGTGTGTGTGTGTGTGTGAACTGCGTAGGTGTACGTGGCTTCGTGTTTGTGAGTGATTCTCTAATTCCCTATTGAGGGTATAGGGAAATAATGCAGACGTAGTCATTGTCTCAATTTCTTGATAAGAATCTTCATTGTGACGGGAGGGCCGTATAATGGATTTAATATAGGTTTTTACCGTCCATTTTTACACATTTTAATCTCAGTTTAATCATTGGTCACTTCGTCATTCTTCTCACCTGACGATCCGCTGCAGAATGTAATGATCGAATTCGTCTCTGTACAATCAATTTCAAAAAAAGTTTCATTCAAATTCGTCGGATAGACAATTAAGACATTGAACTTATACCATCCAAAGGACAAAATGGACACCTCTTTTTCATAACTCATGTATAGCTCCTCATACTGGGTATGAAAAAGTAAATACAAGCCTTTACTGTGCATGTGCACAGACGACAGTGTTTCTTTCATGAATCCTTTGTCAAATTTCAAGACAAGAAATCGAATTAAAAATTATCTATATATAGCAAACGAAGGCGTGACAAATTTGGATGACGCTCTTACAAAATTGATAGGAAAATAAAGTTAAGTGATTCCTGCAATCGTCCTTTGGCAGCCGGGGATGACGAAATTGAGTTGTCTCTGACGAAAATGAATTGAAAATTGATTAAATTGATTAGAAAAAATTGAACATGAATGACCAAAGACAAAATTGACCTTGGGATGTGCAAGATCACGACGTTCGGGACGAAAGTTCAAAAAGGCTGCCTACGCCTTTGCTGGTGCATGTTTACCGTACCCTTTCCGCGTATTTGAAGCACAAAGCCCTCAGCGCCAATGGCTGAATCTGAAACAAACTCCATCCATGCCGTCCGATGTCTGGTGTTAATCTCAGTCGGTAAGGTGTTACCACTCAGTGTTATCAGCCAATTCTCCTCCAACCTCGAATCATTACCGAAACCGATCTTCAAATAATCATACCCCGCTTCAAGATCAAAAGCAGTGAAATTCAAAGTGGCGCTATTGCCACGGGAGACCTCAATGAACCACGTGATGTGAAGATTGTTGGGATAGATGTTTGGGTTGTCCGGTGAAGATACAATCACTGATTGGTTTAGGGACAAACTAATGTGACGTATTTCGTGAGGGGTGTTGTCCAAAGTGCCTATTTCAACGAAGAAAAAAAAGAAAAGAAAAGTAGAAACTGAGTGGGATTCAAAGAAATTAATTTGTAAATGGGCAATTCTAGGTTAACTGACATGACAGTCTGACCAATTTTTGGTCATCCTGGTTATTGAAGACAGTTTTGATAAAAACCCAAAGTTCTAAATATATTGTAGTAACTGGATCAGACACATTTAACTATCAGGGATGTACACGTAAAATTTCATAGTATACCACTGATACCTTTAATATTGAAATAAATTACTCACACGTACTTCCGTACAATCGGCAGCATGTATGTTCGTCATAGGTATATGAAAACACGTGAAAAGTGTTTCATTTTTTCTTGATATTTCTTTGAACCTTTATTTTCTATAAAAAAAATTTTGGTTAACACTTAAAAACAAGAATTTTAAGAATGATTAGATTTCCCCTTCCAGCTGCCATAAATTAATGCACAAAAATAGAGATTTTTAATGATATCAATTCCCCTTGAATTTATTCAAAATTGTGAAATATATTGCTGACATGAAATGTGAATTAAGTTGTTATGGTGTAAAAGGTTTACCTCGCAAATGGTTTCCTAGTTTTGCAGACAGGAAGCATATAATTCTCATAATTCTCTTTATAACCAATATCATATGGTGTCCCCAAGGGTTCTATTCTACCTTTATTATTTCTGATCTATATCTATGATACTTTTCTACTTTCTGTAAATTTTCTCTTTTTGCTGATGACACGATTATACTTAATTGGCTTCTCTCTCTTTATAATGCATAATCTACTAAATATTTTACTGAATTGCAATCCATCAAACTTTACCCTTAACTGATACGTGTATATTTTATTTATACAGGGTTGGAAAAAAGTTTGGAATATTTTTATTCCAAGAATTATTTCTTGTCTTAAACATATCCCTCGTCATTTTAAGTTCTTCTTTGAGGTTCAAATAAAAGATATGTGTCCCTTTTTAACTTTAAAAGCACAACATTAAAAATCAGGCTTATCACACAGTGCAGAGGTCCACTTGGAATTCGGAAGCGTATATTTGCTGTTTTTGCAAATGTCTAACGAAAAAGTTAAATAATCAGATACAGTTTAATTGCTATACCGAAGTCCTCAAAATGACTGCAAACTGCACGTAGCTTTTTCAAAATTCCACGTGAAGTACAGAAATGTATAACAAGATGTTCAAACACAAATAGAGCAAATCTGACAACATGTGGTTCATTGGTCAGCCATTGTAACATGTTTAACAATCTTTGGTACAAGATGGAACAGTAGACTTCATTCAACACAGTTAATCCGATTTGGATGAATTATTCATCACAATATAGTAGAAACTAGCATTTAAAATCAGACATACTCATCGCCAAAAAAATATTCCAAACCTTTTTTCCAACCCTGTAATGCGCCTCGTGCATTCGATTGGCAAGCCTTATAGTCCGGGAGCCAGGGGGGGGGGGGGGTCAACCTAGCTGGAAAGGAAACCAATTTTCATGTGCATGAATGTAAAGATCGCATAGTCCGATATAACGAATTGACCGTCTGGCATGTTCTATGTGGTGGGTGTGGCCAGGGGGAGGTCACAAAGTGGTCAAAAAAATGAGCTAGATCAGCTGGAAAGGAAACCCTTAGAAACCTATATCAAAAGATTCGCCATAGTCCCAAGGTACATGAATGGACAATGCCAGACGTTTTAAGTGGTGGGGGTGCCCGCCAGACGCCCCCAAAGGGGGTCCAAAAATTGAGCTAGATCAGCTGGAAAGGAAACCCTTAGAAACCTATATCAAAAGATTCGCCGTAGTCCCAAGGTACATGAATGGGCAATGCCAGACATTTTAAGTGGTGGGGAGTGCTTGCCAGACGCCCCTAAAGTTCCCCAACCCCCAATATTGAGCTAGATCAGCTGGAAAGGAAACCCTAACAAACCTATATTAATAGATTCGCCGTAGTCCAAAGATACAGAAATGACCACTGCCAGACGATTTAAGTGGTGGAGAGTGACTGTTAGACGTTACTAATATACACCCCCTATATTTTGAGCGAGATCGGACCTGTGCAAACGAAAGTTCGTGGGAACAAAGAAAAAAACAAAAACAAACAAACAAATTAGCTTTGTCTAGACTTACATAGATACTGCCAGAAATTATCATGGTTATGTATTGTGAGATCTACCTGCCAGACGTCCCCCCCCCAAAAAAAAAATAAAAAATAAAAAATAATAAAAATAAAAAATAAGTACCTTTTAACAATGTGGATTATGGTTTGTTGTGATTGTTAATGATTATAGTATGTTATATAATTGACATTAATTCTTGACTGCAGTGGAAAAACTCCGTTATGCCAAGTATTGTTGTTATAAATATATAATTCATAATAGACTTATAATTCTTGTAATGTTTACAGCAAGCACCAGCAAATGTTTTCTTACTGATATAAACTGTAAATTATAAAATTCTGACCTTTTTAAAAAGGGTTACAAGCTTTACAGTCAAATTTGGGCCGGTTCACTGATTACCCTATCTACAGTAGATAGTAGATCATTCTGGGGCCAGTTTCTGTGATTTTTTTGTGCGAATGGAGAGAGGAGTTTTATATTAACACAGTATAATATTTGTATATATGACATATTGGTATAATTTGAAGTTTGAATTTTTATTTGTACCACATTCACATCAAAAACAATTCAGTTATTACTAGCATTATAAGCGTCAATTTCATAACGTACGCGTAAAGAACTCAAATCAAGTACAATGTGCGGTAAATAGGTGGAAAGTTTAGAGAGATATACATGTAGGAACGACTGGGGGAAAAGATATTTGTAAACGATGAGGAGCTTAAATAAAAAGCATATAGCTTGTAAATGATTAGGCTCCCGTTTAGAGTACTTAATATTATAAGTAATTGTGATTAATATGTAATAAAATGCGAAACGGAATAGAAATATCAGATTTACTAAACAATCCCGAACAAGAAGAGCAATGCTCATAACGTGGAGGAAAGAAAAGAAAACGACGAAAGAGACTAAAGAAAAGAAGAAAACATGAAGAAAGAAGCAAAAGTAAAATTGTAAAGGCAGGACAGTGTAACAAGAAGAAAGGCTATGTGACCATCACCTGTACGATCCAGCATGACAGAATTGTTGGAGGAGCTATCAACCAGTTCGTTTTTCAGGCTATTCCAGAATTTGGGTCCAGTATTATTTTGTTAGCAAACACGGTTGGGGCTCGGGGGAGGTGCAAATTGTTTGTATGTCTAGTTGGCCAGGTAGGAATGTACCGCATAATGTTTGGGTTGAAAAATAGGAAGGAATCATGCAGTAAATTACTTTTCGAGAGTTCGTATATAAATATTCCAAGAATCCAAGATTCCAAGAAAGTACAAGTCAGATATCTCAAGAATATTAAAGTTATAGAAAAGCTCATTTGTATGTGCACGAAATCCAACATTCTTTACAATTCTTACATTTTATGGAGCTATTTCCGCATTGCAGTTTGTAAATTATCCCTCGGTAAAATATCATCTATATCGATTTGATAAAATGTAACATGACTGTGGATCAAAATGTATCATGTAAAATAAATATTAAATCATAAATCCAAAGAATAATATCATAATTCTTATTGCTCATATAAAACACCCCTCACCTGGACTGTTCCATTTCTACATTACCAAGCAACCAGGTTGAGATAAACACTCTCTGGCTGGACCTGAACTAATGAATAGAGTATGACTCTCTGGCTAGACCTGACCTAATGAATAGAGTGTGGAAACTTCTTTGTTCATGGCACTTAAAACACAATGGTTAATGGACATCTAACACACAATGCCAATGGCTTTTACACATACTGTACGGTAACACATAGCAGAAACCTGTTTTAACCAACACATTTCTGCAATATGTAATAGATGTGAAATAGTAATTATAATTTATACACAACATCATCTTAGATATCCATATTTGTCAATGCCAGAAAATAACATTAATATGCAATTTTTGTCAAATTTTGTAATGCACGAAGACATATAAATTTGGGGCATTACATATGTGACCATACATGAAGATTGTAAATCTATGATGATGTACATGGAAATAGAAATGAACATCAAATCAAATCAAATCAAATGTATTTTTTTTATACGGAGATTGCTCTGAACGTGAAGAATTCAGCGTAAACATGAGTGAGGTATAATACATACATATATAGTGAGTTATGGTATCGGTGGCAAATCTAATTCACAAAAATAAACAGAGATCAGGTGTAACCATTATTTTTTATTACCCTTTTTGTACCTTTATGTGTGTATCCGAATGTATCACTAGGTTTTTAATTGGGCCGAGCTACGTTCCGATTCTTTCTAACTAATATTATCTGTCTAACATCATATTATGTTGAACATGTTGAATGAAATATGATGAGATGAGGTATTTCTATGAATATAATGAATAACTTGACATGTATTTAACAGAGTTATGAATAATACAGGCTAAAACTCTGAAAAGGGGTGATTTCTTTTTTAAAATCCAAAGTCTTGACCCCAACGTGATTTGAACCTTGAACTTAGAAGACTACATATTTGATATAAACATTGAGGACTGGACATTACTGACATCAATGTTACACACATTTATGTTTGTGGATAAAAGTGAAATCTGATTTATCTGGAATTAAGTATTGATAACAAAGCCTCTGTGTAGACTATGTAATTTGAAATGCACAGCTATAGCCTGATAGCAGGTTACATTTTGCAAAGTAGTCATTAGATATCATTGTTAAAATACATGTATCAGGATATTGTGATCTTTTAAAAAAACCTCTGGATCTTAACAGCAGTTTGTAATATCAAACGATAATCAGGATACGATTTTAATACGTTTCAATAGGTCTGGTCAATTAAATATTTATCATTTTTAAAATGATTGTAGAGACTGGAGCTTTTTCCTGAAGCGTTTTCAGTGAGGTACATACATTTGGTTGGTATCAAAATGAGCGGAATATGATTCTAAATACGATGAAGTTTCAATGAAATGGTTTATTATCGTCTGTATAAATTATGGGGAAATCATTAAATCGGCAAAAATTTGCCTATAGCTTGCGCTAGTGCTTAAAAAAAAGGTTTTTGAATGAATCTTATAGTTTACAACTTAGATCATAAAACAAGTAATAAAACAGTTGCTGGTGCTTGCAATAAGCATATGAAATTATAACGTCAATACTAATACGGTTTTACCAAATCAGTCAAGAATTAATGTAAATTATATAACAAACTATATGAACAATCTGAACAACCCATAATTTTCACTGTTAAAAGGTACTAATTATAGGAGTAAACTCCTTACGTGCGTCAAATTAATCATATTTGCTGGTACAGCGTTTGACTGTTAATTTTCATATTTGTGTGTCATTCTTTAGGGGGTGGGGGGACGTGCGGCAGGTAGATCCCACAATATACAATCATGATGATTCCTGGCAGTAGACAATTATAGGGGTTGTATAATAACGTCTAACAGTCACTCTCCACCGCATAAATGGTCTAGTAGTGGTCATTTGCGCATCTTTGGACTCTGGTGAGTAATTTCCCACAGGTTCCATAAGGTTTCCTTTCCAGCTGATCTAGCTCAATAATGGTGGATGGATTACCATAGGGGCGTCTGGCAGGCACTCTCCACCACTTAAATCGTCTGGCAGTGGTCATTTGTGTATCTTTGGACTATGGCGAATCTTTTGATATAGGTTTCTTATGGTTTCCTTTCCAGCTGATCTAGCTCAATATTGGGGGTTAGGGAACTTTAGGGGCGTCTGGCAAGCACTCCCCACCACTTAAAACGTCTGGCATTGTCCATTCATGTACCTTGGGACTATGGCTAATCTTTTGATATAGGTTTCTAAGGGTTTCCTTTCCAGCTGATCTAGCTCATTTTTTTTACCACTTTTGGCCACACCCAACACATACAACATGCCAGACGGTCAATTTGTTATATCGGACTATGCGATCTTTACATTCATGTACATGAAAATTGGTTTCCTTTCCAGCTAGGTTGACCCCCCCCCCCCCGGGTCCCGGACTATTATTGGCTTTTACGGGTGCACCATTTTCCATATCAATTATTAACTCGATGGTTATATTTTTAAAATATATTTTTCATGTAACCATACTTACTTTAATGTAGTTGTTATATTTTTGTTCCATTATGACATTCCATCTTTTTATCCATGTACATAATTATTTGATGTGATGATGATAGAAAAAATTTTCTATTTCAATTTCAATGCCTCTCCTCGTGCAGATTCAACAATTCATCGCATGTTAAATACAGCATAATTACATGTACTTTCAACCATCCATGACACAAATGAAACGTATTACATAAAACTCATGCACAAGTTACATATATCCTCGGCGATTAATTGCCATGTTACACGGACACAGTAAACAACGATGCTCAAAAATCATTTCCGCGTCGGAGCATACCAAAATCATGGATTATACTAATTGAAAGCAGTTGCAGCTACATGTCACAAAAGTCTCGAAAACTCTAATTCGGGCTACACTTTGAGAAACCAATCTGTTAAGTTTCAATCATGAAATTACTGAATACTTAATAATTTAATTGTAGCATGTTTACGCCGCGAACTGCAGCAGATCAAAATCATCAGAATTTAAACACAGTTGTATTTAATGCTTTGCAGTGGCGGATTTAGAGGGGAGCACACCCTGCCCCCCCCCCCCCCCCCTAGAAAGCCAAGTGGCCCTATCCTAAGTACAGTACACGCACAACTCACTAAGATATCATTTTGCGGCCCCTCCCCTACCCTCGCTTGCCGTGATGACACCCCACCCCCACTTTTTTTTTACCCTATAGGGAATTTATGAGTAAAAATGTACATCAAAAAAGCTGAAGATCATATTTCTTCTTCTTTTTTTGTCTTGCTTCTCAGAGGATTTTCTAAATAACAAGATTCCGGATTCCCCCTGGTTGAAAGTCGAAGGGTAAATTAAACATACATTTATCAACATATCTATATGCGTTGTAAGTTCAGAATTAGTTTAAGGGGGAAGTCCGCCCTGATTATTCCTAAAGAGATGGATTTAATAACAGCAGATAATTGAGAAAACCAGAGCACTAAAAGTTTGAGAAAAATCCAAAATGATAAGATTATGAACTGTTATTGTTGTAAACGATCAAACGCAAATTGTTCCTCTCCCATTTGCTTCATTTGCTGGATTAGAGATAAACATGATAAGGGAGAACAGAAATCGCACAACTCAGTGGAAGAAAGCTGTAACAAATCAAAACGAAATATTAGGACTATGTTTCGTGGGAAAGAACTGCTTTTATTTTCGTTTTAAATATTGTGGGATATGAAATTGTCTGCTGGGAGCCTGAAGGTTGTTAACTCTGTGTGAAATTATATGGTATAACGCACATTTGGCTCTAAGAATAAGCAGACGTTAATTGCAACGGAATGGACTCATCTGCTTGTGTTCCTCGACTAAATAACACATAAAACAAGAAACAGTATAAAGGCCCATTTGGCTCTAAGCAGTTGTTTATTGCAACGGAACGGACGGACTTACCTGCTTGTGTTCCTCGACAAAATAACACACAGAACAAGAAACAGCTTGTGGTAATGAGGATTCTAGTTGAATTCATATAAGGCATCATTTTCCTCATCCCTAGTTTCCAACGATACGTAAAGTAGCCCCCAAAGGTCGAGTGCTCCGTTGAATATTTCTCTTCAAGATTTCCAAAAATTAAAGCCACGTTTGATGATTTGTAAAGACTTAAACGTAATGGCGACTGTTATAATTAGTTTCTCGATCAAACTGATGTTTTTCACCTCACGATCATACGAATGGAAGGTGTAAGTTATGAACACTAACCATAATGGAGTAGTGCTCCTCATATCAAATGAAACCTTAACTTTGACTAGATACGACTTGCTATCTTCCCCTGTGATCTCTAAAATTGAGATTCAAGGTACAAAGAATGGCATTTTATCGCAACTACGCATGATTGTTCGTGATAAAACGCATGCGCTGTCTGGATTTAGATAAGAAATTATGATAAAGGCTATGGATGTGCGTGGTGATTCGACAACAAAAAATTGAATCTTTCATCATCACGACATTCGGTCATATTCGGATATATTCAGACTTATGATGATGGTGGTGTATAGCGCCATACATCTGTTAAAAACATTCAATTTATCATAATTCTATATCAGTTATCATTTTGTCAGTTTTTTGTTTTTTAAAACCTATCATAGTTCTGTAAAGTTACTAGTGGCTCTTCGTTCTTGGGGGAGGGGGGGGGGGGATAGCAAGTCATATCTAGTCAAAGCCAAAGTTTCATTTTGATAGGAGGATCAATACTCCATTACGGGGAGGAGGACTGTCGGTAGATATGTAATGTCATCTCGAGAAATCGTATTCTCTTGAAAAGACGTGTGATATACGGAAACTGGGCCGTGTAACAGAAAACTTTAAATTGATCGTACGATTGATTTTTATGATCAATCTCATTGACTACAATGTAAATCAATCGCAAAAATCAATCGTAAGATCAATTTCAAGCTTTATATTACAGGGCCCTGGTAAAAGAAATCAGCCTACTATTTTTATTATGAAAAATTGCTCGCTTCGCTTGCTCGACCAAAGGGCTCTTCTGATAAACCATTGGACCATTTGACCCAGGTTTTCTAAGACAAAAGAGTGACCAAAACATATTTTATATATATTTTACTCTAAAAGTGTGGAGATTTTTAACTCATCCTCTTTGATCGTTCGCACAATTAGTACCAAGCTATTTTTTTCTTTTTAACTGGTCGGTTCATTTGGATGAAACTTCCATTCATTTTGATAAAAGTACCAAGAATAATCAAAATTGTCAAGAGTTTACTGATAAAAATGAATGTGCAGTTTATCACATCAGTATGAAAGGAACAGTTATTTTTATTTGAATAACTAGGTGTGACATTTTACAAACTTACTCTCCTTGTTCTGTCGACATAATTCAATCTATTGGTCCAAAAGTTGTCAACAGACGCGTCACACGCGTAACCTATAGATCAAATTGTGCTATTTTTAGGCGGTTTACCGCTTCATGTTTGAGCACTATAGAGCTGGATGATATATTGATTAAAGGGATACGTCACCAGGCGGCCGTGGGGAAAGTCAGGATTGCGTAAGCCCATTCACTCGTACACAAAGTTTGTGCGTCGAACGCGTCCATCGGACTGCTGGGATTACATTTCGGACTGAACAAAGCCGACCGAATCTCGCACGAGAGCTCGAGCTCAGGCGGAGCTTGCATGTTGCGCCGGCGACCAGTCTATCCGGAGTTTGCGCCTTGCGGAGCAACGGCATGATCAGGCAACGATCACGGTGCACTCTAGCGGAATAAAAACGTCCACAATCTGCGGTTGAGTATCCCTTTAATTAAGTTTTTGAATGACTATGACTGTAAATTCAATGCCTCAAGAGTGTCGAGGAAGGGGGCTGAAAGGGTGCGCCCGTACTCTTCTCTCTCTCTCTCTCTCTCTTCCTCTTTCTCTCTCTCTCTCACACACACACTCTCTCTCCCTCTCTCTCTCTCTCTTAGAAAAGAAAAAAACAACATCCACTCTCATACGAGGTGATTCGCCAACCTTCGTAATCGATCTGGTGCATGAGCTAATGGGCTTGATCCCTGTTCTACCTTGCATCATTGCCATTCACAATCACATTTCGTGACACACATGACGTTTCGCTATTGTAAAGTTATCTTCTTCTCGTGTTTGTTTTTTGTCAGGTGGGGGGGGGGGGGGGGGAGGGGTGTTGGTAGATATGTTAGCATTTAGTCGGTTAGTGCGGAGCACCGTATACTAGAGATCAATAAAGCTTTGAAATTACTATGACTGTAAATTCAATGTCTCAATAGAGGGAGATATCGATGTGGTGGATCCTTAGGCAAGGAAGAGCGCTCAAAGCATGCTTCATATTTCATAGTTTCTTTCTCCCCCCACTGCCACTCATGTTCAGAATAAACGGGGGAAAATCAATACCACCCTTTACCGTCGAACATCTCTTGCTAAAAATATCAGTGGAATTATTAATTTTAGAATATAAAAATGAAGGCCTTTTTGAATAATGTGCAGTCTGTCTGAATTAAACCAAGAAAGTCGATGTTCTTCATGCAGGGGAGAATCCGGGGATGGGGGGGGGGGGGGGGGTGAGAGAGAATCGGGGCACAGGGTCCGGACCCCTTTCTGTTTTTTGTTGTATCGTGTATGTTTTCAGTTTGTTATGTTTTGCTCTGTTTGTTTGTTTGCTCGTTTGTTTGTTTGTTTTTGCTTATCAGAGCTTAAGGAAATTGGACCCCCACTTTTTTAAAATCCTGAATCCGCCGCCATCATGGCACATGAAATCTTCATTTATTCCAGCAATATAGCGTATTTTGATCAATTGTGTTATTCTAATTCTATACACCAAATTAAAGTTCATCGAAACTATTTTTTAGAATATACCTCCCTTAATTAAATCGTTTAAATCTGATATTTGCACAGGAACCTCTTCTGTAAGACTGTCCCGAGATTAGTCCACAATAATGAGCTCATGACTAGGTTGTATACCTCAAAGGCGTATCCAGGATTTAGTATAAAGGGGGGGGGGGGCACACAAATGCAGGTTTGTCAACACAGGCGTAGTCAGGATTTTTCAATAGTGGGGGGGGGGGGCAGGATGAAGGATCCAACCGCATAACCAGGATTTCATTTTAGGGGGCGGTTGTGGGGCAGGGGAAGATTGCGAATTGGTGATGAGCACGCAAAGCGTGCTCCCCAGGGATGGGTGCAGGGAGCTCGGACGTTATTTAGCACCCTTTTTTTTAGGCGGAATGTTATTTCGACGCCCTGGCTGCTTATCAGTTATTTTTGACGCAATACTGCATTGTATGTAACAGGGGTGGGTGCAGGGAGGGGGGAATTTCCCCCCTTCAGGCGCGAAGCGCGAAAGCTCTGACGTTTTAGCAGATATGAGAGAAAGATAACGGCTTGTAGCAAACAATTTTTTTAGGCGGAAAGTTCGAAAGTTCGACGCCAGGACTGGTTTTCAATTATTTGGACGCAACATTTCACATGCGAGGGAGCGAAGCTAATGGCGTACACTGTAAAAATTTTTTGTTCTGTTTATTATAAAATCCGCCAATGGACGGAACCCCTTAATTGAGAATAACAATGCGAGCGAACGAATTTTCTTCGATATTTTCGCATTTTAAAGCTTATTTTAATTTCAGTAAATTATAATTTAACTGGACGGAAACCTCACAAACCTTACTGTCCAGAACTTTTCATTTGAAATGAAATCGAAGTAAAAAAAAAGCTTTCTTGCTTGCTTTCTCTCTCACAAATAGACATTTATTGTGCCGATGCTGGTGAATTACAATGGAAGTAGATCATTTACAAATCATGAATAGATGGAGGAACATCTGACTCCCCATGCAAAATGCAGGCCCAGGAAAATGATTTATTTTTTTTCCCGGACCACCCAGGGGCGGAGCTCGGGGGGGGGGGGGACAGGGGAGCACAGTGCCCCCATTTTTTCAAGTACCTCAAATTTGCAATTTTTTATCTATGAAAATTACCCTTTTCATTGCTGATAATTGCCCTTTTTCTTCCATAATTTGAAAATTTGTATAGTATAGTGAACATAATAAAAACAAAAGATATAAGACAACAGAAAATAAAGGAAGGGAAGAGAGAAATACAAGGATAGAAAATATTGCTGCATATGTGAAGAGTAAAGAAAAGGAGAGGAGAGGTGGCGAGGAGAAGAAAGGGCAGAGGAGAAAGCACGATGTGCATTCTACGGCGGTAGTGACCATAGTTACGTACAGAGCGTAAAGAAAGACGTAATGGGAACTGAGAAGGATAGGTGCATTAAAAAGGGCAAGACGTGATTTGACAATGCACTGCTATTAATTTGTATTGTAAGGAAGTATAAGAGACAATTTCAATTTCCTCTTAAATGAATTAAGTGAGGGGGCAAGTTGAATGTCATTTTGAAGAGAGTTCCAAAATTTGGGGACTGTATAAATAAACGTGTTTTGAGCTTGAAGGGTCCTCAGTAGACTCAGGTAGATGATAGCCGGGTTGGGTACTTAGGAGATTTATTTTGGGTAAACATATCATTAAAAACGGAAGGAAGCATGAGTTATTATAAGAATACATAAACTGGCCTAACTGAAGGAGATAAAGAAACTAATTTTTAGTATTTTATTTTCAAAGAAAAGAGGATCCGCACTCTAAAAACTGAAATGTTAAATCTACATTTAAAAGGTTGGAGGAGTGACAACATTTTCAAAATGGTAAATGAACACTTTTAACATGCTGCATCCAACCTTTAAACTATTAGATCCAGCATGTTAAAAGTGTTAATTTACCATTTTAAAAATGTTGTCACTCCTCCAACCTTTTAAATGTAGATTTAACATTTGAGTTTTTAGAGTGCGTATGGGAGCGGAAAATGATAAGTGCGGTTGTCATTTTCGTTATATCGCTGTATATAATGCATTAACCGTGACCTTAAGCATTAGAAGAAAAGAAATCTTAGATGTTTTGCTCGCTCGCAAATGAATAATCAGACCATTACACACAATAACTGCAAAATATTTTTTTTTAAATCTAGAACCATAGAAAAAATAAAGTGTCAATATTGATCAGAAAGAAGGGGTATATTAATGTCTCAAATCGTATTTTGCTCCCATGATTGTTTTCACCCCTTGTAGGTGCCCCCTTTTTAAAATAAAAAGGTGTCCCTTTTTGCTGGTTCCTCCCCACTTTGAAAGACGCTCTGCTGCCCCTGATGGGACCACCATTCGCCCCGATATATCGTCCTCCTGAAGCCAACTTGTCCAGATACTGTCCTCGATCCCAAGATTAAAGAAGGGAGACGCAAGCGTATAAACTAACATTTTTATGCATCTTACTCATCTTATCAACAATAAATATTTGTAAAACTGTCGTTCAAACTTTTTTGACCGAGTTATTCCCTGACCCTCTTTTCAAAAAATACAATATGGCCTACTGTGCATCATCATGCCAATTATATTTAACTCAAGTTTTAGCCATGGGCCCTACTCTGAACTCCGGTTTAACTTTAAAACGGGGTCTAAATTTCTCTTTACATGGGCCGAGGAACCGGGGGGCTCCATCACGGCGGCTCCCCCTCCCCACTTTTTTTTAGTAGACACGTTTCATAAAGGGTTGGAAAATTGTTATTTAAAAAATTTAAAAACGCTCTGCGACCAGTGCTTTATAAACCGGAGAGTTAGAAAATCACCAAATTAATGTAAATACGGGCCATATCATACACTCATATTATTTCGGTTTATTTTCATATCTACTACACTGTATACATACATCCTTCAATTTAATTTCTGTTTATTTTGTTTGTACGCCATCAACGGTTGAAACTTTACAGTAAACCCAATCGATCAGCTGTCCAGATCCAATGTTCGTGGGCGAGAGTTGGATATTGCGGTTTGTAAGTATGAATTTAGTCTTAATAAAGCTTTTCGGTACTAAAATTTGAAATATTTCATTGAGAGTAATGTATGTTAATCTTTTGCACTGAATCACTGTTATGAGTAAAGGAAAAATGGGAGAAAAACCGATGTGCTGGTACATACTTTTTTAGTCTGCTCACGATCTCGTTCAGCTAGTAAAGCCCGTGAAAGTTTTGCATGCATTTACACGTGTAATAAAATGTAGGAGGCGATTCTAGTTTTCTACGTGCATGATATTGATTGGCCAATCAACTCTGCTGTGTACCGGCCGGGCGGAGGACAGGCAGTTTTATGGTTAACGTTGCAGCCGGGTTAGGGATATCGGCTGCTTACATTTATGATACAAATAGGTTCTTGAGAAAAGTTGAATTTAACATGGATGTTCTGCTGCATGGTTTGGCGGCATAATCGTGATATAGTCCCCACATCACAAAGTGGGGATCATTAGAATCAGACCTACCACATAGTACCAGAAAACCACTCATAGGTACACGCCATTGCCGACTGTGTAGTAACGCAGCCAACACACATCCCATACCTAAACTGCATCACTGTGCATTTTTGGCTATATTTAATTGAATCTCATATATTGCAGTTTACTTACAATTACATCCAAATACTTATGTTGAATAATAGATGATTAAAACTTACTAGGTTGTTTTGTGACCTTTGAAGAGGGTTTCCTGAAATTTTGGGTCCTTTTTGTCGATAACTGATCGACGAGACTGTCCCGTCAGCATCCAGTTTGTATTTTTCACGATTATGATGAAGGGAGCCCTCAGCGCTCGTAGTAGTACCGGCGCGATCGGTTCGTCGATCTTTTACGAAGACCTGGAAGGGCCAAACTGACGACGTAAAAAAATAAAAAATATCACGTACGTACGTAATAATTACTACGTACGTACGTAATATTTTTTATTTTTTTTGTGTGCGTAACATTCTGCGTACGTATCTACGGTGCGTAACCATGTAGAGCGGCCTCACTAGTGCGCAACATATTGAGAGCAGTCGTCATCCGTATGGAGGTGTGGGTAACAAGTACCAAAAAGAGGGCTGTAAATGTAAGTTTTTATAACTTTCTACATTTTGTATCTTAACGAACTGATAACTTAAAATCTAAAGAATGATACTTAAGTATCAGTTTGCCCACAAAAACCTCCATTTCAAACAAAATTACATCTGTATCCCCAATACCCAGTATACACACATGTATATGATCCTAATGGTCAATATGACCATTGCTTGCTGATGTGCAGAAAACAGCCTTTTCCTTGCGTTGACTGATGAAGCATGAATGAGCGCGCAACACACACGCACCCTTTCCGAACTCCCTATAATATGGTCGTGATACTGTCCCCACGCTATGGGAAATCGAGTTTGTTTTCCACGGCAGTGGGGATTATTCCAACAGTATAGTTATACTCGTGATACTGTCCCCACGCTATGGGAAATCGAGTTTGTTTTCCACGGCAGTGGGGATAACTCCAACAGTATAATATACTCGTCATATTGTCCCCTCGCAACGAGAAATCTGATTCGTTTGGAAACGCGGTGGGGACAGTTTCCCAAAGGTTGTTAATAAACTGACATGGCATGGAAGTTTGACTTCCACTTCTATGAAATAAAATTGTGAAATTCATTAATTATGCAAATTTATACAAATTTAAAATGCTACTTCTCCTCTATTTCACATCGGATTTTGAATCTAATTGTTTTATTTGATGAGGCTTGGTGAGCGCTTCAAAAATTCTACACAAAATTTTGAAATTCATTAATTATGCAAATTTATGCTAATTTATTCAAAATCAACAAAAATGCATTATAATCACAAAATATTAACTTAATTAGTAATTTCTTACATTTATGTAGAAGGATCTATCAGAAATTACATATATTAACGCCATTCCACAGATATACACTTCCGGCGGGCCGGACATATTATGCATATCGTAATTTATACTAATTCACTTGTTTTTGTCGAGTTAAAGGGGTACTCCGGCCTAAAAATAATATTAATTGAACGAATAGAGTAAAATTAAACAAGCAAAACACTGAAAATTTCATTGAAATCCGATAAAAAATAACGAAGTTATTGAATTTTTAAGTTTTGCATTATTTTGGGAAACAGTTCTATGTATGTCATCATGAATATGTAAATGAGTGAGCTGATGATGTCACGTCCCCACTTTCCTTTTTTAACTATATTACCGGTACATGAAATCTTCATTATTTCATTTTTTCATACATGTCTATAAAAAATATCTCCCTTGTAACAAAATAAGTTAAAGCAATGATAAACTTACACATAAAATAAAGAGTCAGTCCTTTTAGTTATAGGCTTGGAGCAGAAAATTTGAATAATTGCAATTTCATATAATAAAATACAAAAGAAAAAGTGGGGATATGACATCATCAGCTCACTCACTGCATATTCATGATGACGTGCATATCACTGTTTTACCAAAATAATGCAAAACTTTAAAATTCCATAACTTCATTATTTTTCATCCAATTTCGATGAAATTTTCAGTGATTTGTTTGTTTAATTTTACTCTATTTATTCAATTCATAATATTTTCAGGCCGGAGTACTCCTTTAATTGATTTTTTTTTTTTTTTTTTTGCCGTGGCACATCCATAAAAGAGAAGGGGGTGGTACGTCAGCTAGGGGGAATGTACCCCTTCCAATAAAATCCATGTTGAGATTTGTTTTGATACTTTGTCTATTTCTGATTTTTTTTCAGTAGTATATATGTGAATTTTGGAAGCCCTCACAAAGCCCTGTCAGATAAAACAATCAGATTCAAAATCCGATATGAAATAGAGAAGTAGCATTTTTCGTTGATTTTGCATAAATTTGCAAATTAATGAATTTCACAATTTTATTTCATAGAAGTGGAAGTCAAACTTCCATGCCATGTCAGTTTATTAACAACCTTTGGGAAACTGTCCCCACCGCGTTTCCAAACGAATCAGATTTCTCGTTGCGAGGGGACAATATGACGAGTATATTATACTGTTGGAGTTATCCCCACTGCCGTGGAAAACAAACTCGATTTCCCATAGCGTGGGGACAGTATCACGAGTATAACTATACTGTTGGAATAATCCCCACTGCCGTGGAAAACAAACTCGATTTCCCATAGCGTGGGGACAGTATCACGACCATATTATAGGGAGTTCGGAAAGGGTGTGTGTGTGTTGCGCGCTCATTCATGCTTCATCAGTCAACGCAAGGAAAAGGCTGTTTTCTGGTAGGTCTGATTCTAATGATCCCTGCTTTGTGATGTGGGGACTATATGATGCACCACGCGGTACCCCGGGGTAGCGTCGTACCCCGGGGTACCACGTTGTGTAGCGCCATCTCACGTCCACTCGAGTACAACCCCAGAGTTATGAATGCAGTGCGTGTACGTAGTCACAATGCATGTTAACAGTGCTGCTCGCGCGCTAGCTGCTAGCAGCCCTCACAAGCGCAGTGGCTTTAGAACTTGATTTTATTTCACTTCTTCCTAAAAAACATCACTTCATGGTTACTGTATTTTAGCTGTCAAACTTTCAAACTTGGACAATGGTGGAAGGTAATGGTGGATACGGAAATTTACTGTAAGGGAAAGGACGTAAAAGACGGAAGATTCCAAGGACCGAGAAAGTTGAAAGAGCACGATATCGTGCAATACAGAAGTTGGGGGACGAGCAGGCCGCTGATCTGTGTACATGGTAGCGGTTTTTAGGAAGGCGAGTAACGGGGGAGACAAGGAGCAGGCTGATGGTGTTATTATGACACTGCTGGCCCAATCCCTCTCTCAAATCGAAGAAATAGAAATCAATAATAGAATAATTACAACAATGAATTTGAGAAAAATACATGACTTATAGGATGTTTTACAAGAATATGGGACACAATTGAATGTTGAAAAAAATCACACCAAAATAATTTCCCACTTTTTGGTAACCCAGGGTACAGCCCTAAAAAAAAATTAAATAATTCAAAAAAATGGCCGATTTTTATTTGGTACCCCAGGGTACCATTTATGTCATCATACGATTATGCCGGTTTGGCAACAAACTGATTTGAACATATTTTGATTGGTTTACTTGCATCATTCTTCTGGAAAACGATTATCATGATTATGTTCCTGAGATATGACAATAAATTAATCATTTGAGTCAGTTAAGATAAGACAAATTGAACTAATCCTGCGTCCTTCTTCCACGTCTCGTTCATTCACAAGGGGTATTATTTTATAGAAATTATTAATTCATGACAAAGATCTACTTACTATTGGGCATTATCGTTAAATAGGTGCCCACCCCCCCCCCCCCCCCCAATTATTCGCTCTGCAAAGTCGAGATACAGTACAGTGTTAGGCCTGGCATTACTGAAATTCTGAATCAATTATCGGTTCTAAATTGGCATTTATTTCCCTAGTACATGTACCTCTTTATACTGTCTATAGTTGTACCAACATCAACTTTTATGAAAGTTTAATAACTGTGTGATGGGTGGGGAAGTATATGTACATCTACTATGTCTACCAGGGTCTATTTCTTTTTAAAAAAGGCCATAAACTTATACAATCACAAACACTGTTTTCTCATCTGAGCATGCAGAGCCACAGGTGACTATGCAACCGCTGACTCGTACAAGCTCTTATTTTATAACTGAATATGATACTTGGGCAGAAATTTTTCTTACCATATAACGTTAGACTTATCTCAAAATTTAAGTCATATGCTCAGTCACATTAGGGGCATGAATTTGCATCATCACTCTTTCTCTTTCTACAGGAGATGGAAAGCTTATTAAAGTTCCTATTGTTCTTGTGGTCAGTCCACTGCTCGCTGGCTGCATCAAAGTCAAGGCCTATCACCACAACGCTGGAGACAAAATGGACAAAACATTCTGTCGCCATGGAAGCCAGTGAATTCATTGCTGAAAAGAGCGATGCAGCCTTCTGGAATTTTCTGGAGCAAGTAGCTGCTTACAAAGAGGAATTCAGTGAGTTCTTGTTTTTCTGTTTAGTTACCAGGGCATTGTTTCACCAAACTGTCTTACGTACAAGTTCGCCGACATCCCATTGAAACGCGTATTAATTTTAGTACATGCGCTTCAATGCGAAGTTGTACTTATGTCAGCTTTGTGAGATGCTGCACAGTTTTCCTGAAATGTCCTGCTGTTATCTAAAATTTTCATGTTTATTGGAAATAGTACGATGAGAGCTAAGGAAGTCCACCGTGACATCCATTTGATTTGAAAGCAAAGACTCGGATGCAAGAAACAGAACTAATTTCTTATTGAAATGACAAAGTCATGTTCAATGCCTATAGTGGAAAACAATGAAGAACAATCGGTTGACACAGAAAATGTGATTTTTTAAACATACATATTTATTTGAATATTTACTAGAGCTGTATATTAAATCACCTTAACGTTTGTGCCTCAGCGATGCCACTTTTCCGACTTTTTCCGATGTCCGTCGAACTTCCGACTTTTCGGCTTAGACTCTCTTTCCGTCTTTCACTCCGGCCGCCTCTCGATATATCTGCCAACTGATCATTTTCTTTCCTTGTCTCTCTCTTGTGATGTCTCTCTTTCACAGTGCGTACGTGCATGCTGCATGTATTGTATGTGTAACAACCTGACGACCATGCGTGTGTGCGCGCTCGCGCTGCACATGTAATGCATACTGTATCTGTGGTGTATGTGTACTTGTGTAAGCATGCGATGCTGCCTTGATTGCGTGGAATCGCAGCTCGCGGCAATGTTGTCTCCGTCGTATTTTCATGGATAATCTATATATATTACGTTAAGGATTTGGGGCCTATTTTTTGGTTTGAATAGGCGCCTCCCCTGGCCCTTTCGGTCCCCACCTTTTGGTACCCACGGGCGGGGAATGGTTCTTAGAGTGACGTTCTGTCCATATTTCATAAATTCATTTTTAAACATTGAATTTCCGGAGGGAGTAATTAGAACAGCCTGACGTGTATATACTCCAAGGCCATATCCGCATGC
This sequence comes from Heliocidaris erythrogramma, assembly GCA_025617745.1. Classification (NCBI taxonomy): domain Eukaryota; kingdom Metazoa; phylum Echinodermata; class Echinoidea; order Camarodonta; family Echinometridae; genus Heliocidaris; species Heliocidaris erythrogramma. Next base: position 30,710,138 of record CM046871.1, on the reverse strand, counting down.
ATGGATGGCTTCAATGTACATTATTCGTTCGCACGTGTATACAGGTACATGTACTATGTTTCACGCATAGAGTAACATCATTTGAAGCTTCATGGTCACATACACACAGTTTAGTGTGTATGTAACTCTATGGTTTCACGACGTTCGCCGGGGGGGGGGGGGGGGGGGGGGGTAGATGTCTCATTGAGGCTGGTACGGTATAGTCTGCAAGCACAGACCCTAATTTGACACTTTATCATAAAATCTGATAAGAAGAAGATCCGCGGAAGGGGGGGGGAATAGTTCGGTAATGTGTTCAAAATTATGTTAAATTTCTTTCACGGTTCCTTTTTGGCTAAAAAAAGTCTTATGATGATGATATAGGCCTAAATAGGATGTAAAATACGGTTGCCACGTTGTAAAGAAGGAGCCCCTCCCCAGCAACCAAACCAAACACTATGATAGGATACGTATAGGATATTACTCCCGTCTCCCCTCGCGCTGGGGTGACAGGAGGGTAGTAGGGAAAAGTCAATCCGTCGGTCCTCCCAAGACCCATATAAGGGGGCCATAATCCCCCTGAAAAGAAAATGGCAATTTTTTTCCCCCTCATTTCTGCATCCTTTACAAGGGACGTACCGCTAATTATGCACGTTATGTTTTCATGGCCTTACTTTCTCTGAGAATTAAACCACAGAAACATGGCAAGATCAAATCGCTCCCTCTTGGTCTATGCATGGATATTCTACTCGAACATAATTATATCCATATCGTCTTCATCGAGATGAAAATGTATTTTCTTCAGAACTCATGCAAGCTTTGGATAAATAACACTTACTCACATGTTGTAAATACTTCTTGGTAAAAAACAACTTTACCCGACTTTTTAGCTATCTGGCCCGAATGGGCCAGATGAGCTTATGCCGTGGCGAGGCGTCCGTCGTCCGTCCGTCGTCCGTCGACAATTTCAAAATGCTTCTTCTTCGCCATTTCTTACCTGATTTTAATTCCATTTGCTTTATATGATAGCACTAGGTGGGGGATTCGAAACTTCTACACAGAATTTTGATTAAATTTTCATTAAATATGCTAATTTATGCGCATTTCTCAAAAATCACAAAAATTGCTTCTCCTTCCTCATTTATTGACCGATTTTTCATTTTTTTTGTTCCATCTGAAAGACTTTCATGAGGTTCATTGAATGTCTACACGGAATTTTGAAATTTTGTCAACAAAATTAATTATGCTAATTTATGTGATATTTATTCAAAAATCACAAAAATTGCTTCTTCTTCCTCATTTATTGAGCGATTTCGATTTTTTTTTCCATCTGAAAGACTTTCATGAGGTTCATTGAACTTCTACTCGGAATTTTGAAATTTTGTCTAGAAAATTATTTATGATAATTTATGCGAAATTTATTAAAAAGATCACAAAAATGCCTTATGCACTCTTTATTGTATTACACAATAATGAGTTTTGGCAAAGCACCCATCGGTGTGTGTGGACGTGGTACTACTCCTGAGTTCTACAGGCTGCAATAGAGAAGTAGTTAACCCTTTCGGCCCTAGTTTTCAAGGTGAAATGCTGTAAGAAAATTGTTGAAAGAAGTCCATTATGTGTATTTTGTTCAAAGTACAAATTGCTTGAATTTCTTTGCTGGATGCCGGATGAGCTCCACATCATTGCTGTGCTAGTTTTTTTATTCACTTGATTATTGAGACAAATATACGGTACGGTGATTAATCATAAACACAGCTAGCGCCCGTGGATGTCCACGGGCTGCTTCTGCTAGTATGATAATAATGATACAACTATTGAGGAAAAATTTGGGTGGAAAATGTCATCATCATGGAATATTACAGGGAAAGGAAGGAAACAAACATTTTAGCCCGCGTCTGCAGCAAAGTGGAGTTATTGCATCATCAAACCATGTAAGCCCCACATGTGGAAATTTGTGTAGTCTACTGTTTAGTTTGGGTAGGTGGGTAGGTTGCGTCACACTGGAAAGTCTATCAACGAAATCTGTCTCTAACGAGGGGAGCTGAACGATGAATGTCAATAAGTTGCAAATTAGAGTAAGTAGTGTTACATCAGGAAAAGTGTCAATAGATCGGGGCGGTCATCCAGGTACTTTCGTTCAATGCCATTGACAACCGATGAAAACACAGAGATTATATAGCATGATCAGCAGACCATCAAACATGGCTCACTCAACCAAATCATCAATCAACACAATGCCGAGGCTCATGGGCCTGAGAAGAGTCAAAAGCTATTACCAGGTTGTGTGATCAGCATTCGAGCAATTACAAAAATATTGTTTTCATCGCTCTAAGGGTTGCTATTAAACCGGAAGTTACGTAAGCCCGCCCCAACCTATTGGTGGCTTTCTGGACAGTTCTGATTGAGAAAAAGCTCTATCTTTGTATTGGGCTCCATCTCCGTGCAATGCCATGAATTTCAATGGTCTACCATACTTTCCATACTTTTTGACCTAACATATTGATTATTTTCTTGCTGAAACTAAAATGGGTACATTATTTTTGAAGATTCTTTTCGTGGGTAATATTCTAAGCTCATTATCAATCGTGAAACACCATGTAGAAAATTGAAAATTTGACTTCCGCAAAATATTTTTTGTAAGTGTTTACAAATGGAGTAGGGCTATGTCATCTAAGGCTTGGGCTTTGATGGATTCAAAAACCAGGGAATATTATTTTACGTATTGTTTTATTCTCCTAATTGTCGCAAATTCTAGGTTCTCTGATTTAACAACATGGAAAAATGAACTGGCAATGCATACATGTACGAACATATATATATTGTAAGAAACCAGTGTAAATTACATCACAAGAGCAGCTGTGAAAATGTCAGTATCCTGTCATCTGCGAAAATATCATACATGAAAATCTTAGCTGATACAGTATGATGTTTTTCTCATTGGTATGTTTCCTTGTTAGGTCACGATGAAGCCTTGTATCATTTTACTGTCAAAATGGCCAGCCGTCAGTTGTCTGTCATGGAGCAGGATCTTCTGAAATGGGCTCTTTCCATCCATGCCTATGCTCCTAAGATTGAGATGTACCATCAGGTAAGCTAAAGCCATCATCATCATCATCTGGGCCCTGTTTCATAAAACTTGTCCTCAATGACAAGTTGTAATAACTGTTATAAGCTACTGAAATCCTTGCATCTGATTGGCTGAGAGCAAATTTTTCGGTAAAAATCACTGACTAGACACTTGATGAAACGTCATCTGGATACGAGGAGAAGTAGATCCTGTGATCCTCGATCACTTCTTCAGAGTTAGTTTAATTCTGCATTTCCAGTCGATTGAAATATTAGTGTCTCTGTCATATACTATTGCACGAGCGCAGGAGACTTGAGATGGTTGTGATCATGATAGATTAAAAATACAATTTTTATTGTCTAAATGGTACTGTATGTTAATGGTGACAGAATGGCGACACGGATGTTTTATGCAGATAAAGCCCCCTGCATGCATTTATGTTCAGCTATACATTTAGGATTGTATGGCCCTTTAATTGTTTTATTACTAACATTAAATTTTGTCTTTGCTTGTAACATGAATGAGGGAGCAAAACATGATCTTATGATGGTGGGATTACAGTTTAGAAGCACTTTAAGCTCAAAAAGTGGTAAAATGGAAATTGTAAAATTTGAATGTGATCTCCAGTAGGGAGACCTGGGCCCCATTTCATAAAACTTGTTATCAGTAACAAGTTACAATAATTGTTATAAGCTACTGAAATCCTTGAATCTGATTGGCTGAGAGCGAATTTTTCATAGAAATGAGGCAGTTGTTATCGATAACATGAAATGGGCCCTGATGCTTCTCTCTACATGTGATCTGTGTGTGTTTACGTAACGTATGTTGTTCTTACCATACTAGATTGCTAGGAGCCTCCCTGCCCCAGAAAATTGTGATACCTTCGTTGATGTGCATGGTGAATTTACCTGCTCATTTGACAAACTGGATCAACTTATAGCAGATGTGGGTGACAGGTGAGGTTACAGATTATGTATGATAATAAATTTCTCTTTATTGGGGTACCACTGTGTTTGGATTGGGTGTACATGTATATGCTAGAGGCCAATGGTAAAAATGTCAGAAGTAAAAAAATATTACAGGTACAAATACTACGGGTAGAAATGTCAGAGGTAAAATTCCAGAAGCAAACAATGTCAGATGAAAAAATTCTTGAGGTTAGTTACATCGTCTTTCAAAAGCCATATATGTAAATATGACAAAGTTAAAGGGAAGGTTGAGTTCTGGGAAAGGTGAAAATAATTTGTGAGCTTTCTTATTGCTTTTATGTCACTTTGAAAGAACATCATAGTAGAAATGTCCCCTGGAAAGGATTTCATCCCAAATGCCCTTATATTTGAAAAATGACGAAAAACAGCGGAAGTGTTAGGGCCTAACATTCATGCCACATCATTGTGCAGTCCCATATACCCATTTCTGTGTATCCGAGGTAGAGAATCAGAGACCTCTTGCAATTGCATTGAACTACAGTATCTGGATGGTATAATTTTCTCATTGCAGGCACTTTCTTCGACAAATATTCTAATTTGGCAACAACAAAAATATGGATAATATACCTTGCCTATACCCTTAATTCATTTTATGTTTCCCTTCTTGGTTCCAGACCTAAAGCCAACGTCTTCAGCGTTGATCATCTGTACAAGCGGTCAGTCAATGGATCTGTAGTAGCAGTCCTGTATGGTGATATCGCTAATCACAGGTCAAATGTTGGTGACTTTCACAAAGCTTTGGCCAGGAAGGCCAGCTCTGGCGATATCCAGTATGTCTTCAGACATTACCAAAGGGTAAGAGAACAGTATCACTATGCATTGTGATTTGTGGTGAATATTGTGCAGAAATTTGGTCCACTTTCTGTAAATTGTTTGTGCAATTGGCGATTTGCCTTTTTAGAATTGTAGTTGTATAGATTTGCGTTGACGGGGCCCCATATCTCCTGATCTCAGAGATGTCACCATTGATGATGATGCACTGATGATGATGTGATCCTCTTGCACCTCTTAAAGAGCAGGTTGAGTTCTGGGAAAAGTAAAGAATCATTTGTGAGCTTTCTCATTCTCTTTATATCAGTTTTGAAGATTATCATAGTAGAAATGACCCCTGAAAAGGATTGTTCTTCAAATGCCCTCACATTCAAAATATGAAAAGAAACAGCTGAAATGTTAGGGCCGAACATGTGTGTGTAGTCCCATATACACATTTCTGTGTGCAGTGGATGTGACTCTCAGCAGGATTGGGTTAATTTCTTCTCATTTTGGTGATTCCAAAACCTTACAGCATACACCAATGCTTATGTACTATATAATCAACCTTTCCCACTTGCTTTTTTTTTCACAATGACTAAAACTCAACTTTATCTTTAACTCAGTGATGATGGTTCCTGGGATATCCCGTACTAAGGTTTATTGCAAAATGTTCATTAGACCAAAGTCAAACCATATTGGAATTGTGAATGTTTACCATTGAGTTCAGTTTTTGTCAATACGAGAACCCCCCTTGATTTTGAAAAATTTCCAGAAAATGACCCTCGTATAGGATATGAGTAGTTCTTTTGAAGCTGTATGTGGATCAAAGTCTCTCGTCCCTTCCACCATCTACCTCTCATTCAGGAATCTTCTGGGGTCAAAGTTCGCTTATCAGGGTACGGTGTGGAGTTGGCCATCAAGAGCACCGAGTACAAAGCTGTGAACGAGGACGAGAACAAGGATGGGTCAGCGAAGACGGAGGCGGAGATGGACGAAGGGCCTGATGAAATTGAGGGATTCGTCTTTAGTAAACTCAAGTGAGTAAAGCGCGGGATGTCTCTGTTGTAGAGCAGTAGTGTCAAGACAAGGAAGTCTGGGATTCTTGGATTACCAAGGCCCTTAGATTCAGCATAGGTCCATGGTTGCTTATCTAGAAGCATGTATTTGCATTCTTTGCACTGTAATATACAAATCACTCCGTCAATTAAAAAGGGATTAATTTTTACCATGTACATGATAGATATCCTGTAGCTATTTACTCACTTGAAGAAGCAGTAAATTGCATATTTCTTCTGGTTGGTTTAAGACAGTGTTATAGATTTCCCTAGAAACATACTTTTCAATACAGAATCTAAACAGGAAATGCTGAAAATTAAACTCCCCACATTTGTGTTGCGATGGCAGGTGAAAGCGTATTGGTGCTTTGCTGTGATTCGAGTTGTGAGAAGAAGGGTGTTTTGATGCTTAATAGACTACTAGTCTGGTGCCACAGCCCAGGCTAAATACTCTATGATCACTAGGTAAAGCAAAGAACGCTAATTGGCTCAGATGGTATAATTGCTGCCTGTCCAACCAAAGATTGTGTGTTCGAATCCAACCGAGGTGAACAACTGAAGCCTGCATTCTCTGTTAACGTGTCCCTCCACTGGGTAATGGACTCGGGTTAGGTTACTGTGGAAAAACAATCTGTCCTTTGGATAGGCGCTAAAATGGAGGCCCCTGTGTGTAGGATAGTCACCTCCTATGCATCCCAATCAGTTATACCAGGAGAAGAGACCAGAGGTTCACAGTGATTCAGTTCGCCTTTCCCCTCCCAGGCCCAAGTGACGCCAAATACTTTATATTAATAACTCTTAAAGGTGTTATGCAACTTATCTTTTATAACAGGGAAATTCATCCTGACCTGACTGAAGAACTGACTCAGTTCAAACAGCATCTGGTTGACAACACCAACAGAATGGAGCCCCTAAAAGTATGGCAACTTCAAGGTGAGCACAAAAAATCCCCCCCCCCAATCCTCAGCCCAATGTAAGTTTCTCTTTGGGTATTTTTTACATCAATAGAAACATGTAGATAGTGATGAAAACATGTACAGAATCTGACTGTTTTATGAGTTGGTATACCATTAGGCAAAATATGGTTGTGTATTGCATTGTCACAGTTGGCTTGGTTCAGTACCTGCTGTTGAAGGTAATGCAAAAAAAAAAAGTCAAAGGGTTTGAGAAATAGATTTACTTACTATAACTCTCTAATCCGTCAATACACTTCTGAAGACACAATGTAATATCTAAAAAGTTCACTCTGAAATGCCTGGACCTTCAAGAAATTGTCGAGATTATCTAGTTGATTTTGTAGGGTTTGTCCATTACAAGATAAAAAATTGGCTATGGTTAATTTGCTCAATCTTGAATCTCTAAAACTTGATTAGCAACACTATTGTCTTCAAATAACGAATGATAATTACTGTATCTTTCTTTTTAAAAGACATTGCTTACCAGGCAGCACAGCGGGTGCTATCGACCCCTCCTGAGAATGCCCTCCAGGTGCTGACAGACATCAGTCAGAACTTCCCCCTCCTAGCTCGCTCCCTGATCAGAACACAAGTCAAGAGTGAGGTCCAGAAGGAGATCAAGGAGAACCAGAAGGTGAGCTTGAAAACATCATTGTTTCCATGGTAACTGGTGTGTAGTATATTGAAAATTAAATTTCTTGACTTGTCAGGCAGTTGGTTCTAATGGGTGATTGTATATATTTCCAGCCTTCCCCAACTGTAGCTATGCAAATATTCCACATTGCTTTTTCCTACCTTCAGAAACAAGATGTGCAAATTAAGCAACAGATAACTGCAGGATGGTCATGGATGTGAAGATCATCATTTAGAACTTAGCAGTTTATTATTATCATCCCTTGCTTTAATGTACTGCTGATATTGCGAATGTAAAAATGTATTCCTAAGACTTACTGTAAACGTGGAATATTTCGCGGTGTAGAAATTTTCGCGCATTTCGCGCAGGATGAAATTTGCGCAAAAATAAAAACATGCAAATATTTTTGTTTATGTAATCTTTAGCCAAGGAGTCTAGCTTCTGGGCAAAATTAAAAACATGTGAATTTTACCTTACTTGGCCGAGCGCGAAAAACTTAATCACATGAAAACTTCCACTTTTACAGTATTTTGTGTTTATGTTCCCATTGTTGAAGTGTGGATACGCATTAAGAAAAAATATTAATATTGCTTAATGCAGAAGCCAGTGCCTTGAAATCTAAAGTATATATCCTGACCAAAGCTGGTATTATTGTTAGTAAATTTGAATAATGCTTTTCCCTTTGTTTTTCTTATCTATTTTCCAGTTATTTGCAATGAATCATAATGCAGACCAAGGAGAGGCTATAATTATGGTGAATGGATTGGTCATAGATACAGAGGTCGCTGATCCATTCATGTAAGTACCCAGAGCCCTTCTAGCATTAGATCAGTTGCAACTCCAATAGAGCCCCCCCCCCGGTTGTGAGCTAAATTTTTCGCCTAGAGTCTTAAGCCATGTTTTATACCAAATTTATAAAATTTTGACCAGAGATACCGCGCACCATCAAAACTCGCCTCACTATGTGTGGCCAAAATGGACCTTTCTTTATGTGTATTGTACACAATGCCGATTTTACAAGTCGTGAACGTGTGAATAGTTTATTAACGATAAATAAAAAACTGTTTGAAATATAGATATGAAACTATACAGGCTTATTCTATATAAGATACTCTATCTGTGTGCCAAGCTGCAGCAATAAGTGGACATTTCATGTTGCAAATAAATGAATCACAACTCTGACTTTTTCTTGCTGTTTCGGCCAGTTCTTACAAATTGTGAAAGTTTCTAGTTTGCAGTAATTTATCACTAAGACCTTGCTCTAGATAAATAAGTGCTGAATATTTTGTTTACTGCTGTTTAGTTGGGAGATTGTGAATATAGACAGATATTTTATCATTTAATTTTTAGCTTGTCCTAAAGAGTTAATACAGTGATCATGATAGTGCAGTTGATTTACAGTATCGGACATCAAAATATATTGCAGCCTGAATCTTACTGTATTCCGGTTTATATTTAGTCATATGTAGCTTGTTGAATTTTAAAATGTATTCAGAAGTTTATGGGATACATGCAAATGCTCTTGCGAGATAATGGTCTCATACATGTACATTTATGTGAATCAGATTATGTAATATCTTAATGTATTGAAAGTTATGAATATATTTTGTTCTATTTGATAGGCTCCTTGATTTGTTGAAAGCTGAGGGCAAACTACTAGAAGGGCTCCATCAGTTGGGTGTTCAGGTAATATTTGAGTTGGTTACATTCTGATTGGAATGCAGTTAATTTTGATGAGAATAAACTGAGCGGCATTGATAATTCAAGCAATAAATGGGTTGAAATGAAATTAATTAATTGAAGTATCATCACCACTCACTCTGTTTATTTTACATGCAACACGATAGACATCTCTGTTGTTGCTCCCGTTGATGTTGTTATTTTTTAAAAATACAGTTTTTCTTAGAAAATCAGGTTGCATAGTTGTACTTAATACATGTAGCCTGCCATCCGTCGACTAGCTAGAAGGGGTGGCGTCAAGAGGATCTCTGGTCTAATATGTCTTATATTTCTGGTCTAGACGCTGGAATGGCATTGCCCACGGTGATTGATTATGTCTTTCCATATCTATATCTCTCAGGGGGACAGCCTTACGGATGTGATGAAAACGAAGATTGAATCCTTGCAAGACAGTTATGCTGTAGACGTCCGGGACAATGCTGTTATTGTGAGTATATATATATATACTAGCAGAAGCAGCCCGTGGACATCCACGGGCGCTAGCTGTGTTTATGATTAACCACCGTACCGTATATTTGTTACAATAATCAAGTGAATAAATAAAAAAGTTGGGTAGAGTTATTTTTACCAAGAAGTATTTACAACATGTCCATTGGCGGACCCGGGGGGGGGGGGGGAGGTGCTTCTGGCCCGTGCCACCCCCCTCCCCCCGTTCAAAGGCAGGAAAGTATGCATTTTGACCATAGACGATCCGCAATTTTGTTGATCGTGCCCCCGCCCCCTTTTAGAATGAAACCTTTTTTTGGCTTGTCAGAGAATTATGGAGGGACCCCGCATAACCACCCCCTCCTGAGCGAATTTTCTAGGTCTGAGGTCCACCCCCGCCCCACCTCAGGTCTGCCTTTTCCAAAATTTGACAAACCTGCACTTGTTTTCCCCGCCTTATGCTAAAATTCTGGATCCGCCCCTGATCATGTGAATAATTATGTCTTATTTATCCAAAGCTTGCATGAGTTTTGAAGAAAATTCCTTTTAATCTTGATGAAAATTGATGATATGGATATAATAATGTTCGAGTAGAATATCCATGCATAGACCTAGAGGGAGCGATTTGATCTAATTGCCATGTTTCTGTGGTTTATTAATACTCAGAGTAACATCCATAATTAGCGGTACGTCCCCTGTAGAGGATGCAATAATGAGAAAAAAATGAATTTGTCATTTTATTTTCAGGGGGATTATGGCCCCCGTATATGGGTCTTGGGAGGACCGACGGATTGACTCCCCCTACTACCCCCCCCCCTCCAGTTCCCCCCATTCCATTGTCATCCCATCACCCTCAGGGCGAGGGGATAAGGGATTAATATCATTATACGTATTCATAATCATTATGGAAATATTTTCGAAGGAATTTTCTTATCAGATTTTCTGAGAAAGTGTCAAATTACCGGGAGCGAACGTCGTGAAACATACACACTAAACTCTGTGTGTGACCATGAAGCTTCAAATGATGTAACTCTATACCTGTGATCTAACACGTGTGTATAATACTGTACTGTACACTGAAGCCATGTGGATATATGGCCATGTCGTTCTGCGGAATAGCTCCCCTTCACAGGGAAAGGTATATGGGTTGGCTGGGCATGAAGCTACAGACCCGCTTTATGGGTGGGCGGAATTATTAGGCCTACTCCCTGCGGAAATTCAATGTTTAAAAATGAATTTATGAAATATGGACGGGACGTCAGCCCTCAAGAAGTGCCTCCCACCACCCTAAGAACCCTTCCCCACCCGTGGGTACCAAAAGGCGGGGACCGAAAGGGCCAGGGGAGGAGCCTATTTGAACCAAAAAAACAGCCAGAAATCCTTAGTGTATTATATAATAAGATATATATAAACACCTATCGGGTACATTAGGAGGACAGTTTTTGTTCTTTTTCTTTGTCCAACTGTCGACTTAATGTACCAACTGTCGACCTAATGTAGGGGTCTCTATTATGACGAAATAAACTGTATTGTCAACTGTCGACCTAATGTACCCGTTAGTCAAATATATATATATATATATATATAGGGTCATTGGCTATGTAAGTTATGACAATGGTACTACTGTAATCGTAATGTGAAATGATTTCTGTTTCTCTGCTTTTTTCTCACTGTCCCTCTCTGTAATTAAGAGAGCTATATCAGGTTAATCCCCTGATATTAATATCATAACGTGTTATGAGTATTTTTTTTGGGGGGGGGGGGAGGGGAAGGGAAGGGTCATTCTACCCTCTCCTGCTATCTTGATCTTGTTTGAACATGTGTGAAAATAAATAAGCAATGATCAGGAGACTGCTCTTTCATATAAAATTGTTATCCCTCCCGAAATTTTTCTCTGTATCTTTAGTGCATTTCTGAGCTAAGGTGAGAGAGATAGAGAGAGAGAGAGAGAGAGAGAGAGAGAGTGTTCAGAGGTGTAAGACCGTGCCATTTAGTTATACTTCTGACAAAAAGCATCCCTAAATATTTCTAATTTCATTCTTCCTCGGTACTACATGTATCTCCCCATCTGTCTCTTTTTGTGTTAATATATGTTTGTAGCTGTGGAATTCCATTGTAGCATGTATTTTCTATTCTTTTATGATTATTGTTTCCTTTGTACAGTACATCAATGATCTAGAGAGCGATCACAAGTACAAGGCTTGGCCTGCTCAGATTCAGGAGTTCCTTCGACCCACGTTCCCCGGCATGCTCAGACACATTGCAAAGAATGTCTTCCACATTGTAAGTTTTATGTTTATATTATCGAAAGCCAAATTGGTGTAAATTGCTCACGGTCATCTAGTTTGAATTCCAGAAATATGAAATGGATATGTCCCTTAAAATTACATGAAATTATAGTAATGTTGAGTGTAGTATGGAAGCCTCTAGCACGTCACGAGCATCATGCCATTGAATTTGTGTTTTTAAAAAGAAAATATACATTTTGCTAGCAATCGTTTTTTACGATGATATAAAACATTTCAGTACCTTCACTAAAATGCACTTGATATGCATATGCCAGAAAATTTAAAAGTAGAGATTTCTTCAAATGTCACATGAGAAATAGTGGAGTAGCTGATCTTGGTGTGGCTTGATCCTGAGCATTTATATATCTCAATTTCCTTGCTTGATACAGCTGAATTGATCCCTCATGTGCAGTAGTTCTGTGAATCTAGTTTCATGACTCAACCAACCTTCTCTTCCATGCCTCCCACACCCAGACACTCATCCTGGACCCTACCAGCCCCGAATCCATGCTCCTGCTAGATCAGGCTGAGATGCTCTACCTCAGTGATGTACCTCTGAGGTTTGGCTTCGTCTTCATCGTCAACGACGATGACAACGTGGATGGCAGGGATGATGCGGGCGTTGCCATGGTAAGAGCGTTCAACTTTGCCCTGATGGAGGAGGATGGCGTGAAAGCTATGGACCTCATCACAAAGGTATGGTTGCAAAGTTCTTCTTGTTCTACCCTAGTTGGTGTTCTGCCCAGGGGTAGGTTCACACATTAGAGCCATCTGGTTTGCCCTTTCTCCTTTCCTCTCTATTCTCATCATTGATCTTCATTTCATCATATCGTCTGTTTGGAGCCAGAAGGGTGTTAACTCCTATGCTTTAACACAGAGTTAACGCCCTTCTGGCTCCAAACAGACAATATGTTTTGTCACAAGTCTTTTAAGAGGTCTTGGTCTGATTCCCTTTTGCCATCCATCTCACATCAGTATGTTTCTATGCATAATGTTCCTACTGAAGATCTGTCCAATCCCTTTTTGCTTCCATCTTGTACTGAATGTTTACTTTTCTTGAAGGGATGGAGAAAAATTTACTTATTTTTTTTCAGAATTTGTGATAACTTCACCGATTTGTATAATATACAATAACCAATTTGCAGTGCATTCCTGTATTTACAAAATACAGAATAAAAGTTAAAACCATTTGACTCTATTAATTGGCTACAAATCCCTTCAAGAAGAATGGAAAGCTTATCAGTAGTAGAGTCCAATGTAAGTCTGTTACAGCTTATATCATTTCACCAGATCCCAGCTTTGTGGCTTCCCTGACCATCAGCAGTTGTACTCCAAGACATTTGACCTGTTTTATTGGTCTTCATGTCTGAAGGAATATCAATGAATAAATACTGAATAAGTGTTCTATTTCATGGAATGTAAAAGAATCTCAATTCAACTTTTAAGCTGTCATGATCTTATATTGAATAATTCATGTCAAATCAAAGTCAAAATAAAATTCATAGTCTTTTTCATGTTAGATCCACAGAGAAGCGGATGAGGTGGTACAGACCAGTGATGTGATAACTGTTTTAAATCAAATGTTTCCTGGTGAAGACATCAATGATATCATTGGACCTGACACAGACTATGATGACCACAGACAGGTAAGGTAGAGATAAAAAGAGAAGATGTTGTCGCAGAATTCAAGAAAAGAAGATCAGGATGTATGTTCGATTGATTTTTTTTCTTCTTCTTATTGAAGGTTGAAGCTACATTATTATTCACCATGAGAAATTTGGATGTGAAATGCTGTATTTTGGCAGTTTCGGCAAATTTTTCTCATCTGTCATTGTTATTAGTCTTATGGATTTACCCAGTCTTCCTGATTTCAAAAATTTTTCATGAAACCACTGAAACTTAGTGTTGATTTTCATCGGAATATTGTAATGCTATCCGATAGAAATAGAAACTACTCATTTGTGAACACATTGGGTGAACAATGTGATAAATATTGAGATTGTTTATCATTCCATCAAATTTCATTTGCAGCTTTGTAAAATTTGTCGGAATGAAATGATTTGATTGCAGGATGGCAAGGCCTTTTTGAAAAAGACTGCTCTACGAGAGACACCTCAAGTCCTCATGAATGGTGTTCCGCTGTCTAAGGATGAGGTAAGTTAACCCTTACGGTGCCATTATAGGAGGTATTCCCACTTTACATAAATGATTCTATGGAACATAAAACTGGTGACAGTTACTCCGCGGTCAATTTTCATCACTAACAGAATTCCTTTATTCAACTCTGAATACAAAAAATATACCTAACCCTAACCCTAACCTTAACCCTAAAAAGGCCAGGTTATCTTGGTGCTTTCTCAGCTGGGGGGATGGAATCCACCCCCTGGGATCAAAAATTGCTGCAACTTGGCACACAGATAGAATATCTTATAAAGAATAACCCTCTAAAGTTTCATATCTATATCTGAAACGGTTTTTGAATTATCGCTAATTGATTATTTACATATTTGCGAATTGACAATTCTGCATTGTGTACAATACATATGGAGAAATTACCATTTAGCGCAGCGAATTTTGATGCTGCGCGGTAGCCGTTGCTAGAAATCTTATAAATTTGGTATTAAAAGATGCATAAGACTGTAGGCGATGAAGTCATGAAAGCTTGAGGCTCAAAAAAATAATTATCCTCGAACATATCGCAGCGAACGTTGGACTAACACCAACCACTTTTTTTTTGAAGGACATGAAAGACAGTAAACATTATATTTCATATTAAGTTTGAGAGTGTAGATGATGTTTCAGTCCCAAAGGAAAAACAAAATTATCCCTTATTTCAATTTTAAATCATTTGGGATGGCCAATTTATAACTATGCATAGTTTGAAATGTGGCTTGATTGCCTTGGCCAATTTGTTTATTTATACATGTATATATTATGCACTAGCTCCCTGTTGTGAACATGATATCTGCAATAAGTATTACCAGAAAGAAATGGTACAAATTTAAATATGATTTGTCTAGCCTGTTGAAAAATAATTTCTATATAAACTTCTAATCAATAATAACCCGATTACACATATTTGTGGGCTTGCCTTGGTCTTTTACCAATCGATAATATTTCATTGTTTTTGTTTTATATCGTAAAGCTTGATCCTGATGTGTTTGAAGAGGCGGTTGTTACCAACATCCTTGTTAACACAGCAGACTTTCAGAGAGCAGTTTACAGGGTGAGTTACTTGTGATTTTTGTTTTATGCCGTTAATATTTCCGTTTATTAGTGTAATTGACTGAATACATGTCTATACAGGTGTTAAAGTGCAGTACACGTAGATATGTCAACAGGCTATAGGTCAACTGGTCCCAGTTCAAGTTCCAGCTTTGGGATAACATCCCTCAGCAATTTATTTGCCATTCCATAATACCCAAGTGAATTGGATTGGTACCTGCATGGTAGGAAAGAAATTCCTTCAGTACTTTGAGGGTCTTGTATGGCAACCCTGCAAAAGCTAATGTGATCATATGAAGCGTAATTGGGTATATTCAAATAGGAATAATTTATGCATTATATATCGCCTGATTCGAGCAAGAAGGGCGTTAACTCTGTGTTAAAGCATAGGAGTTAACACCCTTCTGGCTCCAAACAGACGATATCATCATGATATCAATGTTCATGAAAAGATATAGAAATTATGATGTCTATATTCACACCCAGAGAGTGCTGACATTTTCATTCCTTTATCCATGCATTCAACTTTATGTACAGTCAAACCTACTTTAGCGACCAACTGTAGAGAAAGACCACCTGTCTATAAAGACCATAAGTTTTGTTTCCCTTGAACAGTGTTTCCCATTGAAATGTGTATTCAAGGAATCTGTACATAAAGACCAACTACTCACAAAGACCGCTTTCTTGACTCCCTTGAGCAGTCTTTATATCCAGGTTTCATTGTATTTTGATCTCTTTTTAACAGAACAAAGTTGGAGAACACACTGACCTTCTGGAGTATGCCATGACCCGCCCCAATGTGATGCCCCGTCTGAATCTCAAAATCCTCAAATCAGACAACCCCATCATTGACCTCACAGGGTCACCAGGTCAGTGCAAGGTCACACATTAACATAAGCATGTTACTCATTCCACTCTTTTATAAGTTGAATTCTTTATTTATTAGTTTGGTTGAATTCGGTTTAAGGGACTAAATTGTCAGAAAAGCAGAAATAGTAATTTTGCTCCAAACACCTATACATTGAAAGAAACGGAGAGAAAATGAAATCCTTTCGAATGACCCTTCGTACATCCCTGAAAGTGAAGGATATGAGGATATTATGATATAAACATACAGCTTGTAGACAATGTTTATTAATTAGATGAATGTAATTTAGGTGTTTTGCCGTGATAGTCTTTGTTAAAGTGACATAAGAGGAAGGAATTTAGCAAATGCATAAAATGTCAACAAGTTTGCATCATTGTTTTTGGGGTTTTTTTTTTATGATGTGGATATAAATGAAAATTTTGATTTAGTTTTGAATCTTTGCAATGTAAATGTGTACAACGATGAGACTTTAAATAAGATTTGGTATTTTTTATTAGGTTCAGCTACCATTGATACTCCCTTGGCTTCACATGGACTCTCATCAAATCAGCTGACAGGACTCGTAGCAGACTCCATCAAGTATTTGACAAAGAAAGGTATGGTTTGAATGTTTATTACTCAAAATCTCTGGAAAAAACATAACCTTATATAGACTCATATTACAAAAATCTTTTGACAGTCAAGCAAGGAAGGACCCCCCCCCCCTCATAAAAAAGCCTTTTAATAGATTTTCATATTTTCAGATGCACTTTTTTTCTTTTGTCTGCAAGGCTTGCAGTGGGGGAGGGGGGGCAATATTTTAGGTGCCCAATTGGATCCACAGCCCATGTTGTATTTTAATCAGTCTAATGTACAAGACTTTCAATCACTCATGGAACTCGTCTGATACATGTATCTCTGTATCTCTTTGTAGATGATGATGCAGTAAGACCGGTATCCATGTGGGCGGTATGTGACCTAGAGACACCAGAAGGAAGGCAGGTTGCCAGGGATACTGTTCAGTATGTGGTGAGAAATCCAATAATTCAGGAAAAAAAAAAAAACTCTTTTTGTCACAGGAACACCTATTTTGATTTTGCTGTATTCACACTTTCATATTTTATTTTACTGCCTCTCATAATGCAATAACCTAATTGGTTTTTTAAAAGGGTAAGGCTTGCGGCTGTGAAGTTACGAGGGCCCTTTAGGGTTAATATTTTTGAGTAACTCTGTGGATATTTTATTCTTTTATCCTTGGGGTGGGGGAGGGTTATCAAGTATTGAATCAAGGTTAAATATTCATGACAGTTAATTGGTCAAAGAGCACTTCCTATGCATAGCATTTGGCTTACGCATGTATTTTGAAAAAAACATTATGTGCAGAAAACGTCAAACAGTGTACGTCTTGGGTTGGTCCACAACGCTGCTCCCTCTAAAGAAGGTGCTGATGCCTTCTGGCTTGTGAAGGCCATCCATGCTGCCATGGAAACACAGACGAGGAACTATGCCAAGAATTTCATCTTCAAGCTGCTGAAGGAGCAGAATTTCCAGAGCGTTCAAGACGGGACTAAAACACCGCAGGACTTCGAAGTCAATGTAAGAAATTCGCTGTCATAATGATAATAAAGATCCTAGTGATTATGATGATTATGACGATGATGGTGAGGATCAGAAAGATGATGAGGATGAGGGTGATGATAGTGATGTTGATGATGAGGATGATGAGGATGATGAGAATGTAGATGATGGTTATGATGCTGATGCTAATGATGATGATGATGGTCAAACAGTGCTGAAGGAGCAAGATTTCAAGAGTGTTCAAGACGGGACTAAAACACCACAGGACTTTGAAGTCAATGTAAGAAACTGTCTTAATGATAATGAAGATCCCAGTGATTATGAGGATTATGACGATGATGGGGATGGTGAGGATGATTCTGAGGATGATGAGGATGATTGTGATGATGATGATGTTGATGAGGAGGAGGATGGTGGTGGTGATGTTGATTATGATGAGGAGGATGATGATGTTGATGATTACGATGATGTTGATGATTACAATGATGATGTTGATTACGATGATGATGTTGATGATTACGATGATGATGTTGATGTTACGATGATGGCAAAGAAGATGATGTTGATGATGGCAAAGAAGATGATGATGGTGATGGTAATGCTACTGCCTTCTGCTGTTGCTGATTAGGATGTTGACTAAAATGATTGGTACTGAATAGGATTATGAAGATAATGATTTTTAAGGTAGCAATACTAATGAACACACAAAAGAAAATTGAACAAAAGAAAATATGGAACTGTCATGCTTGTTATGCTGAAATGTTTATTTCAGTTTAGATGGAATTGTTACAAAGAGAACCTTGATAAAAGAACAAATGCTGAATTTAGGTTGTTTTCTCTTTTTTTCAGGGTATGGATATGAAAGCATTCACAGAGGAATTCATCAAACCTCGCGCTGCTCTTCTGGAGAATCACAGAGCCTTCTCATCTGATGTCCTAGGACTGACCCTCGGAGACAGGGCTGTAGTAGCGAATGGAAGGGTGAGATCATGTTAAACATATGCAATCAATACATTCAGTGCCACTTTTTAAAAATATAATTGTCATATATTTACTTTAACGTTTTTATTTTGCTTATAGTGCTTTGTTTCCATCGCGATATAGGTCAGGACACATATTTACTATGGGAAGAAACTATACAAGGAAGGTACATATACCTATTTCTGCGTCAGGAAGAAAAGTGTGGCTGTTCGCAATCATAACATATTCAATGCTCATAATCTCAGGCACGATTTGCCGTCCACAGCTGGAAGCGTTGATAAATCCATTTTTTTTTTTAGTTTGTCAAAACTACAATTACATGTAATACTTTGTATTCATCTCACAATTTTTTCAATTTTATGTTTATGATGTACTATCCTTCAAGTATAACTTTTATTTCATTTGTTTATTGTATTATTTAATTGTTTTAATTTTATAAAGGACACCTGTAGCCCTTTAAAGTTAGATAATGCCTGACCAAGGGCCTTGTGTTTCACATGAATTTGTTTCTTACTTACCTGAATTTTGTATAACTAATTGTTATTTCTTCTAGGTATTTGGACCATTTTCATCAGATGAGCCTATAGAAGTGGCCGACTTTGAGCTTATAGAGAAACTGATCACAAGTAATTCTGCAAGCAATGTGAAGAATAAGGTAAGTAATGAGAGCATGGTTTGTTCTTTAAAAAAAACAACTAACAGAAACAGATTGTAGGAAGAGAGGGTTGGACTAGAGTGAAAAGAGAAAGGTTTTTATGATTTCAGAAATATCATTCCTGAAAGTTCTAAGGAAAATGACTGATGTTTGGTTTTGGGAAAAATCAGTGATCACTATCTATAAGAACACATACCATCGTCCAAATATATCTGAAATCATAGATATAAATCATAACTGAATGATTGATGTTTAGTTTGTGGAAATATCAGTTATCACTTTCTATAAGAACACATACCATCGTACAAATATATCTGAAATCAAAGATATAAATCATAACTGAATGATTGATGTGTAGTTTGTGGAAAAAACCAATGATCACTTTTTCTATAGAATACATAATTCTATTCATACCATGGTACAAATAACTCTAAAACCATAGATATAATCATAACTGAAGGAATCATTTTTTAAGGAGTTCAGTACCATTGTCACCCACCATGTAATCATTCTTCTTATGACCCGTTAGACTGATTTGCTCAACATTAGTATTAAACATTTAGGTAATACCTTTAAGTTGGTTTCTTTTCCATCTTAAAACTTCAGTCACACTGATGCGACTGACATAATATCAACTATAGACCAATCAAAATTGATATTACACCAAATGGCCAAGAAGTGGTCAGTTTGGAGTTAGCTGGGTATTGGTGTGTCATGTGCATGAGGCATTAAAGTTAAGATAAATTCATGTACAACTGTATATCATGGTTCATTGTTGTAGTTTTAAAGATAAAGTTGATTTCTGGTCATGAGATTATATTGTGAAAGAGTCTGTTTTAAAGCAATTGGGAAAGGTTGATCATGTCTACATAAGAATTGGTGTATACTGTGAGGTTTTGGAATCGTTAAAATGATAAGAAATTGACTCAATCCTGCCGAGAGCCACATGCACTGCACACCGAAATGTGTATATGGGACTACACACAAATGTTTGGCCCGAAAATTTTAGGTGTTTCTTGTCATATTTTGAATGTGAGGGTATTTGAAGACCAATCCTTTTCAGGGGACATATCTACTGTGATACTCTTCCCAACTAAAGTAATAAGAATGAGAAAGCTCACAAATTATATTTTACCTTTCCCAGAACTCAAGCTTCCCTTTAAACTTTGATAATCATCTCTTTGTTTTATTCAACAGCTCAAGAACATCAATGTTTCAACAAAGGATGGTTCCCAGAGAAAAGACTTTGCCAGTGACATGGTCATGAAGACAGATGCTCTGCTAGCTTCCAGCTCTCAGTCTGATTCTAGGAAAGATACTCAATACTGGAAGAAAAAACACAGGTTGGTAACAAGTAATATTGATATTCTCTTTTATTTTTTTGTTATACAGTGTTTTATCCATGTTCTTATTTATTATTGGAGTTCACTTTTGTGTTCCCTCTGATTGCTTTTTAAAAATTATTTTTGGTACACTTGATTTTCTCTGTCAATTTTACACTTTTCTAATATGTGACCCGGCACCACAAAACCACCAAAAAGTCGCAAAAAATAATTTTTCTGATTTTATCATATTTGGATAGAACAAAGTCTCAGCTTTAAAATGATATATGACTCATTATAATTGAAACTTTCTAACCCTTTTAATTCAGCGAATGAAAGGAGCTTGTAAGAGATGTTTGCTGTTATTAAATAGGGAGGAAATGAGCTCTAAAGTTGGGGCCTATTCAAGCGTGCGGAGTAAGAAAACGAGAGAGAAAGTCGATAGAGAGTGAATCAAAAGGCCATAGCACCCACTATGAATGAATTGTCGGATTAGGTTGATATTTGGTAGGAGTGTTAAACATAGTTTATTCATTCTATTGCCAAGACTTCGAATTGTGAACTTGAGTCATTCGAAAGTTATTATGATGCAAATGAGAGTGTTCTAATGGGAGATTAAGCGCACCTATGTGCACAAGACAATGCCTATTCACCCGTTGGGGTGTCTTTTCTTTGTTCCCTGTCACATAACACTGGTTTGTTACCTGATACACTGAACTTGTAATTTAGCCTATAATTAACTTAAATAGAACCTACTCTTTTTCTTGTTCAAATTGATTAACCTATATGCAATTTGTTTTACATAGAACTTAGATACTCTTTCCTTGCTCACATGAATAAACTTGATCGTTCGTTAGCAACAAAATCCTTTTTCAGACTCTGTTTCGTCATCGAAATGGAACTTAAAACTGCTCTGTAATTTGCTTTCGCGGCTATTGATGAACTGTAATATCAGTATGATGAGATTGCTGAGAATTTATTCTTTCTATCAGTATGAAAATCATTAGGGAAAAGGTAATTTAAGGCCCGTGAGGTTGCAGTGATTTTACGAGGGTGAGCGGTACCGATTTAAAAAAAATCATACGGGAAGGCAAAGAATTAGGAAGAAACCGAAGCTGTGCGCAAAAAAACTGGTCTAGAAAAACTGTTAAAAACTCATCTTCTACTGTGTTTTAAGCTTCCAGATTTTGATATAAGGTACAGAAAAGAACGATCTTTCAGAAAAACCAAAAGTCCGAAAATAAAATTTTCCAACCCAAATTTCCATTTCAGCTGTTTACACAAAATCACGGGTTGCGACTTTTTGGTGGTTTTGTGGTGCCGGGTCACATATTGTCATTCTCCTTTTTATCCCTGTCCTCCCTATTTTTATTATTCATTTATGTAGAAGTTTCTATTTTTTGTTCCATTTCATTTCTTTTCTTGTTCCCATTCTCCAGCTTATACTTTGAAGTTTCTTATGCTTCTGCTTTGTTTGACACAATTGGAATAATACGAACTGTACATCGTATTATGTTAATTGACAGAATGTATTATTCTATAGAGATGATAAACAGTGACCAACACCATACTAAGAGTAATGATGTCACAATATGTTTTTTTTTTAATACTAACAAGGATGGTATAATTATATCTTGTTTCACCTTCTTCTCTGTAGCATGATGAACATTCCACCAAGAAACCCAGACCAGGCAAGCTATGACATTGTTGCAGTCTTGGATCCTCTGACACGGGACTGTCAGAAGTGGAGTCAGCTCCTTCAAGTACTCCACAAAGGTCTCAATGTGAACATCAATGTCTATATGAATCCAAGGGCTCAGCTGTCAGAATTGCCTTTGAAGAGGTGAGTTTGATTGCTGTAATATCCTGATGCTAGAGATATTAGTTTCTTTGTTTATTTTTATGTCAAAAGTGAAATAAAAAAGTACAAAGAGAAGAAGTTGAAGTACAGTGCGATTTAGACTTACATAAATTATTTGAAAGATGATATAATATTCAGCTCTATTTTGTGTTGGTTTTTTTTACAGCTTTTACAGATATGTACTGGAACCAGAACTGGCCTTCAGAGTCGATAGCAGGTAATTCATTTAGATAACATGTTCATGTATTTTTGGGTGTAAATGGTAGAAGAGAAAAAAAAAATGGGCCCCTTTTTTCCTAAAACGTGATTTGAATGTCATTTGCTACAATTCTACATGAACCCAATGCTATTGAGAACAGGGTCTTCTCTGTATTAAGCATATGGGAATTAGAGGATTCAGTAGTCACTGGATTAATTTCAGTAGCTTATATGAATTATAATTACTTGACCTTGATACCAAGATATACGAAACAGTGAATTTGCACAGGAATTATGTGCATGGATAGAAACGTATACATACAATATATGAATTATGTGAATTCTTGTAAAAGCAATCAGAGAAAAGGCTACTCTTGAGCAAAAGGGGAAGTTTTATTCTCTATGCTATTTTTTTCTTCTTTGGTTATCAGTTTCACTGCAGGACCATCGGCCAAGTTCCTAGACATGCCCCCGGACACCCTACTGACCATGAACATGCTGACTCCAGAGAGCTGGCTGGTGGAATCGGTCAGGACCCCTAATGATCTGGACAACATCAAACTCAGTGAGGTAAAGATCAATATTTTGGTTTGATTTTCATATATCATGCATTTTTCAGTGGGTTTGAATATTCTTTAACAGACAGGGAAGTCTCTAAATGCTGCGAGAGGTTTTATTCTTATCCTTTTATTTCATAAAATTTGTTAAACTCTTAAGATATATGTTGAAGTGATCAGCTATTACTGCCAAGTGATGTACATGTATGGACTGAAATGTAGTCATAGCTGTAGAATGCTGTTTTTATACATCAGTTGTCCACGCATCCATTTGTGCCCTTTTGCCAGGCACACTATGATGTCTTGTTGATGTATATGTTGATTGAAATGTTTTTGTGCTCTTCATTCGCCCGATACGCTTAGGAATAATTGCATCGCATGCTACACCTGTGCTGTTTTGTCATAATATGTCGCCATATTTGTATTGCTGTCATGGACAGGTCCCAGGAGGAATCCTGGCTGAATATGAGTTAGAATACCTGCTCCTAGAGGGACATTGCTTTGAACAGAACTCGGGTCAACCACCCAGGGGACTTCAGTTCACCCTTGGTACTGCTACTCAGCCTGTCATGGTGGATACCATCGTTATGGCTAACCTGGTAAGTTACAGATTTATAACTCATGTTGTATGAACGATCAAACAAATAGAAAAACTATGCAGAATATAATCGTTTGATATTTATAGTATTTTCTTCAACCTTGTAATATTCTCTTAATGATAAAATAAAGAGTAGCAGATATATGTACAGTAAGCCTCTGCATTCAAAGTACTTTCGGACTGTGTGTTTATAAAAAACACAGTGAAGGCAGTTTTAGGAATGGACACTTGATTAGTGGTATTCACCTATATGTACTTCACGGATATACTTTTGTAACTTCACAGTAACAAGCAATAATGAATCAAATCTGAATCAAAATGCTTTCTTTTGTTGCCATCCATAAAAACATAATTGTGTTAAAAATACATAGCAATAATTGTTTTTTTGAAGTGGACAAACTGAATGTTCACAGGAAATACACATTCAGTTCATTGTGGCTGTTAAACATTTTGTGAAATTTAATCTGTAAACATCATTTCTTTTTCTACCAGGGTTATCTTCAACTCAAGGCCAACCCTGGAGCATGGTTACTACGCCTTAGACATGGGCCTTCAGCAGACATCTATGAGATTGCAAGGTATGAAGCAAGACATTAAAAGTGCATGCAAATATTATAAATGAATCAAATCTCTGTCAGTTTTAAGACACATGTACTACTGATAATACATGTAGGTATTCATGTTGCATTGTCTATCCTAGTCTATTCTGAGATGCATGAAAAAGAAAAGAAGATAGAAATTCTTTTTTTTTCAATATTATCGAAACTAATTTCATTTTCATTGTGTTATCTTTTATTATTAGTCATGAAGGCACAGATTCATCTGAAGGGAGTGAGGAAGTTCAGGTTGTCATGAGCAGTTTCAAGGCAAAGATTGTTAGAATGAAGGTAAGATATGACTTGGGAATGACGATGATGATGATAGTAATGATGATGACGGTGATGATGAAGAAGATGGTGATGATGATGGGAATGATGATGGGAATGATGGTGATGATGGTGATGATGGTGATGATGATGATGATGATAATGATGATAACAGTAGTGATGAATCATGGTGATGATGATAATGGTGATGATATTGATGATGATGGGGATGATGGTGATGATGATGATGATGATGATGGTGATAGCGTACTATCATCATTATTTAAACTAATTATTACATTGATTGAACATATATCAAAGTTTCATTTGCCTGTATGTCATTTATAGTTTGTAATACTGTTTAATTTTTTGATTAATTTTGATTAATTGATGATTTGTGTCAAATTTGTTTTTGCTTTATATGGGGGTTGAACACTCATTTAATATTTACTCATCCAGTATAAGCCATCCAGGTACTTAAGAGTAAAATGAACAGTCGATCAATACCATAATATATGGGAACATGGAACATGCCTTTCCAATAGCTTTGATTCCAAAAATCCCTTAGGAGCCAGAAGAGCATAAACTGATAACACAAAAGCAAGAAGGGCATTCATTCTAACAGGCAATATCTCAAGCTTAATCTGCAAATATTAAATGAATATAGCATACTTCCATGTCTTCATATTTGCACAGGTGAAAAAGAAGATAATTAAATGAATATAGCATACTTCCATGTCTTCATATTTGCACAGGTGAAAAAGAAGCCCGGTATGCAGAATGTTGACCTTCTCTCGGGTGATACTGGGAAGGATGATAACGAAGGAGGAGGGGGAGGAGCAGGAGGTGGAGGCATCTGGAACTCCATCTCTAACTCCATCTCGGGACTGACAGGAGGAGGAGGAGGAGGGGGGAAGCAAGGAGGAAAAGAGACTGGTAATGGAGACGTGGATAACCAGCTCAACATCTTCTCATTGGCCTCGGGTCATCTGTATGAAAGACTGCTCAGGTATTAAACACTCCTCAGGTATTAAACACTCATGCTCTACTCTCTACACTCTACTAATGTGGTTAAACCGATGTGAGGACTAAAATCATGTTAAAGAGAGGAAATACTTAGAGCTCTGTCCTCACTTCCTCTATTAAACTCTTCTTTATATGGAGGTTAAAACCAGCATCAGGTACAAGTTTGAGTAGAGTACAGACCTTTATGATTTGATGTATTCTGCTTTATAAATGCTATTGCTATTGCTGATGCTACTGGTGCTTATGATGATGATGATCAATATTCATCACCAGAAATGTAATCATTATCATTAAAATCATAGTTATTTTCATCATCATTAGTATCATCTTGACAATTAACATTGTTATCAACATCGTCATCATTATCATCATCATCAATTATGCATCATCATCATTAACGATAACACTGATCTAATGGTCTGTAAAAGCCGGACAAGTCAGGGGGGCTTTTGTAGAGCCAGTAGCCTTTAAATTAAAAAAACAACATAATAATTTCATATAATCGACTTATATTTTGCCTCTACTTTATATTTCTATACAGAATTATGATGCTGAGCGTACTGAAGCACACAAAGTCTCCCGTCAAGTTCTGGTTCCTTAAAAATTACCTCTCACCGTCTTTCAAGGTAGGCAGATCCTTGAAAACCTGATACTGCTATTTGCAGAAGTCATTTATGATGGCATCCTTTCAAGAAGATTTGATACAGCATATACTTTAGTTTTTTAATCCTTATTCCAGACGGCTTTGTTGGGCCAAGGTCTAGGTCATCAAACTTTGAACTTCTACCCCAGACAACTCTGCCCTGGAAACCCACCTGTTAGTGGTGTGGGGCGGAGGGGCAGATTGCGAAGGTTTCTTGCTGTGAAAATGGCTGTGGTTTACAATCCGCAAAAGTTTCATGTCTTGAAGCTTTCTGTATTTAGAGTATTTGGAATGACAATGGCTAGAAATGTTTCTATCCCATCATTTATTTTGATCTTTTGACTATTTCATACATGTATTTCTTTGTCTAACAGGAGATAATACCCGAGATGGCTAAAGAGTATAACTTTGAATATGAATTAATCCAGTACAAGTGGCCTCGATGGCTTCACCAGCAGACCGAGAAACAGAGGATGATATGGGGGTGGGTAACAGCTTGGGTGTTTCTCTGTCTGTGATGAGGCATAGGCCTACACTGCGAAGTGAACAACTTCCATGTGACAAAATCATCCTACCTGATATCATTTATTTTGATCTAGAACATTCTTTTGATAAAATCTATGGCTTTGTTCCCTGAACTTCATTACCTGCATGTGAGAGGATGGTCCTTCGAATTTCTTCTGCTGGAACCCTATCTGGGAGAGAATGTTCGGTCAATAGTGCCATATTCTTGGATGTTTACAAATGACAAAAAATCTATTCCCTGGGTTATTAGTGGAATTACCAGCAAAAGCTCTTAGTCCTGGCAAGTGGACAATGGGTTCTATGCACCAGCTCTTTCCACAAGCAGTCAATTTCATGCACTGATTGAATTCCTAACTTTAACCCTGCTCCCAACAATTATGCCTAACACTGACCCTCACCCACACCTTAAAGGTAAAGTTGAGTTCTGCTCATGAGACTGAATTGTGAAAGAAACTGTCTCAAAGCCAGTGGGAAATAAAAATTGGTGTAAAATGATAAGAAATTGACTCAATCCTGCTGAGAGTGAAATGCACTGCACACAGAAATGTGTATATGGGACTACACACAACGGTTCAGCTCAAACATTTCAGCTGTTTCTTGTCATATTTTGAATGTGAGGGCATTTGAAGAGCAATCCTTTTCTGGAGATATTTCTTCTGTGATAATCTTCCAAACTAACATTAAAAAGAATTAGAAAGCTCACAAATTATTTTGTACCTTTCCCAGAAGTCAACCTTTTCTTTAAACGTAATATAAAACCAAATTGCAAACCCAACCCTATATATTTGATAATGAAATAGAGCCTGGTGCAAATACTACTGAAGCAGATGTTGGATGACATGAAAACTGGCTTTTTGGCTATTTGCCTTCTTTTACAAAATGTTCAATGACCTTTTTTCCTTTGTTTCCTTTTACAGGTATAAAATCCTTTTCCTTGATGTATTGTTCCCGCTAAACATCAAGAAAATCATTTTTGTTGACGCCGATCAGATTGTGAGGGCGGACATGCAGGAACTGGCAGACTTTGACCTGAAGGGGGCACCATATGGCTACGTACCGTTCTGTGACAGCAGAAAAGAAATGGATGGCTTTAGGTTTTGGAAATCTGGTTACTGGTTTAACCATTTAGCTGGTAGAAAATACCATATTAGGTAAGATCAAATTTACATGTAGTTATTTCCCATCCTTTTTCCACTTTTTTTCTGGGGGAGGGGGGATTAGTTCTGTTTACACTTATAGATTGTCAATATGATTTTTTTTTTCTTTTGAATTAACCATTCATACTTTAAGTGGGTGTGATCATTATCATCGTACGCAATCTCAGACTGAATTACCAGGGCTTTGCTATTAGCATGTACTCGTGTGTATGTATCATGGCTAATGATTAATCTTTACATTGTTCATTATCCTAATCTTATGAATACATGTATATGAAGCCATGGATCCCATGTATGTTGATGATAATGATAATAATAAACCATTCTAGTATACTCACATGGTTGTACCGCAAACCTTTTTCTGAATTACAACTTCACCATGCAAACCTTCAAATCCTACATTCTAGTATAGCGCATCACTCTATGATATAACATCCCCATGGCTATGCACTTTCAAAGAAGTTTGGATATAATTAGTTCTAGCAACAGTTATCAGTGAACAGTGCATTTTGAGGAATAAATCCTACTTATTTAACACATGAGTGGAGAGAGAAAAACATAGATGAAATGCCTCAGCCAAGGATGTACATGTAGAAATTTGCAGAGATTCAAATCCTCGGCTTTTGGTTGAGAGTCATGAATAACAATGTCTAACAATGTATCCCTGTCTCTTTGTCCTGTAGTGCCTTGTATGTGGTGGATTTAGTGAAGTTCCGTAGGATAGCAGCAGGAGACCGTCTCAGAGGACAGTATCAAGCACTCAGTCAAGATCCAAACAGTTTGTCTAATTTAGATCAGGTAGGTTAACTTTGTAAGATACGTTTCATGCAGGACGTGTACAGTGCATATATAATGTAATCAAGATCAAATGTTGTGTCTTGCTTCATGTGTCCACTGGAAAATAAACAATTTAAAGATTTAATGAAGAAAAAAACTTTTATGAACAGTGAATGAAAAAGGTAAATACTAACAATGTAAGTAAACCTATCATTGTTATTTTTACTACTTTTCTTGCAGGACCTACCAAACAACATGATACACCAAGTCGCTATAAGGTCATTACCTCAGGAGTGGCTCTACTGTGAAACATGGTGCCACAAATCAGAGAAATCTAAAGCAAAGACAATAGACCTGGTGAGTTACAGGCTGATTAGAAGTATTTGCGCCGATGTAAGCTTTGTACAAGATATTATCTTTTGTAATATATTTTTCCCTGTTGTTAAAACTGAGTGAAATATAGTCTTACAGCATCCCGGGAGATAGTTTAGGAAGATCAAAGCAATTTTGCAGTTTGAGAGTATGCAGTGATACATGTATAACCCCACTTGGTAACAATTTGGAGAATTTGCCCTTTTTTTTTCTCTCAAAGCATCTACGTTTGGTATGAGCTCAATAAGTATTATGCATGTGCAAAAACGCTGAGTGTAAATGTATTAAAGGGAACATGTTTGGTTGTGTAACCTCTATGTTTTTGGCATTTAAACAATATCTTGTTCACCTGGGGACGTTTCATCAAGTGTCTTGTCGGGTTTTTTTTACAAACAAATTTGCTCTCAGCCAATCAGCTGCAAGGGTTGCAGTAGCTTACACCAGTTATTGCAACTTGTCATTGATGACAAGTTTTATGAAACAGGGACCAGACATGCAGTGAGTAAGAGATTCATCAGGATTGATGCTGTGCAAGGTACATGTAAGCTCTGAGCTTCAACCAGAAGTCTGGCCCTCCCTGGTGGTGAGACCATCATAGTAACCCAGCATTTTTAGGGGTTAAATTGATTGGTTTTATTTTGTTACATAAGCCTTTCCCTTTGTTTTGTTTCAGTGCAACAATCCTCTTACAAAAGAACCAAAGCTTACAGCAGCAGTAAGGATAGCACCGGAATGGGTGGATTATGACAATGAAATCAAGAGTTTACTGGAGAGAATATCAAATTCAAGTCAAGAAGATTTAGAAGAGAATTTAGAAGAAGAAGAAGAAACGGAAAGTAAGTGATTTTTATTTCCAGATGTTCATTGTAGAGAGTCGTTTTTAGGTTTTAATCCTTGGAATTACATCTGATGCATGATCAGTAGGAGCAGAAGCTGTTGAAAGATGTAAACCCACATCTGCTGAAGTATAGGGCAGTTTATAGATCAGACGATTCTGAGAAAAAATCAGTATTGAAATCTGTATTTCCTTTTACATATTTCCAAATTTTTGTCTTTGAGAATGTAAAATTTAAAGAAAAATATTTTGTTTTATGAGGCAAAGCTCATGTATTCATAAATTTGGAAACTGTTATTGCTCTATCATTTAGGTTAAACTCTGTTTAATTTTATAAACTGCCTTTAATCTCTCGTAAAATCGGATTAGTATTGATGGGGATAAATATTACATGTATTGTAGAACAAGAAATGCATTTCCTCTACTTCACATATCTTTCCTCTACTTCACATATCTTTCATGATTGTAATCTGTCTCTTTTCTTTCTTTTCTATCTGACAGATGAACATCAACACATTGACTTATGATGAAAGCTTCACTTAGCCAAATATTTTCAAAAGCGGGGACTGTCCTACAGCTCATCCTGGAGGGCTCTTCAAATGAGCGAGATGCAATTTGTTTGCTTGGGAAAGTTAGACAAGAAATGTGTCGCTGTCTTAAGTTATGAATGTCTGATCATTCCAATATTTATTTCAGTACAGATAAGGAAGTTATAGCCCCAAATTGCATCAAATTTTGTTAAATATATCATGGAAGAGCCCTCTGTTTACCAGAGCTGGCAAAAATTATTGACCAAGTAAAGCACTGACTAATAATGTCGGAAAGGCATGAGCTGAAAGTGAGAGTTTGATTGGCTCATATGTGACTCATGGTTATTGTCATCGTCTTCATCATTGTGACCATCGTGAGCACCATCATCATTTTCATCTCATGAGGGAAAAGAGAGAGTAGTTATATGTACTCACATCATATAAATATCTGCAATTGAACCTAGTTCATTTGTCTAAAGATAAACTTAAGGTAATGGAATTGCACTTTGAGAAAAACTGGGTTTAAAAAAAAAATAGTTCACATTTTCTTGTTTAAAAAATATCAAGCAAATTTTGTTCTACCCGTGTTAATTTCACTAGCATTTGTTTCATATCTTCATGAATTTCAACTAGAATAAAAAGCACTGGTATTGATATGAACACCAGAGAACTCGTTCTTACATGTAACCGTAAGTTGTTCCCACTCGGGCATGTGGTTACGGAATGTAAGATCACATAGAGAAGACAGTATTGCTCAGTATTAAAGATAAAGTTGAGTTCTGGTCATGAGATTGAATTTTGAAAGAAACTGTCTCAAAGCAATTGGGAAAGGTTGATCACATAGCACATAAGAATTGGTGTATGCTGTAAGGTTTTGGAATCACCAAACTGATAAGAAATTGACTCAATCCTGCAGAGAGTCACATGCACTGCACACAGAAATGTGTATATGGGACTACACACAGGTGTTTGGCCTGAACATTTCAGCTGTTTCTTGTCATATTTTGAATGTGAAAGCATTTGAAGAGTAATCCTTAAAGGGACATATGTACTATGATAATCTTTCAAACTAACACAAAAAAAGAATTAGAAAGCTCACAAATTATTTTTTTCCTTTCCCAGCACTCAAGCTTCTTGTTGTGTATTCTTGGAGTGATTTGATCTTGTCTAAGGACAGTCCCCCTTTTCAAATTTATTTTGGGTAAGGTTGTACATAGTGGGAAATAAATTTATATTGTCACTGTGACCACATTTTTTGTGTGTAAAAGTACAATGCATGTTTATCTTTGTTTGCAAATACATGTAGTTTTACAGAGCTACATGTAGTAAAAAACCCCAGCATTACCAGTCGATGAAAGCCAAGTTTACAGGAATATGTAATGGCATTTTTTTTTTACTGGAAGGCTCAGCAATCTGTGTTCTACACACGTTAGGATGGTGTATTGATTATTTGAAGAAAAAAAAATTGTTTTTTTATAACTCCGCCCACTGAGGGTGGTGCCGAAGGCATGATTTGGGGTTGTCTGTACTGCTTTCTCGTTAACGCGATATCTCAAGAACCATTTGAGGTATGAACTTCAAAATTGGTCTTGTTTTGTCTTCCCAAAGATGCCCCCAATCAATGTGTTGATTAGGCAATCTGATGGCACTTTGGATTATGTAGCACCATAGAAAGGCAATCTGATTAGATTTTGGGTTATGTAGGTCAAAGGTCAAAGGTCTCAGAGATCAATACTGAAATTTAAGGTTTTAGCCTCATTAAAGCGACACCTCAAGAACCATTTGAGGTATGAACTTGAAACTGGGTGTTAGTATGCAACACTGTAGTAAGACAAACTGATAAGATTTTGGGGTAAGTAGGTCAAAGGTCGAAGGTATACAAGTCAATCTGCATGAAATTAAATATTTAGTTTTGTTTTCTCAACTGTTTTATATACATGACTAGCAGGAGGTAAAGTGATCAGACTTTTGGTCTGTTAGGTCAAAGGTCAAAGAGGTCAATTAACATATAGTTGTAGGCTTCTTACTTTAGTTATTACAATATTTCAAGAACGAGAGTCATGAACTTAACCAAATTTAGGCAGAGGCATATAGGAGACGCAGTTGCTTTCATCTTGTTAAGCATTATATGCTAGACCTGAATTCAGAATTATTAATTCATTGGCACCCATATTTTTCAATTCAATAGAGCATATTGTTAGACAAAATGGACAAGTATGTAGTTTTTTTTTACTCAGCAAATACTATAATTATATAATATTGACTGGCCTTGAGGGGGACATCGAATATGTTGCCCGCAACAGAATCATATTGCCCCGAGTCGAAGACGAGGGCAATATTGTTCTTTTAAGGGCAACATTTTTGATATTCCCCGAATATGAACTTTAATTGCCCTGTAAAAATACCCCATATAGGTAATAATAGTTAAGTAAAAATCTCACTTATCATTTTCTTCTGTTCTTACATGTATATCCGACTTTGAAAAAGGTCTTTGGAATATCAGTCATTTGTTATATAATGTGGTTTTTGCCTGTATTTGTAGAGATGTCTGTCGTGAACAGCATGCTGATGAACATGTGATATACACTGTAGTTCCTGTTTGCATATGTTTATTTATTTCTAATGCATAAATATACTCCATAAAAAGAAGGTTCTTCATTTGTACAGTAATAAGCCTTCCATCGAAATCTATTTTTGGGGTAGACATACTTCAGTGTATATTATCTTACATAAAGTTTAAGTCACAAATGTTGAGATGATTATACAGTGCAGTGTGTATGCTGATTATGTTGATAATGACAGTATTTATTTTTTCTCATAGCCCTTTTCAAAATAGTACTGATAAAATTGCTTGAATTATTAGTATGAACCTGGTCATTGGAATTAAAGTGAATGGGCCATTAAGACTCTTAATACAAGGACTGCAGGTGTAACCAGTTATCAACAATTGTCTGTTGCTACTTGATATGGCTATTGTTTAATTGCACTATAATAAAAAAAAATCCACTCATATGTTTCTCTCTCCTACCCCCATTTACTATTTTCCAGTGATTGGATTCGAGTAGTAATTCAAATAATATGCTTTGATTGTTGAGGACTATACCAGGGTCCCATTTCATAAAACTAGTTATCAATGATAAGTTATGATAGTTGTTATAAGCTACTGAAATCCTTGCATCTGATTGGCTGTAAGCAGATTTGTCATAGAAATGTGGCAGTTGTTACTAATAACAAGTTTTATGAAACAGGACCCTGGCCTTGATTCAGTGTCCTTCTTATTGAGGATTAAAGCACTTGATTACGACGACTCCTCAATTCAGCTCTGCAGGCACAATAAGTAGAATGTCATTGCCTAAAATATCGTTTATAAGTCTTTTTTTCCTTCAATGTAATGAACATTTGAAATTTTAGATGCGCACAATTAATTTAAAGGCAAAGAGAACACATGGCTTGTCTATTGACTGCTATCATGAGAATTGTACAATAGCATTTCAAGAAAAGAAATTGATTAAATTTAATTATATTTCTCAGATTCTGTATTGCACTTGTTATGATTTTTATGTACATGTACCTGTAAAATTCTGTACTTTCGGGAATGCTTAGTGATGGGTAAGAAAAAAAAATAGAATCTGAAATTATCATTCATAATACAACAATGGCATAATTGGGAAACTGCATTTTGAACTAAACTGAATTATTACTAGTAATAATTTCATGCTGTAGTCTTGACATTGTGTCAGGATGTAAAGACATAATATGTACAATCATCGCTACAGTAATACTGTTTGATACAATCAAAATTGTTGAGAAAATTACAAAGGCATGTTAAGAAAAAATAAAATTGATGTGATATTGTAAAGCCGTCTACAAACAGGATTTGCTTTTTTGTGACGACATCATTCTAGACGAAATTTCTCTGCATCAAAACATTTATTTTGTTATTCGCTCCCAATCACCCAAAGAAATGAACTGAAATAGCATATTGTAGGGCAAATATATGTAGGGATGATTAGTTTATTTTTGTCCTAATAGCTTGGTTTGGAAAATTAATCACTTTCATAATAAGACTAATTTCGCTCAACAGAATAAATAAGAATTTGAATATTTCTGTAGATCCACTGTAGTATTTCCGGTTCAGTATAATGATATCATTTTAGTCGAGTACCCAAAGGATATGCATCTATTAATTGCCTCATGGAGCACAAACGGAGTGTTACATATTTATCTTTCAACTAGAACGTTGTCAAAAAGTCACGCTCTGCAATGATGACGTCACAACAGTCATCAAACATTTTCAAAAAGTACCGACACAATTGCTAAACGCCTCCCACACTAGACGAAATCCTCGGCGACAATTTCACCATGGTACATCGGCCACGCATCCATGGGCTGTTTCGGATCTCCTGCACCCCTAGTCGTTGCCGGGGGTCGTACGTCAGAATGGCCTTGAGAAGGCGCTGGACTTCGATGCAGATCAGACGACGTCGGGAGAAGTTGAGACGGTTGTTGCGCATGTCTTCTAGAGCCTCTTTGATGTTGCTGTCGTCGAATGGCATCCGACCGGTAATCTATAGCGGAAGAGGACATTGTTTTTTTCTCTGAGAGAGAACTTTGGGTTAGGAATTATGAGCATTCTTTACAAGGCTTTCCTAAACAGGGGTGTTCCTCAATTATTATCATTTTTTTTGGAATGGGGGGGGGGGGGAATGCATGATAATGATAACCTCTCCGAACTAGCATTTTGCCCTATTTTGCTTGTCTTTCATCTTCCTTTCGACAAGTTTAAGGCACTCCCTCCTCCTAATCAAAATGTTTATAGCGACGCAATGGTAGTAGACTATAAATACATTTACTTCCGACCAATCAAAAGCTTGCACATGTAATAAGTCAATGAAGGTTGGATTAGATGTGAGTGGGATCAGTAGTTTAAAGAGGCCAAATGGGATAAGAAACATGATATTTTCGTTCGATAAAGATTTATGACTGACATATACGGGCGTCATAAAGGTTTTAGTATTTACATGGGAAACTTTGTTAACGGCAGTAATGATATTGAGACCATAATTAAAGCGTCTTTAAATATATTTCCATCCTTCTCCTTGAAAAAGGGATATATTTCTCACCATGATATAAAGTACAACCCCCAAACTCCAAATATCTGCCCAGTGTGGATCATAAGGAGTCGCTTGCAGGATCTCCGGCGATGCGTAGGCTGCACTTCCACAGAATGTTGAGCACGGTTTAAAAGCCTCGCCCCATTCCCGCGCGAACCCGAAATCAGTGATTTTTGCCGTGACACCGGTAGGCCCCCAATCCAAGAGGATGTTCTCGCATTTAAGATCCCTGTGGAAGACACCGTGGAAGTGAAGATGCTCTACAGCCGACAGAATTTGAGTGAAGACAGTCCTCGCTTCTGAGTCGCGTAAGGCGTTTTTCTTCTGGACATACTCCAAGAGATCGCCATGCCTGGCCAACTCCATGATTAGAAAGATGACTCCGTTGCTCTCGAACATCTCCAGGAGTTCGATGATGTGCGGATGCCGGATGGTTCGTACGATCTTGAGCTCTCGGGGAAGGAATTTTTGCTGGAAGCGGGCATTGAGGCGTGAACGAGACACGATCTTAATGGCGACACGACATCTCTCGTTATAGCTGTATGCACGTCTCACCTTGGCATAGGTACCTTCTCCAAGTTTACCTTCGGAAATATTATACATAATATCTTATCAGATTTATATTCTTTCTGCTCTACCTCAGTAGAATGTACATGTACTAGTATTTTTTTCCGGGATTTCAAATTCAAATTCGTATTTATTTCATTTCCAACAGAAGAAAAGACGATGGCATTACAGATATTTTTACAGTAAATATGAAAAAATATATGTACAAATTCAATTTACCTTGATAAGCGCCAGATATTAAAAAAGGGTCATTATGGATTTCCAAACTTTTTTTTTTAGAATCTTTTGATTCGAAACTTGATTCTAGACAAAGACAAAAGTAAAATTATGTTGCTATTGTTTTTAGACGAAAAAGTTTGACTATATATAATCAATTTATATGCTCACAATTTCATATTTTCATCGAGATGCAAAATTTTTGCTTTATAATACAGTCAATTCCTTTTAAGCATATACTGAGGCATTTCCGAACTCTAGAACATTATTTTACAATTTCATACCGTTTTATGACAAATGGAAAATAACACATTGTTGTAAAACAAATTTAGTTATCATTTTGTTTGCTTCGTTTGTTTGTAATTTGTATGTTTACGTGTTTATACTATTCATTTTATTATAAAGATTTTTTTTTTTTCCTTTTAACTGTTTACCTTCGAGTATGTATCCGCGAGATTTTAGGGTCTTGGCTGTCGAGTTGACGTCATCATCGGTTGGGAATTGAGGCGGTTTGGAAGACTTTCTTCTACTGCTTTCGTGTGGTTTCGTTTTTGTGTCCTTTTTATTTTCGGAGTCTCTATCCGACGTTTTGTTTGTTTTCTCGGCGGCCGATTTTCCTCCGGGCTTTTCTAAATGACGAGATGTTGTGTGAGCTTCTTTCGTTTGAGGAGTCGGAACAGACTTCATATCGATAAGATTAATCTTTGTGCTATCCCCTTTTGGCTTGTTCACTTGCGGTGCTTTAGGAGGGCGTGTTGTTTTAGGTTTCGTCGACTGCGGTGACGGGCTCGGACGATGTCGGCTGCTAGAACGAACTTCATCTTGATCACGAGGGTGATATCCTTTTCCTGACACTGATTTATGTTTGGAACTACCACTTGTTCCGGACGTTGGAAGAATAATCTTAGCTACATCGTTATTGTCAGATCGACGTAGACTGAAATTAACGGCTTTGGTATCACTTTGTGTCGATAGTTCCCTGAAATTATTCGATTTTTGCAATACATGTATGTTTATTGATTTCTGGGATTTGTTCGTATCATTGGCACTTTTGCTTAAAGAACGGATTTTTGTTATGGTTCCACTTTGGTGACGTTTCTGTTCCACCGTAGCCAGATCAGATTTTGCCGACAACTCCCGGTGGTGCCCAGTATGTTCCATAATGTTACTTCTCTTCCCCTTTCTTCTCCATTATTTTGACTTATTCTCTTGCTTTATCAATTCTCATTTCTTTCATCAAGAGAATGTCGGCTCCTTCATTTCAATACCCAATGGTTCTTTAATGTACTAGGAATTGTTGTTGCTCTAGTGACGCGCGTGCAGTTTGCGTGCTTATAGGCGCATATCAATAATGTATTGTGACGTTATCATAATACATTATTGATATGCGCCTATAATGTATTGTGACGTTATCATACGCGTATTGTTGCGTCGTCATCAGCGTACAAAGTACATTATTGAACTGAAATTCGAATTTTGGGGTTGTACTTTACAATATGCCATAGGCCTGCCTTGTATTATAATTATGGCAAGTGCGACATTGTTCCAGCGACAGTTGTTCTACTGTCAATTTGCAATTAATATTTCAATTGTACACCGATGTTGCATTATAATACTAGTAGGCCCTATATATATATATTTTTTTGTTGAAAACTTGATTTAGATAGAAATCATCAGCGGTCTATCACAACTGTTAAAAATTTGTGGACGAAGCTATTATATTGGTAAATTGAGGTGCCATTTCAGACCAGGGGCAGTGAGAAATTGCCCCATTGATTTGGCAAACAATGTCTCTATAATGTGAGAAAGTTTTTGATTTGGTTTGGTTTTTCTGTTGCTGATGGTTTTTTTTTTTACAACTGTCCCTAACAAAAATTCTGATCTGGGCTACAGAATTTTGAAGTTAAAGATTGGATATTGATGGGTTCTGGTAATCTTATTGTAAGATTATAATGAGACACTTCTTGGATATATATAAAAAATCGGATGGGGGAAAGTGTAATTTGAAAATGCGATTGAAAAGTATGGGGGGGGCATTTCTCCCCAAATAGGGGGGGGGGGATGGGGAGTTGACTCTGGAGTTAGGCCTTCCCCAAGACATGAGCTCATAGCTGGTCTATCGACTATTACATCATGAATGGTCCATTCATCTTCAAAATTGTACCGCCCGCACGCTTTTGTCTCCGAAAGTCTGGTCATATAGTTACACAATACTACTGGTATGAATGAAGACTACATGTAGTAACCAAACTTTCAACCAATCACATGCCTAGGTTGTGTGCCTTGAATGGTAATTGAAAACATTAACAAAACGACAACAGCAGCAATCACGTGACTGATCGTATCACGTGATCATATCGTGATTTGAACGAAGCTAGCTCGCTCGGTCGCATCGACAATTCGACATCGTCAAGCTCATATTTGTCCTTTCTTTGCGTTTTATGAACAAACGGTAGAGTTAGAAGTTAAATTTGTGGCTCTTCGTCAAGTCTCAGAATATCAAGTAAAGATGTTCCTATTTGGGTTTGTGTGAGTAATGAATATATTTGAACTTTAAAGAAATTGTCCTTTCGTGTGCCCATGTCGGCATCAGGCATCACGCATCACGGCGCCAGCAACACGGGCCGGCTATGGAGCTCGAGCACAATTCCACAGGCCAGCCTGCGGCATTGCCATTGGCATTGCTAGGCTGCTAGGCCTAGCCTAGGGCTTGGACCTAGGTCAAGTAGGCCTACCGTAGTACTGTAGTGGATTTTTTAGTCAAAATAAAATCTAGACTTAAAGACTATTTAAATTAGTGCTAACAGTAACAATAACATGTTATGTACATACAAA
The DNA here is from genome assembly GCA_025617745.1 of Heliocidaris erythrogramma. NCBI lineage: Eukaryota > Metazoa > Echinodermata > Echinoidea > Camarodonta > Echinometridae > Heliocidaris > Heliocidaris erythrogramma. The sequence continues at coordinate 30,670,963 of CM046871.1, read as the reverse complement.
TAAGCTCAACAGTGCCACTTTAAAAAAAACACCTGTTGATGCTTCAACAGATTTGAATGTAGGCCCTCGGCCTAGGCCTATGTAGGCCCAAGACCGAAAATTCGGCGCTAATGTGCTTTCGTACGCCAACGTAAATCACTCTTACGGAGGACTTTAAACAAGTCTATAATGAATAGGGTTAGGGTTAGGGTTAGGGTTAGGGTTTCCCAGAACACCAAAAAACTATCTACACTGACATACTGGTCGGTTAAATAGAACTAAAAAAAGAAAAAAAAAATTGAGGATACCATAATTGGTTGGATAATACATGCACTGATATGATGCAGTCGCAAAATTTAGTGGACCTCATTGCCGTACGTCGAAGTTGACGGGGAATACAACCAAAAATTGTCCAAAATAACGATTTTCGGGGCAAAATATCTAATGACAGACACCAGAGAGGCGATATGATATTGTAGAGGGTCCAGTTAGGTGAAGTGATTAATTTGTAAGTGTGAAAACTGTGATTTACGTTGGCGTACGAAAGCACATTAGCGCCGAAAATTCTGTCTCTCGTTCATTTTTTAGCCTCTTAATCTTATTAATCTTGACGGGGTCGACTATTCACAGAATAGCCGACCCCGTCAAGATAATAAGAGGCTAAATGAACGAGAGACAGAATTTTCGGTCTAGGCCCCTAGCCTAGGCCTAATTTGAATGCAGCCATAGCCTAGTCATAGCCATAGCACAATAAAAGTGTTCCTTAAATTTAGGCCTAGGGCTAGGCCTAGTCCGAACTTTTATTGACTGTGTTATAATACAGTTTGATAAATAAATTGTTCTAATAATTGCAAATATATTTTTCCAGGAAAAAAAATGATGAAAAGGGTCTAGGCTAGCCTAGGCCTATTACCTACAGACGAGTTGACTGTACATTGAATTTGTAGTAGGGCCTAGGCCTATGGGCTATACTCAGAGCAGTCAATTAAGAAGTTCTTATAATAATATAACCTTACCCTAGGCTACCACATTTTGTATTTGAAGATTCATTTTGAACCTTGGCTTGGGTCTTGGCTTGATTCCTTGAAGCAAATTCTAGTACATTTTGTTGATCTTGAATGACTGACTATTAAAACCTGCTGTTCTTTATTGACTTTAATATTCAATTCTATTTCAGATTTCTACTTGCAAATGTGTTGATCAGAGCTGAAATAGGCCTATTGCCTCTGTGGTCTACATCCCTTCTAGATGGTATAAGTGATGACACCGTAGCACTCAGATACATGGGACCTTCACCCAGACTGCTATCGAACTGTGAAGGGAGTGCTCAGGTGTACCTCTAGTAAGTCCATGTATCAGGAAACATGCTTGAAGGCACTTAACCCATTATCTACGGTCCACTGGGTGGCTCCTGTATTAAACAAATATGAGGCAAAAACTAGTCTATATGGTGGGACAGCATGTGCTATGTACTACACACACATGTGTAAAACCATGCAATGAGTAGAGCACACAGTGATAAACATGCTGTCTCTGTGCGAAGCCCCAAGATTGCTGCACGGGGAGCCATCCGGGTGGAAGGGTCCTAGCATTTTAATGGCAGTGATCGAGCATTGCTTACAGATATTTACACTGAAATTCACCAGAAATCATAGATCGAATACCAAATGATCTCTTACAGACATCTTGTGATACAAGGAGAACAACATGAGACTATATTTTAACATGTTTCTTTCCAATTTCCTTTTTGCTACCAGGCAATACAAACTGTGGAGCAGAATGGGAGAGATTGGGACTAGATTTTGTCGAACATGATCAAAATTGTGATAGGCAAAGCTCTTTTTGTGAAATTTGGTTATGGAAGAATAACTTTTGAGAAGTGTCGTAAATTGGCAATGATCCATTTGCTATCTAGCAGGGACCGCGGAACCGGTCAGTAAACACGTGCAAACGTATGGCAGTGCAAAAATGTGGTATACATGCTGCCCCCCCCCCCCCCCCCCCCCCCCCACTAAGCCCCTCTACTTTCCAAGACGTTCCGCGGCGCCTGTCTAGAGTAGATATGAAATATCTTACTGAGTGGTTGATCATTTACAGTTATGAAAACATGTAGGGATAAGTGTTTGAATAGGGGTATAGGCAGCACATTTTAAAAATTTACATATATTTCTTGTTGTTTTCTATCATACAATTTCAACAATAGGATAGATTTTACTTTAACCCCCCCCCCCCCCCCCAGAATTTTGAACTCTTTGAGTGGCGGGCCTCCAGTGCCAAAATTGCTGGTAAATGGTGGGCTCTAAACCTGGGGTTGGGGCTCTACTACGCAGAGAAGCCATGCCTATTTGTTTTGAATGTAACTGTCACTAACTGATGTAAAAAAATATATTCAAGATATCTATTATATCTTCAGTAGACAGCACTAACATGATTTGGATGTTTAATTCTTTTAATGCAACATTCAAAGATTATTTCCATAAGTTCTAACCGTTGCACTCTTTTAGAATGAAAACAGTGAAATGGTTTACATATATATATATCAATGAAAGAAAATCAGCTTATTTCATTAAGATGTACCAAACACAATTTTGATTCAATCAATGAAGTTAATGAACAGTATTGATGTAAAACTTTTAATAATTGTTTATAAATCAGAGGATAATCGATATTACTTATAAATTTGATCCAAAAATGATATTCATAACCCTTACTGAAAATATGATGGACATGTAGCAAAAAAATAAAAATAGTTTGAATAACAAGTTCATATCTTCATTAGATAGCATACTAACTGAATTTTTCATGTGCCAATAATAATACCACGTATTTATCAAATATCTTAATATCATTTTATTTTGTATGTAATGTCTGCAAATTACAGTTCCTCTCCTTGCTAATGTATGTGGGCTTGTGGTTGGATACATGTAGCATGCACTGATCGTACTGGACAATTGGTTGATATGGCTTTAATGATTCTTTTCTAAAACCCGAGTGGCACCATTTTTACTATTTCTGTGCTGTGACATATGCTCCGGTGACAATTGCTGTAGGCTCTATTCCTTTAAAGGGAAAGTGGAGTTCTGGGATAGTTGATAATTTGTGAGCTTTCTCATTCTTTTTATGTCAGTTTGGAATAATATCATTTAAAAGAAAAGTCCCTGGAAAGGATTGCTCTTAGAATGCCCTCATATTCGAAATATGACGAGAAATACATGTAGCTGATATGTTCGGGCTGAACATGCATGCCGCTTGTGTGTACAGTACATGTGCTTTTAAGCAAGATTGGGTCAACATGTGAATAATTCCAAATTCCCACAGTATAAAACTATTCTTAAGTAGACATGATCAACTTTTCCCCACTGTTTGAGACAGTCTCTTTCACAATCTAGTGTCCATAACTCTACTTTATCCTTAAAAATAAAAGAGTTAGGGTTGGGGTACAGTGTTGAGTCCAGGTCCAAGAAAAAATAGTATGATCAGTTCATGCTACATGTATGGTAATATCCCACCACAAGCCCAATATAGCCCTGGAAAAAAGCTTCTGTAATAACGGTACTATAGTATGCAAACAAGAATTTGGTTGTGGTAGGATATTGACCACAGGGCAATTGTTGTTGGAGCTCTTGTCGTACAATCGTCCAACCTCTTTTTTTTTACAGCCTTAGCGTAATCGGATTGAATGTTTTATTGCAGTGAGTATGTCTACCTATCCCAAAATGGATTTGTGACTCCAATGGCACCCATGAGAATCCCTGCCAGTCTGTTTCATGTGAGTTTTGTTTTATTTCCTTTTTTAATTGCTTTCATCAATGTGAACCTAGAGGATTCAGAAGATTTAGAAATTACGTATTTTGTGACATTTACGTATTTTGTGACATTTACGTGTACATGAATGATGTCGCAAAGTCTGTCCAAGTCGAAGTTTTTGTGTTTTTTTCCTGGAGGGTTAATGTTATATTATTATCATGATTGTAATTATCATTATTATTATTATCATCATTAATTTGTTTTCTTCCTCATTTTATATCATTATATTATTGTTATTATTAATATTATTATTACAGTCAAACCTGCTTTAGTGACCACCTGTATGGAAAAACCACCTGTCTATAAAGACCACAATTTCTGTTTCCCTTGAGCAGTATTTCTCATTGAAATGTGTAGTAAAGGAACCTGTACATAGCTATCACCTGCTCATAAAGACCACTTTTCTTGTCTTCCTTGAGCAGTCTTTATAGACAGGTTTCACTGTATTATTATCATCATCAGCAGCAGCAGTACTTGTAGTAGTAGCAGTGTTGTTATCATCATTTCTTGAACAGGTGGATGACCCTGTTGTGGAGACTGCTGTTGTGCGATCTGATAGCATAGCCTTACTAATCAATGGATCAGTTTTCATATATAACCTTGAGACTGCAGAATATCAAGAAGCCAATGTTTCAGCTCATTACAGAATGACAGACTTGGAATTTGCCCAGTACTGTTGCAGTCATGTCTGGTGTGAGGTAAAGTGGTAACCATTTTCTTTATGGATGAAGGATGAATGAAAAGTTTTGAAAAAATCTTTGTAGTTTATTGTTGACATTTAATAATTAATGAATATACATGTATTCTATTACTAGTAAAGGAAAGTCTACCCTTGTATTAAGTTGATTTGAATAAAAGTAGAAAAATGAGAGAAACATATTTGTGACCGTTTGAGCAAAATCCGATAAGAAATAAGAAAATTATGAATTTTTGAAGTTGTAATCAATCAAACACAAATTGCTGACTCTGTGACATACAAGTGTCTTGCGAGCTCCTCTCCCATTTGCTCAGTACAGAAAATCTCATCATTTTTCATTTTCTTAGTATTTGATGAAGGAATAGATTTGTTTCATAAATATTTTGTGTAAAAAATATATGATCAAATGATTATATCGAAGGTGCATGTATGATTGAATATTTTCTCTGGAGAAAATGGAAATTAATGATTTTTGGGGTACCGGGCAAGTGGGAGAGGAGCTCGCAAGATACATACGACACCGGCAAAGTTGTCAATGTGTGTTTGATTGATTACAATTTCAAAATTCATGGCTTTCTTATTTCTTGTCGTATTTTGCTCAAACATTCACTGATCATTCCCTTACTTTTCTGCTTCCTTTAAAACCAACTTCTAATCAGGGTGGACTTCCATTTTAATTGATTATAATATATTTCCTTTGTGTATATAACAGCTATTCTTCACTATACCCAGAAAGAATGAACCAAGAAGACTTCAATAAAACACCATTACACATTAATTGCTTTTGTGGATCTTATTCGCACCACATCTGGCAAGTGTCATTACAATGCAAGAGCACAATTATGATGCAACATAATTGTGAATCTCATAAACTTAAATTACTAAACAAAATCGGGTAACCTACACTAAAAAAAAAATAGGGCACCCGAAAGGAATCAATCACGATAGTAGCCGGTTACGAAAACTAAAAAAAAAACTCCATGGAGAAAAATTTGAGAACGTAATTTGGCCCCATGCTAACTATCTCATGCCAACCTGACGATATAATTCCTCTCCACCCCAAAATAATTATAATCATTCCTCCAAAAATAGCCAGCCACCTAGAATACATTTAAATATAAATAACCTTTAAACGGGTGTGTGCGACCTGTGGTGCGAACCGACGTGAATGACATTCCCAACATAACATGAATCATTCATGATGACGTACCGTGAAGAATTCAAATATATGCCAATTTGCCGGGGCGCTGAACCGCACATATTTTAAATTTTTCTTTCTTTGATATTTCTTAAGGAAGATGCAAAGTTTGCAGATGTGAAATTTTCCAATTAAGTCAAAGTTTGTTGAAAATAGTAAATACCCTATGTTGTCCTTTGTTGCATTTCGCAGCTCCCCATTTAATTAGGTATTAACTTCCAGGTGTTTTTAATAAGTACAGCAATCCTTCAAAAATCGTTAGTTTCTACATCAATTTGCATTTACATTTTAGAAACTGTTGAATGACAATGAAAATAAATTTGAATTATTTGAATAACAATATGGAACATTTTGAGTTGCAAGCTCTGGTAAAAAAAAAACCCATGTGGTTACTACATGACCATTTCTGTATACAGGGACCTGATATTTTAACAAGTTTTGACTATTCACACTAAACTTTTTTTCACAGGATTGGAGTGATGCAGTTGTTGCAGTCGGGATGTTAGATGGCCCAGGAGGGGGTAACATCAACAAGATTTTTATTCTGGAGAAAGGGGAGATTGAATTACATGGTACACCACTACCAGATGATGTAGAAGTAAGTCTCTCTGTTTTATCCACCGCGAATTCTACATAATATTTAAGCTCATACCTAAGTGTATTATTCAAACTGAATCTGTTTTGATTTTGAAGAAATGCTGCACCTTGCATGTAAAATTTCTGGGTGTTGTGGTGTGCGCCTGTAATTCAGCTAACAGTGGAAATAATTAACTGATTGAGCGGACCCAGGTTCGAGACTGAGTCCGTCTTTCGGATGGTGATGTTAAAGGTCGGTCCCCAGGCGTAAATAATCATATCTGATTGACGCACGTCTGTAAAAATCCAATTAACACGCATACACACACACTTTCCCAAAGGACAATGTTATTATTTTGTACTTGCAATAAAAGTCATTGGAAACAGTGATAGTAGTTGGGAAATTATGCAATTAATTTTTCCATGTATAGATTAGACTGATGATACGATTATTCAAACAGTAATGTCTCAAAACTGAAGAAACAATTGGTTACTACTGCAAGTTATGTAACTTTGGCACCCCCTTTCTTAAAAAAGGGCTTCAATAATGCTTTTACCCCCCGGGGGGGGGGGGGAGGGGGCACTCAACGTTTTTTAGGATGTGGGTGTGCCTCTGCCCATCTCAAAACAGGGGGCTAAGGAGCTAAATGGTTAATTGAGGAAGCTCATTTTTGAGGGTCTAAGGAGCGAAAGGGCTCATGGGCAGAGCTAATTTTAGCTGCTCCCGATCTCACTACTCTGATACACATGCGGGGCATGTGCTGAGCTGAGTCAGCGGTCGCAGCGCTGTTTTTAACGCTGTACATGCCACTGCACTGAATTCAGAACTCGATGTCGCATGCAGATTGAGCTCGCTGAGCCGCCGCTAGCACTAGGGGGCACTAGGCCGCCCAGCTCCCCCGCTGCGATGGCATGGGAGGCTAGGGAGCAACCATTCCCAGACAATGGGCTGTATGCATTGTTTTCTCATATCTAGGGAGCGAGTTGGTAGCCAATCGAGGTGCGGTTAGTGAAAATCGCATATCATGGTTGAAAATGGGGGACGTCATAGCGGCACATATATGTGTGACATTATATGTGAGTGCCCCCCCCCCCCCCCCCCCGGGCTTTTACCCTTGTAAATAATTCATTAAAGTAGATACATGTATTTTCTTGTTTATCATCTCCATGTAAATTAAACTATTATATGCAATGTTTCAAAGTCATGTGACTCTAAAGGTTTAAATCCCCATTGTCTCTAACTTCTATGTTGTAGGGGCTGGAGCTATTGGCCACAGTTCCCCTCTTACCCTGGCACTCAGTAGCCCTTCTCCTCCGGAAGCAACAGCAGGATGACCATATCAGGGAAGCCATCTTCCATTACCTGCATATACCCATTAAAGGTAAAGACTACTGCAATCCGATTTTGAAAGAAATTTACAAATTCATCGAATATTAAACTTGAATTGCTCCAAATTCTGAATGGAATTTGGACTTTGCTTCTGTATTTCAAAACTATAGCTTATAAATCCATAAGCAGTACAAGTACATTATACCATCAATAGCAAAACATTGTACAAATGTGATATTATCAAGATATTCACATTGATACAATAATGCTTTTTCACATGAATACCTCATACAATTTTTAATATAGCTTAACAAATTACATTGTACTTCTAGGAAAAAAATAAATATCAAATGTTGATTGATACAGTATTGTAAGGAAATAAAGTATACTAGAGAGGAGAGAGAGAGAGAGGGAGAGAAGATGCATGAAACAGAAATGAAATTCTAAGCCCTCATGCCTAAAATTGGTAAACCCAAGAGGGGAAAATGATGAAGAAAGTGAAAGACTTCAAGGCTTATGGTAGGCAGTTTCCATGCGCAGTAGGTCATTGTTCACTGACACCAGACTTGATCGAAGCACTGGAAATATTAATGGGTGTACACGAGTCTGGCATGCAGCAAAACCTACATTTCCATTCAAGAAATACCCCTGGGGAGCGTGTCACCAAGCATTTTGTAAGTGATTTTTACCGACAACTGTTATAAGCTACTGAAATCCTTGCATCCGATTGGCTGAGAGCAAATTTGTTGGTAAAAATCACTGACAACGCTTGATGAAACGCTCCTCAGGAATCTAGGAGAGTCTTCAGGTGAGAGAAATGTAACATAATGATATTACCATATGGGACGATGGTCATAAAACTATAGTCCACGCTGGGTGATTGATACACCTCTTATTGGAAAAAGAATTTCTTATAGTTAAAAATGCAAAATCTTTCTGATTAGGATTCTTAATAGATTTATATTCCTAATAGTTACATATATTGTGTATATCATAATATATTCCTCATAATTATATTTATGTATATTATTCCTAATAGTTACAAAGAACAAATGTAAATTTACAGTTTCAGGTTTCAGTTACAGTCCATGTCGAGTTTCCTATATTGTGGACATATCGTCTCCATGGAGCCAGAAGGTTGTTAACTCACATACTTTAACACAGAGTTAACGCCCTTCTGGCTCTCAACAGACGATATGATCTCATGTAATTTTACAGGAAGACATCCAGAGAAGACAGAAAACCACACAGAATCCTCCATGAGGGCCATTGTCTACTCTCACCATGGAAACGACCTCAAGGTCGTCCATCTCACCAACAAATTTGGAGAGTTCCTGATGTGGGGCCCACTGGAATTGTACATATCAAAGACTGCAGGTACAGTGTGTGGACCATGGCTAGTACTGAAAATGATTAATTATCAATTTGAACTATAGTAATGGTCATTTGTGTATGCAGTTAAACTGAGCAGAGAGTGTTCAATGTTAACTTAGCATATAGAAATAGGTATGTTTTCATTTTTTTTTTAATTGTAAATAAATATTGAATATATGGTCATTTCTTAGCATTGATTAATAAGTTCTTTTTACTTGTAATAAGTGCAAAACCGTTTTTGTAATGAACATTTTGTTTCTCAAGTGAATGGTAATGAATAAATCCATAACATATTTATACAAATCTCTTAAGGAGGTAGTTGGAACCTTTTCTATTAGAGAAGATAATGGCCCAATTTCACGAAGTAGAGTTAATTTTCAACCATGCACATGTGGTTGAATCCTGCACTGTGGACTACGATAAATGTATCTATAAATGTATATTCATTGGACACGAGGCCACGCATGTAGCACATATTGATTTTTTTTTTTAAACTTCACCGTGGTTGTAAATTAGGAAGTTATGGAAAGTATGCTTTGTCACTTTTATACAAGTAAGCATTAAGCTATGATTTGTTGCTTTCGATCGACTGGGGAGCGTTTCACCAAGTGTTTTGTCAGTGATTTTTACTGAAAAATTTGCTCTCATCCAGTCAGATGCAAGGATTTCAGTAGCTTATAACAGTTGTTGGTAAAAATCACTGACAAAACACTTGATGACACGCTCCCCAGGTCAGTCTGTCATTAGAGCTAGTGAGGAGATTACAGAGCATCTCTACCATGATGAATACATCCAAGAACTTATGCCAGGTGGGGTTATTATGTTCTTGTAAAGTGCATGGACTAGGGGGTTGCGAGAGAGAGGGGGGGGGGGGGGGGGGCGGTGGATGATGCCCGTAATTCAACATTTCCTTTGTAAATCACAAACCGTTGTCTTCAAATGTTTACTTTTTCAACCTATATACAGCAATCACAAGATCAGGACTATTTTTTTGCTTGTGAAATTTCATCTTACTTGCCAGCAATATTGGTCTAAGACTCCTCACCCAATTCAGTAACCCCATGCATGGATATTATGGATGTTAACACAATTCAAAATCATTGTTGGTAAAGAAGTTGGAACAAATGAATGTCAGATCTTCTTTGATTTTATGGATACAGGATTTTAGGTCAAATCGTACACGAAGGGTAGAAGAGATACATAGATAACTCTCTACTTGTGATTTTGTTCACACTTTCATCAACTTTTGTTTATATGATCTTTTTTGCTTTGCTTCAGAGCAAGTTTCTGTCAAAACTTGATTGTCATCCTCATCATAACAAGATTTGCATTAACAATTTTTTTTTTATTTACCAAGGTGCCAATGGAGATTTTGCCTTCTTAACTTCGGATGGAAGACTGTTCTATGGAAGAAGTAATCTTGAGACACACATTGCCGAGGTGACATTGAGTTTTGGTCGTGATATTACATTGTGAAAGAAACTGTCTCAAAGCAATTGGGAAAAAGTTGATCATGTCTACATAAAAATTGGTGTATGCTGTGAGGTTTTGTAATCATCAGAATAATAAGAATCTGTCCAAATCTTGCTGAAAAGCAAGAAATGGGTATATGGGACTGCATACACATGGGACATGAATGTCCGGCCCAAACACTTCAGATATCTTGTCATATTTCAAATATGAGGGCATTTGAGGAGCAATCCTTTTCAGGGGGCATGTGTACTATGGTGTTCTTTCAAACTGATATAAAAGGAATGAGGAAGGTCACAAATTATTTTTCACCTTTCCCAGAACTCAACCTTCTCTTTAAACTGCTAAGATTTACGTGGAGGATGGGGGTTGCATTTCCGGACACGTAACAAAATTAGCCTGTCAAGTTTGTTATGATCCAAAATCCACAAAAGATAAGAATCAAACAAAAGATATTAACTTTAGATGATTTATGGTTTAATTTAAATATTTACCAACACCAAATATAACAGAATTACAGATTCTAGTTACAAATACACTACATGTACTTAAACTGGTAAAGACTTACAATTTCTCAGCCCGGAAATTCCTATTAGTCCAGAATGTTCCTGAAGTGTAGAGTAAGCTGGCTGCTAATCCATAAATTATTGAATCCAAACGGTATGTTGTCCAACTGGCAAAAGAAGATTCCAGATCCAGCCGAAGAATGTCCAAAATAATTCAGGAGGTCATCGATGTCGATAATGATGTCGATGACGATGTCCAAGACGATGGCAATCACAATGTCGATAACAGTGTCAACTGCAATCTCGATAATCAATGTCAATGACGATGTTGACCACAATGTCAATAACGATGTCGAACACGACGTCAAATATGTCAAGGATGAGGTCCAAGATGAAGTCCAAGATGAGGTCCAAGATGATCTCCACAGGTTGATATCAATATCAGATGGTGTTAACTGAGAACTTATGCAATATATGCTCCACGATGTATTCAGGGTATAAATTCTGAAATTTCTGTGCAAGCTCCCAGCTTATATACAATCTCAACCCTTAATTAGAATTTTCTACATTCTACTACAATATTCATGAAGGTTTGGAACTCTCTTGTAAGTTCCATATAGTTCTAGTTGTAACAAACAAAGGAAGGGGATTCCCCTTTTCTATAAATAGACTCATTGCAATGTTACACTCTTACTAAGAGGTTCATGTAAAGGTCAGGATACATGTAATCAACACATTCCAACATGTACATTATACATTGCAATTACCCTATAGTACATCACACACAATGTAAAGATCTAGAATGTTCTCTCTACTGGATGTGCATTCTGATTATTTCACTGCTACACATTGCATTCACTTTTCACATATGAATAATACTCTCTCTTCTGGAAATTTCTATGTTCATAAAATCATACATAACTGGAAAAATAATTCCCTTCCAGAAGATTCCTTAATTATATCACACCTCCCCCACCCGGGAAAAAGAAAGCTTTACCGTAGTAAAGGTTTCTTTAAGATTCAACCTGTTTCAAATTATCCAGATAAGCCTTTCATCCTGTACAAAGGCATTACATATCACACATGTATAAGGACCATCAAAAAAGAAAAATGCAATTATAAATGACAAACTTTGTCCACAAAAAGTAATTTCTCTCTTTACATCCTTGAAAGAGCATCAGCAATCACATTATTCTTTCCACGAATATGTACAATTTTCAAGGGGAAAGGTTGGAGCATAAGGCTCCACCTGTACAGTCTTTGGTTCTTTGTTTTGAATTTCTCCAAGAACACAAGAGGGTTATGGTCTGTGTAGACCATGATATCACCATTACTGTTGGTTAGGTACACCTCAAACTGCTGGAGAGCGAGTACAAGACTCAGAACCTCTTTTTCGATAGTTGAATACTTCTTCTGATATTGGTTGAGTTTCTTTGAGAAGTAACAGACTGATTTTTCAAAGCCTTCTTCATCCTCTTGGAGCAACACTGCTCCCACTCCAACATCACTGGCATCAATAGCCACCTTGAACGGCTTTGTGAAGTTTGGAGCTGCCAAAACAGGCTCATTCACCAAAATGGCCTTCAACTTCTCAAATGATCTCTGACATGCATCAGACCATACATACTTCACTTTTGCTTTCAGCAAGTTCGTCAGTGGACTAACCACAGTACTGTAATTTGGAACGAACTTCCTGTAGAAACCACTCATACCTAGGAATCTGAGCAACTCTTTCTTAGTTGTGGGAATGGGGAAGTCTAAGATTGCCTGAATCTTTGCTTCTCTCGGTAGCACTTGCCCTGACCAACCACATGACAAGATAAGTGACCTTTGCCTTGCCAAATTCACTCTTCATCAGATTAACTACTAAGTTGGCTTCATCTAATCTGTCAAACAGTAATCTCAAATGATTGAGATGGTCATTCCATGTATCGCTGTACACTAAGATGTCATCTATGTACACAACACAATTGTCAAGCCCAGCAATCACCTGATTTGTCAGTCTTTGAAAGGTTGCTGGTGCATTTTTCATTCCAAACGGCATGACTTTGCATTGAAATAAGCCATCGGTGTGACAAAGGCTGATATTTCCTTGGCTCGGTCAGTCAGTGGCACCTGCCAATATCCCTTCAACAAGTCTATCTTAGTGACAAAGGCAGAGTTCCCAACCCTATCGATACAATCTTCCAACCTAGGAATTGGATATGAGTCGGTCTTAGTGATTGCATTTACCTTGCGGTAATCTATACAAAATCTCTGAGAGCCATCCGGCTTTGGGACCATTACAATAGGGGAACTCCAACTACTCTGACTTGGTTCGATGATGTCATTATCTAACATGAACCGGATTTCCTCATTCACTTTTTCCAACTTGCTTGGATTAAGTCTATACGGATGTTGTTTGATAGGTTTTACATCACCTACATCTACATCATGTACAGTCAAGGCAGTACGACCTGGTCTATCTTTACACACATGCTTATAATCTTTCAACAAGCCAGTTATGTCAATTCTCTGTTCATCAGAGAGATGCTTCAGTGCATCATCCAAATTTTCTAACATTTCTGAGTTAGACAATTTCACTCCACATGGTTCATTTTTAGACACATCTGTGTGAGACAATTCACTCTCTGTCTCTACCTTGCCTTCATTTACATCTTCTAGCTTCTCTTCTTTTACAACATGTGCTACACCTACTGGCTGATTAGCCTCACATTCAAAGTATTCTTTCAGCATGTTTACATGACATACTCTTTGAATCTTTCTTCTGTCAGGGGTACTGATCACATAGTTGACATCATTCAGTTTCTTTTTGACAGTGTAGGGACCACTGAACCTAGCTTTCAAGGGCTCACCTAGCAAAGGCAACAACACTAACACCCTATCACCAGGCTTGAAGTTGCGCTCTTTTGCATTCTTGTCTGCCTGTGTTTTCATTTTAGCTTGCGACACTTTCAAGTGTTCTTTGGCTACCTCACAAGCCTTTGAGAGCCTTTCTCGAAACTTTGACACATAGTCAAGAAGGTTTACCTCGTCATTCTGACCCATGAACTTTTCTTTGATCAGCTTAAGGGGACCCCTAACCTCGTGACCATAGACCAGCTCAAATGGACTGAAGCCCGTCGACTCATTTGGGGAATCCCTGGTCGCGAACAGCAAGAATGGGATACCTTTATCCCAGTCATCAGGATACTCTTCACCATAAGCCCTAAGCATGGTCTTCAGGGTCTGGTGATAGCGTTCTAATGCACCTTGGGACTGTGGATGATAAGCGGATGACTTGATCTGCTTTATCCCTAACTCATGCAGCACTTGCTGAAACACTCCTGACATGAAATTCGATCCTTGGTCTGACTGAACTTCCTTGGGCAAACCATACCTAGTGAAAAACTGCACTAGCGCCTGTACTACTGTCTTTGCAGTGATACTTCTCAACGGTATCGCCTCTGGAAAACGTGTAGACAAATCCATAATCGTAAGAAGATACTTGTGACCCGACCTAGTTCTGGGTAAGGGTCCAACACAGTCAACAAGAACCCTAGTAAATGGTTCATCAAATGCAGGTATCGGTATCAAGGGAGCCGGCTTGATAGAAGGCTGTGCCTTCCCAACCACCTGACATGTATGACAGGTCTTACAGAACTGCACAACATCCTTGTGCATCTTCGGCCAATAGAAATGCCTCATGACCCTATCCTCTGTCTTCCGAATACCTAAATGACCTGCCATAGGCAACTCGTGAGCCATCCTCAGAATCTCTGTGCGGTAACAGGGAGGAACAACAACTTGGTGAACTACACACCACTCTTCATCAGCTGGTCTCCGGGGAGGTCTCCACTTCCTCATCAATATGTCACCTTTGACATAATAGCACTCAGGAACCTTATCAGCCTCAGCCTCAGAACATGCCTTCTGTGACAAGCCTTTCAATTCTGGATCCGCCTGTTGTGCCTGTACAAGGGAAGATTTGCTAAACAACCCATCATTGTCTGCAACAGAGCCTTCAACATTATCCCCATCCAAATCCTTGAAAAAGGTTTCAGCTAACCAGACATCAGTACTCTCCTCCACATCAATAGATTCCGCATCATCCTGTTCAGCCCTACGAGCCTGAGACCTCGTGACAACACAATCCGGGAAAATTCCAGGAAAATCCTCCTGCAACTGTTCAGTTTCAGCTACCTCAACCGGCTTCTCTAAAACCACTGGAGATGCAACAACTTTCTCTCCAGCCAAGTCGTTACCCAACAAAAAGTCAACCCCGTCCACGGGTAATTCCGGTACGACACCAACAGTTACAGGACCACTAACTAGGTCACACTTTAAGTCGACCTTATGCAAAGGAACCGACACATAATCCGGACCAATGCCTCGAACCAAAACTTTGGCATTCTCTGAACTCTCTGGTGGGAGAGTCAAATGCCCTGACATCATCAGGGACTGAGCAGCCCCTGTATCTCGAAGGATAACCACTGGCTTACCTACAGCACCAGTCGAACAGGGGGATACCTCACCATCATGCAAAAAGCTTCTAAAGCTCTCATCAACCTTCTTGACCTTATCGGCAAATACTAGAGAAACACTCTCAACATCTTGGACTGATTCCAACTGGACAGACTCCTTGGGTGGAATACTTGATTGCTTGACTAAGCCCACATCTTTCTTACTTTTGGTCGGTTTCCCAATCAATTCCCAACAGGACTTTTTCAAATGTCCTGGCTTATTACAATGAAAGCAGACTTTGGAACTTTGACCAGCAGATCTTTCATTTGATTTCGCACCTCTATCTGCCTGAGACTTGTCAGTGTGATTCTCCTTGCTAGCATGTTTTCCCTCACCAAATTTCTTGTGGGATTCAAATGCCCCTTTACCCTTCTTATTCTGAAAGTTTTTGAAAGGAAGCCTATCCCCACTACCTCTGTGTGTGACCTCAAATTCATCAGCTACCACAGCTGCCTTACTCAATTGAGTAATTCTTTGGTCATCTAGGTGAGACTTAACGCCAAAAGGAACACCCTTTTTGAATTCCTCTAAGAGGACAACTTCTCTCAGTTGGGCAAAATCTTTGTCAACTTTCAATGATCTGTACCACTTGTCAAACATCATTTCTTGTTCCCTAGCAAACTCAACATAGGTCTGGCCTGATTGTCTTTGCATATTCCTAAATTTACGTCTGTATGCTTCTGGGACCAACTCATATGCATTAAGAATAGTATTCTTCACTGTAGCATAGTCACATGATTGCTCTTCAGAGAGAGATGAGTAGACTTTTGCAGCCTTTCCCACAAAAACGCTTTGAAGAAGCAGAGTCCAGTATTTCTGAGGCCATTCCAACCTCTTGGCTACTTTTTCAAATGATACAAAATATGCATCAACTCCCTCTTCATCAAATTTTGGCACAAGGCGAATGTTCTTCGCTACATCAAAACCTTGGGGAGATTTCTCTTTGGTAGAGTTAGTATTTTCATGTGCTAACTCCATTTCTCTCAATTTCAACTGGTACTCCCTTTCTTCTCTTTCTCTTTCCATCTCGATTTCTCTTTGTTTTTGTTTTTCTTCTCTCTCAAATTCTAATTTCATTCTCTCTTTTTCCATCTCAAGTTTTGCTAATTGGAGTTGAACATCACTCGAAACATTAGAAGGAACCTCACTTTCTTTACTGAGCTTCATGTGACTAGCTAGCAGATCAATTATCTCTGCCTTCTTTAACCCAGGGGTAAGAACTACTCCCAAATGCTGACAAACAGCTCTCAAGTCATCTTTTCTGAGTGACTTCAACTGACCAAGGGACAAATCTGTCCTCTTAACAAACACTTCAACATCTATTGTAGTCATGATGAAGCATGTAACAAACAATTACAGAATTTAAGAACTTATCTGCAATGTATTCTAGAAGTTTCCTGAGATTTCCAAAAATTCTCTCTAAATTTTGTTAATGTTGTTGACTTGTTATATTTGGCTACGTTCCGGACAAGCCCCCAGTTTGTTTGTTATCCAAAATCCACAAAAGATAAGAATCAAACAAAAGATATTAACTTTAGATGATTTATGGTTTAATTTAAATATTTACCAACACCAAATATAACAGAATTACAGATTCTAGTTACAAATACACTACATGTACTTAAACTGGTAAAGACTTACAATTTCTCAGCCCGGAAATTCCTATTAGTCCAGAATGTTCCTGAAGTGTAGAGTAAGCTGGCTGCTAATCCATAAATTATTGAATCCAAACGGTATGTTGTCCAACTGGCAAAAGAAGATTCCAGATCCAGCCGAAGAATGTCCAAAATAATTCAGGAGGTCATCGATGTCGATAATGATGTCGATGACGATGTCCAAGACGATGGCAATCACAATGTCGATAACAGTGTCAACTGCAATCTCGATAATCAATGTCAATGACGATGTTGACCACAATGTCAATAACGATGTCGAACACGACGTCAAATATGTCAAGGATGAGGTCCAAGATGAAGTCCAAGATGAGGTCCAAGATGATCTCCACAGGTTGATATCAATATCAGATGGTGTTAACTGAGAACTTATGCAATATATGCTCCACGATGTATTCAGGGTATAAATTCTGAAATTTCTGTGCAAGCTCCCAGCTTATATACAATCTCAACCCTTAATTAGAATTTTCTACATTCTACTACAATATTCATGAAGGTTTGGAACTCTCTTGTAAGTTCCATATAGTTCTAGTTGTAACAAACAAAGGAAGGGGATTCCCCTTTTCTATAAATAGACCCATTGCAATGTTACACTCTTACTAAGAGGTTCATGTAAAGGTCAGGATACATGTAATCAACACATTCCAACATGTACATTATACATTGCAATTACCCTATAGTACATCACACACAATGTAAAGATCTAGAATGTTCTCTCTACTGGATGTGCATTCTGATTATTTCACTGCTACACATTGCATTCACTTTTCACATATGAATAATACTCTCTCTTCTGGAAATTTCTATGTTCATAAAATCATACATAACTGGAAAAATAATTCCCTTCCAGAAGATTCCTTAATTATATCACACCTGTCAATTTTGCCGTCAGATTTTACGAAAGACATGCATCAAGTAACGCTAAAAACCAATGAATATTTGCAATTCACATGATTTTCAACCTATCCTGTGAAAGATTTGTGATAATTTGCATGAAAAGTTTTTTGATTTACTGTTTAAAAATGACCTGTCAGGATTAACAACCTGTCAGGAATTACAACGTAATACATGTATTTTAAATTACTTGGGACAGACAGACAGGCTTGTGATACTTTGCACTTTCACCACCATGGTGCGAGGGGTATTATCCAAATTTGAAAAATATTCATAAAATGTGAAGTTACATTTATATGTCGAGGTATAACGTATCTCTTTAAAAATACAATGTAGTGAAGAAAAAAAACCGATCAGCTTTAATTAGGTAACGCAATGGGGCATAAAGGCGCAGGAGAGACGCAAAGAGGAAAATTGCTAGTTTTGTCAGTGCTTCAATAATTACAATCAGACATATCTGAATAAAAGTGTTCAAAGAGGTAAATACTAATTCTACATCTTATTATTTTAGTTCTGCCTGTATAGAATAAAATTTTGATTTTGAATAATTTTGTCTATATGCGTCTTTCCCGCGTATTTACGCGCCATGACGTCTCACTAAGCTACCTAAGAACTCTGACAAAATTATATTTGTGATTAATGTTTGTAAAATTGTTGGAACCATGCTTTTTACAGCTGAGTTTATATAGATTTATCTTTTATTATTCAATACATATTAGTTTTGTCATTTATGTTGTTGGGGGAAAATGAATCTGTATGAATAAAGAAGGAAATACCATGAGGGCTTTATCACATACATGTACTAGTAATTTGGAACTGAATAGAGATGAGTTTGTAACAAGAAATATGCTGTCACCTTCATTTTAAAACGAGCTTAATATATAAAAACTTTGGAATATAGAGGAAGTGAATTGATTAAACTCTTTGGGGTGAATATGAGATAAACATAGTTCTCATGCATTTTTCATTATTATTTTTTTTTTCTTTCAAAAAAGCTCCATGTTGATTATTTGGTGAATTCGCATTCAGCCATCATCTTTGATTCGCATAGCCATATTTTCATCAGGAACGCCAGGCACTATGATTTAGATTCTAGGAATGCTTCTACAAGCAGCTTGGTCTATCTGGAGTCTCAGCTTATCTATCCATCTGAGGTGCTGGTAGAAACAGACCATGATTTACCAATTTGTCCGGTAGGTTTCATAACTTTTTTGTCCAGACAGCTGCAAATTGGGTAATAATAATAATATCTGCATTTATTTGGCGCCTTCAAGTTAGTAACTGATCAAAGAGCTTTACAGTTTACAGTTACCGGTCATTCTAGTTACGATTCTGCACTTATAGTGCACATTTTCCAATCCTCAATGGAGCATTCCAGTCTGGCGACCATTTTACAGGCGAAAATATATTATTCCAGTCACAATTACATGTACATTCGCATCCTACCGGGTACCCATTTAACACTTGGGTGGAGAGTGGCAAATGTAGATTAATGTTTTGCCAAAGTACATTAGCGCAGCGGCGGGACTTGAACCGCAGTCCATGTGATCCACAGTCCGGTGACGTATCCACTATCAAAGACCTTTATTTAATTTAGTAGGACTAAGAGGAGATTATATATGGTTGGTGATCAGACATTTGTTCTCTCCACAATTGCTGCATGCCTTTATTTCTGCAATTTCCTCAAAGATGTAGGGTTACTTACGATGAGGTTAGGTCCAGGGTTGAGTTTAAACACATTTAATTGAGTTCTGGGGAGCATCACCAAGAAGAAGCCGGCAACACCCCCACCTGCTGCCAAAATGATAAATGAAATTAAAATGAGAGTTTAATGATTAGTTTAATTAAAGCGCTCTTATTCATAAACGGTGCAGTGCACTGCATTAGAAATAGACTCCATATTCTCAGTGAATTTTGCTCTTTCTGTTTATGTATAATGTGTAATTCCTACTGCTATGGGTTCACATGGTCCAGAAAACGAGAAGAGAAATGACCGATTTATGATTGCAAAGCGATAATTACGATGACCAGTTAGCTTTCTCCTCTTCTCTCCTAGTTCGTGTTATTCACAGCAGACTTTGGATCCAAGTTGTTCTACATTGATATTGGACACAGTCTCCTTCTCAGGGCTTCCTTTATACCGAGACTATGGCAGAATAGTAACATAATGGTAAGACAAATGTATCTATCCCTTTCTATTCACTAACAATTACGGCTAGTACAATGTACCCCCCCCCCACCCACCTTGCCAAAAATATTGCAACATAGACACATACATTACACAGGAGGCAATTTATGACATGTAATTAAGCGATGAATTTCTAGTACAAGATTTAAGATCTTAGTATCAGGTATATTTCATTAACATCTCCACCTTCCTTTTATAATCAATTTTGCCCATGATTCAATGATTTAGAACAGAACACAGCTATAAACAAAGAATATTCATTTACCAATTACGAACGAATTTCACTATATTGCAATACAAGGGAGGATATATTGGTTTTCAGCTGAATTTGAAAAAGTACTTCCCTCTATTCCCCCCCCCCCCCCCCCACCCACTGTGCTTTTCCATTGGTCATGTACAATTATGTGTCAACAGTGATTTAAGTGCTAATAGTTTTAAAATGTATTAGATTCATTCAAATAGCAAGCAAGTCATACCAATAGAAATTCAAATTTCCCATGTTTATCAAGAATGGCGAATTTTGTATTCAATAATATATTTCATATCAATGTATATATCAAGATCTTTTTCTCCACATTTCACTTGAAAAATGTAGAAATAAAGAGAGGTTAAGCAGAGGTGGAGAAAGAAGGGGAGGAGGGGATATCATATGAGTATATGGGAAGATGAGACAAGAAGAAAGAAAAAGAAAGAGGTACAGTACAATTGCATGGGTGGGAAATTAAGGAGGCAGGATTGCATAAAGTCCCATTTTGCTTTTCTTTGTAGGTATATCCATCTAATCCTAGCATCATCACGGTCAACACAAGCCTTACGACTGGTGATCAAATTGGACATGGCCTTGAAAAGATTGAAGTGGTAAGACCTTGGTCCTTACAGTGTAATGCATGCAGGGGCATTCTACTGGCCAAAGTCTAAACTTGCTATTAGTACTTTTTGACAAAGAAAATTTTTTTTTTTGGTCTTCAGTAGATGTAAAATGATTTTGATCTTCAGTAGATGTAAAATGACTCTGATCTTCAGATGTAAAATGACTTTGATCTTCAGTAGATGTAAAATGACTGATCTTCAGTAGATGTAAAATGACTTTGATCTTCAGTAGATGTAAAATGACTCTGATCTTCAGTAGATGTAAAATGACTTTGATCTTCAGTAGATGTAAAATGACTTTGATCTTCAGTAGATGTAAAATGACTCTGATCTTCAGATGTAAAATGACTCTGATCTTCAGATGTAAAATGACTTTGATCTTCAGTTGATGTAAAATGACTGATCTTCAGATGTAAAATGACTTTGATCTTCACATGTAAAATGACTTTGATCTTCACATGTAAAATGACTTTGATCTTCAGTTGATGTAAAATGTCTTTGATCTTCAGTTGATGTAAAATGACTCTGATCTTCAGTTGATGTAAAATGACTGATCTTCAGATGTAAAATGACTTTGATCTTCAGATGTAAAATGACTTTGATCTTCACATGTAAAATGACTTTGATCTTCAGTTGATGTAAAATGTCTTTGATCTTCAGTTGATGTAAAATGACTCTGATCTTCAGTTGATGTAAAATGACTGATCTTCAGATGTAAAATGACTTTGATCTTCAGATGTAAAATGACTTTGATCTTCACATGTAAAATGACTTTGATCTTCAGTTGATGTAAAATGTATTTGATCTTCAGTTGATGTAAAATGACTCTGATCTTCAGTTGATGTAAAATGACTGATCTTCAGATGTAAAATGACTTTGATCTTCAGATGTAAAATGACTTTGATCTTCAGATGTAAAATGACTTTGATCTTCAGATGTAAAATGACTTTGATCTTCAGTTGATGTAAAATGACTTTGATCTTCAGTTGATGTAAAATGACTCTGATCTTTAGTTGATGTAAAATGACCGATCTTCAGATGTAAAATGACTTTGATCTTCAGATGTAAAATGACTTTGATCTTCAGAAGTAAAATGACTTTGATCTTCAGTTGATGTAAAATGACTTTGATCTTCAGTTGATGTAAAATGACTGATCTTCAGATGTAAAATGACTTTGATCTTCAGATGTAAAATGACTTTGATCTTCAGATGTAAAATGACTTTGACCGACAGTTGATGTAAAATGACTTTGATCTTCAGTTGATGTAAAATGACTCTGATCTTCAGTAGATGAATCTGATTCTTATGTAGACATGATTAATCTTTCCCAATTGCTTTTACATCTTCAGTAGATGTCAAATGACTTTGATCTTCATTAGATGTAAAATGCCTCTGATCAACTGACTCTGATCTTCAGATGTAAAATGACTCTGATCTTCAGATGTAAAATGACTCTGATCTTCAGTAGATGTAAAATGACTTTGATCTTCAGTAGATGTAAAATGACTTTGATCTTCAGTAGATGTAAAATGACTCTGATCTTCAGTAAACTGACTCTGATCTTGAGATGTAAAATGACTGATCTTCAGATGTAAAATGACTTTGATCTTCAGTAGATGTAAAATGACCTTGATCTTTAGTAGATGTAAAATGCCTCTGATCTTCAGTAAACTGACTCTGATCTTCAGATGTAAAATGACTCTGATCTTCAGTAGATGTAAAATGCCTCTGATCAACTGACTTTGATCTTCAGATGTAAAATGACTTTGACCGACAGTTGATGTAAAATGACTTTGATCTTCAGTTGATGTAAAATGACTCTGATCTTCAGTAGATGAATCTGATTCTTATGTAGACATGATTAATCTTTCCCAATTGCTTTTACATCTTCAGTAGATGTCAAATGACTTTGATCTTCATTAGATGTAAAATGCCTCTGATCAACTGACTCTGATCTTCAGATGTAAAATGACTCTGATCTTCAGTAGATGTAAAATGACTCTGATCTTCAGAGGTAAAATGACTTTGATCTTCAGTAGATGTAAAATGACTTTGATCTTCAGTAAACTGACTCTGATCTTGAGATGTAAAATGACTGATCTTCAGATGTAAAATGACTTTGATCTTCAGTAGATGTAAAATGACTTTGATCTTCAGTAGATGTAAAATGACTTTGATCTTCAGTAGATGTAAAATGACTTTGATCTTCAGTAGATGTAAAATGACTCTGATCTTCAGTAGATGTAAAATGCCTCTGATCAACTGACTCTGATCTTCAGTAGATGTAAAATGATTTTGATCTTCTGATGTAAAATGATTTTGGTCTTCAGTAGACATGATTAATCTTTCCCAATTGCTTTGAGACTGTTTCATTCAAAATGTAATCGCATAATCAGAACTCAACTTTATCTTTAGAGCCATTTTATATGTACTTGCAATGGTTATATTTCTCATCTACTCAAAATTATGGTAAAAATATTAATAAATTGATATGTTCTTCCTTTTCCAATCACAGAGTATTAATATAAGTCTGACTGGTGATCAACCGGGCATAGAAGAGTAAGTATGCAGTTAAAGTTTTCAAATTTAAAAGCTGATTTATTACCTACAGGAACCAGCTGAATTTAGCCTTTAGTAAATAAGAATATTCAGTATTTCAGATTACTAGAAAAAATATAACTTTGGGGCGGTATTCAAATCAAAATGGGCATTAGCTTATCTTTTGACGTAGCATCTGGATTGGCTAAGTTAACTGGCTTAAATTGTATTCAGATCAAACTAAGTAAATTACTCATATTTCATTCTTCTTAAGTATTGAATCGAATGCAGGCCCTGATTTCTAAAATATCTTATAAAATTCTTTGGATAATCCTTTGGATAATCCTTCACTTCTCTCTTGAAGGATAATACAAAAACGAAAACAAAAACATAAATTAATGAAATACACCCAGAACACTTCGTAATCTGTATCTTATTACTCACAAGTTGGTGGTGCCTGCAGCTACATGTATGCATGTATTTTCGCCCTTCAACATTGCCTCTGCATTACCTTCCTCGTAATTTGATTTTTATTTTGCCAGCTTTCTTTGTCTTTGGCTTTTCTTTTTAGATGTGATTAACTGTGACATTTTTGTGAACAGGGCGTGCATTCACCCTGAAATGTCGTAAGTCAGGATTCCAAGAGCTCTCGGTCCACTGAGCTAACTTCTGGGCTGCCTGCCATTGTGAGCATGGAGAGAAAAGCTGATGACTATATTTGTTTATCTTGCAGTGGAGAGTATATTGATGGATTGACTAGTGTGACATTCACTACAGCTGAACCTAGTCTAACCTGTCTGCCAAATCCAAGTGTGGTAAGTCAACGGTCCTTATTATATCTGAATATTCTAATGCGTGCAGGGGAGCGTTTCATCTTGTCAGTGATTTTTACTGACAAATTGGCTCTCAGCCAATCAGATGCAAGGATTTCAGTAGCTTATAACAGTTGTCGGAAAAAATCACTGACAAAACGCTTGATGAAACGCTCCCCAGATCTGTATGAAGTATAGAAATTATCGAGAGAGAGACTTTGAAGTGTTATAAGCTAGAATAACATTTGTTTACACATTTCGTTTCCTGAAAATCTATTTTTCTTGACTTATTTTCTTCAAAGTAAGTGATAAAACTTCTAAACAGGAAGATGCAAATGTATATTTTAGTAAAAAGTGGATTAGTCGTATTTCTTATGCAACAATTCATCTTCTTTATGGGCAGCAGAAGTGGTATTACAAAGCTTGTTATTGGCGGTACTATTCAGCAGACAGTCTTTTTTTTTTTCTTTGAATAATGTTATTTGTGTGATTGAAAGATAAAGTTGAGTTCTAGTCATGTGATATCATTGTGAAAGAAACTGTCTCAAAGCAATTGGGAAAGGTTGATCATGTCAACATAAGAAATTATGGATAGTGTGAGATTTTAGTACCTTCAATATTGACCTAATGTCACTGAAAAGCACATGCAATGCACACAGAAATAGGTATTATGGGACTACACATATGTGGTATGAATGTTCAGCCTGAACTTTTCAGCTATTTCTTGTCATATTTCGAATAAGAGGGCATTTGAAGGGCAATCCTTTTCAGGGGATATTTCTACTATGATGTTCTTCCAAACTGACATAATTTTAAGGAATGAGAAAGCTCTCAGATAAGTTTTCTATTTAAAAATCATTCTTCATCTGTAAATTTTAGCATGCTTATGTGTCTGCTGGCTGCCCAACCGAGAAGACTATCCGACTAAGAAAGTATGTAGTGCTCTCTTTTCCCTGTTCTATTAATTGTTACATGTACATGTCTTCAATCTTTATATTCATCTCTTCTGCAAAAAATAATTCATGTTAATGATTTATGTTAACATTTATTATTAACATGCAGCTGTATAATCATGTACTCTACCTAAATTGTTAAAAGATAAAATGTGTAAATGGAGAAAAAAATGACCTTGTGCAAACATTTGATTGTTAAAGGGAAATCCTACCCAACCCTATTCCTACTGGGGGGGGGGGGGTCAATTTGACCCCCCCCCTCGACATTTTGCGCGATAATTCTGCAACGCGCAAAGATTTTGCCGCGCCGTTTCATGACTTTTTTCTTTGAAGTCTCCCGCATATTTTGAGACCAAATTTGCGATGTCCGGGTAGACCGTTCCGAAATTACATAATGTTTTGTACATGCACGTCGGCCCCAAAACAGCTCAAATTTGTGATTTTGTGTGCAAATCCAATGCAAATTCTGTTTTGGGGTTAAATTGATATTAATTAGATTATTTCAAATTTAAATCATTGAAATTAATTTATTCTAATGTAAATAAGCTTGAAAAACTGTCCCCAACAAATTTCAGCAAAAAAACAATAGAAAACAAAAGATCGAAAAAACAATAAAATACATAAGAAATTAGCAAAACAATAAAAAACATAAGAAATTAATTTTGATTGTGGATTTTTTTTGCAAGGAAATTGTTCAATGTGTCTTGAGGAATACTGACACAAAAAATTAGCGTTCTTTCAGCCTTTTTTATGGATAACTTCATGCATAAATTTGCATAATTAATTAATTAAAACTAGAAAATCAATAATTTTCTTAAATTTAACTTTATAATCTTGTAGCTTACATCCGGCTCTATGTTCAGGCAAAATTTCGCGGCAATCGCGCGATCAGCGGCCGAGATCTGAAGGGGGGGTCAGATTGACCCCCCCCCCCCCCAGTAAAAACAGGGGGTAAAATAGCCCAGTTGGAATAGGGTTAAGTTGAAAAGGAAAAATCAGAAAAGCAGATCAGTGAAAGTTTAAACAAAATCGGACAAGCTTTAATTAAATTATGTATTTTGTAAAGTTTCAAGCGCTATCCATATATGGGAATTTCAAATTGGACAAGTCGGTAATTTCACTGTGATGTAGTGGCGGACAACTCCCCCATTTACTCTAACACACAAAATGACTAAAATGTCATTTTTAACATTTATTTTTACTCAGTCAGATCTTTTTCTTTTATGAGGGCCTATAACAATATGCTATCTACAATATATTTTGAGTGCTTCCCCAAGGGAAAAGGGCTTAGGAGAAAACCGCAAATCAATGATATTTAAGTAAATGTACATGTATATGACAAACGGGAGAGAGTACACAATCGACTCACCAAATTGCCAATTTTGAGATTCGCATAGATTTAGTGATCTCATTTTTCAAACATCCATAACTTTCTTATTTCTTGCCCAATTTCTTTCAAACTTTCACGTTCCTTTTTTCTCTTTTTTCTGCTTTCAAACAGATCAGTTGATTACCAAGGTTCGATTGCCCTTTAGGACATCACTTGGTATAAGGTGTTATACTACTTTGTTCCTTCCTAACATTTTGACTTCTTTATGTATATCTTTGAAATGTACATATAATACAGTGAAACTATGTATTCCTGTAAATGTAAAAACAGGATGCAAATGTTTATTTACCAGTATTCACTGTACTTTCTGCCTACTTTTCACAGACAGTTCAAAAGAGAGTCTTGTGAATATCTGAAGAACTATGTGTACACCTTCGAAAGGTAAGGAGGGACTACAGTCACTACATGCTATTCATAGATAGAAATTAGAAAATTGGGATAATTGTTAATCGACTGTTGGTATAATTATATAGAAAATCAGGGAGGGAGATTCAAGAACTTTTGGTGAATTCATTGTTCCGTATTCTGAACTCCAGTTCAACTTAAACCATGGTCTAAATGTGTGGTTTAACTATGGGCAGCCAAATTTGTGATACAAATCTCTAACAGTAGATATTCAATTTATCGGCATTTTTGGTACAATAGCTTTCTTGACCATTACAGCATAAGACCAGAATCCAGTAAACATAAGGAACATACAGTGTAAACAAAGTTTTGACTTTTTTGGCTACCCATAGTTAAACCACAGATATAAACCATGGTTTAAGTGAAACCGGAATTCAGAATACGGGCCATTGTGGGTTAATATGCCCTCTGTATGCCATTTTGACCATCTCTTTTCTGTTATCTTCTCGAGATCAATTTGAAATTTTAAGTGTAGGTTTTTTAATATACAGTAGTATTTTATAGAGGTGTCGTAGTCTAGTGGATATGTCACCGGACTGTGGATCACATGGTTCACTGTTCAAGGTTCAAGTCCTGCCGCGGCACTAATGTCCTTTGGCAAGACATTAATCTACATTTGACATTTGTTAAATGAGTACCCGGTAGGATGCGAATGTCACTGTGACTGGAATAGTATATGTGCGCCTGTAAAATGGCAGCCAGACTGGAATGCTCATTTGTGGAGTGGAGAATGTGCATTATAAGTGCAGAATCATAACCGGGGTAATAATACACTGTAAAGCGCTTTGAGCAGTTACTAACTGGAAAGGCGCCATATAAATGCAGATTATTATTATTATTATTATTATTATTTGCAGATCTGAAGGAGAAAAAAATTTGACATGTGTTACACTTTGACAATGAAGAAATTGTTTATTGAGCATATTTCATGCATTCTATATTTATTTTCTGCCTCCTTTCACTATCTTTCATTCTCTCTGTATAGGTAACTTTCCGATGCTAAATGGGTCGCTCCACGGGGTTTGGGCAATATTTGTGACATACCATAAGTGAGGAACTACATGTATCAACCATAACAATGTTTGCTAAAATTGAGTTCAGCGTAAAAAGCATAGCCACTTATGTTGAGAAGAAGTACTCTAGCTTGACGGTGAATCAATATGGCAGACCAAAATTGTATGTAATGCTACATGTGATGTCCATGCATCGGTGGTAAAATAATAAATGCATTTTAAGCAAAGCTTTTTGAAAGAGTACCAACTGAAACAGGAATGATTCTGGCTAGGTACTACTCTACATAGGCATTGCATACAAATCTTCATCAGATGATTTCATCTTCCATGTGTAATAGAAGATCTCATACCAGTGTTACATGGACATGGTCATGGAATGACCCACATGTTACATACATTCCTCTCCAAAGCTCTCTGAAGCTTCCAACTCTTTTCCTCTCCTTCCTCTGGCTATTGCCTATAGAGATGAGTATGATCCCAGTTAGATGGAGGATACCAGTGGGGGGGGGGGGGGTTCTGAGCATCCAGTAAGTGGTGTTCTGTGTTCTTTCTTGTTTGTCCATCTTCCATTTTAGTCTATGTCTGATCACCCTCCCTTGCCTTCTCAAACCAATTTGCATTCCTTTCTTTACCCTGCTTCTTCTCTGTAGAGATGAGTACGATCCTAGTTATATGGAGGGTACCAACGGGATCAGTGAGGACCAAGGTGTCCTTAGCATCCAGTATGACTATGGAAGACATGGTTGCCCTGATCGATCCTACTACAGCGATGGATACAGGCCACGTTTTGATCTGTGAGTCTAGCATTTTGATTTGATCTATTATCCCTTTCACTTTCAGGACAGGAATTATCTAATGGTTAAACTAATCACCATTTTTCTTCAAATTGGCAACAACTATGAATTTCTCTTATTGTTTCATTGTTTTCGAAAAGGTCATCTCACTGAAAACTCTACATGGATATGGACTATGAATTTCTTTTCTTGTTTCATTGTTCTTTAAAAGGTCATCTCATTAAAAAACTATCTACATGGATATGAACGACATGTATGTCGAAAAGTTTTTAAATATTACCAATCTTGAAAAACAACAGGTGATTTTGAACCTCTCAAGATGTTGCCAATTTAAGGATTTTAATGCTTGTCTTCCCCTTTCATGGCGTCAAACACAATATGGTCTCGAAATAAAAAATGGTAACAGTTCATGTATGTACAGAAATGTTAGCACTTTCAGTCATGACATATTTGTTCTCATTCTTTATCTCTCTCTGTCCATGCTGTTTGTCTCAGGTACATGGGTGATGAGTTCGTTGAACAGATGGATAAAGATTATGCTATGATTGAGATTCATGGTGTCCACAACTACGACTACTTGATAACAGCAAACCAGGTAAGTTAGCTTAGCAAAATTTAATGGCATGAAATGATTCAACCAGAACACAAAAGACGTGAATGATTCAGGTGATTTCAAGTTTTAACTTGATCCAGTGGTGGATTCAGGGGAGGCACTTCCGGCCCTTGCCCCCCCCCCTTTTCCCCCCTTTTAGAAGCAAAATATGCATTCCCCCCCCCCCCCCATTTTTGGGGGATTGTGCAAAGGAAAACCCTTTTTTTTGGCTTGTCAGGGAATTGTTGACGGAAACTGGACCCCATAACCCCCCCCCCCCCCCACTTACTGAGCGACTTTTCGAGAGCTGGCAACACCAAAAAAATATTTGTGTGCCCCCCCCCTTATACAAAATCCTGGATCCGCCCCTTAACGTCAAAGTGACAATAAACTGAAGGTCCTAAATAGCACTATCGTTTAACATGATTTGAATCTGTGCCTCTCACTTTCCAATCATGCCCCATTCTAGTTTGTAGAAGCTTAGAAAGTATCTGCAAGCAATTTTACATTTACCAGGTTGACAATGATAGTTTGAAATATAAATGTGCCTATTATCCAAATGCAGTTAATTTTAGTCTTAATTTTGCAATCACTGTAAGATGGCGCTGTTCAAGTTCTACCAGTTTAATGCCACTTTAAGCCTAATCAAGGTAGCAGAGGTGTTTAACAGCTCCATGGCCTAGTGGTATGTATCTACATATCTAGGCATTAAAATACAATTTTCAGCCATTTTGCATTTTGTGCTCCAGATACATGTTTTCATGCCAGTATATTTCCATAAGCTACCTAAGAATGGAAGAAAATGTCTTCTGCTTTTCAGCTATAGTCCTTATCACACCACTGTGCTAAATAAAAGCTAGAACACTTACACTGCAGATGATTTTTCTCCAATTTCAAAATGTTTTTCTGTGCATTTTCAAAATGTTGTTCTGTGCATTTTCTTCTTTTATACTTTTTATGTTGGTTTATTGCAAGATTGACCTTATAAGGAGAGGTTGCAAAATCCTCTCTTTTAATAGTTACAGCCCACAAGACAGACATGTGCGGGTCTCCAAGGCCTAACAATTTTTACATATTTAGTAAGGTTCACACAAAGGGAGCTAAACTTTTTGCTTGTAGTGTCAAAACTTTGAGCTATCTTGTAGTTTCAGACCGTATGAACAGACTCGTAGTTTCGAAACTTTAAGTTTACATGTAGTTCCAAAACCACAGGAGAGCTTGTGGTTAAAGCCGAAACCACAAGCAGCAGGGGGTCGTCCTTGAAGTTACAGGCTGTGTGGACAGAATAAATTTTAAGATTAGCAATCTTGTTGTTAACTATGACCTATCTACTCAAGTTAAACGATCACTCGACTTGTAATCTCAGAACAACAAGCGTTGTTGCTTGGGGCCGGTGAACCCTAGTTGTTAAAGTTAAAGTTACGAAACTACAAGTCCCATATGAAATTAGCTAGTGTTGATCTCATGGTCTGTTGGTTTTATGGGCCATATGTCTTGTGGGCTGTTGGTTGGCAGGGATGTGCCTTCATTCCTAGTAAGAATTTATTCCTTGAATGCTTTCGGCACCTTATAGGGCTGCTGGGCTAAAGCTAAAGTAACAACCGTGGTTTGTATCCCCTGGAATGCATACATGTACAATATAAATGTAGCTATTATTATCATTACTGTATTATAAATTTATAAATTGAACACAAATACATGTATCTCCCCCCTAATTTGCACATTACTTCATAGGCTGGATGTACAAGACGTCCTCAAAGCTGGCTAGAGATGCTGATGCTGCAGAATACTACCAAGGATCCTAGAACAGCCTGGACAAGATATGTGAGTTCTGATTCTCCCTTATAGAACTATACCAACAAAATGCCATACATGTATAATGTAAATGTGTTGTGGTCTAGTGGATTGTCTTTGAAACACAAGGTACTTCAGACTTGCCCCGAAAACTAGCCTTATCACTGCTAACTTTACCCCTCCCTTATATTTTCTCTTTTTGATTTGATCTGATTTGTTTCCACGTTCAGTTCACATAATGCATGTACAATGAGAAATGAGTATAAGCATTTAAATCAAATGACATAATACAAAGAGTGATACATATATAATAACAGTTCAGTATAGCAAATATTTTCCAGTACTTATAGTAAACGCATACAGGATATACTCTTCCATTTTTGGATCAGAATTATCTAGACTGCATTGAAGAAAATGAAACAACGATATCAGAGAGGGTTCCTTATCAGGTCTTGAGTACAGAGTCTAAGAACAAGGTCCTGTGGAGGCAGAAGCTGGCCATCTACGTCTTTAATGTGACAGTGCTGGATCCCAAGTACAGGTAGGCTTGAACACCTATCTTAACCCTTTGAACACACACCACCAAGATAACTTGAATTGGCGTCTATGGAAAATGCTTGTTTTAATGAAATAAAATCGTACCAAATGGGTGAATGTAGTCTTATTCAGCATGTTCATATACAAGCGCATATTACTTCTTTATCACCTAAAAAAGCTAAACGTAAGGGAGAACATACCGTCAGCCTTATGCCAAAAGGGCCTTAAGGCCATAGACTTTATACAGTGATAAGGCCCTTTTGGCATAAGGCCGACGGTACATGCAACTCAAGTTTGGTCTGATAAAACAGGCATTACATTGTAGATCAAGAGCAGAAGATGAAAAAAAGATTCACATGTCAAGAATGGTAATTAAACTGCACTCTTATCACATATGTGTCTTTTGCCGCACAAACATGACTGTGATGTTTTTAACATGTATGTTTTCCTTGTTTATATTGTTATGGAAACAAAAAGAACAAACAATATAAGGTAAGCCGGTAGATTTAGAAATTTTTGGAGAGGAGGGAGGACTGAGTCATAGCTTGGAAGAGAAGGAGGAAAGAAAATGAAGGAAAGTACAAGTAGGAGGAGACTGATGAAACAAAACAGAGATAGAAGGTAGAAAAAGAAAAAGGTAATAGAATTAAAAGTATGATAATAGAAGGGATGGATAGAAAGAATAACAACTGTGATAAATGTATAGGTTATATTGACTATTTTTTCAACCTACAAACCATTTTCTCTAACTCTTTCTCTCTCTCATCTCTCTTTCATCTCTCTTACTGTCTTTTTGCATCTCTCCTTGCTCTTTCTCTTATCCACTCTCTCTCTTGCTCTCTCTCCCTCTCTCTCACTAACACACACACACACACACAAACATTCATACTCTCTGTCTCTTTATGTCTCTTTCTCTGTGGCTCTCACTGTCTCTCTCACTTGCTTTTTTCTCTTTCCCCCCTCTCCCTCTCATCTCTCTTTCTTGCTCTTTCTCACTCTCTCTCTCTAACACACACTCTCTCTCCCTCTTTCTCTCTCCCTCTCTTCCTCTCTTCCTCTCTCTCTCTCGCTTCTCTGACTCTCTTCCGCTTCTCTGACTCTCTTCTTCTCTGCATCTCTTCTTCTCTGCATCTCACTCAGTTACTGTAACCTCCAGACTCAGTTTGCAGTGGAGGTGTACGGAGCTCTTCCCCAGTCTTCGGTCTCGGCTCTCACCGTCATGCTCATCACCTGCGCTCTTGGATTCGCTGGTGTTGCCTTCATCTTCATCTACTACCTGGTGCACCTGAAAGAAGATGAGGAGAAGGAGCAGGCAACACAGAAGATTCCTCAGTTTCCTCACTGAGAGCAAACAAATCCTTGCTGGCTTTGGAATCATCTTCTATGTCACCAAGTTTTTGAACGATCGTCACAAATGAACTTTCAGATATTAAATATCTGACCTTTTTTATTGCAGAATTTGGCTTTAAAATATATTCCATGGGGAATACGATAAAAACTACTTTCCAAAAATCAACTGAAGGCAATTTCAATAGCCCTGTCTATCACCTTTAGAAATGTGCGAACATTACAATCGCGTATTACGTACTCCGAACCTGATTTCTATGGGCAGTACAATAGGCCCTTGAAATTGCCCTTGAGTTTATTTTTCGAAAGTAGTTTTTATCGTGTTGCTCGGGATAAATGTCCACAAGGGGTTTTAACACGTAACAGAGACGGGTTTGAATTTTGGAACTACAGGTTTGAAAATCAGCGACAGGTTAAGATATCTTAAATAATCATTTAATTATGGAATATTAATTATACAATTTGTTTCAAAATGCTTCAAACTATGCCTGATATTGCACCAGAAAGCCTCAGGAAGGCCCTCAAGCAGGCTCTGGACTCCGGCCGCAAGGGACTTTGCGCTTCGCACACTTCAGGGGAGTGTTTCATCAAGCGTTTTGTCAGTGATTTTTACCGACAACTGTTATAAGCTACTGAAATCCTTGCATCTGATTGGCTGAGAGCAAATTTGTCAGTAAAAATCACTGGCAAAACGCTTGATGAAACGCTCCCCAGCTTATACTTCCTCCCAGTTGCTATTTTACATGTTTGCATTTTTGTTTGTGGACCGCCCTTTGTCAACAACATGAGGCTAGTTGTTTCTGATTCAAGAAAGGACCTTAGAAAAATTTAGTCAAAATAAACTGTTCAAGACTATTCTTGGGCGGGATTTGTCACCGACAGCATGTAAGGGGTCAAGTAATACTTACATATAAGTGTAAAATCTCTAGTAATTGTTCTTTTTAGCAGTTTTGTACATGATGGACATAAACAATAATTGTAAAAACCTCTAAATTTGTCATTATCCCTATTATTAGTGCATAATGCCATTGGTGATTTTTAAAGTAGGTGAATTGAAAGCTGAATATTTTTTTCAGAATTTCTGATTGAAAAAAGAAAAAAAAATATCATGAACCCGAGATGATGATCAATTTTGTACATCTAGATGTGAATAGTTCCACCCTGAGAGAGATATAATTTTCTGAATTTTTAGGTAAGTCGCTATGTTCCACAGCTGCATGTTGGGTTGTTAATTTAATAATTGATGAATATATTTGTAAAATATGTTCCACAGCTGCATGTTGAGTTGTTGATGAATATATTTGTAAAAACATGTTCTACCAGTGCATGTTGGGTTGTCAATAGACCGCTTCGGTAATGTATGCAAATTTTATATATAACTTTCGAACAAAGGTTGTTTTTGACAAGCTGAAGCTTGCCAGACATAGCAACGAGTAATGTATGCAAACTGGATTCCAAGCATTGAGGCTCATTTATAAAAAGCAGGCTAATGGAATAGGCTCATCACTAGGTGCTCAGAGACTTAATGTGCATAAATTTAAATACATTACAGAACCGGTCTATTTAACAATTGATGAATATAATTATTTGTAAAATATGTTCTGTAGGTGCATGTTGGGTTGTTAATTTGATAATTGATGAATATATTTGTAAAAATGAATTTTCCTGGAGGAGAGTATTAGTTAAACAACATAAATTGATAGAACAGGCTTCTTTTAATAGTTTTGTTGGTATTGATAAATTGTATTAAAGGATCTAGTTGCTTGTAAAAAAACCCACAGAAACAAAGAAACACATGAGGGAAACCATATAATATTTTTTTTTTCTTCAGATTCCTGCACCCTCGATGGACAAATATGATATGTTTCCACAACTCATTGTGTGAAGTAGATTTATTTCTTCATTAACAATCTAGAAAATGAAGTTATTCTTGATAACTCTTAATACAAAACCAATGGAGGGCTTCTTGCCAGGGAAATCATGTACTTTTAATTTGTGTTTTCTTGCATACAACTCTGAAAATTCAAAACGTTTTACAATCCATTTTAGATTTACCTCAAACTTTGGCTGATCCATTCCGCTCATTTTCTTCGTTATTGAAAGCAACTTGTTACCAAGGTGGAGTTCCACTTTAAGCACAAACTGTATGGATTCAGCTGTTTCTTTTCTCAAGAGTAGTGATGAGATACTGAAAAATTGTTCAAAGTACAATAGTATATCTCCAGTAAATAAAGTGCTTATTCAGACCATTATTATAGTCAGTTTTACCTTGAACTATTTTCTCCTTTTTTGTGTGCACAATTTTGTTGTGGGCATCAAGAATTTTGGTGATTTGATAGAATCAGTAGGAGGTTTCCTTCATAAGCGTGGCCATACAGTGTGAGTCGGAAAGAAAAAAGATTCAAAAGTTTCCTGCCGAGTTAACGTGACATTTTTTTTTTAGACAACCCGATAATTTGGTTTGGTTTGTGCGAACTTTCAAAACGCCAAACATATGGCAATTTATTATTATCAGCAGCACGGGTCACGGCTGAAGGTAGAATGTAGATATCTCCAGAGTTTCATAACTGGAATGCAAACACGGGATATGTGTTATCTGTTTTAAAATATGATAGATCTATATTCTGCAGCTCATTGGATTTGTGCCAATTAAAATTGAATCAAATGGGAATATCGAGGCCAATACTTTTCTAAACATAGGCATGCACATGGATCATATGGTATTCCTAATAATTAATATGGTATCACTCTGTTGTATGCTTTATATTGCTATGCACACAAAAAATAGAGGGGTAAATTTTTAAAAAAGCAAGTAAGAGAGAGAAAGAGAATAATTACGTGGATAGCCATCGTCGTCATCATCATCATCATCACATTAACACCATCATGGTTTTGATCGTATGTCATGATTACCATAGATCATCATCTACACCATCATTACCGATTTCATCATTATAGATCATAATCATCTCCGTCGTCGTCATTGCTTTCAGTTAGTGGGATAATAATTTGGGGCCTCTTCACATTTTTCCTCATATACAATCATCATAATCTCTCACGTCTGGAAACACAATCTTCAAAACAATGTCTATCAGAATGTAACCCACAATGCTTCAAAATACTGGACACTGCCCACACAGATTTTCAACTCAAAATTAAAGAAGGCCTATATATCCATTGGACCAAACCCAAACTCAACCAACAGGTGTACAATTACCAAATATTGCTTTCTATTTAGCTGTATGTATTGTTCACCCAGGTCCTTGACCAGACAGGTCCCTCAAACCATTAAGTACATTTATGACACACCTTATATTGTTAACTGTTCATGTTATAGCACCGTCTCTGTTGTATAAAACAAAAAATCAGGCTGATGGAGTATGACTCCGAAACATGTTCAGTTTTAAAACTTATGTCTTCTTTGTCGTTTTTATTTTTAAGTTACTATGTGTCGTTCTTTTGGAAATACAGTATTATGATTTCAGTTTATTATGATCATCTTAATCACATCACTGCTACCTCCAGTTATATTGCTTATAATCGTCTCAACCTTATTAAAGTACCATCATTTTCATAATAAATATCTCTTAAGTCGCCATTATCGTAATTATCCATTTGTAATCATACAATATATCGACCTCACCATCATTTGTCATTGTCATGACCACCATCATTATCATCATCATCATTATAATCATCATTAAAATATCATCATCAACATCAACATCATATTATTATCGTATTCATCGTCATCATTATTACTATCGTCGATACATATTTATCACTATCATTATCGTCATCAACAACATCAACATCATAACATTATCATCAACATTGTCATCGTCTTCAACGTCATCATTATTATTATTATCGTCAATACATCGTCACTATCATCATCATCATCATCATCCCTAACTCTAACAATGCTATTGATTGATTCATTATTTACTGGTGGTGTTCACATTTTTCTTCGACATTACAAATTAAAAATAGGACTAGCATTATTGATGTGTCATTAATGTTTAACTAAATTGTTCGTCATCAATTTAGATTAAGATTTCAAGCTCCATATTTACATTATAAGCACGCACTCATTTTATTTTAAGATACGATCATGATATACATGTAGTGTCATTACTCCTGTCGTTACAGTTCTTCTTTATCTTCTGTTCCAGTAAGCTTTGTTATAGGTTGTCACTAAATATCTGCATCAAGCAGTACAGGTAGGATTTTCTTTTCTTAATATTTTCGAAAAGTAAGTCTTTCTGAGAATTAAACTTTAATCTTTTATTTTGATTTTCATAGCATTAGGATTTTTTCTTCTTTTTGTAATCCAACATTACATTTAAAATTTGTATGCCATCTGTATCTGTTTGACTTTTTCCCCAGATGGACATTATTTCAAGTTTGATATCTTAATAATTTAACATTTGTGACATTCCGTCAGTCAGATGAGGCAAATTGCTAGCAAGTGAAATCATTTGTATGATATTTCCATTTTCATTCTTGTGAAACTCACATGCATGGTTGTATTTAAAAAAAAATCTGATTTCAGAAGTTTATTATTATTTAAGTTTACGATAGACTTTCTTTTACAAACAGTATCAAGATTTCGTGCAAACATAACATCTGTTGATAATTTGACTGATTTTAGTAATGGTTTTAATGATACGGATGTTGCTGCTGCTGATAGTGATGGCTATGATGATATGTTGATGAGTATGATGACGATGATGCTCATGACTGCCAAATGTGTTGATAATAACGGAGTGAAACTGCCCGAGTCACTTACGATCTCAATGGTTGTGCTGCAGGGAAAAAAAAGAAACAATAGTATTAATAATTGAAGGAAGATGATAATACTGCTGCTGATGATGATGGTGATGGTGATTATGATTGATGATGATGATTGATGATGATATACTGATGATGATGATGATGATGATGATGATAATGACACGCTGATGGTGATTGTTATGATTTGAAAATGACGCCGTCGTTCATGATTTTGATGGTGTTGATATAATATATTGTTTTTCTTGGACCAATTTCGTTTTTTCTAACATGCAGCCATGCGAATTTTCAGTTTTCTTCTGGCACTCCTTGCCACCTGTGCCTTGGCCTCGGAGAGGACGCCGAACTTCAAGGAGGGTCGAACGGTCATCGTTCACCTGTTCGAATGGCCGTGGAAGGACGTAGCCGAGGAGTGCGAACGGTAGGCCTAAAATTCATCTTCACCTCTATTTCAAACCGAGGATAGATAGGCGTAGCCGGGGGGGGGGGCACAAGGGGGCCATGGCCCCCTGTTCATCCGCTAAAAAAGGGTAATTGACGGAACTTAGGTGTCAAAACTTCGACCCTATTCCTACCCCTACACCAGGTGTTTGGAGGGAAATTTTGTGTCGCTCCCCCTGGTAAAACGCTTCTAAGATTTTGATAGCTCTATACATGTTCTACTAATTTTTATGCCTCCGCCCATCGAAGGTGGTGCTGGGGGCATTATGTTTTCGGGTTGTCCGTCCGTCCCGCTTTCTCGTTCTCAAGATAACTCGAGACCACTTGATCCATTACCAATGGAAGACGATTAGATATTGGGGGTACGTAGGTTAAAGGTCAAATGTCATAGAAGTCAATTTCTAAAATTGCAGGTTTTAGCCTTGTTAGCAAGATAGGTCAAGAACCATTTGAGATATGAACTTCAAAATTTGCGCTAAAGTGTATGCCGTAGTTTGTATACATTTCCTGGTGCAGTGCATGTGGCTTGAATGAATATTTTCTCATTCTGGTGATTCCAAAACCTCACAGTCATCACAGTTTGCTTTTCATAATCTTTCCCAATTGCATGATCTAGACAGTTTCACATTTTAATCACAATTCACATGACTAGAACTCGACTTTGCCTTCATACCTTTTGTCATTTAATCAGATTTCTCGGACCATACGGCTTCGCTGGGGTACAGATCTCGCCTCCGTCAGAGAACAATAAGGTGTGGGATCCGTGGCGTCCTTGGTATGAGCGCTATCAGCCCATGAGTTACAAACTGATCACTCGAAGTGGAGATGAGGCCGCCTTTAAGAACATGGTAGAACGATGTCGTGCAGTCAATGTCCTGATCTACGTCGACGCCGTTATCAATCACATGGCAGCAAGTAAATATACAATATATAAATGACAAGTCAAGTATTTATATACATAACATGAATGCCCTTTAACGGCGCCATTTCGACTGTGTTACTACATTACATTCGCTAATCAAGCTAGCAGTGAAGGCGATCAAGCTCATCATATAGCTAGCGCGTTAAGGCTGGCTCACTGAGCTGAATAGTCAGTCGTCACTTGCTGACTTTAAGACAGCATCATTGACTGGCACTGTCTTTCGCGCGTCATGAAAGAATGATTTCGTTTACGAAGTGATTGCAAAATAAACAGTGCAAACAATACTTTTAGTAACTGGCGTATTGGGTTAATTGCCTTCACAAGCTTGATTGTGCAGGTTATGATATTTGATATCGAAATGATGCCCCGTTACGTTGACGCAGTTGTACGTCAGCAAATGGCGCATCGGGCGTAACGCATCTTTTGACGTCAAATGTACGAAAATCAAATCAAATTTAGTTCCATTAAAAAAAACACATTACAAAATTCAATCACAATTTATAATTGTGATAAATAATAGTGGCGGGTCATAAAAAGCACAAGAATGCTAATTGAAAATGATCCCTTAAGAAAAAATACATAAAACAAATCATAATTATGAAAATCATGCATGCAATAACATGAATTCTACATAATCATAACGGAATAACATGGATAGAAAAGCGGGGAGAAAAGAGAAGGAAACATTACAGTAATCTAACACATTAATCATTTTGCTTCAGTATACTGAAAGGGTATGTCTTTTCTGCAGTCTTTTTAATTTTACTATTCTTGAATATTTTCGGTAGGCTATTTCACAGGATTGGACCATTGTTAAAGATCGGGGTGTACCATTGCGGAATCTCATGTCTTTTGTGAGGTCATTTGATTGATCTGTCTATAAAATGAATTTAAAATGGTATGCCGTATTTCCTTGGTGAACTTTCCATTTCGCCACTAATGGTAATTTGTCACATGTTTCATCTTAATACTGGGCAAGGTGAACCTTGTTGACTCTACACATGGCTGTAGATTTCAACAAGGTTTAAAACGCTTTCATGGGCCTGGAGCCGGGGGTGCGGGGGGTGCTGCAGCACCCCCTGTAAAATATCAGAGATTTTTGGACTTAAAAAGAGACACTGAAATTCTGAAGACTTTTTTTTTTCTTTTTTGCTTGTCAGAGATTTTTGGACTTAAAAAGAGACATAGCACCCCCAGTAATAAAATCGTTCCCAGGCCCCTGAACGCTTCTAATTTTAAAGTTTACCTCGTGTTTTTTTTTTTCTTTTTAAAGAGAGCTACGACTTCCCCGGGGTTCCATACAGCAAAACTGACTTTAATGTACCCATGGGTAAATGCTATTCGTCAGATGGAAAGGTCGGCAACAACTACCATGACGCAAATATTGTGAGGAACTGTGACCTGGTTGGCCTCAACGACATTCGGTTCGGATCAGCCTCGAACTACTATCCCGACAAGATGGTCGCTAGCTACCTGAACAAGATGATCGACATGGGCGTTGCCGGTTTCCGCATCGACGCCGCCAAACACATGTGGCCGGGGGACTTGAAGAACATCTTCGATAGGTGAACCTTGCACAAGCTAGAATACTTTGAGTGATGTGGGGTGACAGACAGAATATGGTGTGGAGGTGGGGGGGGGGGGGGGGTAGGGGTGGTGGTGTATTGCATATAACAATAGCACATGGGAGACAGGTTATGCCAGTTCCATATAGGCAAGGCGTCATTTGATTGTGCTAGCGGTCCTAGTTTAAAGCAACAGTAAGATACTCCTTCAAGATTGTAAGGCTTTTCTAAGCTTATAAATGAGAAATTGGAAAGGAATTATTAATATTATTTCAGGGCCTAAAAATCGCAAAAACCATTACAAATCAATATGTGATGATCGATTCGGAAACAGGGCTCTAGATGAAAGTTAATCTTTTCGGATTTTAGTAGGCCCAATAGGAAGAGGTTAGGTTTTAATGACACATTTTTTGATATACCAACCTACAGACTTCATGACACCAAGGACGGCAACCGACCTTACATCTATCAAGAGGTGATCGACCGTGGTTTTGATGAAGCCGTCGAAGCGTTGGAATACGTCGGTATCGGTGACGTCACTGAGTTCAAATATTGTGACAAGATTGTAGGTATCGGTCGCGGCTCCAACAAAGCCAAATATTTCGAAAACTTTGGCCAGGAGTGGAGGATGATGGCCTCCACGCAAGCACTCGTGTTCGTCGACAACCACGACAACCAGCGCAACCACGGAGGCGGCGGAGATATCTTGACCTACAAGGAGTCGACGCCGTACAAGAAGGCTTTGGCCTTTGGTATGGCATGGAACTACGGGACCTTCCGCATCATGAGCAGCTTTTACTTTGATGACAATGAAGAGGACAAAGGCCCACCCGCTAAAAGTGATGGATCCATCATCTCGCCCACCATCAACTCTCACGGAACCTGTGACGGCGGCTGGGTCTGCGAACATCGCTGGCGCCAGATCAAGAACATGGCGTGCTTCCGTAACGCAGCTGGAACCCAATCCGTGCAAAACTGGTACGACAACGGAAACAACTTCATCGCTTTCTCGCGTGGAAACCGTGCCTTCTTTGCCATCAACAACGAGAGTTCCAGAGTAACGAAAAATCTCCAGACGGGTCTCCCTGCAGGAATCTACTGTGATGTCATCAGCGGTGATCCAACTAATAGCGGGTGTGCGGGAACGTACATCACTGTAGACAGCAATGGCAAAGCTGATATCTCTATCCACAGCGGTAAGGATTCGATGATCGCCATTCACGTAGGGGCTAAATCCGGTAGTGGAAATAGTCGATGCAATTGGTAACTAAATCAACAAAATGTCACTTTACCATGAAGACAGACACCTATGAAATGGTGCCTATGGTAATGTAACGAAGTATAATGATTCGTGCAAATATAACTGTGTTAATCAAGACAAAATGAATAATCATAAAATAGGGAAACGGTAAAGACATAATTGTAAACAGGTGTCCTCCCTATACAGGCTCTACAATTGGATTTTATTCTATTCAATTTAAAGTGACTGATATGAACAAACAGGACCCTGGCAAGGTGAAATTTCTACAAGAGGTGGTGAGGGTTGAAATCTACGATAACTTTAAATGGAGTTCAAATGAATGTAGTTATCGTGCCTGTAGAACCTATTGAATTAAACAGAATGAAATAAATGAATGTCTTCCCATGCAGACAAAAAATAAATGAATAACAATCAACGCGATTTTGTCCCTATTGATATCGTTATTTCTAAGCTACAATTAAATGGGGGCGATGCTACTTGTATAAGAAAAACACATGTCTCTGTTGATAGTTAGTAACTCAAAAGTTTAAAAACGAATTCGACTGAAATTTGCACATTTTAAATTCAAAGGATGTAATAATCTACAAATCTTTCCTTAATAATGCTTTGAATATTTAATTAGTTCTTAGAAAGAAAGAGACAAATATAAATACGAACGAAAAGGAACGAGAGAAAAGGATAGAGAAATAAAATGGGAGAGGATAGACTGAGAGAGAGAGAGAGAGAGACAGGGAGAGCCACTGAGAGAAAGATAAAGCTAGTGAAAAATAGTGATTAAAAGAGAGGGAAATACTTCAAGAGAGAGTGGGGAGAGAAAGATATGGAGAAGGGGATAAAGAAAGAAAGATAGACAGAAAGAGCGGGAGAAAGAGAGAGAGGGGGTGATAATCAAGATAACAGAGTAACGATATGCGTTGTAGGCTAGAATGCGAATTAACAAAGCAATTCTTAAAATCAAGTCAACAAACAAAAATAC
The DNA here is from genome assembly GCA_025617745.1 of Heliocidaris erythrogramma. Classification (NCBI taxonomy): domain Eukaryota; kingdom Metazoa; phylum Echinodermata; class Echinoidea; order Camarodonta; family Echinometridae; genus Heliocidaris; species Heliocidaris erythrogramma. The sequence goes on along the minus strand of CM046871.1, from coordinate 30,627,763 downwards.
ATAAAAAGATTCCAACAAAAGAATAAAAAGAGTACAACAAAAGCGTACCGCTGCCGGTGGAGGGTGACCTTGCACGATGTCGTTCCTGTGATGAAAAAAAAATCTGCCTGTCTACCTCATGTTGAGCGCTTCAAAACAAGATTTTTCCTCTTTCACATTTTCTAAAAGCGGTAGTGCAAACAGGGAGGGGTTGATGCCCACATCCCATTCTTTCCAAAAGCAAGAATACAGCGGAACCGGGGGTGGGGTTGCAGCCCCCATACTTGAGTAAACACGTTTTACAATGCGTATGTAATAGAAATTAAATAGAATAGTTTTACTAGAAATTCCGTTTCCTGCCGTCTACTTCTTTTTCCTGCTGACGTCATCGAATAGTTCATTTTTCCCCCATCACCAGAGGGATAAAATTGAACTATTCGATGACGTCAGCGGGAAAAAATGAACTATTCGTTTTTCCGCCCTGCCCCCCGCCCCCCCCCCCCCCCACCCGCCCAGACGACAATTTTCATTCGGGGCTGCGCCCCTCATGAAAATAGTCTTGCTTCACGTCACCTTCACGACCCTCTCATGTCAGTATATATTTGTATAATAAGCTCAAAAAGCATCCCCTCACACACACACACCCCCACACGCACACACATTGTTTTCTTTTCATAACTTTTTTATTCCTTGATTCAGATTTTCAAAATAAATATTAAGCATTGATTACACAATATAATTAAACATGGCAATAGCCAATACAAAATAATATAATTCCATATAGCATGCTATTCATAAATAAACCATAGTACAACTATAAAAATTAAACAAGGTATAGATTAAAGTCATAGGTGACGAATTAAAATACATGTATATAAGGGCAATTGTAACAATGAATACTTTTTAAAGCCGTTTGTAATATTATCTTGTATGTCCTCTTTCCGTCCAAAATTCAAAATAAGTCATTTTTTTAGATGTAGACTTAACTTATTTCGAGCTATTGCTTTTTTCCGTTCATTATCTTTACTTTCTAAAAGTGCATTATAGATTTCTTTCTTTGTTGGGGGCGTTCCTTTTGATCGCACATTGTATATCATATATTTTATGAGTATAATTAAGTGGTTAATGTACATATTTTTTTTAAAACCAACTAAAATTTCCTCCCATTTTAAAGTATTTAAGTGCATCATTTTCATTTGTTCCCCTATTCTTTCAACAATTTTTGAACCAATTGCCACTTCATAAACAAGTGGTTGTATACCTCAATTTCCTTTCCACAGAAAGAACATAAGTTAGATGATGAAAAACCAAATTGATACAATCTATCATTACAATACACACACACACACACACACACACACACACACACCCTCACACACACGTTTACATGGCTTTACTTCCGAGGACAACTATTGTTCCTCTATTGTTACTCGTCCTCGGACAGTCGACGGAATAAGGCATAAATTCATTGTTCGACGTTCGAGGACTATTGTCCGGCTTCCGAGGACCATTGTTGTCATGATTTTTTTTTTGTTCTCTGTCCGAAAATGTCCTCGGACATAATGCTAAACAAACGCACACACCCCCCCCCCCCACACACACACACATAGGTTTACATGGCTTTACTTCCGAGGACAAGTATTGTTCCTCTATTGTTCCTCGTCCTCGGACAGTCGACGGAATAAAGCACAAATTCATTGTTCGACGTTCGAGGACTATTGTCCGGCTTCCGAGGACCATTGTTGTCATGATTTTTTTTTTGTTCTCGGTCCGAAAATGTCCTCGGACTGCTAAACACGCCCACCATCACACAAACCCACACACGCACACACACATCTATGTCTTCTATTGTTCGAATTTCAACCGATGACACCACTATTTAATTGCGTCACAAAATTCATTGACAGAATAGACCTCACCAGTTGTTGACAACCGATGACCTATTGAATGAATACCGATGACCCATTGTTCTCTTTGTTCGATTTCATCGGTTTGATTGCGTAAACATGTACACAACCACACACTTAGAGGATTCAAACCATCCAAAAGGTGTTCGAACTATTTTAGCTTTCTACTGTTAAATTAAAAGTTTAAGCCATAGCTAAATTGATTCTTCTTAAAGGGTCACTAAAATAAAAAAATAATTGCCCATTTTTCGTAGGAGGGTGTCATCAGGAGCCAAAAAATATCCATCACACAATTTTTCATGCATTCAGTCATATTTTATAATCATTTGAAAAGTACATTTTTGCTGATTTACACAGTCATAAGCCCCGCCCCTAAAAAACACATCGAAGCGACATCGTGTTCACGTGATCTGTGAGGCATGAAAAGTAAGGGGAAATATTCCAGTAACCTATACCGTGCGCGCCCGGAGGCCCCCGGCAGGCCCAGCCCGGTGCCGAGCATGATATTCACCGCATTGACCATTTTGCATTGCGTATTTTCGTGTGTTTAATTCCTCACAATAACTTTGATTTTGGGACACAGTTTCATCAGTTATGCCTAATCGGTGTATAGTTGCGGGCTGTAGCAAGACCCCTAAAGATGGTGTAAGCCTACATCATTTTCCTAAAGATGAAAATCTTCGGAAATTGTGGGTCGCAAATGTAAAGCTCACGCGGGCAGAGTGGCAAGGGCCGGCCAAGTGAGTGGAGTACAATCTGCAGCGATCACTTTGCCGAAGATGATTTTGAGGATCCTGGCCTGTATTCCGAATTTGGCATGAAGAGAAGGATAAGCTAGCTAAAAGATTCAGCTATTCAAACGATCAGACTTGGAGTCAAGTCTTCCAATCTGTTTTTCAACGACAGCAGCTGCAGCAGCTTCACCCGTAGATCGAAAATTCTGTCTCTCGTTCGTTAGCTAAGACGACCTAACGAACGAGAGACAGCATTTTCGGTCTACTTCACCCGTAACTCCAGGGAGCTCCAACGCGTTGGAGCTCCCTGGAGTTACTTCACCCACGGCCCTTCACCGTATTCTGCGAGGGGTTCAAACATAATATGGTCGAATTTCTCCTTGCCACTCGAGCTTCTTTGCCTTCGGGGTCTGATAAATCATTTGATAAATCAGAGTTCGTATCTGCATGGCTCAGAAAAGTCCTCCAACTCGCAATCGCGGACACTTTTCCTCTCTCTATATTAGTTACTCGAATTCAGCCAAAATCTAAGTCAGTACTAACTTACTATGTAAAGCGAAAAAAAAAACCGTAAGTGAAATAAACAAAACAAAAGCGTTCACCAGTCGCTATGTACGAGGGGAACGTAGTCACTGCCGTATTAAAGATGTGTAGGACATTGTACATACAGACGCATAAAACGGCTGTGCACGCGTTTATGACCAATGCAAAACTTTCGTTCGGCAAGCTCAGATGGATGAGAACATTGTTCAAAAGAAAAGCTAAAAAACAAAACAAGAGCTGTATATTTGGGCAAAAGCGTTTTCTGATCTTGTAGAAAATATATTGCTTATGATTATTAACTCCTAAGATTATATTGATTAATTTCCTATTTTCATAAATTGTCCGTTGAACAGAGGAGTCAAATACCGCATTCGGTGTACAATATTATATGCTGCAGCCTGCAGATCTTGTGCCTCTTACTTTTCATACGTCACTTGGGGGTTAGCCAATCAGCTCACGAGTTTTAAGGAACGGTCCCAAAACCTCTACTTTTCCCCCTTTTTCGCCAAAACGATACATAATTTGGACAATCGATTTGCAGATTCGTGATTAGAAGGCAAAACTACATGTAAAGAGCACCCATTTTCTCTCTAATTTAGTCAACCTTTAATGTAAATCAAAGAATATTTTCATCATTGAGAATTGCTGTATGCATTTGTATTCCAAATCATGTGAATGCAATAAGGACTACCTTACGTTTATTAAATGTGTAAAGTGAATTTGCACCAATCATAATTTAGGCAACATGGAGCGTAAATCATGCTTAAGCCCGGCGCATACTGCACGATCTGACTACGATGCGATTTTGGGAAAAGTTGTTATTATAACATTTGATATGAACCTTCAAACATCTAAAATCTTCGTGATCAAAGTTCCGAATAGTAGTATGAATATTTAAATCGAAATTCCGGGCTACTGCGAGCCCCCGTGTAGGAATAAAAGCGAATTCAATTCCAAATCGTAGTGACGTCATACCAATCTTGCGATCGACTAAGATTTGAAGCCGATTTGGCCCTTACTCTAACCAGAAGAATTCAAGTCAACCCAAATTTCGATATTAGTATTCGTATCATTATTCCGAACTTCAAATGAAATAATTTCACTTTTTTAAACTTTCACATTTAATGCAAACTGCAATATGTTCGAAAATCGGGTCGCAGTCGGATCGTATAGTGCTTTAAAGGCCACCGTATCGGTCTGTGATTCGATTTGTGAAATAAATCGCTATGGCATTAAATATTGGAATTTAACAAATGAAATCTACCCTATTCAGATTCTGAAAAGTAATATGAATACTAAACATAGGGTTTTGATGAGCTGTCAGCTTTCTACATGGAATAAGAGCAAAATTAGTTTCAAATCGTAGGCAGTCGTACGATTTTTGTGACGTCACTACGACTCGGAGCCGATTTGGCCATTCCACCGACTAGAAAATTCGTCAAAAGGCGGTATTATCGATTTACTATCTGTATGACTATTCAGACCCTCAATCAAAAATATTTATCGTTTTAATGATTTGTCAACTGATATTACATTTTCTTCTAAAATCGGATCGCAGACCGATCGTTAGGTTTGCGGTGGCCTAAATACACCGAATTGACTTGTGGAAAACTTGTGGTAGCTAATGTGCTTCACTTTTGAAAAATAATTTTTTTATACAATATTAATTGATATACATGTTCATGAAAATCTTGTAGGCTCATAAGACTATCAGTTTGATCCATTATTTTCCACCTCTTAATGGTATATTGAATTAGAGAAAAAATCTTTTGCGGGTGGGGGAGGGGGTATCCTTGGGATATGTGTATGATCAATTATTGATTTTTTTGTAAATCCTTATATGATAGCAATTCTATTTTGTTATTGTTTTCATTTATTAGTAAGGATTAATTTATAGTCTTTTTGTAGTCAGTCTGATGATGTCGACACTGTGACTATCACATCAGCAGTGCCGTCATCTACTTTGTCATCAGCATCATCGTTATCACCACCACAACCACCACCACCAACAACAACACAATCACTACCATCACTACCACCACCACTACCACCAACATCAATACCCCCACTACCACCATCGTTATCACTACCACCAACGAAATCACTATCATCACTACCACCACCACTGCTCCCACCAACATCATCATGCATCATCACTACCCACACCATCACCACCATCACCACCATCACCACCATCACCACCATCACCACCACCACCACCACCATCACCACCATCACCACCACCACCATCACCACTATCACCACCATCATCACCACCACCACCATCACCACCATCACCACCATCACCACCATCACCACCATCACCACCATCACCACCATCATTACCAAACAACCACCATCACTATCATCACCAGTATTAATACCATCATCATCATCATCATCATCATCACAATCCTTGTCATCATTGTATCCTGCAATCTCGTTACCCGCATTGACGCTTTCATCCCTCTTTTAGTGATGCTGCTGTTGCTGCTGCTGCTGATGGTGATGAAGATGATGTGGATGAAAATGATGACTATGCTGCTGCTGATTACGGTGATTATGATGATGATGGTAATGATGATGATAGTAGTGATGATTATAGTGGTGATGATGATGATGTTGATGATAATGATGATGATGATGGTGGTGGTGGTGGTGACAATGATGGTGTTAATGATGATTATGTCGATGATAACGTTGACGATGACGATGATACTTATCTATATATTGTACCTGGTTGCTAAGAAAGCAATTAAACATATATGCTCCTACGATTAGCAACCAAGTGATGTAAAGCTTAAGTCCTACCCGAGGGACTTGGTAATGGAAGATCAATGCATTACCAAAAGACACAAGCGCATCGACACGGTTTCGAACCCGGGAACTCCCGGTTTCAAACCAACTGCTCTACCTCTGAACCACCACGCCAATATTGTGATAGTTTGTCAACCCAAGAAATAATGGTTAATGAACAACCTCAGTTGGCCTACATCTAGATAAAATATCAACATCTGGGCAGTATTTACCCGAGTCATATTACTTCTTCTGATAAAATACAGGCAAAGAAGATATAAATAACCCCTTTACTTCCCGCAATTACAGAACTTCACGGAATTGCAATTAGTTCACTGGGAGTTTTAACCCAAAGATCTTCTACAATTATCCAGGTAAGAATAAAGTGGCTGTTAATAATGAACATCGGCAAACATATTTCATTCAAAGTAATTGCTCACCGTGCATTCTTGCACCAGTATGATATTTCGTCGTATATTGTTGTTTTCAAACCAGATAGAGTTGATTGTCAACTTTTCTGTCATTATGGTCTTAGGTCCAAATAATTTCAAGACTTATTCCTTTTGTGAATGTGCAAAACTTATGTGCTTTTTTGTGGTTGTTGTTTATTTGGCATTGATATAAAACAGTATGCAATATTCTAAAGATTATGTTATTGTTTTGGGTTTTATTTTTTGTTTTGTTTTGTTTTTGTTTTGTTTTGTTTTGTTTTGGCCTGTTAGGCCCATTATTGTTTATACTTTATATAAATGATTTTCATAAATCATCCGATTCCCTGTCATTCATCTTATTTGCAGATGACACCAAATTATTTTTTTCTCACAGTGATCCAAATGTTATTGTCGATGTAATCAATAGAGAGCTGCGTAACATATTAGAATGGATAAGGGCTAATAAATTATCATTGAATCTTCTGAAGACGAGTTATATATTGTTTAGTAACTCCTTAGCATCATTACCTACTGATATTGTTTTTGACAATATCCCTCTTGAGCAAGTCTCTCAAACCAAATTTTTAGGTGTTTTGGTTGACAGTAAACTTTCCTGGAAAATCCACATCGAAAATATTTGTAAAATTATCTCTCGCAATATCGGTATCATTAACAGACTTAAATCACACCTTCCTCAAGCATCTTTACTTATGCTTTACTCATCTCTTATTTTACCATATTTAAACTATGGTCTTTTGGTTTGGGGAAACAGTCATCAAACACTGCTGGAAAGAGTTTTACTACTATAAAAGAAAGTCATTCGTTTAATTTGTAATACTCCTATACGTACCCATACGGATTCTCTTTTCCTTGAACATAACATCCTAAAAATTAAAGATCTGTACTTATTTCATCTTGGTGAATTTATGTATAAATACAATTGTGGTACTCTACCATCTGCGTTTCACGATATGTTTCTAAAAAATCGTACAATTCACAAATATCCCACCAGACAGTCGGATGAATTTCATTTACCATTTTGGAGAACATTTTCTGCACAAAAAACATTTATTTTTGAAGGTCCTAAACTTTGGAATACTTTGCACCATGATTTGGAAAAATCCTCTTCACTCACAATCTTTAAGAGAAATCTAAAGAAAATTTTTATTGGCTCCTTACAAAACCTAACTCGCTTTGTCAGTTATTTGTAGCATTTAGATTACCTCTATATATGCAGCATTTAAATGTGTATGTGTGTCTATGTATATATGCATCATTATTATTATTGTTATTATTATTAAATGATCATTATTATTTATTATTATTATTATCCAAAGAACTCGTCACCACTCGTCAACCAGGAACACCCTCATAACTATTTCCCTTTTCACACGAATCGATGTTGCGCGCTACCTTTGTTTTGATTAGTTACATCTATTCATCTTTCATTCGTCATTCCTCAGTCCCACATGCAGTCAATTTCTCTCCTCTTTCTGTCTTTTCTTTTACTTTTCCCTCGTTACTTTCACACATTTTGTATGATATGTTTATGCTTTCCCCTCTCTGTTGGCCAGTATTCTCTTTTTTTTTGTTATGTAAATTACTATTATTGAATACTTTCACCTGAGGGGTCCACAATTTACAAGCTTAGCTTCACAGTGGACCTCTCCATTTCCAACCAAACATTGATAAAATTATTTTTCATACTGCAATAGTTTAATACATCTTATCTAATCTACAATATTGTTATATTTATGTGTTGTATTGCGTGTATCCTACTTTGTTGATTTAATGATGTATGTGAATTGTATATTTCTCTTTTGTTGGAAATGAAAAAAAATAAAAACTGAACTGAACTGAACTGTTTTGTTTTGTTTGTTTTTGTTTTGTTTTTGCTTGTTTGTTGTTTTTTGTTTGTTGTTGTTGTTGTTGTTTTGTTTGTTTGTGTTTGTGTGTTTTTTTGTTGTTGTTTTTTTTTTTGTTTTTTTTTTTTTTTTTTGGGGGGGGGTAATTGTCATCTGACCTTCTGCAATTTCAGCCAACTTAGAGTGTGGCTGGAATACGAATTAAACAAAGCCATATATAAATCCACCAGCCTGCTGCCCCCCCCCCCCCTCCAAAAAAAAAAAAAAAAAAAGAAAGAAAGAAATAAAGAAATAAAGAAATAAAGAAATAAAATAAAATAAAATTTTATTCCTACATGGGGGCTCGCAGTAGCTCGGAATTTCGATTTTGGTATTCATACTACTATTCAGAACTTTGATCACAAAGATTTTACATGTTTGAAGGTTCATATCAAATGTTATAACAACTTTTCCCAAAATCGCATCGTAGTCAGATCGTGCAGTGTGCGCCGGGCTTATATATGATAAAATACCAAATTGATACAATCTATCATTACAATACACCCCCCCCCCCCACACACACACACATACACAACCACACACTTGTTTAGTAGACACGTTTCATAATACATATGTATTATAGAAACAGTAAGCTCAAATGCCCATGCCTCCTCGCTCCTGCTACGGTATGTAACAACTAAAAATAGAATATTACCTCTCACCTAGTAAGCTGCATGGCCTCAAATTACATCACCAATTGCGTTCGTGAGAATTTAAATTCGCCAAACACATGGTGAAAATATTATCGCAGGATATATTTGAACTGGTTGATATCTTTCTAGTTTCATAACGAAAAGTAAATAGAGGATTCAAACCATCCAAAAGGTGTTCGAACTATTTTAGCTTTCTGCTGTTAAATTAAAAGTTTAAGCCACAGCTAAATTGATTCTTCTTAATGTAAATCAAAGAATATTTTCTCATCATCATTACAGAATGTATCATTTTTTCTTAGAGTTGATTGTCAACTTTTCTGTCATTATGGTCTTAGGTCCAAATAATTTCAAGACTCATTCCTTTTGTGAATGTGCAAAACTTCTGTGCTTTTTTGTGGTTGTTTATTTGGCATTGATATAAAACAGTTTGCAATATTCTAAAGATTATGTTATTTTTTTTGTTTTTTTTGTTGTTTTTTGGGGGGGTTTTGTTTTGTTTTGTTTTGTTGTTGTTTTTGTTGTTTTTGTTTGTTTTGTTTTTGTTTGTTTTGTTTGTTTTGTTTGTTTGTGTTTTTGTTGTTGTTGTTTGTTTGTTTGTTGTTGTTGTTGATTTTTTTTTTTTTTTTTTTGGGGGGGGGGGTTAATTGTCATCTGACCTGTAATTTCAGCCAACTTAGAGTGTGGCTGGAATACGAATTAAACAAAGCCATATATTCATAAGGTTTTGTATGCATAGCGGTCCTTATGAATAGCGAGCGGACCCGCAATTTTATGCCCACTTTTTAAATGCAAGCTATTTCGAGTGGACCATGTACATGTAGTTCCAAACATCTTCATATCTGGGGAGCGTTTCATCAAGTGTTTTGTCAGTGATTTTAACCGACAACTGTTATAAGCTACTTATTGCATCTGATTGGCTGAAAGCAAATTTGTCGGTAAAAATCACTGACAAAACACTTGATGAAACGCTCCCCTGATCTTTCCTCTCCTTCACGCCCTCTTTTTTCCACTATGCAATGTTGTTGTTTTTTATTCCCCTCTATGACATTTAGGACTCCATCATTGTTTTTTATCTCGTAAATACCATGAAATAATTATTCCGACATTTTCTATTCATTCAAGCCCTTTATTTATTTATTTATTTATTCTTTTATTTATTTATCTATTTATGTGTCTATCTATCTATTTATTTCCTTGGTGGTGGAGGGGCGATTTGTCATGTTATTTGTAGTGATATACTTCTCTTTAATTCATAACGTCTGTCTTTCAATTATTCATCGTCTAGTTCCATGCCCCCGTAATACCAATACGGCTTCAATAGCTGAAACGATGTTATGTCACTGATTGTAACAAATCAAATTCATCACATCAGAAGAAAATTAAACATCAAAATCCATATTGCCTTCAGGGGAGCGTTTCATCAAGCGTTTTGTCAGTGATTTTTACCGACAACTATTTATAAGCTACTGAAATCCTTGTATCTCATTGGCTGAGAGTAAATTTGTCAGTAAAATCACTGACAAACCGCTTGATGAAACGCTCCCCAGGAGCAATACCTACAGTTAACAACAAAATTATTCATACCCCTTGGAAAATTATAGTTATTTGCATTTTTCCTAAAAATGAATGGTTAACTGAATTTAATTGCACATCACTTGAATACATTTAGTTATCATCTGCAAATGAATGCTGTTTCTGGTTTCACCTCATTTGCATAACAATAGAAAAGGTGAATTATCCAAACTGGGTGATGTTCAAAATTATTCATACCCTTGGTGATCTATTGACTTTGTCAATCAGTTTGAATCCAGTCCTTGTGATTAATGCTCGTAACACTATCTTCACACTGTCACAATGCTTCTGGAGGTCTCTACTGAGATATCAGGCCAATACCTGGTCTCCAATGGCCCAATCTCCTTGAGGATGTTGTCCACACATGCCATCACCTGGTCTTCAGGGGATTCGATGGATTTAAAGCAGATTTTGTGTTTGCAGGTGGTGTAGTTTTAGACGTCATGAGGATAGGACTATGATATTGATATTTTCGTTAATATTCCTTACATTTTAATGACAATTCTGTATCTAAGTTGAAACAAAGCACTCTTCCTGGAGAATTCCCTAGAGGCATTCACTGTTGCACTGTCAAGGGAAGGTATTTCCTGATACTTTTGTTCCATTATTATTAAGAATGTTTAGGGAGGCCATGGTAGTTGTCTAAAGGTTGGATGGTGCCAATTTTATCAGTTTATTCAGTTACACTGATTGACACAATTTTGATATGGACACCTGCAAGTGGGTACTCTAGTGAAGCTTAAAATACTGATCTTTATGTTCCAGTGCACTGTCAAAGTGGTAGCATTTTGTGCACTGCAGCTGGTATTTAAACATGGAGGGCATATGGTATAAATTTGGTTTACATTCATTTTGATATCAAGGATTGTAGCTTTCATACCAAAGATACAAAGAATATACCATATGAAGATTGATATACAGTAACGGTCAATGTGGGATGTGTATGGTACTCAAAGGTTACATACTGTTATTCATGGTGACCTGACGTTAGAGTCATGCAATGACTTTAATATCACCAACATGGCCTTCCTGAGCACTCTGATTAAGAATGGGGCCAATGAATAAAGGTGAACCCTCCCACAGGCAGTGCAAAAGGGAAGGGCTCTTCAGGAATGGTGCTTTGCTTCATAAGTAGATACAGAATTTTCATTAAAACGCATGGAATAAATGACCGAAAATTTCAATATCATAGTCTTGTCATCATGAAGTCGATAACTGCATCACCTGTAGGACACGAAATCTAATGAACTCCCTGAAGGTCAGGTGAAGGCATGTGTGGACACATCCTCAAGGAGATTGAGCCATTGGAGAACAGGTACTGGCCTGATATCCCAGCAGAGACCCCTCCGGAAGCCTTGTGACGGTGAATTAAAAAAAAGTGAATTACAAGCATTAATCACAAGGATCGGATTCATCCTGATTGACAAAGTCAATAAATCACCAAGGGTATGAATAATTTTGAACATCGCCCAGTTTAGATAACTCACCTTTTCTATTGTTATGCAAATGAGGTGAAACCGGAAACGGCATTCATTTGCAGATGATAACTAAATGTATTCAAGTGATGTGCAAGTAACTTCATTTAACCATTCATTTTTAGGAAAAATGCAAAAAAATATAATTTTCCAAGGGGTATGAATAATTTTGTTGTTAATTGTATATGGTGCTTTGCATCTTAAATTAAGAATAGGCGCTAAATAAATGGTTATCTTTATTTGTTGTTGTTATTCTTATCATTATTATTATTATTAGTAGGAGTAGTAGTATAATTATTATCATTATTATTATTATTATTTTTCATTTTTCATAATCATAAAGAAAGTAAATGTGAGAAATTACAATGCCCTGACCGGGATTCGAACCCGGGACCCTGGATTACATGACCAGTGCTCTACCAATTGAGCTATCCGGGCTCCCGTCGAAGAAAAGTAACAATCTCACATATAGCCCCTCTCTTTCCATCGAGCGTTGGGGGCACATCCATACCATTTCCATGCGTACGCTATATAATGGCCTACCAATGAGACAAGTCGGGCAAATCCATGCCAACGAATTTCTATAGAGGACAATTGAATTCGTAATTATAATATCACAATTGATAGGATTGAAGTAAATTGAATATATCATAAAGAAAGTAAATGTGAGAAATTACAATGCCCCGACCGGGATTCGAACCCGGGACCCTGGATTACATGACCAGTGCTCTACCAACTGAGCATGCGTTAGCCATTATATAGCGTACGCATGGAATTGGTATGGATGTACCCCCTACGCTCGATGGAAAGAGAGGGGCTATATGTGAGATTGTTACTTTGCTTCGACAGGAGCCCGGATAGCTCAGTTGGTAGAGCACTGGTCATGTAATCCAGGGCCCCGGGTTCGAATCCCGGTCGGGGCATTGTAATTTCTCACATTTACTTTCTGTACGATATATTCAATTTACTTCAATCCTATCAATTATTATAATTATTATTACTAATTTAACTACTGCTATTATTATTATCATCATCACCATCATCATTATCATTAATTATCTTTTATACACGTATACATTTGTGTAAACATACCGTTAACATTGTACTGCATGTACTGGTCGATGATCTGCCTCTTTGTTTATTTTTTTTCTTCCTTTGTAAAGTTGTTTCACACTACTATACCCAAAATGGAGACTTCATTTTTGACATGCTGAACTGGCTCGGCATGTTTTTCTCCTTTTTTTGTATACTGATATACAGTTAAAGGGGACGTTCACCCTGAGGAGAATTTGGTTTTGATTATAGCTGAAAGGTTATTGAGAGTGCTGGTGAGGGTTTGGCAGGGGTCCATTACTGGGTGGGGGTTGTGGGTTTTCAGAGGTTTTGTTTTGTGGCGTCACCTGCGGGCGGCTGCCCCATGTGTCCTGTGATATAGGTTTCATAGATTCCCATTTTTTAATGGACTATGATGACTGAAAATATTTTTTCTCACTGAAACATGTATGAAATTTTGTGCCTAAGGATACATTGACTGCACAAGTAAAATAGTTTTCAATTTCTTGAGAAAATATAATTTTATTGAATTTGTAGTGCATGAGTTGTGGGGGGGGGGGGGGGGGGCTGCTCGCTGGTGGCGTCACAGGCTCGAGACTTTGAGGGTCCATATAGCTCGCTTATTCTTTGGCGGATTTTTGTATGTTCGGTATGTTCCTTTTGTTTTTCTGCTTTTTTTCGGAACTAACTTTACGTCAGGGTGAACTTCCCCTTAAATCTCTGTTGTCATCTGTATCTCGAAAGTGAACTGTTTTTCCTCTCTCTTTATATGAAATGTTGTTATATGACTTTTTCCAGTTAGAGTCTTCGGTATTTATGCCTCTCTGGGGATCTTGGTTACGGCACCTGTTAGCTCTGGTCCATTGAAAAATGCATGTGTCACGGTTTTTTTTTCCTGTTCATGATCCGAGTAACTTATAATTTATTCCATATCCTCATTTTTTGTATCTTTTGATGTAAAAAAAAACAAAAAACAAATCAGGAGAGACGGATACAAAATGGATTTTTGTTGTTTGTTAAAAAGAAAAATCATCTTTGTGTACCTATTTTCTATTTTTGACTTTTTTTTTGTCATTTTTTAAATAAGTATTATTACCAATCCTTAATTGATTTGTAATCTTTCTATCCTATTTAATTTAGTTTTGTATAATTTCCTGACCCTTCCCCCTTTTGATTTTTGGGGGCTGTTTGTTTATTTTCTTGCACTGATTTTTTTTTTCTTTAATAATGTCTGGCTTTTTTTATTTTCCCCTTTATCACCTCTGTCTTTCTCCTGTAATCTATCTTCTTCTCTTGCGCAGGCACATGAGCAGGAACATGGTATCGTGTATTCTCGTTAGGCGTTACAATTTTATTTCCTCCTCCTCCTGTGGCCGATTTATCTGAGTTTCCTTTCAGCTCGCTCAATAATGACGACCTGTTGTCTCTCTCATCTCAGCATGCTGCTACCTTTAAGCGAGAAAATTCCCGCTATGATTCATATATAAAGAATTATTTAATCGATAACACTGCAGATCTAAATTTTAACTTTGATCCAAATGACCCATGTGGGCAGCTCATCACTTCACAATATTTTACAGAAGAAAAGTTTAAATCTTTCATTAAATCTAGCAGTTCTGAAGATGACATTTTTCTTCTTCATCTAAACATTAGAAGTGCCAATAAAAATTTCGATAAACTCTAATTATTTCTGGACAACAACATGTTTCCGAAATCTTCAATTATTGCTTTAACAGAAACGTGGTTTTCGGAAAACCCATGTTCCCTTGTTTTACTCCCTGTTTCAATTTGATTGTTAATAACAGAACTCGCAGACCGGGTGGTGGTGTTGCGCTTTACATACCGCAACAATATGAATATACTCTTATAGGTAACATGACTATATCCAACGATATTTTGGAATCCCATTTTGTTGAAATCAGAAACTCCAAAGGAAAAAAATTGATACTGGGTGATTTGTACCGACCTCCACAATCGAATACTCAAAATCTTATGCATACCCTCAATGAACTTTTACTAAATCCACTGTTGAAAAATAAAGATTGTTTTTTTTTATGGGGGATTTCAACTTTAACTTAGCTAATTGTGACAATACTTCGCAAGAGTTTCTTGATTTTTATCTAATTCTTTCTTACCACTTATCACTAAACCAACGAGAGTAACAGATAACTCTGCCACTATAATTGATAATATTTTCAGCAATATAACTTCTCCTACCCCAAAAGCTGGTGTTATCCTCAGTGACCTTTCTGATCACTTTCCAATTTTTGTTAAGTTTTGTACAAACAAACTTGTTAGTAAAGAAACGTTTAATACTCCATATCGTAAAATAAATGACGAAAACACTACCAATCTAATCAATGATTTGGAGAGTACAGATTGTTCGACTGTTTTCGACTCCTCAGATGTTGATGTAGCTTATGACTCTTTTATCGCCAAATTGACCTTTTCTTTAGATACACGTATTCCCCTTATCACCAACCGGAAATCAAATTATAAAAACATTCCAATTCACCCTTGGATTACAAAATCGCTTTTGAAATCTATGAACAGAAAGAACAATCTTTATTATAGATATATCTCCAAACCAAGTGATGTCTCTCGTTCTAAATACACCTCTTATAAAGACACCCTCACCTCTTTGTGGCGTATTGCAAAAAAGGAATACTACACTTCTCAACTTAATATGTACAAAAATGATACGAAGAACACATGGAAAATTATTAATGGTGCATTGAATAAAAAGAAAAAGAGTTCTTCAATCACAAAAATAAAAACAAGCAATACCTCAACCGATGACAATAACATTATCGCAGGAAAGTTTAATTCATATTTTTCACAAGTTGGTAACAATCTGGCGAAAGAAGTGCCGCAAGCTAATAAATCTTTCAATGATTTCCTTGACAACCCTAACCCTAATTCCATGTTTTTCAATCCTACAAATACGAGTGAAATCATCAATATTGTTAGCAATCTGAAGAATAAGAAAAGTCCTGGGTTTGACGGCATACCTAATTTCCTTTTAAAGAAACTTATCATAGCTATCGTTGATCCCTTAGTGCACATCTTTAATATTTATCTTAACACAGGACGGGTCCCTAATAAAATGAAAATTGCAAAAGTTATTCCTCTTTTCAAAAAATGTGACAGTCAACTTGTTTCTAACTATCGTCCAATATCCCTTCTAACCTCGCTATCTAAGATTCTTGAAAAAATTGTCCATACAAGAACAACACATTTTTTTCAAACAACACAACATTTTCTCAAACTTCCAATTTGGGTTTCGGGAAAACCATAGTACCTCTCATGCCATTTTGTCATTTATTGATAAAGTCACCACTTCTATTGATAAAGGTTGTCTGTTGTTATCTTCCTGGACTTCTCCAACGCCTTCGATACCATAAACCATGATATTCTTTTACATAAACTTTGTCATTATGGAGTTAGAGGGAAGGCCTTAGGTGGTTCAGGAGTTACCTCACTAATAGGACTCAATTTGTATCGGTCAACAATTGCAATTCTTCTACTCTGCCAATTACTTGTGGCGTGCCGCAGGGTAGCCTACTTGGCCCTCTACTTTTAATTACGTACATTAATGATATACAAAAATCTTCTAATTTATTGTCATTCATACTCTTCGCTGATGACTCAAATATTTTCTTTACTCATGCTGATGTTAATCAACTCATTACAATTGTAAATTCTGAACTGACATATGTGACCGATTGGATCAAGTCAAACAAACTTTCACTTAATCTCCAGAAAACAAAGTACATGTTATTTAGTAATAAAATCAATAGTTTACCAGGCAGTATCCATTTTGATAACCATGTTCTTGATAATGTTTCTATAACAAGATTTTTAGGAGTATTGACAACAAATTATCATAAAAACCTCATATCGATAGCACATGCCAAACAATTTCTAGAAATATCGCAATCATTAATAAACTCAAACATTTTCTTCCTTCTCGAACATTGCTGACACTTTATTTCACATTGATCTTTCCATATATTAATTATGGAATTATAGCTTGGGATGTGCAATAAAAACACAATTAAACCGGATATTACTTTTGCAGAAAAAGGCTCTAAGAATAATATTTCAAACGAAATTTAGATCACATACCGATATATTATTCTTTCAAAACAATATTCTCAACGTAAATGATATATATCTTTTCCAACTCGGCCAATTCATGTACAAATTAAGTAAAGATAATCTCCCCGCAATTTTTTCAAATATGTTCCGCAAGACTACTTCTATACATTACTACCCAACTAGACAACGAAACTACTATCATCTACCATTAACAAGAACTTTATTTTACTTTGTTTACTCTGGACCTGCATACTGGAATTATCTGCCTCATGATTTTAAAGAATCCCCTAGTATTAATGCTTTTAAACGTATGCCTAAATCTGTCAATACTCACACCAACAGGTCAAGTCAATACATAATTAACTATAACATATCCATACCTATATTCTACGTTCGTATAACATTTTATTTTAACTGAAATCATATAAGCATGCCTAACGACCTGTTCCATACACGTACCCCTGCAGTCTGTCTTTTCATAATTACCTGCACCTTCTCTTTCTGCCCCCTGTTATTATATTTGTTATCAGTTATACTTTTATAACTTCTTATATCTTGTATATATTATGTGTTCATTATACATTTTATTTTATTTTATACATGGATTAAAACGTATTGAAACTAAGTTCAGGGGCTTGCCTCTTGTACAAGCTTTGCTTCTTTCTGGCAAGTCCCTCCGTTTTACACTTATTATAAGCTAAAGTGATGTTATGTTGCTGATCCTTTTTTCAAGAATTATGATATTTTCATGTATTCTATATGACACATGTTCTAACATCTTTGCTGTATTATATTTATCATGTCATGTTTCTTTATATTTTGTTTATGTGAAATGGAAAAAAGAATAAATAAATAAAATAAAATAATCCAGGGTCCCGGGTTCGAATCCCGGTCCCTGTCGGGGCATTGTAATTTCTCACATTTACTTTCTTTATGATATATTCAATTTACTTCAATCCTATCAATTATGATATTATAATTATTATTAATATTTTTATTATTACTAATTTTATTACTACTACTACTACTACTACAACTACTACTATTATTACTATCAATATTATTATCATCATCATTATTATCATCATCACCATCATCATCACCACCACCATTATCATCATCATCATTATCATTAATTATATTTTATACACGTATGATATGACTTTGTATTCATCAGGGACTTTTTTAATGTTTACAGAGCCATGCGTATCTTTTGCTTGTTTTTGGCCATCCTCGTGACCTGTGCCTCGGCACAGACGGTGCCTAACTTTAAGGATGGGCGCAAGGTCATAGTTCATCTCTTCGAATGGAAATGGACGGACATCGCCGAGGAGTGCGAACGGTACAGTTAATTTTCAATGATATTTTGTTGCATTTGTATACCGTGTGTAAGTAATGATTTCTTTTTGTTGTTGATAAACTCATAAGCCCCTATTCTGAAGTCGAGTTTACCTTGAATGCGGTTTAAGTCCAGTCTAACTCCAGCCTAAATCCGCTCTTTAAATCGGAGTTTAAGAATTCAGGTTGTAAAGTCCGGTTTAACTTTATACAGCATTTAAAGTGCACCTAGAGGAAGTCCACCCTGATATAAAGTTGGTTTTAGAAGGGGCACCAAAAATAAAGAAACAGATCAATGATTGTTTGAGCAAAATCCACGAAGAAAGAATAAAGTTATGATTTTTTTGTAATTATCAATCAAACACTTATTGGCAACTCTGTGACGTATCTTGTGATGTCTTCTCCCATTTGTCCTGTACTAAATTTCCATTTTCTCTAAAGAAAATATCCAATTATACATACACCCTAGATATAATCATTACACGTATGCTTTTACACAAAACCAGAAATCTATGACAGAAATCTATTCCTTTATCAACAACTAGGAAAATGAAAATTTATGACATTTTCTGTACTGAGCAAAGTTAATGGGAGATGGCATCGCAATGTGCAAAGTTGCCAATTTGTGTTTGATTGATTACAGATTTAGAAATTCATAATTTCATCTTCCATCTCATTTTTCGGATTTCGCTCAAACTTTCACTAATCTGTCTCATTTTTCTGCTTTTATTTACATCAACTAAATACCAAGGTGGACTTCCCCTTCAAGTCAAGTTTAACTAAAATCTGCTTTAACTTAGATTGGAGTTGAAGTTAAACCCCAGCCTACTTAGAATATGGGTCATGCAATTTGCATCTTTCAATTCTACAATCCTACTCATAAATAGGGCAAACAATATCGATTTAGTTAAGGTTTAAGATTTAGTATTCATTTAAGGAATCAACACAGCATACAGCAATCATTGAATTAATTTCGAAATATAACCTGTTATTTGCCACCAGTGCTAGCTGACACATTCTTTGGCTTGTCAAGAGTGCGATCGACACCGAACAATAGGCAAGCCATTATAGTGAGATATCTGGGAGTAGGCCTGGATACTAATTTTTAAGACATTCGAGTTTAGTCTTTCTGGTGATTCCCTGATCAGGGGGATCCTTAGACTACACTCTTAGAAATATTGGGCAAAATTTTACCCAAATTTTACCCAACATGAGGGTCCTTATGAGTCCGACCAACTTTTGGGTAAACTTTACCAATTTCATTCTTATTTTTGACCAATGTTGGGTAAATGCATGTAAAAGTTGAGCAAGATTTAACCAACCTATGCCCAATCTTCATTTACCCAGTGGCATTTACCCAACATTTCTAAGAGTGTATTCTATGGGAAAGGGGGAAATCCAGCCCAATATTTTCATTTGCCGACCTTGGTTACAAATTTGAGATTTTTCCGGGGGGGGGGGGGGGGGGGTACACCAACCGCTTTCATGCAATTCCTCTGGCATTGGCTTTGTAATGCAATTTGCAAAACATCCAAATAGTTTTATAGCTATCATTAATCCATCAATAACGAAGCAATTAGAAAAAAAATAATACAGACTACAACGGTTTCCAAATCCCATTCTTATTTTAGAATTTCATGACCTGTATTTTTGGCCAGATTTCTCGGACCATATGGTTTCGCTGGGGTACAGATCTCACCCCCTGGGGAACACAACATGGTCTGGGACCCATGGCGCCCTTGGTACGAGCGTTACCAGCCCTTGAGCTACGAACTGACCAGCCGTAGTGGAAATGAGGCCGAGTTTAGCGACATGGTTGAAAGATGTCGGAATGTCGATGTTCTCATCTATGTTGACGCCGTTATCAACCACATGGCAGCAAGTAAATATCTATGGACTCTCTGTAGAAAGAGTGAATTTTCGATATATATTTTTGCCTTCCCCAGGGACTCACGTCAGTGACCTTTTTTTACAGAGAAAACTCTATATGACTCTCATATGCGTTCCGAACTTGTCAAGCGGTCAAAGGTTTTTTAATGAACCTTCGTGAAGTAATCGAAGCAAAAATTTTGTCATTTTTAATGGAAAACAATCGAGCCAGGATTTTTCAATAGGGGGGGGGGGGGGGGGGCAGACGTGAAGGATCCAACTGCATAGGCCTAGCCAGGATTTCATTTTAGGATGGCGGTTGTGAGCAAGCGGAGAGCGCAAAATTGGCGAAGAGCACGCAAAGCATGCTCCCCAGGGGGTGGGTGCAGGGAGGGCTCTGACGGTTTATAGCAAATTTGAGATAAAGATAAACTGCTCGTAGCAAACATTTTTTTTAGGCGGAAAGTTATAGTTCGATGCCCTGACTGCTTTTCAGTTATTTGAACGTAATACTGCACTGTATGTAACAGGGGTGGGTGCAGGGAGGGGGGAGTTTTCCCCCTCCCGCGCGAAGTGCGAAAGCTCTGACGTTTTAGCAATTTTTGAGAGAAAGATAACGGCTTGTAGCGCCTTTTAAGTCCTCTTTCTCTCACTTCCCCCGCTTTTTTTTAGTGGCTGAATAGGGGGGGGGGGCATGGCCCATTTGTGCCCTCCTGTCTACGCCAGTGGCTATTTTTAATACCTTATTCACACTGCAAAACCGACTCGACACCGATTCTTTTTTTCTACAGAAATGTTTTATCATACTACACGTAAAGTGTGATGTGCAATAGAGAACCGAAGTGTGACGTCATACCGCCCAAGGCGTCAATGTTGCTAGTTTTAAACAATTTTGTGCTAAACAATGGCATGGTGATCACACCAGCGCCAAATACTGAAATTGCCCTGCTCCAGCCAGTTGCTTGAATGATTTTCGCGGTGAATCTCATGCGCGTGCTCTGTTGTTTGGAACCAGTATCCTGGCCGACGAGCGAATATGACGTCAGCACTTCGGTACTAAAAATACTCCAAACAATAATATTGGACAGTTTACAGGATTTTGACATTTGGTAAATAAAGAGTTCACATTTCCCCATTGTTCACATTTCTTTCCTAACTTTCTCTCAGTGAGCTATGACTACCCCAAGGTTCCTTACAGCTCATCCGACTTTAACGTTCCCCGTGGTAAGTGCACCTCACCGAATGGTGAAATGGACTACGGGGACGTCAACAGCGTGAGGAACTGCGACCTGGTTGGGCTTAACGACATTCTCTTCGGATCGGAGACTGGCTACTACACCAATGGCAAAGTCGCTGACTACCTGAACAAGATGATCGACATTGGCGTTGCTGGGTTCCGTGTCGACGCAGCCAAACATATGTGGCCTGGTGACTTGGAAGAGATCGTGAGTAGGTAAGGCCCGAGCAGTGGCGGATTCTGGAATTTGAAATTATTATTATTATTTTTAGGTTTTATTTTATTCATTCTTTATTTTTTATTTATTTTATATTTATTTATTTATTTATTATTATTATTTTTTTTAAATTTATTTAGTTATTTTTTTTTAAAATTATTATTATTATTATTATTTTTTTTTTTATTATTTATTTATTTATTTATTTATTTTTTATTTATTTATTTTTTTTTTTTTTTTGGGGGGGGGGGGTTAATTCCTTCATAGGCTCCATTAGCGTAGGTTATGACACAATCGAAATGATGCTTCGTGTCATTCGAGCGTGATTCATTTCCGGCTTCATGCCCGCTGCACATGAGGCGTCATTAATGAAGTAGAACTGCGTCAACGACTGGGGGTGTTTCATCAAGTGTCTCGTCGGTAATTTTTATCGACAAATTTGCTCTCAGCCAATCAGATGCAAGAATTTCAACAGTTATTGCAACTTGTCATTGAGGACGTATGGTCTTTGAAGCGCCATGTGAGAGTGGTATCGTGCAAAAAAAACCCAACAACAAACAAAATTACTACGTATGGGTTAATTGTCTTCTAATTTTTTCAATTAGCGCAGATACTGACGCAATGGAAATGACGCCTCGTATGTATGAGACCATCTTAAAACGAACAGTGCATAAATTGCTTTCAATCGTAGGCGTGTGCATTAATTGCCTTCACATGTTACAACAGGAAAGTTCAAATATGTTCTTATTATCTAAGCTGGATAATTAAGAATATAATTATTTGACGTTTGCTTTTAATAAACGAAAAATATGATATCGAACTTAGTTTATATGAATGACTGAAATTGGATGATGTCCCTGGGTGGAGGGTACGCGATATTTGATAGTTGGGTATATTGAATTAATTTGAAAGAAGGGGATAAAGTGTCTTGCATCAAAATTAGATTAAAAGATTTCGCGTATTTCCTAATGAGTTACGTCATGACGCTATCCTTTTTACTACTTCTACAGACTGCATTCCACCGTAGATGGCAGCACGCCTTACATCTACCAGGAGGTCATTGACCGCTCCGGTTCGGAAGCCATTAAAGCCTGGGACTACGTCCACATTGGTGACGTCACCGAATTCAAGTACTGTGACAAGATCGTAGGTCTGGGTCGCGGAACTAACCAGGCCAAGTGGTTCAATAACTTTGGCGAAGCGTGGGAGATGATGAACACTGATAACGCCCTCGTATTCGTGGACAACCACGACAACCAGCGGAGCCACGGAGGTGGCGGGGATATATTGACCCACATGGACTCATGGCCGTACAAGAAGGCTTTGGCTTTTGGCATGGCATGGGACTACGGGACCTTCCGCATCATGAGCAGCTTTTACTTTGATGACAAGGACGCAAGTCCACCTGCCAATAGTGGAGATGGGTCCATCATATCACCCTCCATTAACGCAGACGGCACCTGTGGTAACGGTTGGGTCTGTGAACATCGCTGGAGGCAGATCAGAAACATGGCGTGCTTCCGTAACGCGGCTGGTACCCAACCCGTGGAAAACTGGTACGACAACGGTGACAACTTCATCGCCTTCTCGCGCGGAGACAGTGCTTTCTTCGCCCTTAACAACCAGGCCTACACTATGAATGTCGACCTCAATACCGGCCTCCCACCTGGGGTCTACTGTGACGTCATCAGTGGTGACCCAACTGATAGTGGCTGTACGGGAAAAGAGATCACCGTGAACAGCAGTGGCTGGGCTTCCATCAGTATCCCAAGCGGTGAGGACCCAATGATCGCCATCCATTTTGGAGCTAAATCCGGTAGTGGAGGTGGTTCCTGTACGTGGTAGTAAATCAATTAAATTACACATGCCGTGAAGCCGTATAAGCCTACGTCTTAAATAGATACACATTTCTATTATAGTACAATTAATCTGAATATGATTATGCTAGAGTCCACCAAGAAGGTCATTACTCTACAGCTTGCACTGATTAGTTATACCTAAACATTTGGGAGCAAAATAATGACCACATTCTAAGAAAATGATTGGCAGGTCCTATTATAATAATATACCTCTCCTTTTGACTCTTCTAATTTTTATCCACAATTCAAGGGCGTTTGAATTTAGCAAGTTTACTAATCCGACATTATATTTGTATCTGATTCAAGCTATCTCATCAGATTTCAAATTTAGATAAAAGAATAATATCGAAATATGTTTTCACAATAGGGTCTGTCTGTAGAAATAAATCTATTTGTATTTTCATTTCACTAGGAGGAGTGCAATTTTTTCAGTTGATGACTTTTGGTAATTGCAAATCAAGGACACAAGTTCTAGTTGTGAAAATATTATATCTACCAATGCAATTATCTCCACATAAACACGATAAGGACTAGACATATTAATCGATAAAGATAACAGGTCAATATAGGGTGTGTCATGGGCATCTTGAATTGTGTACGATCCAATATCAAGTTACTATAGACTAACATACACACACACACACAGACACACGCACGCAAATATATATTTCAGGGGGGATGTTCGTTTTTAGAATCCTGGAAATAAATATCGGATTGAACAAAGCTTACTCAAAATCTGCTGATGTTGTTAAGTTGTTGTCTTTCTTGTTCTGTGCTGTAGTGAATCGATATTTTACCCGTGTTACAATTCTGATGCAGAAATTATCAAATACAATACCTGCTTGAGAAAAAGGACAGTTATCTCTTCCTGAATTAGGTATGCATCCCAGGCTCAGTTTAGATCAACTAAAACTCACCAATCTCAGGAAAGAATTCCATAGACACGTTTTGTTGTAACCACTTATCGTGTTATACATGAGGGAGGGAGAAAGAAAGAGAAAAGTGATGAGAAGATAGAAGTGGAAATGGAGGAAAGGAAAGGAGTGAGGATGCACGGGAGGAAAAAAAATCAAAATGAAGATAAAGTGACAGACAGACACACACACACACACACACATATATATACATATATATATAGTAATATGAAGGTTCTGTGTCTATAATATCGTTCGATATGTACACAAACATATATTTTACTAAAGGGTACATAGGTGTACACACAACAATGCGGTTTATTTCGTCATAATAGCGAAATAACATATACAACAGCTATGGCAACTCTCGTGGAATAGAATAATGGTTGCGTAACTTAAATCAAAGTTTCCCAGAGCTGTCCTCCCTTTTTGAAATTTTTGCAAAGGTTGAAAAAATGTCTCCGCCGGGAATCGAGCCCGGGTCGTTGGCTAAGAACGCCAATGCCTTAACCACTAGACCACGGAGACGGGTCATGGTTTCGGCGACACCAGATTCAATTGACCGACAGATTGACAAATCTTCAACCTTATTAATTCCTTTGTTCAAAACTCACCTCATTTCCTTTCACATTGTATTTATTTCCACGAGAGTTGCCAAAGCAGTTGTATATGTTTTATCCTTACACTTGTTTATAATTATTCTAATGTATACAGGTATCTCAAGCATTCGCTTGGATCCAGCTGAGGCACGCGGCTTGTCTTTGTTCAAAACTCACCTGCCTCCGACAAAGGAATTAATTAATAAGGTTGAAGATTTGTCAGACTGTCAGTCAATTGAATCTGGTGTCGCCAAAACCACTGACCCGTCTCCGTGGTCTAGTGGTTAAGGAACTGGCGTTCTACAGTCAACGACCCGGGTTCGATTTCCGGCGGAGACATTTGTTCAAACTTTGAAAAAAATTCAAAAAGGGAGGACAGCTCTGGGGAACTTTGATTTAAGTTACGCAACCATTATTCTCTCATTTCCTTTCACATTCCTTTCACATTAATTTATATATATATATATATATATATATATATAAAGAAAGTGTTCTGCGTCGGTTTTGGTAAACTATACGTAGAAAAGACAAATATAAATAAAAAAACCGTAGAGATGGCAATTATCCGATATTTCGGGCATAGCCCTTTGTCAAGGAATGACAAATTTATTAAGCGTCAAGCAAAAATAAGGCAAATAAAAGACGCGCAAAATGGTTGCGTAGAAACAAGATGAAAAAGACGCGCAAAATGGTCGCGTAGAAACAAGAAGTAAGAACGCGCCAGAAGTGACGTAACAATACATCAAGAGAAAGAAGAAGAGCTAAGAGAGAGAGAGAGAGAGAAAAAAAAGAAAAGAAAGAGAGGGAAAGAGAAAAGAGAAAGGGACAACAAAAAGAAAAAGATAAGAAAAGAAAGAAAGAAAATTACGTGATGGGAAATGAGCTTTGGCAAATCTCGTGCAAATAAATTTGTCATTCCTTGACAAAGGGCTATGCCCGAAATATCGGATAATTGCCATCTCTACGGTTTTTTAATTTATATTTGTAAGCAATTTATAAGTGTAAGGAAATAACATATACAACAGCTTTGGCAAATCTCGTGGAAATAAATACAAATGTGAAAGAAATTGCGAGAATAACGTTGCGTAGCTCAATCAAAGTTCCCCAGAGCTGTCCTCCCTTTTTGAATTTTTTTTGCAAAGGCTGAAAAAATGTCTCCGCCGGGAATCGAACCCGGGTCGTTGGCTTAGAACGCCAATGCCTTAACCACTAGACCACGGAGACGGGTTAGTGGTTTCGGCGACACCAGATTCAATTGACCGACAGATTGACAAATCCTCAACCTTATTAATTAATTCCTTTGTCGGGGGCAGGTGAGTTTTGAACAAAGACAAGCCGCGTGCCTCAGCTGGATCCAAGCGAATGCTTTGAATACATGTATACATTAGAATAATTATTAACAAGTGTAAGGAAATAACATATACAACAGCTTTGGCAAATCTCGTGGAAATAAATACAAATGTGAAAGAAATTGCGAGAATAACGTTGCGTAGCTCAATCAAAGTTCCCCAGAGCTGTCCTCCCTTTTTGAATTTTTTTTTGCAAAGGCTGAAAAAATGTCTCCGCCGGGAATATATATATATATATATATATATATATATATATATATATATATATATATGATATTTCATAACCGCGTGTTGGAAAAGCATGAAGAGAGATACAATGAATGAATTCCAGAGAAGACATTGATAATGCATTGAATTCCAACTTTTATATTTATTTTCACCAAATTTTCGATCCTCACGGATCTTCCTCAGGGTAATGAACAAAGTGAAATGTGTATGTGAAGCTCTGCTCAGAAAAAGTTGACAATGTAATATACCATGGTAACGCGCTTAGTTGCTAGGTTGCGCGTTACCATGGTATATTACATTGTCAACAAGGAACCGTAACGGAAAAGATTGAGCTCTTCCATTATTCAGTGGGGACCAAAAAGGGCAGATAGCGGGATAAAGCTGTATACATTTCTTTTCTCTTGATAAAAACTCCACTCACAAATAGATGTTTGTTCATTTTTCAAAAAGAAAATGGTCAACAGTCATACTTTTCTTAAATATGTGGAAATTATCATGTCCTATTTGCGATAACAAATTTTTACTTTCCCCATGTTTGGAATCAGCTGAGCGGTCTCTTCACGCCACGTCACAGAAGCTATTGATTGGTTCATTTTCTCTACCAGGAACTTAATTATTCATGAAAGATTTTCCTAGAAAATTGACGAAAGATTTCAAAGTTAAACATAATAAAACAACAAGTAACGTTGACGGGTGCGTAGAGGCAATGTACTGAGCAAGACTTCCCGTGCAATAATCAGAGGATGATTCCGCGGGTTCCGAAGATCGAAGAGGGGATCAACAGAGCAGCACATCGCCTCGATTAGAGGCTAGTATATATACTGTATAGATATATATATATATATATATATATATATATATCATTTTTCATGAATGTTATATGTTCCGATCAAGCGATTAATAAGCATTCACATAAACATTCACATCAAACAATGCATTATTTAAGAAGCTCCTGATGTAAAACTCCCATCTCTCTTCTTACAATCATACAGTCGCCTGAAATAGTCGAGGTCGTTGAAGGGCAATCCAACCTTGGTAATAAGATGATTTGTGTGAAAGCAGAAAAGTAAGAAAAACAGGATGGTGAAAAGTTTGAAAGACATCGGACAAGGACTAAGAATGTTATGGATGTTTGAAAAATCTATGCGAATCTCAAATTGGCAATTTGGTGAGTCGATTGTGACATTTTTGTGGACAACTCTCCCATTTGTCGTAGACAAAAATATCATTAATATGCGGTTTCTTCGAGGCGCTTTTACCCTCGTGGCAGCACTCAAAATATATTGGAGATAGCATATAGTTATAGGTCCTCATGAAAGGAAAAGATCCTACTGAGTAATACATTTTGAAAAAAGTGGCATTTTAGTCATTTGGTGTGTTGGAGCGAATGGGGGAGTTGTCCACACTCCACAGCTACATCACAGTGACCTAACATATTTGGCCAATTTGAAATTCCCATATGTATAGTGATTACAACTTTCAAAAATTCATAACTTTCTTATTGTTTGTCCGATTTTGTTCAAACTTTTTACCAATCTGCTTCGCTGATTTTTCCTCTTTCTTTCAAAGCAGCTTGCTCTTAAGGTTGGATTTCCATTTAATTGTGTAGTTTCACAAAAAGCAAGAGCGCCCCGTCGCTGTTGTGGCGGATACCGTTTTATCCGCTTGCATGCATATAAATTTAGATACCGAGTTTTATCCTTCAAATAAATATCTTTTGAATTATTTGAATGTATCTAGTTTAGCCGTGACGCCGATATGCGGTGAGGATGTTTCTTTGCAGCAGCGTTCAGTTTCATACGTTGGTGTAAGTATTATCATGACACCTGTGTTTAACTCGTTTGTTTTTATTTTTGGTTTTATGGTTTATTTTACCCGAATGCTAAGAAAACATGTGTACACTGTGAAAACTAAAGTGCTACTTTTTCGGTGCTCGTATAGTGACTGCGCCTGTAATGCTGTTTTAGCACTCGCAAGTGTGCTAATTTACCAGCAAACAAAAAATGTGACCGTGGCGAGCCTCGAACCAGGTTCCGCTGATTGAGAGGCGCTGACGTTACCGATAGACTAACGAACGCTTCTTGCAATCCAGTTTAGTCATGGGAGTCAAGTAGATAACATGAACTATGTGGTGTCGTAAATTCACTATGTAACAATATGATCTGCTCTAAAAAGTACGATGTGAGTTAGTCTAGCCAGCAATTCTCGATCAGCGGACCCTGGTTCGAGGCTCGCCAGAATCACGATTTTTTTTTAAAATGAATGTTTAGCAGTTTAAGGAGCCGGTCCAGCTCCCGTGAAAGTGCTGAAATAGCACACTGTGCGCATTCCAATAGCACTCTGAGTGCAGTCCCTATGCAAGCACTCAGAAAGTGCTAAAATCAGCCGTCCTGGTGCTGAAAACAGCACTTTAGTTTTTAGAGTGTATGCTTGTAAGTAAACAAGAGGACCTACGAATTTAAGTCCTATGTGAGGGACTTGCTAATGGGGATTTATAATTTACCAACGGGCACTAGCCCATCGAATTGGTCTCGAAACCGGAACCTCCTGTTTACGAGACCACTGAGCCATCTGATTAACTATGTAGATTCATTATTTTAATTAATTTCGGGTAATCGGACGTTACTTTTTTTTTAGTTAAAGATATAAAATTAGGTTTTGGTGGACATTGTATTTTAGTTATGGTAGGGTTTAGCAATGGTAGGGTTTAGCAATGCATAGGGTCAAAGAGAGTGAACAAAATGTGATGGATAACAATTTCTAAACACATATGCCACTTTCTGCTGTCGTTAGGTAAAACAATGAATTTGTCAGACGGCTCCTGTCTATATGGAAAACTTTATGCACTAACAGTCCATCGGTCTGGCCATATGTATTGCTTAATCGTTTACATAATTATTTACCTTATAAAACTGTTAATTGACAAGCGTTTCGTTACTCTAAAATGATCATCATCGAAAAATGTCAATGTATTGTAACGGGACACAATATTATTAGAAAAGTATTTATTTGTTTATAAGTCTATCTAGTTGCTTTTTTATGAATTGTATAGGTCTATGTTGAAGTATAATATTTCGGCAGTATAATATACAAAATAGTTTCCCTTTATTAGAAGGTCTATTTCTCTTCTAGGTGGGTTTTCATGGGCACGCGAACGTTTTGCGAAGGATGCGAATGTCGAAAAATGGCAAAGTCCAACATTCGCATTATATGCTCCAAAACTTCGTCAAACTGGCGCGGAGGTTCGAAAACTTCGTCAGTTGTTCGCGGGATGCCGGAAGCGTTCGCAAGAAATGTCAAACTTTTTTGAAATTCTGCCGAACTAAAAACGCAAAAACGAACCCCCGCACAAGTTTGACGAACTTTTGGATCATAAAATGCGAATGTTGGGCTTTGCCATTTTTTCGACAGTCGTATATCCTTCGCAAAATATTCGCGTGTCCGTGAAAACCCCACCCCGTTGACTTCTGAATCCTGTCATTCCCATAGGTATACAGAGTTTATAGGATAGGAATCCTGAAATAGGTTCAGTTCATAATTAGTTCATGGTACAGTATTGACCCTGATATGACCTGACCCCTATTTGTACGCACAAGCGCATTTGTTTTGGTGGACGCGCCACTTGCTTAACATGTAAAATCATACTGGTGCGCGCATCGCGGTGCGTCCAAAATGGCAGTATATCAAGGTCATTGTACTATACTCCAGCCAATCCGCAGGTCCCCAAAAAGCGCGCTATTTTATTTCCAGGTCTGCCTGACTATGAATACATAATGAGCAAGAACAGCCAGGAACATCTTATTTGCAAACTATTGAATAGACTACTTATCATTCACCAATTGCCATGAGTTATGCATCAAATAAAAGAGGAGGGATCAGAGATTTGTGACATGCTTTTGTTGTTTTCAAAATAAAAGACGAAATTGGTAAAAAATCGTGTTCCTTTTATGACAAAAAATGGAAATGAAATGAAATATAAATCTGGCCAAAACTACCATAGTTTTATTGTGAGCCAGGGCAAATTTGACATGAGCGTAAAGGGCATTTTCTGTACTTTCCAAAGATTGAAATAACATTAATGTGCACTTCATGACAGGGTCAGGATCCAGCAATATGTAACCAATGTACACACTTTGTCTTTAAAAAAGTAAATTCCAGCATTCCGATTGGTTACCACCACGCAAGATGTTTTCTCACAGCCTGGCAACAGCTATGCGCATGTTTGCGCAAGGATGAAGCAACATGTTGCGCATTGTTTCATTCAACGCGCACTTGGTTACAGATGGCTTGCTTGCCAATCACAGGGCTAAGATTCTATGGTCTTGACCGTGGTCTTGACAACGGATGATCTGCGGCTGAATATTGCTGGATCCTGACTCTGTCATAAATCTATGGATGTTTTGAATGTAACGATGAAAAAGATGCGATTCCAGCGCTTCCATACATATGTGTCTTGATGGCGGCTCATATACTTTTTATATGTCTTTTAACAACTTGAAATCTTGTGAAAAAAAGGCTTTTGTATGACTATTTCATCAGTTATTTTAAACAACTTATTTCTAAAATTCTGACTAAAACAAAATATCCCTGGGACTTTTGGTAAACTATTTATTTATTTTTGCAGAAAGTCTAATGAGCATAGCATTTATATTTATTTAAGAACATAACTTTAAAGATGACCATGCGATACAGCCGACTGGGTGCAGGGAGAGAGTCCACTTCGGGCACTGGAAATAAAATGCGCGATTTTTGCTCATTTGCATACGACCTGCGGTCTGACTGACTCGGGTTACTAGTATACAAATGACCTTTATCTGCACATGCGCAAATGTAATTACAAACTGGCTTATTAAATTCAAAATGTTTTCAAATCTGTCATTTGTCATGATGGTGTTGGCTTTCAAAAATATGTTAACTTTTACATATATCTTCTTTTGTTGATTTTGTTTTGTTTTGTTTTTGGTGTTTTTTTACTTTTTGTATTTCAAAGAAAGTTTTTAATTCTCTCCATTCTGATAGATTATTCTTAAAATCAGTATGGTACCCTACCGTATTTGTTTTAACTTTGCAAATATTTTTAAAAATCCAATTTCAATTCTAAAACAGATTTATTATTTACTTGATTCAAATTCAAATTCAAATGATTATTATCATCATCGCTATCATTATTTATTATTAGCATCATTATCATCATCATTCAGATTACCCGAATTAAAACTGTTAATTTTTATCCAAAATGTCATTTTTAGGGGGGAAATCATTATTGTTTCCTCCCAGTTGAGCTACTGCTCATACCTGTATGAAATTATTTGGAGTCTCAAGTTAAGTCAATCTAACCAGTACAATTCAGCCAAACATTCGATATGATTTTAAACAATATCTATACAGATATAAATTTCAAAAACAAAATGATTATTACGTTCAGCAGATATGATTATGAATTTAGATTGAAGTGAAGCTGGTCCTGCGTGCAATTTATCAGTCGCAAAATGAGGGCATTGTTAAATTTGTATTTTTACTTCAGTGATCATTGGTTTTTTCCACATGCACCATGGAGCGTACATCATTAGATTAATTAACTCACCACCTTGTTGGTTTCTCTCAATATAAGCGGGTCGCGTCCCCGCCTGAACTCATTAATCACTTATGTATATATTAACAATTCCGCGTAAGCTTGAAGGGGAAGGATATTCAGTGTATATGATAAACACCATACTGAAATGAATATGAGGATAGCATATACTATCAATCAGAAAACTATTATTTTTAAAATTTTTGAATAATATCGTGATATTTCGTATATCTGGTAGAAACATGGGCCTATTGTTTTGTATTATGCATGTCAAAATCCTGGAAACCGAGACAAATATTGAAATGAATGAAAGGATAAGTAATCATGATCAAATTGATTAGTAAATTAATTAATAAAAAATTGTTGCAAATATATTGATTGACTGATTGATTTTTATTCTCCAAGCTTCGAACATGCAACAATAGAATAGTCAAAGAAAAACAGATAAAATAAATTGAATGAGCTTGAGCAGGATAAGCCACGAAAGCTCGAGAGCTTATTTCCAGTGGGCTCCTCAAACATACAAAATTAATAGATTAAAATTATATTATTTACAGATTGAGAAAAGGAAAAAAAATCGATATTATATATAATTTCTAAAACAATATATATATGTTCCACTGGATCGGGTATTAGGGAGACACACAGCAATGCGGTTTATTACGTCATAACAGGGACTGGTGCATTAGGGAGAAAAACAAGTGTCTCCCAAACGAAGATCTAGTGATATATATATATATATATATATATATATATATATATATATAACAGTGTAACTGGTAGAAACCGGGTGAGGTATATACATAGTGTTACATTTTGAATGTCAAAACTTCATAATGGTGTATTGGGTAGAAACATGTTTGTAAGCATGTAGTAAGAAATCGGTTACGTTACCTTAATACAATAATATGACCCATCAAATGAGATACTGGTATTGCGGGTGTCGCTTTAAATGTCATGTTATCGAAAATTGCAGATAAGATGTTAGACAAAGTTTTGGTTTATTTGTATAAAAATCATCGAACATGCAAATGAAAGCTGAAATCAGTCAATTTTACAAAGTAAAAAGCAGATGGCGTAAGAATAACATTGATAATAGTTACTTGTGTGTTACATATTAAATGCGTATAATCTCCATTTGCCATCCACAGCTCTGATTCTAAAGTTATTCTTATACCTCGATAAGTTATTCTTACCTTGTTTTCATTTTTGAAAATCAATCTGAAACTTCCCTTGATGAACGTTTATTAATCTACGCCAAACGTGACAGTGTATGCTTTAAGGGATTTTTTTCTTCCATTCTAAGAATAATTGATAGCATCACTTCTTTCACAACGGGCAATTCTGGACATACAGTGGCTTTGATTTATCGTTATTCTAGTAGTTAAACATTACGTGGTATAATCATCACGAGTTCCAATGTTCGATGTACAAACAATTCATTGCTGGGTAAATGTTTGATATCCCATGAGCAAGCTGAACATCTTGTAAATTTGTGAAAAGAAATTCATCATTAAGCCTGTCGAATAACCACTGCAATTTTGAATGATCACTGTACCTCCTCCACATATCGATCACCGTAATGCAGTATACCAGTTTCATGTGCATTCAGCACTATTCTTCAGACATTATCACATTCATTTACCAAGGCTCTGTACCTTCAGTAATCTATTTTTGCCACTCTCCACCCAGGTGTTAAATGGATACCCGGTAGGATGCGAATGTCATTTTGACTGGAATAGTATTATACATGTATATATATATATATATATATATATATTTATATATATATATACAGCGAAAGGAATGGACTATGAAATGGCCGTAGCTTCTATACTTCTCTTTTATTCAATCAAGCTTTCGATCTAAAGATCTTCATCAGGACGACTGTGTAAACAAAATACATAAGTACAATATGATGGCTGAAATAAAAAATATATAAAATAAAGTAAAGTTTAACTCTTGATTACTTATAATATGGTTATCATTAATGTTAAAATTAAATCGTGATGAACTACTTCTCGTTCTCTCTCTCTCTCTCTCTCTCTCTCTCTCTCTATATATATATATATATTCGGACTTCCAAAATTATAGACAAAATAGGAATGAAAAGTCCGTATACGATGAAATTCCTATTTTGTCTATATATAATATGCGCGCCAGTAAAATGGCCGCAAGACGCTCCCTGGTATGGGAGTCGAGAATGTGCACTTTAAGTGCAGAATCTCACATTCCTAAAAAAAAAAAGATTAAAATGTGCGCGAAATATGGTCACCCCATCATACTAATAATTATGATGTTTTAATTATAATTATAATCGAGAGGGCCTTTATCATCTCACATAAAGGCTAAACCAGAAAAACAAACCATTTTGACAAGTCATATTTCATTGCAAATAAAATTCCAATACTTCATGATCACGCAATCGATCGCAATTACGCCGTTGTCAAGCAGTCGCGCGTTTGGCCATGAAATTGATCTGTCATTCACCAAGCTACCATTGTATCTATACAATATTTCATTTCCTAGTGCAGACGACACAGGCCCACGTCCCCGCGCTTTAATCGCACACGGTGTCCGATTGTTTTGTAATTTTAATTTCGTGACTACAATCAGAAGGCCGTTGGGGGAAGGGGAAGAAAGGGTAGGGGTGCGCGCGTGTGGGGGGGGGGGGGGGGGGAAGTACCGTATCGACATTCTCTTATGTCAATATTTATACTTTATAGTACAAAAAAATCCAGATATCGGACGAAGGCCTTTACAACAACGAATTTTGTCTGATATTAACTCATCGGCCAAATATGAGTACGTATAGTTCAAAGTATGTTTAGAATAACATTGTTGGTGATACATGACATGGGATGCATTCTAAGAGCGACAAGTAGGCGATGAAATGGGAAAAAGAGAATTAAGATAGAGTGGGGGGAAAAAGAGGAAAGGAAGAAGAAAAAAGATTAAGAACTGAAACATAATGGCTTTACGAAAAGCAAAAAGTTTAGCTTAATCACCACACCCTTTATAAACAGGTACACTCCGGATTCCTACCTCATGGTATTATAGTTTTATATTTTATCCAACGTTATTGATAAACCAAAGATTGCTCATCTTTACTTCATACTCTCTCTCTCTCTCTCTCTCTCACCTTCTTTTCTTACCGGGGCGAAATGCAATCCATGCATACAGTCCTCCGTTCGTACAGGAAGGTAGTCTGAAAAATAAATTGTTTGTTATTCGTTACACTATACTTCTACCTTAACAATTACATCAAATTGTCGAAATAAGATTTGAAATGGTCATTCATCACACGGGTTTGTATAACAATACGTCCATTCCGTTCGCGATCCGCATATATTGGCACCGGGTTTTTTTTTGCTGTGTGGCGTTCCGTTGCCATGGAACCCGTATCATTTCAATATGAAAAGCGAGGATGAGGAAAATTAATTGTTAGATATTGCGCGTGCAATTGATATACAAGCGCGCTCGCACTTGGCATTCAGAAGCGGCATAACGTAACCTTCCACAAATACCATTTCGTTGTTGGTGTGCAGCATGAAATATCATTTCATCACGTGTTTTAATGGATAGATAAATTATACGGTTGCGAAGTTCGTGACAAGAGCATCAAACCGGCACGAAATACTTTTAGATATTTTTTGGAAATATAGGCATTGTAGAGATTGAACACCTAGCGGGTATATGATATTACAGGACTTCATGGAATTGGAGGATTTTTGGACGTTCGGATGAGGCTTCTTATCATGATTATCACCATAGAAACGTGAGTATCTGGGACGGTAACCTTTAGGATTCTGTAAGGTTTCATTCGGAGTTAGTGAATATTGTATGATGACTCGCTCATTGGTAGAGCCCAGTGATTTCTGGTTGTCCAGTTCCGGAGGTGATAGCATAAACCTACATTGAATACTATAAATTCTCTGATGAAATAGTCTGTTTATGACAAAGGTCATTTTTTGTAGGTCGTCGTTACACGAAGTTAAATGATTTTGAAGGTGCAACGTTCATTGGTGCAGTGCATTCTGATTGTCCAGATCCGGAGGTGATAGCATAAAGGGCTGGGTCACACTTGATAACGATAATGATAACAAGATTTTTTAAAATTCATTAAATTTATTTGCGAGTTGATTAGGCCTTAATGTTTGTTTATAGGCTGAGCAATTTCATACGAAATGTTCAACTTTATTTGCGATTTGTTTATGTGAAAATACATTTTTGTAATTGTATTTTTTTCATGAAATGTGAACCTTTAATTATACTTTTGTTTATATGAATCCTTTTCTTCTCGAAATGGGTAGCTCTATTCGCAAATATATTTTGCATGAACATTTATTTGTATTGTTGTATTGAGATGTGAAACTTTTTAGTAAGCAGCTATATTTACGTGAAAATTATTTGTAATTATGTATAAACTGTTGCAAATTATGTACAAATTTCTTTATGAGAGAAAATGATAAAAACTTATGAAAAAATAAAGATAAAGGTCCATCGTATACACACCTGTCCTACTATTAACATACACGATTTTACGGAGGTTGTTTGATTCCTTAATGAATCCGCAAATACGGCTGCAATTGAATGTGTACACTGTTATATTTCGTATTAACAAAACATGAAAGTATATAATATCCCATCAGAAAGAGTTTATGTAAATTACTTTCATTAGTACACTGGAAACCATTTTTGGCAACATGCTGTTTATACGATGATTTCCCTTAATTCATAGTACATGTATTTTGAATGCACGTGCATCGTGTCCTTTTTTGCAATATATACATGTATATACACGATTCTGTTGAAGAAAATTTCAATGCAAAGTCCCACTTTGTATTTAACAACGGCAAAATTGTTATTCTTTCAACCATCTTGATTATTTTTATTCTTATTTAGTACCATATTCTTAATATTAACCTGAAAAAAGGATCAGTCGTAAGTTATTATGATTATAAAGACATAGCGATATAAAAGTTTTTTGATAATAAAGGCTCTAACTGGTAGATCACCAAGTCTATTAGATCGTCAAAAATATTGAAGCAAAAAAGACATGATCTCTTCACCAATTTATTTAGTACGTGAGAGCATGGGAGTCCTATCTGTAATAAAATTACTTTTTTCCTCTACTAATAGTATGTCACATTACAAGGAGATGAACAAATTCAATATGAAAGACAATATGAAATCAATAATAATTTCTTTAAAAACATAGTATGACGTAAGGTGACCGGTATATTGATAGTAGTATTATGTTATTCTCCTGTATAGATTTGCTAATATTTTGCGGTGTTTTTAATTATGTTTTTTTATGGTGCCTGCCATGCACTAAATATTGATTTATTTCAGTTATGCACCCAGTTCTCACAGCTATTTACGTATGAACCAGTTTTGTCGAAACAATGATCTTTGTGACCAAATTGCGTGGAATACTCACCGCAGCATCAAAATTGATATCATAATTATGTCAATTTTTTAATGAAATGCACAATGTGGCCTTGATGACTTCTTCACTCCCGTTAGCAACACCTTGGCAACTATATTGTGGACAATTTCATGAAATGATTCACCCGCCAGAGAAGTGTCATAAAACACCGAGTCGTGTTGCATTCATATATTATTAATCTACAATGTAACTAAAACATAAAGCAGCCATATATACGCATGACTTGTGTGCAGAGAGAGAGAGAGAGAGAGAGAGGGGGGGGGGGGAGTCGGGGAGATGTTGAAAGACAGAACGGGAAAGAAAGTATAAGCATGGGCACTGTAAGAGGGAGAAGGGAGAATAATTATGCGGTGTGATTGAAAACAAAAAGAGGAAGAAAGAAGAGAGAGCACGCATTCGAAAGGAAGAGAGATAGAAGAAGAAGAAGAAGAGAGAGAGAAGAAGAGAGAAAGAGAATGAAGAAGGGAGAAAGAGAGAGAGAGAAGAAGAAGAAGAGAGAGAGGGGGTAAATGTATAGAGCAGGGACGGGGAAGAAAGGTAGAGGGAGAAGTAAAGTTGGAACTGAGAGAGAAAGAGAGAGTGAGAGAGGGAGAGCTATATCGAAATTTAAAGGAAGAGAAAAGACATGAAAGAGAGGAAGAGATAGTGAGAAAGGGGAGGGGGGGGGGGGGGTAAAGAGAAAAGGAGAGGCCGAAGGGCGATTTCATCAACAATCTATATTTTTATCACATGCCTATCATAAATTCTTGAATTACTGCGATCTCATCACTCCTGTCAAATTAAAAAATGCCTTTCATTCTTTAGTATATATATGTGGAATTATGGTTTTAAATATTTACCTATTCTTTAAATTGATCAAATCACACGCAGTAAGCTTTTGAAAACTGCATTTTTTTGCTCACATAATCTGATACTCTGTTATTACTAAGTTTCATGACGCTAATGGTCAACTCATTATTTTATGAACGCTTGACGACAAGAACAAGAACAATCACGACGACATGACGTCATACTTCGAGTTATTATTTTGTTGTATTGAACTATTCTCATTATCATAAGCATCGCACCATAATTAGACGATTAGATTAGCCACTGTGTTGTAAACATGCCAGTGTTTCTTCTTGCATAGGCGATGATATCAATCAGTATAAACATAAAAGGATACAGATTAAACCTTTATTCATAAAATATTATTTTCTCGATTTTAATTCAGCTCTGACATTTTAGATAGGGGCGCCCATGAATAATTGCTATTTAGTTCCATGTTCGATAAGATTTGTGGTTTTTTTCTCCACCAAAATGATGGCTTGATTGCATTCAACGGAGTTGCCATGCCTCCTTGTCTTCTTTTCTCCTGTCAAACTTTTTTGTTTCTTACTAAGGTATAATCAAAACGTTAATACTGCCCATGTGTTATACACTAGTATATTATTTGTGTTTTTTCGTAAATATGAATCATTTTATGATTCTGGAACTTGAAGAAAATGTGTAAGAGTATATGAATCACTTATTGAATTAATTTGAAAATTTTAACCACCCGATAAGTACTTTCGAAGTACTTGCCAAACCTTGTTTGTACATAATTGCACGGAACATTCCTTCATAGAATGCACTGTGAAACACATTAATTAGGCCCTGCAATAAGTTCATTATTCTTCAGAAAAAGTTATACTTGTTTATGTTTTTGATGAAATATATGACAATAGTTTCTACAAGAATGTCCTTCAGCTAGGCTGGGTATGCACGTACACATTTCAAAACGAGACTGATGTTCGATCTTGAGTATCGATTGTTGTCTATGGGCTCGATTTTTCTGCGCTAGAATTTCAAGCAATAATAATGATATCACCCAAATTGATCAAATACCTGTACCTTTGTCTCTCTTTTCAGTATTATATAACAATATAACTTATACCGAATGTTCTAATCCGGTAAATAGCTTTACCAAGGGATCAGCTGGCATAGCAACATACTGTTTAGTGTTTTAGTATTTGTATGAATAACAAATTAATTATAAGAATATCATATAGCTATATATCACTAAACCAAAAAAGTAAGTTCTTCCTAGCATTTTTGGATATATCTCAAAGAGTATTTTACCGATTTTCATAATTCAAACGGGAATGGATAGGAAATTTTATTACGCATAACATGAATGGCATATCATTGCCACCAGATATCATTATTGGTGTGAAAAATGCATTTCATGTCAAAATGCATGGGAAAAAAAGTTGCACTTAATGTTATATGAAGCATATTGTGTACATTTCCTATACAAGTTAGCAAATAACCTCTTTAAATTGTTACGTAATTCTCAGGAATTTCTTCATGTACAATATGCTTCCCTATTAAACTGTATGCTCATGAAAAGAAAGAGATAGAGAAATATGCAATAAACCATGCTTAAAAGTTCAGAATCATGAGTGATTATCACCAGTCTTAAGAGATCTGCATTGTTTACCCATTAGGTCTCGTATCCAGTTCAAGATACTTTTATTAACCTATTAATGTTTACAACAGCTAGCTCCATCTTATCTTACTGAATTGTTAACTCCATATAAACCAGAAAGAATGCTACGTTCCAGTGCCAAATCTCTGCTTTGTGTTCCACAAACCATGACAAAGTCATACGTTTGATTATTTGTGTAAAAGTCAATGCAAATCACTAAAGTGCAACTTTTTTTCCATGCATTTTGACATAAAATGCATTTTTCACACCAATAATGATATCTGGTGGCAATGATATGCCATTCATGTTATGAGTAATAAAATTTCCTATCCATTCCCGTTTGAATTATGAAAATCGGTAAAATACTTTTTGAGATATATCCAAAAATGCTAGGGGGGAACTTACTTTTTTGGTTGAGTGTATAACTAAATATACCCAGAAGTCAAACTCTTCGACAACTTTCATTTCTCACTTTAAAAGTCCCTCCCCTCCTCTCTCTCTCTCTCCCGGTTTAAGATATGAATATTCAAATAAATGTCGTTAATCTTTTCTATTTGCATGTTCCTTTTTTTCTATCCGCACTGTATACTATCAAAATTGCAAAATGCCAGCCATTAAACAAATACTGAAGAATTTTTATGTCATGATGTATCTCTACAAGTTTGTAAAGTGATATGATTATGTTGTATGTATGTAAAATATGAGAAAAACAAATTTGAACTGAAATGTATATTTTCTTGTCTCCAATACAGTTTACGAGTTGCCCTCGTCATGGAATGTGCAGCTGGACTCCAACACTAGGCCGGGATGGCCATAGATAACGAACTGCCACATACCTCACCAGACAGCATGGCAGACAAACCCCTCAACGCGAAGGAGCGCGACCTCGTGCGCGCCGTCGGCAACGAAGACGTTGACGCTGTCCGTCGACTCATCGAAGAGGATGGCGTCAACGTCAATATCCAGGATTCTTTGCAACGGACGCCGATCATCAGGGCGTGCTTCGGGAGCGACAAGTCAAGTCGAGAAGCCATCGGCAAACTCCTACTCGACAACGGCGCCGATGTCAACCTGACAGACCGACACGGCAGGACAGCGCTGATGACAGCCTGCATGGAGAACGAGAAGGAAGACATGGTTGAGCTCATTCTGTCGGCCAACAAGGTCGACGCCAACCGCATGGATGAGAACGGTAACACCGCCCTCATGCATGCTGTCATGATCGAAAATGTCGAGGCAGTACGCGTGTTTTTCACTCCGGAAAACAAGCCAAAGGTGAACACTGACATGAAGAACTTTGAGGAGAAGACGCCGCTCTTGCTTGCTGCCAAGCAGCAGAGTACCGAAATCTGTGAAATACTTGTACGGGAAGGTAATGCTCGGCATGAAGCTATACCAAGCTTCTTCAAGAAACACCTACCGGAGGAGTGTCAAGATGAAGATGCGAAGAAACCTGAAGATAAATGGGGTGAGCTGTTCAAGGGTTACCGCGACAATTCAATGGAACCAAACATTATGCAGAGGTCTTCAATGAAATGGAAGGGAAAAGCGAAAAAGAAACCAAAGGGTCCCCAAAAGACAGATGAAAAACCATCAGAATCCAAAGCCGAGGAACAACCTCCTGAAGACAAAGATGAACAGTCACCACGCAAAGATGACAAAGTTGAGCGCAGTGAGAAAACGGAAAACAAAGAAGAACGCACTGATCCTCCAGAGGTGCAACCGAAGAAAGAAAGTCATGCGGACAATCAGTTGTTCTTAAAGATGGACCCGGAGAGAAGGGAGCGCAGTAATTCAAGACGAGGGTCGGGGGGTGAGGAGATCGCCGATGAAGCAAAGAAAGAACAAAAGGCCATAACCTCAGCCGTGACAGCCAGACCTTCGACATCAGCCAAAGTTCAACGTCGTCCAGCCAATGAACCCCCTTCCCCAGAGCGGAAAAATGACTATGTCGTGGTTACCGTGCCATCGAAAAAGACGGAGGCCTCTTCGAGAGATGAGGAAAAGTCAGTTGAGAAGAAGACTGACTCGGAAGTAATATCAACCACTGAAAATTCTCAGACCAAGACCAAGGAAGAGATAAAAGACACTACTAGAAAAGCGGAGAAAAAGGTGAAGAATAAGTCTGATGAGAAAAAGACTGATGCGGAGGTAATATCAACGACCGAAAATGTCAACTCGGAAGCGGAGATCAGGGAACAAAAGAAAGATATCGCCACAGTGATCAAAGCGGAGAAAAAATTCAAAAAGAAATCAGAAGAGAAGAAAACTGATGCAGAGGTAATATCAACAACTGAAAATACCAACTCCCAAACCGAGACTATAGAACAAAAGAAAGATATTGCTACGGTAATCAAAGCTGATAAAAAGTTTAAGAAAGGCAAAAAGGTAAAAGACACCACGGATGTGTCACAGCGGCCCAATGAAGTAAACAAAACTGAATCCAAAACCATGACCTCTACTGTAATAGAGGAACAGAAAGAAAAGCCTTTGACATCCTCGAAGAGAATTGTTGAAAAGAATGAGAAATATGAGCAAAGAGAAATAGTTGAACCGACTACAAT
Organism: Heliocidaris erythrogramma; assembly: GCA_025617745.1. Classification (NCBI taxonomy): domain Eukaryota; kingdom Metazoa; phylum Echinodermata; class Echinoidea; order Camarodonta; family Echinometridae; genus Heliocidaris; species Heliocidaris erythrogramma. The sequence goes on along the minus strand of CM046871.1, from coordinate 30,584,968 downwards.
TACATCAACTGTAACTGAGGTACATCAAGCACAGCATTTAGTGAGCAAAGAGAATGTCGTTAAAACGGAAGAACGCAAAATCATTACAGAAAACAGGAAAGAAATAACGCCACAAACAAGAACTGTTGCAGAGGAGGTCATTGTTCAAAAGAAAAAATCGCCGAAGAAAGAACAGCGTGATAATAAGAGAGAATCCGTAGATGAAACCAAAGTGGTAGAGAATTCCCCAAATCACGAAGACTCACCGCGCAAGATGGTATCCAAGGAAAGAGTAGTGGAATCACGCCAGTCCCAGAAGACACATGACACGACAAAATCTTCGGTTTCCTTGCAGAGTAACGCGTCCTCTACGAAACGGAAGTCGAGCCCCACTTCCACGGTAGATGCATCAAGGCCAGCTACGGTGAAGAGCACGGGATCGATGCAGTCCGTCTCGAGCAGGGCAACCAGCGAAGGTGACAACGTGTCCATTGCAACAACGGATTCATCGGTCAGAAGAGGGGTGTGGATTCGCCCCCCTCCAGACATGATCAAGCTCGAGGAGGAGGCCGAAGAAGCTGCTTTGAGGTCTGGAAGGACGCGAAAGAAAAAGAAAGTCAAGGTGAAAAAGGAAGACCGACCGGTTTATGAAACCAAATCGGGTCGGATCATCCGTCCAAACATCTGCTCCGATCCGCAGTATACGAATATCCAAGCTGCGAGGTTAAAGGTCGTTGTGGAAGAGGAGCCAAAACTGAGTAAAGTAGACGATGGGGGCAGACTTGCTGGTCCGTCTTACGAAAAGGGACCCAAGAAGTCCAAACGTAAGCCTAACTCGAATTCAAACACACCAAGCAAGAGCTAATTATATCAAATAATAATGTAGAGTTTTGTTATAATTAATCAGAGAATGAGAAATGTCTCAAGCTGTCTCATTTCTCCTCAATTTCCTTAGTGGTTCTGCTACCTGACAGTTTGATCTTGAATTACTTGGCTATCGTACTGTTTACAATAACATTGATTACATTCATTATTTTTTCGAAATCAGACTGGATCACTTTTTAAACTAAGGGATTAAATTTCTAATATAATACAAAAAGACCCCAACCCCAAGATAATATCACTGGAGGCTTGGAATTCAGTAAAATATATTTGTTGTCGCTTGAATATTGGGATGGGCGTGGGGGTGGGTAGGGGTGCAGCAACTAACCCCCATCCCTCCATTCCGCTTAGCATGTTATACCACAACTGGTATTACATTAATCAAATTGATCACTTTCAATTGTGTGGAGGAAGACAAAGGAGCATACAAATCATAACATTCATGCAGACTATATGAAATACTGGCAACTTCATGCTTATCTGAATACCATACTCCATCAGGCATGTTGTTCAGCTTGAGTCGCTCCTGTGCAGTTTATATAATTAGTATTGGAACAATAATGCATGACAACTACAGGGCAGGCAATGCAATAAGTTGATAGCATTCATAACATTCACACCGTGATTAATTTCATCATATTAATATCAGGCATGACATCTAACAATTTCATCAAACAAAGAACTGTTTCGGGAAACAATTTTGGGTATAATAAATGGATTAGCGCGGTGGTAGTGGGAGGAGAAAAGGGGCACCTGCCACTCGGTCAAAATTGAGATGCAATACAATCTGTACCGCTATCGGCACACCTGCGTGTAATGTCATCATATTAATATCGTGCCAAATATTACGTGGTGAACAATTTGGGCTGTGTAAATGAGGAAATTTGGGGATAGGGGAACGTGCTCCTTAATCAATAGAAACTACACCACTGATAATAAGTATGTACAGGACTGTGGGCATCAGTGGCGAATTTAGGGGTGCCCGTCACTCGGAAGGAAAATATGCATTATGCCCCCCCCCCCTTTCGATTGTGCCCCCCCCCCCCTTTAGAACGAAAACCTTATTTTTTTCTCTTTTTTTTTTGCTTGGCAGAGAATTATGGAAGGAAACTGGACCCCCATAACCCCCCCCCCCGGGAGGTCTGGCAATTTTTTTGTCACGCCCCCCCCCCCCCCCGAGCGACTTTTCGAAAGCTGGCGAGACCAAAAAAATACGGGTCTCCCTTTTCCAACAGTTGAAAAAACCTCCATTTGTGTGCACCTCCTCCTCCCCCCCCCCCCCCCCCCCTTTATACAAAATCCAGGATCGGCCCCTGGTGGGCATGGTGGGTAAAATTACAAAATCCGCATCGCTATCTAAGCCAAATCCGTAATAGCTACCACCAGCAAACAAAAAGAGGGGGGAAAAGAGAAGAAAAACTATTTGCAAGGTGGTGGAAAGGTTGTTAAATATCTAAATCATTATGTATTTATTTATTCATTTAGTTCTGATATTTAGACAGGGTGACTCATTATCACCAATATTGGTGGTCTTCAATGAGGCCCTGATCATGGTGATAGCAATAATAAAAAACAATAATAGCCAACAAAACTAAGAAAATGAACTCATAACAAAAAATGAATAAGAACATATATACAAAATATATATGGTATCCTCGTAATTTTCCAGTAAATTGTCTAGCTGCGCCACAGAGTATAATCGAATCGAACCTTGACCGCAAGTTCCCATGATTAGATTAGATTCCGATCTACCGCAATTAGAAATAAATCCATGTGTTCCTGAACAAACAACCAGGTGTTGCCATGACAACCGTATGCATTCCACGAGGCTGTTCAGACACCACATTAATTGTCATACATCTGCTGTCTGTTCGTTTATTTGATGGATGCTTTAATGAAAAATTGAACTTACAAGCTTAGTAGGAGCAGTGGCGTAGCACGGGCCTACTGGGTCATGCAGGAGCAGCGGGGCCTTTTTTAAAAGTGGGGCTAGGGGTTGAGCGTGCGAACGTGCATATTATTTTATTGCAGTGTAGCAGTGAGTGTGAAACGAATCAACTAAATAAATGGAGCCGGGGTGCAGCCATCCTGTCATGTGAGCGGCAAATAGGATTGTGAAATGCTGGCCTTTTAAGTGCAGAGAGGGGAAGGTTTAGGAGGAGATTGTATCATCTTATCATCACGTTACCTTCCTTTTCTCCTTATTTTATTTTTTATTTCTTTTTGCATTTTTCAATTGGGGGCACATGACTCTCTGTGCCTCTGTAGCTGCGGCACGGAGGAGAAGCGTAATAATCCAAAAAGGAAGGATTTCTTAACATCTAATCGACGAGCGGCAATTTACTCGTCAGAAAGGATTATAATTATCAAATGCTTTCGTGTACAAAATTAATGGTCTGTGCAAATTGACGAATCGCGAAATGACACGCATTGGTGATTTGATTAATCATTATCATATGTCATATGAGTGCCACAATTGGGTTTCTTGGACCCAGTCATTCATTATTATTTTGCTTCATTGCTTCATGAGATCCATCCAAATAATTTAGGGGCAATGGGTTGAGTTTGTGGGAGGGGTCCTTTCATCTACTTTTCACGTCCATCTCCGCTTCCCCTCCATTTTAGTTGTATATTTTTGTTTCGCTTTCGTTTGGGGTGTGCCCCCCCCCCCCACCCCCGAAGCTATGCTACTGCCTCTCAATAATATATGGACTGGTAGTTAATCGTCGACAGAATATTGCTTAACCGATTCGCTGTCACTCCCCGGAATGCACATTTTAGGGGTCTTATTTTAACAATTAGATTCTTATATTTTCCCTTGTAGTTGTGGAAGGATCTGTTATTTAATTTGTTGGGGAAAAGAGACACCAAAAAGCCAAGGGCATTGATTTAAAATCAGATGCATTTAAGTTTCATGGGGCATCGGATAGGGAAGCAATGGTTGTTTTTGTTATAAATTTACAGACAGATGTAACGCAAATAATTTAATATTGGTTTTCCCCTCCCATTTTCGTCACATCTTCATTCAATTTCATCAATTTTAAATTCAATTTCGTGCAGAAAAGCTTACTGCGTTCAAATCCTTTGTTCGATTTCGTCAAATTGTCATTCATATTCGTTTTTTGTAAGTCAATTAAAAAATTAAGCATTCAACTTTGTCAATTATCGCACATTCCACAGTTTCCATCAGGACCAAATTGAAAACACTTTATTTTTTAAAAATTGAATGAAATGGTGACGAAAATGGGTGGGAAAACCAATATATAAATATAAATATTTGACAAATTGATTACAACGTTATTACACACCGTTATGGATATATGCGCTTAATATTATACATGCCATACGGACAATGGATTATCGTGTGTTTGTTGGTGTGTGTCTATGCGATATATATTTTGATATAATGTTTATTCATAGATATATGTATAAGTCAGAACCTATAACAGCATAAGGGTGAAACGTGGTTGATCAGTATATATATATTGGTGTTAGATGCACAATAGAACATAATATATTTTGTACAATAATAAAATATTTCCTTTCGAGCATAGCTGGCTATGCTGCTATTCTTGAATATTTGATATTGCTTGATTATCATAATATGCATGTACACCTGTAGCTTTGAATTTATGTGGGTTCTTATTTTTTACTCGAATAAAATATCCGAGAAATCAATATGATATATATTTTGCAACGTTACGGCCGATCGACTGTAATAACGTACTAGGCATAACAATTCATTGTTCAAGCAGAAATAATGGTTCGTTATAAGTACGCCAAATACCAATTCCAATTCGTCACCAAGACAATGCTATTCCTATTTAGTTTAAGTAAACACTGCGCTATATAGATGTTTATGATGTCCGTATGGTATTGTGTGAGAGACCTTTGTTACAAATTCGGTCCTTTTTGTCGCTTCTGGTATCTTGTGACCAATTGCAAATGCATTTGAAGCATATTGCTGTATTATAAAGGAAGAAGAGTAAACTATTTCATTCCACAAAATAATGTAACTGAACAAAAAATGGAACAAAACACAAAGCGAACCAAAAGCAAATTGAACAAAACATAATAAAATGAACAAAAAGCAAAATTGTGTGAGTTATTGAACCGTTATTTGAAGTACAAGTTCGAGGGACATTTTCTCTCTAATGAGTGACGTACTTCTTGTCTAGTGCAACAAGATCACAAAGTTTTGAATTTACCATGTATCATTTGAAGGGATACGACACCAGGCGGTCGTGGGGGGGGGGGGGGGGGGGTCAGGATTGCCTAAGCCCAATTCACTCGTACACAAAGTTTGTGCGTCGAACGCGTCCGTCGGACTGCTGGGATAACATTTCGGACTCCACGAAGCCGATCGAATCTCGCACGAAAGCTCGCGCTCAGGCGGAGCATGAAGCTGCATGGGCGGAGCGTGCATGCTGCGCTGCGACAAATCTGTCCGAAGTCTGTGCCCCCGCTGGCAACGACATGGTCAGGTAACGATCACGGTGCCCTCTCGCGGCATAAAAACGTCCACAATCTGCGTTTGAGTATCCTTTAAGGGTCGTGAGGTGAAGAAAAGTCGTTCTGAAAATACATTGATGTTCACAATATCCTGTAACGATAACGTTCTTGTTATAATCATATATATGCCTACATAATTATATTTTAATATCGATTATTAAGAATACTGATATATTAAGAAAAATGCAATATCGTGTCATACATGGTCAAAATAAATATACATGATTGTGATCAATTTTATTTATTGCCCCAATAGCGCAACAATTATATTTTAATATCGATTATTAAGAAGATTAAGAACTTAAGAATATTTATATATTAAGAAAAATGCAATATCGTGTCCTACATGGCCATAATAAATATACAGGATTTTTTCAATATGTATGTATCGCGGTATTAAGTTTCGTATTATAATTATGTAGCACATTATATAATGAACACGCGTATATACATGCATTTTGTGTATTTCTGCGATGTAAATTGTCTTCTATAAGAGGCATTTGTTTTCCGTCCAAAATGGGATGTTAGGAAGGTGGATGTGAAGTTATCATGCGAGCAAACATCTATGATTTGAGATTCTCCAAAGAATAATTTGAGTAGGTCATTATTATTTCCTTAATTATGCATAATTATGTTTGGATGTATGATATTATTTCAGTGCCGTCAATGTTTATGATATAGTAGTCAATGGAGCTTCATAAAAATCATTGTTTATAACAATTAAATGGTTAGTTCTTTAATGATAATGATAATAATAATAATAATAATAATAATAATAATATTAAAAATATTAATGGTGAAAATTATAGAGCGCACACACCGTCCAAGGACGCTCATGGCGCTCATGGCGCTAGCCCAGCAACAGTTCTCATTAATCCAGTTATACTACAAATTTATGTTATATTGGATTATTGGTACTGAAAACTTAAAAACTTAAAACAAATTTTTATTGATAAAATTATAATGTGTGAAAGCTATTAAAAGTATGAAATTGGAAAACATGGTTTACGTTTTTTCGAAGTGCACTTAGTGTTTGAAATTATGCAGGTAGTAGGTTTATGTTTAGGGAAACTCATTTGTAGCCATGATGATTATTCTTACAGATTAGAAATCTAAAAAATTCGTCCTTAAGAAGATGTAAATACATGATTATTTACAAAATATTAGTTGTTTTTGTACTACTGTGATAGCTATATCAGTTTCATCATGTATTTGCTTTGGGTAATAAGTAACTACTATACTTTATATAACAGGGTCTATTACGTTCCGTTACTCAAGAGCATATAGGTCGACTTTTCAAGCTTTGTTTTCTTTTGGTGAATTATAATTTAAGAATTAAAGGAAAATAAGAAAGAAATGTATATTTGTGTTTGTGTATTTCTTAAATGCCATGAAAAAATATAAAACATTTTTCATACAGATTACTTCATAATTTTTAGAGAACGGTGTAGCTTGGCGGTTTTCAAGAAAACTGGGTAGGCCTGATACATTATTGGGTTCATTTGTCATTGTTATAACATTTGCAACATAATGTTTCTGATATAACTGTGTTCTGTATTGTTTAGTACTACAAATGGAGATTTTCTTCACCACTGTGACAGCTATTATTCTAAACAACGAACAAAATCCATGATGCCAAATATTAATGCCTCTTTTGAAACATGCATTTCCGATTCTATCTGCATCACAATAAAGGAGAAAGCATGTAATCTGGTTTAGACCCTCTGAGCGATGTGCATCTGAAAATGAAAGGGATCATCCTTTCGTTTTCGAATTTAATTGGAAGGCCAGACGACTATTGATTCAATTCACTGGAATATAATTGATGAGGTAAATAAGCATCGGGCATAGATCACGCTTTATATAATATTTGCATGGCATAGCTTTGCAAGATGAAACAATTAAACGTTTTGTGCAAAAGCATACAAATTGAACTGCGTTTCAATGCCCCCCATCTCTATCTTTCTTTCTCTCCCTCTCTCATGTTTCTCTCTTTATCTTCTTTCTCTCCCCCTCTCCCCTCTCTCTTTTTTACCCTATCCCCTCTCTCTGTCTGTCTGCCTCTCTTTATCCGTCTCTCTTTCCTCTCTCTCTCTCTGCCTGCCCCCCCTCTCTCTCTCATTCTAACGACGAAGCGATGTCCTAGCGACATTCATCAATTACGAATAGAATGATTGAATGATGCTTGCTTTGTTTTCGCAGCTAATAAAACATGCAGTAAAATATACATTGCGTGTATAAGTTTAATATTTAATCGTGTTCGACTTTTTTCCCGTACGCATTTGACTTTTTTCTGTTTTGCTATGAGAATTAATTTCTTTCGTGTCTATTGGTATAGCCTAATCATTGCATGAGCTCTGACGAACATCCCTTAATTTCCTTAAGGACTGGCTGCATAATGTGTCTGCCATTAATTTTTGCAGACATTAATCAAGTTCCTTTGAAACTGACAGTCATCACGTCAGAAAGATAAAGTTGTCGTCAAAGTCCAATTGTTGTATTAGAAATGATTACGTCCTGGAAATTCATGGGAGATAAATGTACAAAAAACAATGAAAGCAGACATAGACAAATTGTCTACCGATGTGCTGTAACATCGATCGGAAAACAAAAACAAAAACCACAAAGACAAAAAAATAAATAAATTATACACCTACGTTGGTTGTAAGTTAGTGTGTTTTAGCAAAATAAGAGATTAAAAGCTAAAGCTAAATTTAGCCTGAATCGCAGTTCTGTATTCACTGCATGGGGTATAGGACCGTCGGTGCGTACCATTGCACAGGCATATGGGCATACTGAAGGGGGGGGGGGGGGGTAAACTGATGTCTCTTGCCCTAAAATATACCTGGTTTGGATATTTTGCTAGCGACAGAAGCAAGTGACTATTCAAAATGTAATTTCATCATCAAAATACACTAGATATATCAAAGACGAATAGACCACTTCATTGCATGAATCTTAGGTGGCAGCCACTCTAAAATTTAAGATTTTAAAGTTCTCAGCAATTCTCAGCACCCCTCAACACCCCCCCCCCCCCTCACTAGTGTAAGATATGGGATGTCACCCTCAAAGATCGGCTGTTCGAAAGAATGAATGAGAAAGCTGAATAGATCCACGAGGGAGAGAAGGAAAGAGAGAGGTATACAAAGATATACAAAGGGAAAAGGTGAAGTAGAAAGGAAAAAAGAGAGCGAGAGCAAGAGAGAGAGAGAGAGAGAAAGAAAGAGATGGACTCAGAGTGAGGGAGAGAGAGAGAGAGAATGACTTGTTAATTTAAAAAAAGCTATATATTTTGTTGACAGTCATGAATGAAAAGAAATTTTGAATTATTTATTATTTCGCGCTACAGCCAATACCGGTACTGTATATTTTTTCATTATTAGATTATCCATAATATAGTTCATTAAGTCACATTGTTCGCGAGAATTTAATCCGAAGGTCAAATCGCTTGTTTTGCCAGTGTTACTCCGGGCAACGCAAAACACTATCCCTTCCATCATACGCTCCCCTTCTCTCATCTTCCCAACCCTCCCAAATCTTTCTCTCTCCCTCTCTCATTCTCTCTCTCCCTCTCTCTTTCTCTCTCCCGCTCTCTCTTTCTCTCTTTCTCTCTCTCTCTCTGTCTCTCTTTCTCCGTCGCTTGAATCACGTCCTTCTTTCTCTTGCTCTTCCTCTCTTAACATTTTTCCCTAATGATAAAGTTGCTCAACAATTAAAAAGTCAATTAAAAAGCAAACACGACATAGGTTCCCTAAGAATTTTTTTGAATAGGCCTATTTAGCCTGTACACAAAGGGCGCAGCTGATAAAACATTCTCAACGATGGAAAAGATAATTGTTTGCACATCAGCGTTGCAACTACATCAGTGCTTTAATACATATACACGTATTTAATCATTCGGGAATTTTTATGACATAAATTTTTAATTAAAATTGCTTTGTAGTTTAATCATGGCGTAATTCAGCTGTTCAAATGCCGTATAATAATAATAATAATAATAATAATAATAATAATAATAATAATAATAATAATAATAATAATAATAATAGTGCCTACTTATATAGCGCACATAAATTATGAATGAGAGGCACTTGGATGACAGACAATGGCCATTATCCCGCAACACGTCAATCTCATAATTATTCTAATTACAAAACGTCGCTTCAACGTCAGCGGTGCGTGTCTGCGTGACCCTAGTTCGAGTCCCTTGATAGATAGAGTTACCACATGGACGTCCTATTTTTTGGACACAAAATGGCGTTCGAATTCTTTCTATTTAGAACACCAGGTGCTCATCGAAATTGAATGGAAATGTTACGTAATAGTGGACCCAGGCGCCTGGGAACGATTTTGTTACTGGGGTGCTTTGAGCCCCCCCCCCCCCCCCCCCAAAAAAAAAAGGTCCTCAGCGTTTTAGTGTCTCTTTTTAAGTCCAAAAATCTCTGGCAAGGAAAAAAAAAGGTCTTCAGCGTTTTAGGGTCTCTTTGTAACTATTTTTTAAAGAAAAAAAATTGCAGGGGGTGCTGCAGCACCCCCGCACCCCTAGCCTTTAGCCAAGGCACTCGGTGCCGTTATTTCCCTAAACGCACCTGAATACATAGACTAATCGGGCGACAACCGTGATCCGTGGCCCGAGGTGCGTCAGCACCGAGGTAGCCTTTTGACAAGGCCCTCGTGACTTGGCTATTTTTCTCGGCAAGTAAGCTAGTAGTGGCTGCATAACAAGACTAGCCGTCCAGCCCGGTGAATGCGCGATCGAGCGACGTGAGTCCGAGGGCCTTTTGGAACCTGGCCTGTATTTCTTATGTTATCCTTTGTTCCTAGCGAGGATCTGCTACCTTATAGGTAGGAGCCAATCAGCAAACGTATCTTCGCATGACGTCAGCATATATTTGGTATGCAAATTCGCCTTCATCTCGAGCTAGCGCGGCCCGTGCAAGCTACCAGTACATCAATCATGGAAAGCAAGCCCCGCAGATACCGTTGTGATTGGTCGATAATCCTCGGTAGGCGTGTTAGCATACGAATGTCAACTCGTGAATAATTCATATCGGACGATGGAAACCCAGGTTCCAAAAGGCCTCGCGACTAAAGTCGCTCGATCGGGCGTTCACCCGGGCCGTGTTGATTCTTTTCGTCGCCGGCTAGTCTCATCTCAGGCACAGCATGACGAGGAAAATAGCCAAGTCACGAGGCCTTGTCAAAAGGCTAGCACCGAGGCCTTTACTAACCTGAGTGGTTGTTGTAGTTTATTTCTTTTGTTTGGTATTATATTTCCCCTACCAAATCCGTAGATAATTAGATGCAAAGTAGCTTACCCAGAAAGCCGGCCAAACCACCCCTTCCAATCCGATGCACCAATCAGAGTAGACAATTCGAGAGAATTTTATGAATATTCATTATGACCATACATATTCATAAATAAAGTTTTGAGCGATCATATCTCTGCGGCTGAAAGGTTGAAATTTCATCTTTTAAGGAGTTACAATCAAAAGCTATAAGATCAGCATTGAAAGGGGAAGATGTATTTGTTAATCTTCCAACCGGTTATGGCAAATCTGCAATTTTTCAAGCCATTCCACTGTGCAAGGACTTCTTCGTGCGCACGGCCACAGTCGCTGCGATCACACCATCCCCGTCGGCGTCTAGCTCCTACCGAAACTGCCCAGAGTTCGGCGGGAGGGACTACTCGCACTGCACTGTCCATTGAAGTTATGATTTCACCTCTCATTCTTAGTTTAATGAAGGATCAGGTATGTAATAATTTAATCGTAATTGTTGTGAACAGGACAAGTTATGGCATGTCCAGGTATGGGTGCAGACACATTTGGCTGGCTGAAGCCAAGCCTCTTTCTTGGAGAAACACTAACATCAGATTCCTTCAGCAATTTACTTCCTTTTGTTCTGATTATTGACGACGAAGGACTGTCTTTGCTCATTCGTTTTTGCCTAATCAGTACGAGTGGACTTGATGAAAGTTCACGCGTTGTGCAATAACAATCACGACCCGCTGATCGCGCGAACCACTATGCGTAGGTTAAAATGAAAAACGAGGGAGCAAAATTTTGCGATAGATCTACTTACATGTAAGTAGCAAAATAATGAATACTCTAGTCATTAAATACCGTATTATTTTTAATAAATCCATGTTTTATTGAAAATTGAATTAGATGTTATTAATTATTTAGTACATTTGAATACCGATAAATGAATCCATGTAAAACACCGCGGTTAAAACAATTACGATTGGCCACGATCGTGATCACTATAGCTGATGTATATGTAAGACCTCATGCATATGCAAATATATGATGAGCTTGTTATTGTTTGTTATTGGGTTTTTACAGACGTGTATCAATCAGATATGATTATTTACGTCTGGGACCGACCTTTAACGTCACCATCCGAAAGACGTGACTCAGTCTCGAACCTGGGTCCGCTGAATCAGTTTATAACTTCCACTGGTAGCTGGATTACAGGCGCACGCCACAACGCCCAGTTATATATGATGAGCTCCGCAAGTTAGCAAAGGCCTCGCCGCTGACGCGGCTCGGTCCAGCGATCACTGCTGTAAACACAGTCTATTTTCAGACCCTGCATGCTCGGCAGACAAGCAGCGCGCGAGGCCTTGTCCAAACTCTACCGCAGCCCCGGCTAGGCCCCTGAGTGGACCCAAAATGGCGCTCAAATCACGGGTGGTCGTTACTCTTTCTATAAAGGGACTCTAGTTATTATAACGTACCTCGATTTTTCAAAAAAAATGCAATTTTATAAGTTTTACAGCGCATGGGGATCAGGAGTTGGTCTAGCGGTTACGTATATGGGCAGCTTTGTAGGCCTCTTCGCCTACAAACTTCTGATCGGGAAGGAAGGCGAGGGTTGGACTTGCGTGGGGCAGGGGTTTAGGAGCAAAGAACTTCTCCTGAAATGTGTTGCTCATGAATTATTTCCCATGGAAATCCTGCCGCCCCTTATCTTACAAGCCCCCCCCCCCCCCAGGACCGAAAAGAAGGGATTTGGGGCCATAAAAAAGGCTTTCCATAGTCATATTTTCTTAAATTCTCAATGGTTGGCTTTGAAAACTGTTCCGGAGAAAGGGCCTATTGAGGACACATCATGAAAAATTCAAGACCTATATCTTATATATATATATTTTTAGGAAACACGCTCACACAGGTATTACTATGCCAAATACAATTTATTTAATGTACGATAAAAGAGCAAAAGTGTATAAGTAAAACCACGCCGGCCGGGGATCGAACCTCGAACCCACAGTTGTTGTAGTTGAATATGATGGCGCACTTCAATCTCTCCAGATTATACGCTATGAATTACAGTCGACACTACTACCAACGAACGTAGAGGGCGGCAACACTTTGCAGTATAGGGCACACATAAGTAATTCATCCGCTCGCAATGCATGCCGGTGAGGCGGAGCAAAGATTATTTGAAATTAATTGATTAGAAATATTCATATAAAATCGATTGATTGTCCTCAGTAAATTTAAAAAGCGTAAATGGTGTTTAATAGACATACTCTTTTCAATTTGACACCTTAGCCGAAGTTGGCTAGCTTTTTATTATTTTTAAAGGATTTATTTTATCACTGGTGCACTTCCACTGTTTCTATGTGCAAATGGGCTGAAATTTCGGCTAGCCTTGTTTCAGCCTAAATATCTTTTTTTAACGCCGGGAAAGTGCCCAAAATAGGTACTTTATTTGAGAGATATTTATATTTTGTCTCTATTCTGTGAATTTAAACGATTTCTACCGAGGGGTGTTCAAAATATGATTTATAGACAACCTTCGTTATAACACGTGAGTGAATGGGGCCGTGAATTACTTATGTGAGCCCTATAGCGAAACCTAGCTCACTCCGTTGTTATGGAAATGCCGTCTGCTTTTGTTGGTTTGGGTTGCGTTTAAATTGATGTAGATTACTCTTTTTGGACGCTTAACTGCTTAAAGTATCATTTTGAGGTAAGTTGAGAGCCATCCTTAATAAAAACATACAGCATTTGTCTATGCTTTGGACAGGTAACACCAAACACCAAAGGAATGATTCATACCCGCGGCTTTCTATGTGGAAAACGTGTCTCTTGTATTTCCAACATTTGGGGGAGGGGTGGGGTTGTCAGTCGCTTGAGAATCTGAGCTAGGATTTTCTGTCGATCAAAGTTATTCAGGTTCACTTTCTGCCTCGGACGTTTGCTAAGATAGGGAAATTTAAATTTATTAACTATCACCATTACAAAACGCTTAGCACGCCTCCCGTTCGAGCCGGTTAGTTTCGCTCTCCTCGATCTCTTTTCAGAGCAGTCTCATTCTTTAAAATCTCTCTCTCTCTCTCTGCCACCCCCCCCCCCTCCCCCCTCAGACTCACACACAATATCCATGGGTAATTATATGACACGTCCCCAATCTCCCCTTCTATCCTTATTATAGACGGAATAATACTATAAATAAATTGCGAGAATATGAAGGAAAAGTGAATATGCAGCCTTTTCTTTTATATTCTTTGTTTTTAAAAGATAAAGACAAAAATTGAAATTCTCTATTTTGATCCAACAGATGCCATTCAACATCATCAATCGGCCGACACTTCATTCAGGGTGCAAAGGAAACAGTATTCACTATAAAGAATCACACTCCCGCATCTACACGTCAATCGTAGTTTCATGCGCGCAAATTGACAATAGTGAGTGATGTCACTGGGACCGTTCTCACTTGCCTGTCCTCATTACCCTTGATTAGATAATGAGAAATTGGTATCAATTTTATCAGTAGATGCAACTCTACCATTTACGGCTGAAATTATTCAGATTATAACATTTTGACCAACTCTATAGCAATAAGCCACTTCGGAGTTGCAATCTGAGCATGAGCAGATAAAGGTCATCTGTACCAAATTCTAAAACCCACTGACACTAATATTCGATATGTGCTCATGAATGTCATGTAATCATTATTCAATTATGCACTAATGGTGCATTCCATGATATCCAGGTGGAAGTATTCTTTTTAAAGGGGGAAACAAAAGCTATTCATGAGGCACCTCTATCACTCCCAGAGTTATTTTTCTGAAGTGCACATAAAGGGACCCTCCATGTCTAAAATATCTGTGAATATTTGGGGTCATTTGTACCATGCGCTAACCCCGAACTGGCTTATACTGCAAAGTGTTGCCGCCCTCTACGTTCTTTTTTGTTTTGTTTTGTAATAATATTTATTAAAATCATTCAGTTCAAATAATACAAAGTGTAACAATATATCATTCAGTTCAAATAATACAAAATGTAACAATATATCATTCAGTTCAAATAATACAAAATGTAACAATATATCATTCAGTTCAAATAATACAAAATGTAACAATATACCATTCAGTTCAAATAATACAAAATATAACAATATAAATTAACAATTTCGTAAAGTATGTACACAACAGCCTAATATACAGAAATTGCTCAATGAAATGACACTGGATGAATAAGGAAAAAAAAACACGTTACCCCTCACCCCCACCCACCCAAGGGCATGAAAAACAAAACGAAAACAAACCGGACGGAACATACATACACACACACAAAAAAAAAAAACAACAAAAAAAAAAACAAAACAAAAAAAAAACAAAAAAAAAACAAAAAACAAAACATAACCAAAAAAAAAACAAAAATAAAAAAATAATGAGGGCAGTCCACAGCGGCCATGATCGGTCAACCTCGGACGCGCGCAGACCCACCGAACCCTTCCCCTCCCCATCCTTCTTTAGTTGATTCTCAATACCTTAAATGTTCCCACTTTTTATAGTGTTGTGTTAATGTTTTTCGCTCTATTGCTATCTTCTTTTCGTCTTCTTTACTTTTAATTAGCTTTTCTTGTATCTCTTCAACAGTTGGTGGTTTATTCTTCCCCCTTCCATGGTATATTAAAACTTTAATGAGTAAAATAATATGATTAAGTAATTGTCTATTTTCAGCTGTCTCCTCTAATCCAACATGGATATCCTTCCAACTTAATTCCTTAAGAACTGAAAAATTTAAGAAATTGCTACACAATTTCCATAATATTTTAACCATTTCACATTCATAAAATAAATGTTTATAGGTTTCTTCATCTTTACCACAAAAAGAGCATTTATTGCTCGATATAAATTTAAACCTATATAAATGGTGATTTACAAAGATGATATTATATAATAATTTAAATTGAAATTCTCTCAACTTATTATCCAATGTGCACGATCTAGAACGATAAAATACCTTTTCAATTTCTTTTTCAGACATGTTATATAATAATTCTAGATTGTGAAAGCTAACTGGAGTATCGACCTTATTTTTGATACATGCTCTATACAAATTTTTTGAACGAACCGATTCAAACTGAAAAACCTTTTTACAGAACATAAAGTCGATCTTTAAACCATCAATTGAAGTATTCCTCCTTACTTCAACTTTCCATTCTACTGGAGTATATGCACATATTTCTTCAATTATTGCTATTTCCTCGCCATCTAGACCCATAGATCTGAAATAAGTGTTTGATTTAAGTGCACCTTCTTCATCTAAAATATGATGTAATTTATATATGTTTTTAAAAAAAATAGTTTCATGAAAAAAAGATTCTCCTTTCTTCTGAATATACCTGTTATTGAAAAAGATTTCATTTCTCTTATTGCTTGTGTCTTTTTTAATAAATACCCTCATATCAAACCAAATACTTAGCATCTCCTGGTAATATTTGGGTAAGAAAATATTGATCATGTCAGGCGTAAAATTGCAATAAAAGATTAAATTACTACTTAATGATCTGAGTAGAAATTTGAAATATTTTTTCCACTTCACTTTCTGGACGCCAGTAACGAGTCTTTTGACCCACATCACCCTCTGTACCATAACAAAAAGTTTAAAGTTAAGCATTTTTAATCCCCCTTGTCTATAATCCAGATATAAAGTGCTTCTTTTTATTTTATCCTTTCCTCGCCATAAAAATTCGAAACAGATTTCATCCATATCTTTAAAAACCCATTCAGGCACTGGCGTTAAAGAGCTCACATAAATCAATTTAGAATAGGCATATGTTTTAAGTAGGTGGATCTTTCCAATCAAAGTAAGATCCCTTTGTTTCCACCAGTTTAATAACTTCTTTATTTTGCTTAAGATTTCTTTATAATTCATTTCTTCGGCCACATCAGGATTTAATGAAAAATTAATACCTAATATTTTAACAGTATGAACTTGTTTTCCAAAGGGGAAAGAATCTTCAGATTTAACCGAAGGCCCTAAAGGCAAAATAAATGTTTTATTCTTATTAATCTTAAGTCCAGATGCTTTCCTGAAATTCTCAAGGATTACTTCTAATCTATATATTGAATCTATATCTTCTACAAAAATAGTCATATCATCAGCATAAAGAATTTGTTTAATTTCCGTTTCACCAAACCGAATCCCCTTTATCAAATTGTCATTTCGAATACAATGAGTTAGACATTCTATACAGAGTATAAAAAGATATGGGGAGAGGGGGTCTCCTTGTCTAAGCCCCCGCTCGATTTTAAAATAACCGGTAGATTTTCCCCCATTGAAGACACAGCTTTGTGCATTAGTATAGAGAATACTAACCCATTCACTAAACGGGGTACATGTCGTTTTTCCGAAGGTTCGTATTTCCGAAGGTTCGTTTTTCCGAAGGTTCATAATTCCGAAGGTTCGTTATTCCGAAGGTTCGTTACTCCGAAGGTTCGTTTTTCCGAAGGTTCGTTTTTCCTAAGGTTCTTTTTTCCGAAAATGAAATAGGGTTCATATTTCCGAAGGTTCGTATTTCCGAAAATGAAATGAGGTTCGTATTTCCGAAAATGAAAAAGGGTTCGTATTTCCGAAAATGAAATAGGGTTCGTATTTCCGAAAATGAAAAAGGGTTCGTATTTCCGAAAATGAAATAGGGTTCGTATTTCCGAAAATGAAAAAGGGTTCGTATTTCCGAAAAATGAAAAAAGGTTGTAAATTCAGAGAATACGGCGTCAATCCGTATTTCGGATAGGGAGGAGGGGAAAGACGGCCAAGTGTAAAGATATTCACTTCGTACTCAATAATCATAACAATGATGATAACAATTATAATAAAATCCAGAGAAATAGCCATTATATTATCGTAATTCCTATCAATATTATCATTATTATTATTATGATTATTATTATTATAATTATTATTATAATTATCATTATTGTTATAATTATTAATATTATTATCATTATTATCATTGTTCCTATTATAATAACCAATATTTGTGAGCGAGCGTAGAGAGCGAGCGCCTCAGGAATACATGTTTCATTTCTCATGAAATGATATTACTTCGGTGATTAAAATAGATAGCTTGACTTGAAGTTATTTATATAATGTATATACCGCTTTGGAAAATGAGACACACCAAAGTTCCAAGTAGATCTTTACAAGCAGAAAATGGCCTACTTATTGTAGGTTTTGAGACGTCGGGTCACAATTGGTGATTAATAAAGTATACTATGAAAAGTGTTTTATAACCTTGCAAAAGTATTAACATTTCTTAAAACAGATTAAAATCTTAAATTGTATTGGTAAATGAATGAAATGCAACATAATATGCTGTAAGTAATGACCTTGCTTACACAACTATACAGCATTTTGTTTGTCGCATATCTGAAATGATCTATGACGCAGATAGTTTTCAAACACTTTACAATTCCAACAGAACTTTACAAAACCGTGCAGCAGCTACTTCTTATGAAAACCAAATTGAAGAAAAGAAAGATAACAAGTGAGCAACAACAAAAATGTTAAAGCCACTGCTATGTAGCACACCGCATCTGAAGAATAAAAATAACTCTTTATACTGGCATATTATGTGTAAGTATATAGGTCAGGTGCAATCGCTAATTGAATATAATGATAATGATTAAAAGCAACATACAACCAAATTTGAAGAATAGTGGATCAAAATGTTTTCTTTCAGTCGGGCTAAAATAATTATCATACAGGGAATAATCCTAACTATCTATGCCGCATAAATAGATTAAAATCATTGAACATGTTCTTTAACTTTGCCAAAATACCATCATTTCTAAACATGGATGAAAATCTTTCATTTTATACAGCTGCTTACAGCATAATAAATTTGTACAGATTCTAATGAGTTGCTTCATTTTACTGCACAGTCTGCGTTTTTAACAGTTACAACCGCTGACCTGAAGTTTGAAATAACTTTTAGAAGCATAACGAATTACAAAACACTAAAAGACATTGAGAGTAAAACAATCCTCATCGTAAAAAACAGAAATAAGGAATTACACATGGAGAAGAAAATATTCTGACCTAAATTAATGGCTTTTATCAACCAGTGCCCCGCCTTATAAGGAGTTGAAGCGATTTATTTGAAACAATCGCAAGTTAAAATCAATCGCAACTGTGTACATAGGCCTAGGCATAGGCGTACGAGAAGGGGGGCTGCTGCAGCCAACCCCCCTCCCCCGGATTTTGAAAGTGCCGATATTCCGGCAACTCACACCTCACATTCAGGGAGTGAGGTGCCCGAATATCCTCATATTCCAGTCATTATATGCCGAAATATGTTATTTTTATGATTTTTCACAACGGAAAGGCACAATTATTTTTGGTCGCTAGCTTCGCGCGCTCGTAAATTAAAAAAAATGAAAGTTGCTATCATATTTTTTACAACAAAAATGCCATAGGTGCCGTAACAGGGATCAAACCCCCAACCTTCGCGTTTCCAGTCAAGCGCTGTAAACCGTTCTACTACGACACCTCCACACACGCACACACACACACCCTCATACACACACACAAGCACATAAACACTTATTCGATTTTTATAATCTCGTCCTCTTATTTTCGTCTCTTTTCTCTTCTCCTCTCCTCTTTTATAAACCTTCCCATATGCAGTTTTGTGTCTCCATTTCATATTTTTATTCATTGCGGGGGTGGGGGAGGTGCTTTTCGTCGAAAAGAGATTCGCTTTTTGAAGATGGCAATTAAAACCTTAATATCCTATCGTTACCCTAAATTTTCCCTTTAACAGTGGCGTAGCTAGAGTCTAGCCATTGTGGGAGCACTGGCACCATTGGAGGCACAAGTCTTTTGGAATAATCTAAGCTAATCTAAGACGCCGCTGGTGGAAGAGGGTTGGGGGGGGGGGGGTTGCCGGAAGGGGTCCAACCGTCTTCTTTCCTATTCCATTTTCTTTCTTTTTTTTTTATTTTTTCGCCATCCGATGAGGGAGGGGTGGGGGCGTGCCCTCCCCCCCCCCTCCCCGTTGTTACACCTCTGCTCCTGATGAATTCGCCCTTTTTTACCAGGAATTATGAACCCTATTTCATTTTCGGAAATACGAACCTTATTTCATTTTCGGAAATACGAACCCTATTTCATTTTCGGAAATACGAACCCTTTTTCGTTTTCGGAAATACGAACCTTATTTTATTTTCGGAAATACGAACCCTTTTTCATTTTCGGAAATACGAACCCTTTTTCATTTTCGGAAATACGAACCTTATTTTATTTTCGGAAATACGAACCCTTTTTCATTTTCGGAAATACGAACCCTTTTTCATTTTCGGAAATACGAACCTTCGGAATTATGAACCCTTTTTCATTTTCGGAAATACGAACCTTCGGAAATATGAACCCTATTTCATTTTCGGAATTATGAACCTTCGGATAAACGAACCTTCGGAATAACGAACCTTCGGAATAATGCAACAAATGTTCGGAATTACGAACCCTTTTTCATTTTCGGAATTATGAACCCCCAGGCATGGGAAATTAGTGTTTCGGAAATACGAACCTTCGGAAATACGAACCTTCGGAAAAACGAACCTTCGGAAAAACGAGATGCCCACTAAACATCGGTCCAAAACCAAATGACTTGAGCACCTTTTGAAGGAAAATATGTGAAATTGAATCGAAGGCTTTTTCAAAATCAATTGCTAATAAGTACCCTGGCTTATTAAAGGTTGATGTATGAAAAATCATGTCATTTATTATTCTGACAGCTTCACCAATATTTCTATCATTTAAGTAACCTACTTGGTCGACTGAAACAACATTATTATTCAAAATGGTTTTAATTCTTTTAGAAAATATCTTGGTGAGGATTTTATAATCTACATTGAGCAATGAAATCGGTCTATAATTGCTAATAAACATTGGGTCTTTCCCTTCCTTATGTATGAGTGTAATTATTGCTTGTTTTTGAGAAGGTGACATTTCTTTATATTTCATAGCATCATTAAAAGCATCAACGACTAAGTCACCTACTTCCTGCCAAAATGTAATATAGAACTCAACACTCAGTCCGTCATTTCCCGGAGATTTGTTTAATTGCATTTCTTTTAAAATACCAATACAATCTCCTTGATTTATTTTTCCTTCACATTGATTCTTTTGATTTCCGTTTAATTTGGGTAAGCTGTTAGGTAGAAAATTGTTCTCACATAATCCTGCCTCTGACTTAGAATATAAAGTAGAATAAAATTCCCTGATTTCTTTTAAAATATTAGTTTCGTCATTGATTATAGTTCCATTCAACTTAAGTTCTTTAATAAAACCTTTTCTTCCATTGGAATCTATCAACTGTTTAAAATAAGCTGTTTCTCTTTCTCCACTTTCAAACCACGAAGCTCGCGATCTGATTTTTACACCTTCGTTTAAATAAGCGTAAATTGTTTTCAATTCACATCTCTTTCTTTCCAAAGTATCAATTAAATCACTGTTTGTTGTTGTATTTTGTAATTGTGTTTCTTCTTCTAATTTTAGAATTTCCTTTTCTAATCTAGCAACGTTCTCATTCCTTTCTTTAGCCTTTTTCTTGGAATACTTTCTTGTAAAACTTCGAATTTCCATTTTTACATAATCCCACAATATTCTACAGTCTGTAATCTCTTCGAACAACCGAAGTTTTAAACGAATAATTTCTTCTTTCATATTTTTAACGTATTCTTCATCATGGCATAAACTATTATTAAATTTCCAATATCCTGTCTTTATTACCGGATTATTTATAGCAAATTTAATGTTTAATTCTATTGCTGAATGATCGGGTGATAAAGAAGGTATTATTTCACAGTTTAAGACCTTTTCGACGAAAATATCTGAGATCACCCAATAATCCAGTCTACTCTGCATATAAGGATTTTGTTGATGATATGTATATTGTTTCTTATTAGCATTTTTTAATCGCCATATCTCTATTGCATTATGATTACTTAAAAACTGGTCAAAATTAATACTAAGCTTAGATTGCCTTTTATTAATATTACTTCCTTTATAATCCAAATATATATCCCTAATCATATTGAAATCCCCTCCAATAATAAAAGGCTTATTTTTAAATTCATCTTTTTGTAGAATATTTATAATAGTATACATAAACTCTAACTGTTCAAACTCTTTACTCCCAACTGGAAAGTAAACATTCCCGAGTATTACCTCCTGATTTTGCAGGAGACCTACTAAGAAAATATATCTGCCTCCTGAATCAATAATTGTATGTCTGAATTTAAAATTTACCTTACTATCAAATAATATCATAACCCCTTTACCATGGTTCGTACCGTGGCTATATATACATTTCCCCTCCCACATCGAGTTCCAATTATTTATTATATCTTGTGTACTAAAAGTTTCCTGTAGAAAAACAATATTCCCTCCTTTCTCTTTACACCATTTAAAAATGCTTCGTCTTTTATTTTTCTCCCTAATACCTTTGACATTTAACGATATAAAATTACAGACTGAAAATTTAGTGTTATTCATCATCTATGTGTGTGGGGGAGAAAATACAAGTGGATGAGAAGTGGAAGAGCCGGTGCCCGCGCTCACGCCATATACAGCCCACCATCCCCAAGGGCCGCCACCAACTGTCCCCAAGGAAAGAAAGAATACATTTAAATATAAGACCAAACATATAAAACACGTAACAACACAAACCCCCGAAAGACGTGCCTGAGTTCGTTGCTACTACTATCGGTACCTTGATTGTTTGGCTATCGATAATAGGCGCGTCTTTTGATCTTGAATTTTGAAATAAATTTCGGCACAAGGTAAGGTCATGTACCATTCATTTTACTTAAAGAGTTGGTATATTCATATTTTTCATAAATTCGGGTGTGAGATTGTTTGACTGTGTTAACGCTAGGAGGTTGGTTCAGTTATATTTCCGAAATTTGATACATTTGCCTGTAGTGTAGCGTTAGACGGTGCTGGGTTTCTTTAATTCGGTCCCATACATTCACAATTTTGTTAGTTAACATCGAAATCATCAAGCAATGGTCATATTGACCACTCCCGGGCACTCATAGCTACATTCCTATACTTTGTGTGTATAATGTAGGCAGTCATACACCTCATCTTTTTAAAACACCACTGCACAAAAGTCACCAATATTCACTCAAAATCGGCATTTAATTTTCAAAAACCGACCCCAAAATATCCAAGAAATACAATAAATTCAACTCACCAATGTTGGAAAAGATATTTACAAAAATGAAATCCGCAATTTACTGTTGATTCTCGCGAAACGAGCTATCGGAGTCATTGTGTACATTTCCTGGTCGCCGCGGGCGCTGACATCTCCCCAAAAGAGTTTTGTCCTCAAAAATTCGGTCCCTATGGCGTACGCGGGAAAGTTCCGATTTTCTGTGTGCGCGATCGTAAAAATCGATGTGCCCTTGCGATCCCGAGTTTCTTCGTGGACAAAAATTATATTGGCCGATTTTAGTCTAAGACATCGGCAGTTTGTAAACAACACGCGATCGCGAAACAAATCGGCGGGGATTTCTCCGGTTTTGGACAAGATTTTGACTTTGGATTTTGCTGAAAATATCAAAAGTTCTTCCTAACGGCCATTTGAGGTAGGAGTAAGATTTTTAAGGGCTGAATTTGAAAGCAAGTATTTAAAATATTTATCTTATTTTTTCCCCCATACCTTTAGTACATGCGACAGAAAATACCAACTATTTTACAGAAATGTACCCGGGAGTGCTCCCGGGTACATTTCTGTAAAATAGTTGGTATTTTCTGTCGCATGTACTAAAGGTATGGGGGAAAAAATAAGATAAATATTTTAAATACTTGCTTTCAAATTCAGCCCTTAAAAATCTTACTCCTACCTCAAATGGCCGTTAGGAAGAACTTTTGATATTTTCAGCAAAATCCAAAGTCAAAATCTTGTCCAAAACCGGAGAAATCCCCGCCGATTTGTTTCGCGATCGCGTGTTGTTTACAAACTGCCGATGTCTTAGACTAAAATCGGCCAATACAATTTTTGTCCACGAAGAAACTCGGGATCGCAAGCGCACATCGATCTTTACGATCGCGCACACAGAAAATCGGAACTTTTCCGTGTACGCCATAGGGACCGAATTTTTGAGGACAAAACTCTTTTGGGGAGATGTCGGCGCCCGCGGCGACCAGGAAATGTACACAATGACTCCGATAGCTCGTTTCGCGAGAATCAACAGTAAATTACGGATTTGATTTTTGAAAATATCTTTTCCAACATTGGTGAGTTGAATTTATTGTATTTCTTGGATATTTTGGGGTCGGTTTTTGAAAATTAAATGCCGATTTTGAGTGAATATTGGTGACTTTTGTGCAGTGGTGTTTTAAAAAGATGAGGTGTATGACTGCCTACATTATACACACGAAGTATAGGAATGTAGCTATGAGTGATATTGACCACTCATAGGTACATTCCTATACTTTGTGTGTATAATGTAGGCAGTCATACACCTCATCTTTTTAAAACACCACTGCACAAAAGTCACCAATATTCACTCAAAATCGGCATTTAATTTTCAAAAACCGACCCCAAAATATCCAAGAAATACAATAAATTCAACTCACCAATGTTGGAAAAGATATTTACAAAAATGAAATCCGCAATTTACTGTTGATTCTCGCGAAACGAGCTATCGGAGTCATTGTGTACATTTCCTGGTCGCCGCGGGCGCTGACATCTCCCCAAAAGAGTTTTGTCCTCAAAAATTCGGTCCCTATGGCGTACGCGGGAAAGTTCCGATTTTCTGTGTGCGCGATCGTAAAAATCGATGTGCCCTTGCGATCCCGAGTTTCTTCGTGGACAAAAATTATATTGGCCGATTTTAGTCTAAGACATCGGCAGTTTGTAAACAACACGCGATCGCGAAACAAATCGGCGGGGATTTCTCCGGTTTTGGACAAGATTTTGACTTTGGATTTTGCTGTAAATATCAAAAGTTCTTCCTAACGGCCATTTGAGGTAGGAGTGAGATTTTTAAGGGCTGAATTTGAAAGCAAGTATTTAAAATATTTATCTTATTTTCCCCCCATACCTTTACTACACGCGACAGAAAATATCAACTATTTTTGCATTTTGTATTCGTAGTGGTCAATATGACCACTATTCGTGGTGTGATTAGGATCATATACTTGTGTGTATACTGGGTATTGGGGATACAGATGTAATTTTGTTTGAAATGGAGGTTTTTGTGGGCAAACTGATACTTAAGTATCACTCTTTAGATTTGACGTTATAAGTTCGTTAAGATACAAAATGTAGAAAGTTATAAAAACTTACATTTACAGCCTTGTTTTTCGTACTTGTTACCCACACCTCCATACGGATGACGACTGCTCTCAATATGTTGCGCACTAGTGAGGCCGCTCTACATGGTTACGCACCATAGATACGTACGCAGAATGTTACGCACACAAGCTATTCTACGAAGACCTGGAAGGGCCAAACTGACGACGTAAAAAAATAAAAAATATTACGTTCGTACGTAGTAATTATTATGTACGTACGTAATATTTTAAATTTTTTTACGTCGTCAGTTTGGCCCTTCCAGGTCTTCGTAGGAGATCGACGAACCGATCGCGCCGGTACCACTAAGAGCGCTGAGGGCTCCCTTCATCATAATCGTGAAAAATACAAACTGGATGCTGACGGGACAGTCTCGATAGGAAACCCTCTTCAAAGGTCACAAATCTATTATTCAACAAAGTATTTAGATTTAAGTAAACTGCAATACATGTATATGAGTTTCACTTAAATATAGCCAAAAATGCACAGTGATGCAGTTTAGGTATGGGATGTGTGTTGGCTGCATTCCTACACAGTCGGCAATGGCGTGTACCTATGAGTGCTTTATACCTCCACTCTATAAAAATTCAATACCTCTTTTCTGCTCACTGTTTTTTCGATATCCTAGGTAGGATTTTTGCCAATTTGAGGATTACTGGGCATATTATTATTAGCTATATATAGCCAGATAAGCTTGTTCTCCACAATAGCTTAAAGAATTATGGATTTTTAAAGTTTTGATTTTGTGACGTCACATGCGAGCAGCTCCCCCATCATGCCCATGTGTCATGTAACATAAATTCCAGAAAATTACATTTTCTCAGAAAAATGGAAATGGTGTTACTTGTGCATTCAATATAACATCTTAAACATCATTTCATACCCGCTCCTCTAAGAAAAATATCTTCAGTCATCATGGACCATTGAAAAATGGGAATTTATAGAATTTATATACATGTATTTACATGACGTATGGGGTAGCTGCTCGCATATGACGTCACAAATTTAAACCTTAAAACACCCACAACTCTCTTATTCCTTGATGGATTTTTGTCAAACCTTCACCAATATTTTTCTCTTATTTTTCTGCTTTTATTAAAACCAACTTTTGTCAGGGTGAACTATCACTTTAAACGGGTGAATATGCTTCAATAGGTTTTGTGTGTACTATTAGCAGGTCCGGCCTCCTAGCTGTACGAGCTCCTTGGCTTATCAATCTGTTACTGCGGCAGCCCGAACACATAGTGTTCGGGCTGCGATCAGCAGTCCTTTGATTGCTTGGATGTCTCTTAATTACAAGGTCGTTTGTCAAAATGATAGCCATGAAACATGACATTAGTTGATTTTAGGCTACTTTAGGTACTTACATGTACTGTACTGTACAATACTTTCCGATTGACTGTCGTCTTTCTTTTCAATGAGGATGATACAAAAAAGGCCTATTTATCTCCAAAAGCCTGTACTAAAACCTTCCGTAGGTCGGTGTTTTGCTTGCAATGCGCATGCGTCAGCTCCAATAATTATATAGACAAGAAGGGAGTGTGTGTGTGTGTGTAATTGGGTTTTTACAGACGTGTATCAATCAGATATGATTATTTACGTCTGGGACCGACCTTTAACGTCACCATCCGAAAGACGTGACTCAGTCTCGAACCTGGGTCCGCTGAATCAGTTTATAACTTCCACTGGTAGCTGGATTACAGGCTCACGCCACAACGCCCAGCATTATGAATATTCATTAAGACGCGTGGCAGGCAGGAGCTCAAGCGAGTAGAGATCGCCGGATCACAGTGGATATATGAATATTCATTATTCCTGTGACGAAAACTATGTATATGCCGTCGTTGTAAAAAATATTCATAGGCGCATGCGCAAGTGCCTATTTTCGCTTCTGCTTCAACAACATGGCAAATGGGACTGGTTTCTAAAATTGATAGTAAAAAGTGACATTCATCGATTCTACACAATTTTTAGGAAAAGCTGATTTGCGGAAGGTCTGTCCCGGGGCTAATCAATCTGGTACTTGCCTACGGAGCTGTACACGGCCTACTACTTAAATCCTATGGCGCCTATGGCGCCTGTCGGAAAGTGTCAACACAAAAATAGTATGCCTCATAATCACCCATTCCTACGCACGGTGAACCTTGCAAACCACCCTCGGTATTTGCTGTGGTGGTTCTGGTCATATTTCAATTCAAAAGTTATCAATCTACACAAAATCTCAAAACTTATCCACAAAAATTCGGCAGCGGGGATAGGATTCAGCTTACCTTCCACATGTTGCTGTAAGAATTGTCATTATCATGACAAACGATGACCTCTAATTCTCTCGAGCAGCTGAGCCGGCACGGGGTCAGTACTAGTCTACATGTAGTTCTAGACGTTTTTAATTATTTTGTCCATAAAACCATGAAGCTATATGAGCTATAGTCTATATAAACCCTGTGTGTACGTGTGTGTGCACCCAGCGTAGAACGGTGCGAAGTCCACCGATTCACTCTCCCCACAAATTCACCTTCCCCGTAATTTCGGGTTTGTATAGCTCATATATAGCTTCATGGTTTACGGACAAATAGTGCTGACCCCTTAGTGAGGCAAAAATTGGGCAGAGAGAAACTGCCTTGTTGTTGGTGATGTTTCTTTTGTCCTTTTGTATAAAGCTAAGTCTCCAATATGGGAGACAGTCCCTCAAATAGGAAACAGTCTCCAATATCAGCCATGCACCTCTACTGATTTATTTTCACTTCTTACTCAAATCATGAAAGTCAAATTTTTAACTATTTTAACCAAAAAAAAAAAATCCTGGAAGAAATATGGCAATAGCGATATTCATTTTCATTTCCCTGTCTCGACGGCAGTATTTGGCCGCATGTACATGTACATGTACAAAATCAACGGCCAAAGTCGTTATTATGCCCAGCCGCTATTAAATCCACCTGAACAAGTGAATAATTAGTCAAGTTTCTTGGTTTTCATTGTTGAAATTCAGTTATTTATAATGGAATAAACGCTATCGTTATCAATTCATAACTGAAAAAAATAGCAGCAAGAAAGAGCGGGATTCGAACCCGGGACCTTATAATACGCGAGTGCAGTGTAGAAAGAGAATACTCTGACAGTCTGACCAGACGCCTTTACCACTAGACCACGAGCAATTGACAGCGAATCTGATTTTGCTGCACTATACCTCCGCTCCATACAAATCCTATCTATACCTCCGTTCTGTTTTTTTTTATATCCTAGGTAGGATTCTTGCCAATTTGAGGATTACTGGGCATATTAGCTATAATAGCCAAGTCAACAGGGAAAATGAAATGAATATTGCCATGGCAATTCTTGATTTTCTTCTCAGATTTTTTATAGGATTCGTGATTGCACTGAAAATGTGATATTTGCTCATATTTTGGAATACACAAAGGTAAAAATCTTCATCTTGTCATGCTTGCTAGTATAATTTTTGCAACTTGCTTGAAAATTACTGTCATTTTTGACAAAATTTAGTTAGATCTAGTCTACAATTATTATATGAGGCCTGATGCCCAATTTCATATCCAACTTAATCGTTATCCCAGATAGCCTTGTAGGTACATGAGTGGGTAATGATTAGGAGTTGTTTTTTAGCTGTTGTCTTGAAGAGTGATGCCCATCTGCCCATGACTGCAGTATATCCTTTTCCAACATGTCCAGCTCCCCTCATATGGCAGTCGCGCATATAGTAGATATCCGTAGGTTTGCTTCCACAAGCGTTTTCGTTTAATTCTTCAGGTGGAATATATGTATATATACACATGTATTTATAGATAATTTGGGCAAGCTGTTGAGTTGGTAGATACTAAGATATACATGTACATGTATGTAGCATAGTCAAAGTTGTTCAATAAAAGATCATTTACTTACATGTTTTTGACAACCTCTTGACTTGCAGACATAATGTAGTGTAGGGCAATGCCAACATAACTGTATACCGAAGTTAATTGAATTTATTTACATGTACCATTTTCCAATTTTGGAATTTTTCATTTCATGATTTAGCATGATTAGTTATTGTGTTTTTAGAAGGTCTGCCTATAATGACTTGTTTGTCAGGAAACCTCTGTTTTGTTAAGTTCTGCATTCATTTGCTGATAAGTTATTAGTTCAGGTTAGGAAATGATTGATACATGTAGTCTATGCTGGAGAAGTACATTACTTCATGATGTAGACTTTCTCAGAAACATGTTGGAGTCTTACACTTGTTTCTATTTTATATTTTTTTCATAGCTACAGATACCCTGTAGGTCTTCTGTGGGCCAAGCTTAGTTACATGTATGTACATGTATCCTACTTGAACCACCTCTGAGCTGAATCGATGCAGTGTGGATGAAGTAAAACGACCTATCATGGGAGATATTGTTCAACAGGCACAAATGGCTGGGTGAGTTCACTCGTATCTCGTACACCAAGGGCCCACTAACTTGCATTATAAAAAGTGCATTTGATGCATTTGATATGAACTGAGCATTAATGGCCCCCCTAGGATTTTGGGTGCTTGGAGTCACCAGGTCTTTGGCTTCTGCAAGGGGTTATGATTTTGTTTGGGGACGTGTTGGATTGTTTCTGTCTCTATGTCAGTGGGTTTTAGATCTTTCCTGGGATGATGTTGACCATTTTTGTGACTGATGTGACTTGTTCTTTGCCTAAGAGCTACGCTTGACTGTTGGTAACTCAATTATTTTGACATAATAATAATAATGATAATAATGGTGTCTTCTTGTATAGCGCTCATTTCCGTCACGTTGTGACGCTCCTGGCGCTTCAAAATTATTATGTTAGAAGCTGAAATTTAAGACTTTATGTAGATGTATGTAGACCCTGTTATGTATGAATATAAGTAGGTCAATGAAAACATTATGTAACCTTTTAAAGTATTGTTTGTCTCTCCCCAGGCTCTTTGATGGGTCCCTGTCATCATGCCAGGCTGAGCTACAGGAGCTGATGCGTCAAATTGATATAATGGTCAACAATAAGAGACTGGAGTGGGAGGCTAGCATCAAAGCCACAGAGGCCAAAGTTAGGCAGAGAGATGAGGAGATTGTAACCATCAAACTCGCACTGGATGTGAAAACATCTGAGGTAAGTCTGGAAAATATTTTCAGAGCCAGAAGGCGTTAACTCGGTGCAAAAATGATAGGAGTTTAACAACCTTCTGGCCTCCAGTACTTAGATGACATCATCTCAAAAATGTGCAAGCATGTACCACGATTGAATGCCTTTGGATTGTATTTAAATTGTGAAGTGTTGTTTTAAAGTGTGTGTGAAGACTTTAAACAGCCCTTGAATTTCTTGTTAAATAATTTTAAAATGATGTCTTATTTCTGGGTTAATACATTTTCTGAGGTACATGTAGTACAGTGTTAAAATATTGATGTTGCATGCCTGGCTACATTTTCTCCATGGTGGATATTTTTCAATCATATTGCTTTTTACTTCCCCTTGAGTATTTAAAATGTATCTAGTCTCATTACAGCCCCCTTGGGAGAGAGAAAAGGCAAAACAGGGTAAAACATGTTTTCATGAAAACATTCCCCTCTCATATATGCTGCTTTGACGGTGATCTCACAACTGTTAGGGGAGCGCTTCGTCAAGTGTTTGTCAGTGGTTTTTACCGACAAATTTGCTCTCGGCCAATCAGATGCAAGGATTTCAGTAGCTTATAACAGTTGTCGGTAAAGATCACTGACAATACACTTGATGAAATGCTCCCCTGGTGACTTTTGCCGTGCTGTGCATAATCCCATTCTCCTTTTCCTGAGTGGGCACAGTTTCCATTGTGCAACATACTCTTTGCTTACAAGTACAAAATGAGTCATAACCACTGATAGTAGGGCGGCATAGCAATTTAAAAGTGCATTTTGTGATAAAAACAGCAAATTTGGCACACAGGTAGATGAATATGTTCCAAGTAAAATTGGATATTGAGCCACCTGGGCCATAGAGCTACACGTTGTGTCCATTTAAGAAAATGTCTACCACATAGGGTACAGTTTTCTGCATTCTTAACCTAAACTTGGGCTATTTTACTAAATTTAGGTCGTATGAAATATACTGAATTATTTTCTATATGTCCCTGAAAGTTGTGAAAAGAAGCCCTAGGTGCCCTTTTTTGCTAATAAAGGTCCATTTTATATATTAACGTGAGATAAAAGTATCGAATTGTAAAATATGCGTAAAATGATTCTAACTGTGATCAGGAAATATTACCTTGTTAAAATTGACAAAATAGTTGGTACAGGTCCCCAATATCAAAAAAAGGGCCCAAAACATAATTATTTGTAAAGTTCAGTAAAATCCTAATTATTTTGTGTGTGTGATCAAAGCACCAAATTCGGAACAACGAAAGATGAGTAATGTTATACACAAAATTGACAAAATAGTTGGTACAGGTCCCCAATATCAAAAAAAGGGCCCAAAACATAATTATTTGTAAAGTTCAGTAAAATCCTAATTATTTTGTGTGTGTGATCAAAGCACCAAATTCGGAACAACGAAAGATGAGTAATGTTATACACAAAATTTGATATTGAGCCATCTAAAATTCTGCATAGGGGGCCCATAGTTATTATCTTTCAAAATGTCAGTAAGATCCTAATTATTTTGTGTGTGTGATCAAAGCACCAAATTCGGAACAACGAGAGATGAGTAATGTTATACACAAAATTTGATATTGAGCCATCTAAAATTCTGCATAGGGGGCCCATAGTTATTATCTTTCAAAATGTCTGCATATTGTACTTTTCCTGTAATTAGTCCGAGTCCTATCAAATCTTATTTAGGTGTACTGTACATACTATCTTTAATTTCCTTTTGAAATTTACAGGGCCTCAGGTCAGCAAGAATGAAATTTGGCTTACATTGTAAGTGCCCTTTTGGGATTTTAGGGCCCATGTAAAAAATAGTTGATTAAGTATTATAAGAAATATCAACTTCATTGATATTCAGATGTGATTTGACATATTGAATACATAACTATTAAGCTTATTAGGGCCCATAAGGAAATATGGTTTAGGTCCTCGTTCTTTGAATAATGGGTCTATTGCAGGGAAGGCACTGAGCAGTCAAGTACATTTGAAATATTTCAAAGCGTGATCTAGAAGATACATAGCCTGATGTACATTGTAAAGTTGTACGGCACAGGTCCCCATTTTGTCAAATAGCCTATAGTTTTGCAAGGAATGCATCATAAAGGTCCTTTTTTTCTTGAAACTGCTGAATATACAGCCATGGAAAAAATTATTAGACCAAGAATGGTTATTGACTGTGTTATTTTTGTGTTAAGAAGGATAAGTACTATAAAATATAAAAGCAAGGTATAATTGCTGGAATTTGGTATTCATTCAATGAAATACAAAGACAAATCATTTTTATAATTTTGTTTGCATATTATTACAGAAGCTTGGTCTAATAATTTTTTTCCAGGGCTGTATGTATCCTACCCATGTGGAACATGTAAGCTACCTTGACATTCTATCCATTGAGTTCAAGTCCGTACGCAGAATTTTTTTCCTGGGGGGGCAAGATCAAGATGATCGCTTTCAAAGGAACCCATAACTGGAACTCTAAAACCTGATTAAAAAAAAGTATGATTTTGAAATTTCTGGGGGAACAACTGCCCCCCCCCCCCCCCCCCCCCCTGCGTACGGCCTTGATTGAGTTTTGATCAGCGCCTTTTCATGTTTAATTATGACGATGAAATACATGTAACTTCATTAGTATGTTCATCATATTAAATGCAAAGCTAAATTTGAAATGTCTAAATAATGAATTCATCTCATCGCCCTTTATTAAACATGTTTAATTTCATGTTTGATAAATGGCAATGAGATAACTTCATTAAATATGTTCACCATAGTGTAAATCTAAAATTTGAAATGTCTAAATTCTAAATGAATTAATCTCTTTGCCATTTATTAAACATGAAAAGCGATGATCATACAGCACTGGATAGAATGCCAAGGTTAGCTTATAAATTATACATGTACATGTACATGTACATGTTCCATATTGGTAGGATACATTATTTTCAGCAGGTTTCATGAAAAGAAAGGATCTCTATGATACATTCCATGCAAAAGCGTTTCTCCAAGATACTTGTATTTACCTTATACCTGTGGCCTTGACTGAGTGCCACATGGTCACAAATTAAGTGACCAAATCATTAATATCACTTTGCCACTTATGTGTAATATCAGGAGGTCGGTCTTAATTTTGGAGTGCCAGCAAAACATCGCAAACATTCTGCGCACCAGTTGAGTACCCAGGTGACGGTGAAAACATGCCCGCCCCAGTATCTATTAAGGGTGGCCCTTACCCATAATCTTTGTGCCCTCCTGATTTAATCAATATTTCTGGTGAACTAATGTGATTATACAGGGAAAATAATTAACATGGACATTATTTTAACCAGGGGTTTTCTGGGTGTATTATATCCCGTCTATGACCTCTATTATTTGTCTCTCTTGGAATTACAAGCTAGTAACTATATGTACATGTAGGTGAATAGCGAGCGAGAGAGAGAGAGAGAGAGAGAGAGAGAGAGAGAGAGAGAGAGGGAGGGAGGATACCCTGCATCATAGACTTTAATACTTGTATTAAATCAATTACTTTATGTCATGGTGCCAGACAAGTAACATTTCTTATATATGTAGGTGAACCAGCACAAAGGTCGACATTTGGCATTTGTGCAGGACATCTTATATGCATGGGCAATCCTTAACTTTTCGATGATAAGCGATGAAACTAATGTAAATCCGTTTGTACAAGATTTGTCTCATGATACATGTATATCACATGGACCCATGTGCCCAATTTAAAGAGGGTGTGTCCTATGATCTTGAAAACTAGTTGTCTACCACTTTAAAAATGAAACCAAAGATTTGAAATCTTATTTCAAATCTTTTTACACATTTGTATATTTTGGGCCCTTTTTCAGAATGGGCACATGTTTGACCTTGCCACGTACATGTATGTATTTTGCCAATTTTAAACAAGGCCGTCTTTGCCTGATCACAGTCAGAATCATTTCTCATATATAGTCTACGATTCATGTCTCTATCTTACACTGGTGTTCAAATAGGCACTTACTTTTAAATGGGCACAACAATTTCTTTACAGGAATTCGGAGGCCTGGAAATTTCAAATATGAATCCAAAATATTCCATTATATCAAAATTTGCTCATATACCCGCGGGGCAACGGCATGATCAGGTAACGATCACGGTGCCCTCTCGCGGCATTAACGTCCACAATCTGCGGTTGAGTATCCCTTTAACTTTGAAAAATGTTTGTCTGCATTTTGTGTGTATGGAAGAAGGACATGGTTGGTCGATGCCTGTCATCTCTCCAGAAACCCAGTTGTAAAGATTTCTGGCACTTTTGATCATGACTAGCCTTACCCATGTACTACATTATCAAGTTTGGCTTTCAATGTTCCTGTCTCACCATTACACTCTCTCTTCCTGTGGTCTAAATGAGAAAGTCAAAATCCTGTGAAGCAAAGCGAGTATTGTTTAAAGATAATCTATAATTTTGATAAGCCCTAAAAAAAAAAATTGTCTGATATCTTGGTCTTTTGTTGATAAATATCAAGATACTAGCAATTACTAAGATGCTGTGAAGATTTTGCCTCCTTAAGTGGAATAGTAAACAAATGAAAGGTGAAAAATTATTTAGATACCGGGCCAGGGATATAAACTCCCAACAACAGCTAACTATAAATGCGTGCAAACCCTACAAGGATTACATGTATATGTACCACACACAGTGACACACATGCCATCTCCATGCAAAGCCCAGAGATTAATGTGCGGGGAGCCGTCTGGATGGAAAGGTCCTAGCGTTCGGCTGTATATTGCCATGATCTAGCGTTCCTTGCACATATTCACACCGAGAATCATGGATGGTATACCAGATGATCTCTTAGAAATGTCTTTTGATACAAGGAGAACAACATGAGACTATACAATGTACTTCCCACATTTCTTTCCAGTTCCCTTTTTGGTACCAAAACTGTACATGAGCTTTAAGGAGGGTGCATGTTTATACTGTGATGCTGCCTGAACTTTGTTCCAACTATCCAACTATGCGACTCGTGTTCTCGCAATATTTGATTGGGCTTTATTTCATCCAAAATATAGAGCAAGGGTTGGAAATTGGTTTGATGTGTACATCTCCATGTACATGTAGTGTTGGGTAATTGCCTAAACTCAGTACTATCTATTGACAGTGTTATCAATCAAGTACTGGAAGGTGTTAAAGATGTAATTACAATTACTCTGTAATGTTTCGGCAGTTGCTGCTAGCTTCTTCTGGCAGTCTTATTCTCATTCTGGCAATCTTTTGTATTCATGTCTGAGCATCAATCCTTGTGAGGCATGTGAACTTTCCAGCTGGAAAAATTAGTAACGGGAACCATGGCTGGGGACTTCCTGAAGTAAAGCTCCCCTTTTTGTTGAGGGTTGTGGCTGCCACTTTCTCCTAGATCGCTTCTTTTACTCCTTGCTCACACTACTTTTCTTCTCTGTTCAAGATCATGATGTCTTCAGTGAGTTCACATAATATTTGGTGCTTTTGTTGTTTGTGTGTCTTCCACCCAGACCAATCGTTTGACCCATGAGCTTGCTTCTTTTCTTCTCTGTTCAAGATCATGATGTCTTCAGTGAGTTCACATACACATGTATTTATTTGGTGCTTTTGTTGTTTGTGTGTCTTCCACCCAGACCAATCGTTTGACCCATGAGCTTGCTGGAATGGAAAGAACCCAGAAGGAGTTGGTCACGCAATATGAGCAACAGGTGGACCAACTGAGAATAGAGGTGAGTAAAATCATATTTACCACGATTATGGGTGATTCCTATTGGAAAAAAGTTGAGAATATTTTACATTTCCAAGCCTACCGGTACTCATGTGAATAATGAATGAAAGTTTTATTCATGGCAATCATGAATATAATTCAAGATATCAATCATATTAATCTAATTAAAATGAATATATACATGTACATAAAGCAAGGACTTAATTGTGTATACATGTTATGCACCGATGATGACCCTGTGCATATCATGTATTTTTATGCACTATTCATCGATGAAGCCCACATTTATCATCAAATTTGAATGAAATGCGCATAAAACAAGGATTAAATGTCTCTCTGTTAACAGTACAGCTGGTGGGTGGCATTGCAGAAGTGGTACAAGAAACTAATATGATAAACACCACATCCAACAGAAGAAAAATAGTTACATGCATTTTTTGATATTAATTGAAATGAAGTATATCTGAAGAAAGGGCCTACATGTGTGTTTCTCTGTTAATGGTACAGCTGGGGACATTGCAGAAGAGCTACGAGAAGTTACAGCGTCACCATGGCAAACAAAACGACAGTGTAGAGAAGGTCAAAGAGGAGTCAGAGGTCAAGCTAAGGAAAGCCAGGGTTGACCTCAGGATGGCCGAGAGTAAGATGGAGGTAAGAAGGCATCCTTAGAATAGAAATCACATTGGAAGACATTCCATAAAGGCACGTAACCACCTACAATATAAACAAAGCTGCTGCAAAAAAAATCATAGATGTGTAGTGCAAGTCACATATATCTGTATGACTATTAAAAGAGAAGAGTCAGTTCTGATAAAGGTGAAAAATAATTTGTGAGCTTTATCTCTTTCTTTGTTAGTTTGGATGATTATCATGACAGTAAATATGTCTTCTAAAAAGTGATTGTTCTTCAAATGCCCTCACATTCAGAATATGACAAGAGATAGCTGAAGTGTTTTGCCCGAACATTCATGCCTCATGCATGTGCAGTCCTGTATACCCATTTCTGTGTACAGTGCAAGTGCTTTTCGGCATGATCGGGCCAATTTCTTTTTGATCCTTCCAAAACCTCACAGCATACACCAATTCTGATGTAGACATGATTGAACTTTCCTGATTGCTTCAAGACAATATTTCTTTCACAATGTAATCACATGACCAGAACTCAACTTTATCTTTAACACACAGACCATTGAGTACTGGTAAGCGTTGAAGCCTCTGAAAGCAGCTATTTTTTAAAGTAGAACGTTAATGATTTTAAATATTGGCTTAGTACTTATTATTGCATAGATGGCATAAATTAAAAAAGGTTATCCAAATTCAACGCTTGGAAACATTTGAAGTAATGATTATTATCAATTATAAAACGGTAAAATACAGCCCCCGATATAGCAGCTGAAGAGCTCCTCGAACGCTGCTGAGATATGTGACGACACACCCTGGACCAGTCCTGTCTAAGCAGACGATGTCCCATAACATCTTACACATTTTTCAGAGCCTATTTTGTCATCTCCTCTTCACTTATTTCTCTTCCTTCACTAGCGTCAGTCTTAATGTTAGTCTGTTGCCTCACTCTTAACTTCGTGTATGGTATTATTTTGATGAAAAATGCAGCGTTAAAAAAATAAAGGAATCAGTCACTTGTAAACAAAATAAGACGCCATTGTATTTTCAGCTGCTTGCACCCGGGCATGTTCGGCGTTTCAAGAGGGAACGAATACCATCCTGCTATTATTCGGAGGGCTTTTCAATTTGAAAGTGGGGTTTATTTCATTGATCATTGACCCTTCTCCTATGTATTTACAATCAAACGGTTTTAGCTATCAGAATCAGTTTCACTTTCCCTTTATAATGGTGTGAAATAAGGTCATGTTTAAATACACCAAACTCTTTATAATTTGATAAATAATTGCATTGCAATTACGTTCATTCATTATAGGACGTCGTCTGCTTAAGCAGGATCGATCCCTTGTGTGACGACATCAAAACATCGCTATATTTCTGGCGAATCCTCGGATATTCCAGATGCTGAGAAGAGCTTTTATTTGTGTTGTTTTTATAATCACCAGATACGCAGTTGACATAAAACTTATACGATTGCCATCTGTAAGCTTCCCAGTTTCTAGTGATACATTAATTGCCATATTTGTGATTTTCTTTGAATATCTACTTTAAAAAAGCCCTGGGACATTGCCCTTCACCGGTTGTTTAGACATTAAAAGTTTCCCTTTCAAAAATCATAAAATCATGTAGTAGATGAAAAGATGCTTTACCTCTATACTTTTCCTTTATGTATGATTTATGATTTGTGATTTATTGTTCTTGAATGTATGTACAATTATTTTGTTTATTGAAATGAAATAACAAAATAAAAACAGTTTAACTCAAGGTCATTCTTTGAATTCCTGCCAGGACTTTGAAAGCCAGGCCCGTGAATGGGATGTTCAGAGACGTGCGCACAAGAAGCAAGTGGAAGGTCTGGAAACACAGAGACAGAAACTGGCTGAGAAGTGTCAGGCTTTCCAGGTTTTGTAACATTTCTCATTATTAGCCTGTCCAAGTTTATCAGATGCAATATCAAAATTAGGTGGCTCCAAGTTGTTAATTGCTTTGAAGTCAAAAGTTTATGAAGAATCATATATTTAGATTTGTGGCTATTTTAAGAATGCACTACTTCAAGTTACATTACAGTCATGTGTAGTTATAGTATTTTCTTTATCTTTTTTTAATGGGGGGTGGGGGGTGGGTGATGGAAGGGTTAGGGCACCAATTTTTAGTAAGCAGGACTTTTGAGAAATTAAAAATTGGGAACTGTAAAATGAGGTGAAATCTAGCATTTTTAGAAATACCTGATGTCTATTGCAAAAAGAAAAGTATCAACTGTATTTTGAACATTTAAAACAACTATTCATGTCTACAAATATATTTTTTCTGCATTTCTAAATTCAGCAAGAAGCTGCAGCCTGCAAGCACCAGCTAGCAAAGCGCCAACAAGCCTTGGACCAGAACGACCTAGACTTCAGAGCTCGCATTGTCCACATCGAAGGTCAACTACAGAGGGCGCAAGACACCCTGGATGGGAAGAACACCGCCATCCAGAGATTGGAGGAGCTTTTGGAGGAGGCAGGGAAGAGGAAGAAAGGTGCGGAGGAAGAGAATAGGCAGTTGCTGGAGGATGTTGGGAGAAAAGAACATCAAAGACAGGTCAGAATGATGATGGCAAAGATTCTGCTGATTTTTCAATTTAATCCCCGAAAGTAATAGAAATATGTAGGAATGATAGAAATATGTTAGAAGTCCAATTCACAGAATAATACACATATCAAATAAACAAGGGAGAATTTGATTGAATATTTAGCTGCTTGAGCAAGCTTCGAAAATGCAAAGGCTACCATTTAGCTAGGGATAATCTTAACTTCAACTTGGGATCAATTTAGCTACTTAGGCTAATCTTAGCGGTGGCTAAACTTAGCTTAGGATAATCTTGGCTAGGTCTAACTTTAGCTAGTTCTACCCTTAACTCAAACTTAACTAGGGCTGACCTTAGCTTACTAGGCTAAACCTTGTTACTGCTTATTTTTACATGTACCTAGCTATATATTTAACTTATATATGTCTTAGAAATGTGCTTTAGCCTATTTGCCCCTTGCTCTACTTGTTCAATGGTGCCAAATGGTGAATCCAAGTTTTTCAAGTTTTCTCTCCCTCAAATGAACCCAATACTGCCTTACCTTTCTCTGAATGAGCAAGTTTGTGAAAGTGAACCTTCAATTCTGCCCCCACCCCCTTTCCATGTCTTATCTTCTTATTTTCTTTCATTAAAATTGTTTAAAAGCAGATGTTAGAATCTGAGGTCAGCTCACTACAGCAGGAACTAGAATCCAAAGAGGAGGCTCTTCGCTTGCTCCAGAAAGAGACCAAAGAACAGATGGCAATGTTTGAGAGCAAAGTCACTTCCAGGGAGGCTATGCTTAGGTAACGGTGATCAAGCATATATTAACTCATTGAATAC
Organism: Heliocidaris erythrogramma; assembly: GCA_025617745.1. Classification (NCBI taxonomy): domain Eukaryota; kingdom Metazoa; phylum Echinodermata; class Echinoidea; order Camarodonta; family Echinometridae; genus Heliocidaris; species Heliocidaris erythrogramma. The sequence goes on along the minus strand of CM046871.1, from coordinate 30,545,123 downwards.
AAATCACAAGATAATTTGAGCTGGAGGTAATGGAAAATGTGTGATACAGTACTGCATATGCCATATATTTCGCAGGGGTTTTACTTTCGCAAAATTTTCACAAATCGCCAGTGGGTCGCAAATTTAACAACATGCTAAAATATTGCCAACATAAGTAGTCAGTTGAAATTATTGTCTGCTGGTCAGAAATTCACCAATTAGCTTTGTAAAAGTACATCATCATTGCTGATTGTAGATCTGAGAATTTCCTGATCGCAAATTTCCTGATCGCAAATTCAACCACTCACAAAAATAGCCTGGCTAGTCCGATTCGCAAAAATTTATGGCTGCGAAATATATGGCGTATACATTATATCACAATTGATTCGTATCCAGTGGGTCAAGCGCCTCAATGAATGACATTGTGCATGAATAAAAACGTTAAGGTTGCAGAATTAGCCAGTTCATAATTAAGTTCATGGTACTATTGACCCTAATATAACCCCAATTTGTACGTGCACGCGCATCTGTTTTGTTGGACGCACTACTTGTCTAACGTGTAAAATCATACTAGTGCGCGCATCGTGGTGCGTACAAAATGACAGCGTATAGAGGTCAATTGTACTCGGTACAGATGACCTTTATCTGCACATGCGCAGATTGTTTACGAACTGGCTTAACATTATTTATGCCAATGAGAGAAGTTGTTAGTATTGCCTACTCTTCCTGCTGACCAGGGCCCCGCTTCATAAAACTTGTTATCAATAACAAGATAAAATGATTGTTATAAGCTACTGAAATCCTTGAATCTGATTGGCTGAGAGCAAATTTGTCATAGAAATGGGGAAGTTGTTATAGTATTGATAACAAGTTTTATGAAACAGGGCCCTGATAATGTGTCGAGAATCTCATAAGAGGTGAGAACATTTGCTCCGGCAACGTTTGCTTCGGACTATATTTCATCAAAGATATAGGGTCAGGGTTGCAAGTGGATTTTTAGTTAGGTTTAGGTTTTGGGTGAGGGTAAGGACGTAAGGTATAGTACAGTCAAACCTGCTTTAGCGACCACCTGTATAGAAAGACCACCTGTCTACAAAGACCACAATTTTCGTTTCCCTTGAAAAGTGTTTCTCATTGAAACATGTTTTAAAGGAACCTGTACATAAAGACCACCTGCTCATAAAGACCGTCACCGCTTTTCTTGTCTCCCTTGAGCGGTCTTTATAGACAGGTTTCACTGTATTTGCTCCAGGGTTGAGGTCAAGAATTTGGTAAGTGTAAAAAACAACCGCAGAGCGATTGTCGTCAAAGTATGTGTCGTAGACTGATTTAAAATCTATGACTTTTATCTGTTTATTTTTTTACGCCTTCTTTCCAGGACCCACGAGGATGAGAGTAGGATGAGGAGTATGCAGGTGAGCGAGGAAACCTGCAGACTTAGGGCCCAGCTCCAGGACTCTCAACGGAAAATCCAGGACCTGGTGGAATCTGAGGCCAGGCTCAAGATGGAGATCAACCGACTAGAAAACAGGTCAGATGCAACTACTGTTATGGTCATGTTCAATACTTGGCCTGTAATTACTGGGGTTTAATCCTTTTAGTGGCATAGGCAATCTGTATCCCCCAAATTTAATATACTGGGTGTTTAAAAAAAAAATGAAACCCAACTTTGAAAAATTCTGATAAACGAAATACATGTATATGTTTACCGACAATGGCATCCATACCATATGAAGGAGTAATTCATATTCTTTCTAATTTGTTTATATTTCCAGTGTCATGCATCACTGAACACCATTGTCTTTAAAATTTGTGCACAAGTCTAGTTGGTTCACTTTCTTGTAAAACACAATAGGCCTGATGTTACGGAGATGCCTTTTGTGAAATGGGCTGGGTGCTCCAATTCTCATTGTGGATGATTTTCTGTCTCAAATGTAATAATAAGATGTTATTCACCCATGATTCAGGATTTTTGCTTTGCTTCAGATAGGAATCATTTTGCAAATAAGACAGTCTCTGTGAATTTTAACAAGGGTGCATGCCAGAAAACCAGTGTGAACCAAAAGGATTGCAATATTACAGAGAATTGCAAATCAAAGATAAAGAGCATAAAGAAGGAAAATCAAAAACTCATACGTGCGATTGAAGATTTGACTTTGCTGATTTTCAAATATGTCAGCTTTAAGTTGAAAATCGGTGGAAGATGCCTGCAGCACTCGAGAAAAACGAACGTGTTCTCTGTGCTCTCCAAAGATCTTGCTTCTTGTTGGTCAAAGTTTGTGACTAACAACTCTGTCCAAGCGTTGTGAAGTTCATAAGACACTTTGTTAAGGCATAAAATTAATCGTTATGGGATTTGCCTACTAACGGATGGCCGTGAAGCGCAACCAGGCTAGTTGACAAAGCCATTTAACCCAAACCATGCATATTATGTTTTACAAGAAAGTGAACCAACTGGAATTTTGCACAACATTTTGAAGACAATGGTGTTCATGATGTGCGACCCTGGAAACCTGACCAAGGTACCATCAGAAAGCAAATTAATTATTCTTTCATATGATATGAAATTAAACGCCGGTAAATATATAGACCACTGGTAGGAAGTTTTCAAAGTTGGGTTTGCTTTTTTTTAAACGCCCAGTATTTTATTTTAAGGAAATTTTGCATGGTTAATGAATAATGGATATATGAATCACTTTAAAAAAAATTCTAGACATCATTACAACTTGTTGGTGTTTGATTGAGGTGGATGGTTACAACATTTAAAAAACAATTGTACATTCTCCATTGCAAGCTTTGAATATGCAATCTATACATATAATTTGGGGGTTACATGTACATGTAGTTGTTGAAAGGCATGTGCTGTTTGTTCTTATTTACCAGGCTTGATACTGTACTGGGGGATAATGCATCACTCAATATGGAACTGACCGAGAGGATTGAAGAGTTAAGGAGACTGGATAACGAGACTAGACGGCAGCAGCAAGAGAATGTCAAACAAAAGGTATGGATTTTTGTATACTCTTTTCAGATTTTTTCATAGAGAGATTGATAGAATCATTAGAGTTGCTATTTGAGATTTGATACCTGTCTTTTCTCTGAATTTACAGGCATTGTAAAAATGTAATGTGATCATTTTTGCAAATTGTAGTTAAGAAATTGATTAGATATATTTCCTTCTTGTTTTCCTTTCTATTTCATACTTTAGCATTTCTTAGTGAAAAGATTCAACAAACTCTTTGCCCTGAATCAGTGAGATCAAGAATAGATCTTGGAAGATTTTTTTCAAACATCCTAATTGAAGGTGAATTGTATATCTATAAGGATGATTAAGTGTTTTATCAACAACATTTTTCCTTATGACATTTATGTGACCACAGAACCAGCTTGAGGAAGGTATAGAGCGCCATCTGGAGGCAGAACTGACAGGAATGCGGCATGAAATTCAGTCTCTAACTGGTGCCCTCGCACAAAGAAATATGATGGTGGATACCTCAAGGTCTCAGCTCGCTCTTTGTGAGCAACGCTTGAAGGAAGAAAGGGAGAGAAAAGAGAGGGCTTGCAGTGAGCTTCGGGTATGTTGATCAAACATATGCTCTAGTGATGTTTGGTCAGGCTTAAATATTTCTTGACAGGAACTTTTTAAGGGCTAAATTTATCACATTTTGATCTTCAAATTGGCAACAATAATATTTTTCTTTTAATGCTACTTGGTTCTAATAAAATGTAATGTCTTTGAAACAACATACATGGTTAGGAACTTTGTCAAAAAGTGGAAAAAATTGTCAATTTTGATATAAAACAATGATTTTGAACCTCTTAATGTGTCGCCAATTTAAAGATTTTAAAGCTTATTCTCCTTTTTAAAATTTGCGGCATCAAACGCAATATGATCATGCAACAAAAATGGACAGTGTGTGCAGAAATTTGTGCTCTTTCTACTTATGCATCGGGTATATTTTTTAGGGCTCTGAATCAAAAAGTTATTGAGCCAAACCACAAAATGTGGTCTATTGTTGCAAAAGGGTTAAATACCATTAAAAAGTAATGAAATGTTTCTCATTTACGGTATTCATTTGCTTTCAAATTTTTAGTAATTTGTACATGATGAAAAGAGTGGCGCTTAGTGCTCCATGAAGTAGTGGACTGTTATAACCTGTTAAATGCAAAGCCCCAGAGAGCTTTAGCCAGTTCCTGTTCGAATGCATGTTGAAATAAAGTGAAATCTTCTCCAACGGCTTAACTTCATTTCTTGTCCACCATGTAGATTGCAAATGCTGAGCTGGAAGCTCTACGAGTCGAGAACCGCTCCTTGCAAGATTCTTTCAAGCATGTCCAGAGAGTGAGTGGATTAGACAGAGAGATGGCCGAGGGACAATCTAGAGAAGGAACTTTGGGACCAGGACAAACATTGCAACATCCATTATCTGGTTACAATCAAGAAGTAAGCAAGCTATTTAAAGAGAAGGTTGAGTTCTGGAAAAAGTAAAAATAATTTGTGCGCTTTCTATAGAAGGACATCATAGTAGAAATGTCCCCTGAAAAGGATTGCACTTCAAATGCCCTCTTATTTGAAATATGAAGTTTTGGGACCGAACATTCATGCCACGTGTGTGTGCAGTCCAATATATCCATTTCTGTGTGCAGTGCATGTGGTTTTCAGTGAAATGGGGTCAATGTCATGTTATATTGATGATTCCAAAGCCTCACAGTAGACACCAATTCTTATGTGGACATGATCGACCTTTCCCGATTGCTTTGAGACAGTTCCTTTCATGATGTAATCGCATGACCAGAATTCCACCTTCTCCTTAGGATGAACTGGAGGACGTGTCCAAAATTTCATGTATTTCATGGCATTTGAATTCCAGGTTGACATAAATGTGCTACAAACTCAACTTCAGGCAATACAACATCAGCTAAAAATGGCCCAGTCCAACAGTCTTCCTGGCCCAACTCTTACTGGTGTGGCATCACAAGACAGAATGAGGTCTAGTCCAAGATCTAGTCCTGTCAGGATGAGGCCTGGTCTGGATCCAACTAGGAATCAACCCTCTAGTAGTCCTCTGAGGAGAACTGCTTCTAGACCTAGACCAGGTTTGACCAATGACGCATATGAGTCCAGTCAAAACCAGAACTATGCAGGGTATGCTATACTATTTGGAAGTCAAATACTGGAATAATATAATGGGATTGTCTCAATTTAATTCTGATTTACCTCAGTGATTGCTCTCTGTGGAATGATTTTACCAGGACCTTGTTTCATGATACGTATTATTAATAACAACTTCCACATATCTATGACAAATTTACTGTCAGCCAATCAGATGCAAGTATTCCACTAGCTTACAACTGTTATTAAACATTATTGATAACAGGTTTTATGAAACAGGGCACAGATGTGTGTTTTAGCTGCAGTTGAGCTCTGAATACGACAATGAATATCTTCTTTTTGTTTTGTAATGTGAGAACAAAGTGAATTCATGATATGTTTATGCATACCATATTTCTTTTTGTTTCTGTTTAGGACATACCAACCTGCCAACCTTGCCAGTCCGCATAGGAATATACCAGAGAGAACAGATCACCAAAAAGAAAGTAAGTCATTCATTTTTCTCTCAGATGTGTGGACTTGCTGGAATGAGAAAAGATGCTTATCATAATTCCTGCATGTGTTCTTTGAGCATGTTCCAAAATTTCTTATATACAAAATGCGTATGCATGATCAACCTGTAATATTTCTGCATTTATTTCTTCTTTAAAAACCCTGGAAAGTGTCAAGGTTTCTCTGTGTTATTTTAGTACTTCACAGTGAAAGAGGGGCAGAGTTAAACTTACATGTAGGTAAATTCAGAAACAAATGATTACAAAAGAATTATTTTGTGGACATTTCAATGGCTTGAAACTACTATACAGCATGCGTTATATTCAACAATTTCTGAGAGATAAAAGATGACACAAGGCAATACTGAGTTGGGAAAGTCCAAGGTATGTCCCTTTTCTTACCAAGTATTATGGAATTGTATTAAGAAATTGACATAAGAATAAAGCATTTACTTGATATTTTTTTTCTGATACAAGCTGTAGGTGGGCTGTCAGCTTGATACAAGCATCAGATATACTACAATCGAGATTTCGTCGTTAACAAAATGGAACAAAATAGCTTGGACTTGCCCAGTTCCAAACCAAATCATCATATCAAATTATCAAGTCTTCATAAATTTGTTTTCTTCTCCCTAATTAGCTCCAGATTCTGAGATAATGCATTCCCTGGAGACGGGTTCCCTGGAGTCGGAATCTCCTCTTCCTTCCCCGCCCACCTTCGACAGCATCCTTGGACAGGAGGACAAGATGGAGGAGGGTATCTCATCGGTTGATGTGTCAAGTTTATCAGACTTGGGTCTGACCTCAAATGAAATAAGGAGTAATGTAAGTGGAAAGGATTTATTTTCTGTAGACATTGACAGTAGTATTGATTGGAAGACTGGTTTTATTGCCTTTCAGAAGTTGCTCAACGATTATTTGTCTAGCCGCCCAAGGTTTGGGGGGGGGGGGGGGCATAATCAAAAGGCAGGTTCCCTCCCTAAATAAAGAAATATTTATTGCATTTTCTGATGGTGTAGAAATTCATGCACAAGTAACTGAACATTTTTGCTCCCATGTGTATCTTTGTTACAATCTTTGTAGTAAATATAGCGCACTCAACCAATTTTTGAGTCATTCAAGGGAACTTCCCAAATTATATCTTTACATTGCTTAGATACAGGTAGATGTATATTTTTTATGAAATGGGAAATGAGTCAAGTTTTGACGTAAAAAAAAAATTTTGGCTATGGAAACTTTGCTAACATAACATCATGGGTGTCTATACAAGTTTTAAATGTCGTGTCTAATCCGATCTTTTTCAGAGACCACCCTCAAGGGAATCTGTGGGGACACGTTTCCTTCGGGAAGATCAACAGCATCAAGCAGAACTTGAACGGATTTTAAATGCACATGTCCAAGATCTGGAACAAAAGACCACCGATGCTTTGGCCAAACACTCACAGAGACTAACCCAAAGCAATAGAGAAACGTGATCAGTGGTGCGTTTTCATACGATAGACCTACATGTGTGACATCCATCAGTGATTAGAACGTCTGGACTCCAGAATGTGAAAATTACGAGAACCGATGCTTTCACCGAACCCTCCCGCAGACTAGCCCAAAGCAACAGATAAACTTGACTTAATGTGTTTGATGATGCACGTCTAGAATGTTGAGCTTTGAATGACTGATACTTTAGCATACCGGTGAATACATTTCTAGCCACTACCAACTGGCAAAAGAGAAACATGATGGTCCGATTCCTTGATTTTAAGCTTCAGTCCCACCGGGACCTACTGTAACCTGTGACTAGTCTTCAGTTATTGCAGCCAGTTTTTTAAAATAAGATTGAAAACCCCTCTCTGCAACTGAATGAATTGTCTAGTTGGTCTGCGGTCACTGAGACCCGTTGCAATAACCTCTCTTATTTCTTATTCCTCTTTCATAAAGCCATAAGAGCACATATTATGAGCATAATAAGAGCATTATACATGTAGGAATTAATTGATGTATCTGCCTAAAAAGACATGATACATGTACCCACATTTTCCAGCAAATGCCAAGTCTATGAACGTGATAATGCTATATCGGTCAAAGGACATTTGGTTTCCCACACCATGGCCACTTTGTCTTCACAGATACCACACAAAGTTGGGAATTCTAACTAATGCTCTTATCATATGGCTTTTGATAGTTTCGGAACACAACTTTTATTGATCAGGTCGCATTATTTTAGTGTGCATAATAAGGCTACTGAAAGGGGTATAAGACTGCCTTTTGATTACAGGTTGCAGACAAGGAGCAGGTTATTGCAGATGTCAATGGAACTTGGCCTTTAATAGGGTGGACCAAACAGTACTCCTGCAGAAGTCCAGAGAATTCTTCCTTTCATTTCTTTGCTAAAAAGTCGCAGAGACTAGCACACGATAATGGTATGTCGGTCAAAGGCCAATGATTTCCCACACCATGGCCACTTTTTCTTCACAGATCCCATACAACGATGGGAATTCTAACTAATGCCCTACATGGCTTTTGATAGTTTCGGAACACAATTCTTATTGCTTAATTCGCATTATTTCAGTGCACGTAATAGAGAATGTATGACATTTGCTCCGGCGGCAATTGCTCCTGCGACAAATGCTCCTAAAAATACGACAATTGCTCCGCGACAATTGCTCCGCGATAATTGCTCCTGCGACAATTGCTCCGACGACATTTGCTCCTGCGATAATTGCTCCGACGACATTTGCTCCTGCGACAATTGCTCCGTCGACATTTGCTCCTGCGACAATTGCTCCGTCGACATTTGCTCCTGCGACAATTGCTCCGTCGACATTTGCTCCGATCGAGCGACAATTGCTCCGTCGACATTTGCTCCGATCGAGCGACAATTGCTCCGCGACAACTGCTCCGTCGCTAGAAATGCATATATGCGACAATTGTTCCTGCGACAATTGCTCCGTCGACATTTGCTCCGATCGAGCGACAATTGCTCCGTCGATAAAATGAATATATGAGACAATTGCGACAATTGTTTCTGCAACAATTGTTTTGTCGACATTTGCTCAGATCGAGCGACAATTACCTACTCCGCGACAACTGCTCCGTCGATAATAATGAATATATGCGACAATTACTCCGCCGATAAAAATGAATATGCGACAATTGCTCCGCGACAATAAACTCAGTAAATAGAAATAAATATTTGCTCCTCGAATGGCGTGTAAAAAATATACCCCAAATTTTTAAAGAAGAAATAATAATGGAAAAGAGAAAGGAAAAAGAGGAATGACAATGAAGGGAAAACCTGAACGTGGCTGTCAAGACAAACCCACAAGGGTTTTTATACAGCAACCAGGTTCCTATTTTTATTGTCAGTCTTTTTTATGTTTTAATAATTACATGCAATTTTAATGACTATGCCCGTCTAAACACACTAAACTATATCATAATTTCTTGCATGTTAATGTTAATGATACTCTTTTATATATGAATCTGAATAAAGCTGAATTGAAAAGAATTTAATTTAATTTAATTTAAAGCGTTGCTCGCTTCGCTCGCTTGATTTCACTATCTTAACCTATGCCGGTTACATTTATATTATCAAGAAAGGGAATAGGTTTGCATCTTGTCTTTTATCCAATATTTATGCTTAATTCTTTAACTCATAAAGTGATAGTTATGTCTGCAAGGATTCGAGCGGCAAGTTGACCTAAAATAGATGAATTTTCAGGACATGACCGCCTGTGACCATTAGCCTATTCATATCATCACACCCTGATCATACTCTCTGTGTGAACGGAAGATGCCGATAAATGTACGTTACTAAAATCACGAGAAGGGATTGTAACAATACACTTAAACCTGTTCTTAGTATTTAAAAAAAAAATCAATATTTGCCCGCTTATAAAATCTAGAAACAAGACGTTTTCGATTAGCAATCATTTTTATTCCAGCAGCGGATGCCCGCATATCATAATATTTTTCGCTGCGCTCACTGAAAAGCTAGAGTGAAGCTTATTGGGAAGGCAAACAAATTGGGCATGCAACGGGAGGCGGACGAATATATTTTAGAAAGGTTATAGGCCTGTGGTGTATTTTGATGACGAAATGATACTTTATCCCCAAGAGAGTGCGTTTTCCTTGCTCGCAATGTTTAGAAACAGTGTGGTTTTGGACAGCAAACATTTGCAACAGCGAAGTATGTAATATTTGGCAGTGAGGTAACCAAATATACCATTTAAATATCTTATAAGTCCAGAGTGTATTTTGACAAAAAAACGAGACTTCTTTTAAGGCAAGATATGGTAATTTTTGGCTCGCTCGCAAAATAAATAAAAGTATGTGTCTTGGGGTGTGTGGGTGAGGGGTGTGTATAGTCAAATTAATGTGAGCAAGAAATGTCGGCAAAATATTTTGTTCATTCCCCATCCCACTCCTCGAAACGGATTTACGCCAGTGTCATCGTACTCTCGTGGAATAAGCAGTTAGAGGTACGGTAGTAATTGTCTCGACATACATGTATTTCGAGATATTCGAGATATCTCGAGGCAATGATATTGTCGCATATTCATTTTCTTCAACGGAGCTAATGTCGCGAAGGAATTGTCGCTCAAATGGAGCAAATGTTGGCGGAGCAATTGTCGATGAGCAAATGTCGCATATTCCTTTTTATCTACCATGTCTACCGAGTTTATTGTCGCGGAGCAATTGTCGCATATTCATTTTTAACGACTGAACAATAATCATATTTTGGAGCAAATGTCGGCGGAGCAATCGTCGCAGGAGCAATTGTCGCATTTCTATCGACGGAGCATTTGTCGCTCGATCGGAGCAAATGTTGACGGAGCAATTGTCGCAGGAGCAATTGTCGCATATAAGCATTTCTGTCGACGGAGCCGTTGTCGCTCGATCGGAGCAAATGTCGACGGAGCAATTGTCGCATATTTGCATTTCTATCGACGGAGCAGTTGTCGCGGAGCAATTGTCGCTCGATCGGAGCAAATGTCGACGGAGCAATTGTCGCAGGAGCAAATGTCGTCGGAGCAATTGTCGCAGGAGCAAATGTCGCCGGAGCAATTATCGCAGGAGCAAATGTCGACGGAGCAATTGTCGCAGGAGCAATTATCGCGGAGCAATTGTCGCGGAGCAATTGTCGTATTTTTAGGAGCATTTGTCGCAGGAGCAATTGCCGCCGGAGCAAATGTCGGTTCCCCGTAATAGAAGCATGGGATTCTGAAAGGGGTATAAAACTGCCTTTCCATTATGGGTTGAAGACAAGTCACAGATTATTACAGATGTCAATGGCCTTTAACTCTTTATGTGCCACTCAAATAATATGCCTGTGCCACAGTATATTTCTCAAGGGTAGATTTACAAATTTCTTCTGGTTTATTTTACAACTTCCAGTATAAAATGATAAAGTGATTTTTAAGTAGCCAATTAAGACAGGAAGTGGTCTATTATGCAAAACTTTTGTAGTATATAGTACTACATGGCGGATATCCTTTTGTTAATTGGTTTCTAATATTACTTTGCTGATTGGCACCCGTGGCAAGCCTAGGATTGAGCCAATTTGCACTCATGGCAAATACAAGGTTAATAGGGTGGACTAAACAGTACTCCAGCAGAAGTCCAGCAAATTCTTCCTGTCCTAAATATGTTTCATTTCTTCACTAAAAAGTCCCCACGACTACCACCTTCAATTACTGGTTGGATTTCCTGTAAGACAGTTTCTTGTGGATGATATGTTAGGGGTAATTCATACAACTCACTGCATAGTACAAGCATTGTTCATGTTTGTATGGAATCTTATAACTTGATGTCAAGGAAGTTTTGAGGAGTGCTCATTGTCAGGCTTCAAATACATGTGTGTTTTAGTGTGTGCTTCCACATTCAATACAAAATGACCAATATTTATGTATTTCTGTTTTCTAAATCCCAAAAGTATTTATTGGGACTGTATAGTGTTGATAGAGATTGACTATTAAATTCTAAATTAACGAGAAACAACTTCTTCGCTTTATTTGTTATACACTCAGGTTAATGCACTGTAGTGTACTCTAATTACAGTGGAACCTCATAACAAACTCCTTGGGACCAAGGAAATTACCTCTTTATATCGAAACCTTGTTATATCAGGGCTAAAAAAAAAATAGAATACAAAGAAGTGGGACCAGCAAAATTACCTTGTTATAACGAGAGTTTGTTATTAGTGTTCTTTATTCAAAGAATGGCATACATTATGGCCAATCAAAAGCTGGGTCAAATTCATGTGGTGAACAAGAATTCTGTAATAATTTTACCAAGTCCATTTATTGGGCCATCACTAGTATACACTGCATATTTTCTGACAGGTAATTCTACAGTGGAAGTTATAAATACACGTAAAACCCAGTTCACACATGTCATGGTAAAACGTCTTTAAAAAAGCGCTGCAGAAAATTAACACTATTTTACATGTACATTGTGTCATGTGGGGATGAAAGAAAAGTGCTGCATGTAACAAAAGCCCCTATGCACACTCGCTTATCTGCATGTTATAAGATCAAGAATGTAAAGCATATTTCGCCTAGGTCATTCTATTTTGGCGTAGTTTGGAGCGGTCTACTGTGTCATGTGTGAACGAAGCCTAAGAGGGATTAATAATTACCACAAGTCACACACAAACTTGAAATTATAGACTTAATTAATGGTACATCAGAATTAGATTTCAGAATGTTTTAATAATTTTCCACTACATCAATCTTGGCAGATAACATTTACTTTTTACATAATTATTTATCTACTTTTTATGACCAATATAAATATGTACATGTATATTTGAACAGTTTAGTACTCGTACATTTATAGCAGCCTCCCACATGTAGTAATGAAACAATAGCAAATTGTTTGATATAAAGGAAACTTTATTAGCAAAACCACATCGGTCCCCCATTTTTTTTTCAGGTCAGCTAATGTCAACGTGTCCTAAAAAGTCATCTTGGGGAGTACATGTGTCATGTGTCATGTGTGAACGAAGCCTAAGAGGGATTAATAATTACCACAAGTCACACACAAACTTGAAATGTATAGACTTAATGGTACATCAGAATTAAGAATTTAAGAATGTTTTAATAATTTTCCACTACATCAATCTTAGCACATAACATTTACTTTTAACATAATTATTTATCTACTTTTTATGACCAATATAAATATGTACATGTATATTTGAACAGTTTAGTACTCGTATATTTATAGCAGCCTCCCACATGTAGTAATGAAACAATAGCAAATTGTTTGATATAAAGGAAACTTTATTAGCAAAACCACATCGGTCCCCCATTTTTTTTTCAGGTCAGCTAATGTCAACGTGTCCTAAAAAGTCATCTTGGGGAGTACATGTACATGTACATGCTACTGACAAATGTGGCCTCAACTACTGAATTTCAGTAGTTATCATAAGGATGAACATGTGGAATCAAGTGGAATCAATAATATGGTCTCATTTACCCACATTGGCCTCATCAGTAAAAATACTGCTCTTCTTGAGGGTCCAGAAATTATAACCCCAGCACTGCAGGTACCCATTTAATACACCAGAGTCACGAAGGACAAACAATGTAGGAAAACGCTGTGTCCAAGGACGCAAGCACATAAGCAAGAATAGAACCCAAGACCTCTTGTTCGAGAGCCAAGCGCCTTAACCATATACCAATGTTCTCCCACACATGTTAGTGCATTTCTCTTGATCTATCTATGTCCCATAGCTTGGAGGCCATAGGGTTGACAATAAGATGGATCTTGAGACACAGGTTCTCTAAAAGTTTGATTCTTCAGCTGTTCTAGCTATTGCATTTACAAGTTCTTAAAAGGGGTTCTCCAACCTTAGGGTCACGTAGAACTGAGCACAGTACAAAAGCCGAAACAAGATACACTGACTATAGACTGCATATATGATCCAAGGATGTTTGATGGGTCCATCCAAGATGGCTTATTTAGGCGACAGCTGTGGCAACGATTTCCAATGGTCGGACAAGATGGTCTGTCATCTCAAAAAGACAACTATGCTCTGATAAGTTTCATGAGATGCCAGCTTTCAGTTTTTCCACTCTCTGTGTCTTGGTGGATCCATTATAGACAGCTTACATGAAAATTAGGGCAAGGATGCTGGATGATATCTGACTTTGGAACAACTGTCTCAAGAACAGACCCAACAGTGTAGAGACCTTCATACCAGCTTTCAGCTTTTCCCACTGTTCCTTGGTTGGTCCAGTCAGACAGCTCGTTAAAAATCAAGACAAGAATATCCTCGGGCAGGATGATATCCAACATCAGCAGTGCTACCTCAATGACACAACAATAGTAAAGAGTTTCATGAGCTACCAGCTTTCAGTTCTTCCACCAACTGTTTCTTTTCTCGCTCCATATCCTCAATGAGTTGCATGTTCTTTTCAAGTCTGTTTTCTAACGTTTGCAGCAAAGGCCCAGTCAGTCTCTCTAGCTGATGACAAACGGATTTTGTGTACACTGTAGTAGGAGAAATAAGATACAAATCAAAAAGGGTGCTTATAGAAAACATCCATTTTCACAAATCCAATGGTATATTTGAGCATACTTAACAATACACTTTTCAAACAAACAAAACAAAAACATGAATATTTAAGTACAGATTTATTGACACAGTGTCAAACATGCTTATAAAGTTCTAAGAAACAAATTTCCTAGCAATATGGGTACTTTTGTTTGTAAGCACAAGCCCTTGTCAGTCATATTTCATAACACATGTTCTACACAGTAAAGGCTAGATTACATCATCTCATAGGCTCTGATTTGAAGCTTCTGACACAATCAGACCGACATAGTTAAAGGGATACGCCACCGGGCGGCCGTGGGGAAAGTCAGGATTGCGTAAGCCCAATTCACTCGTACACAAAGTTTGTGCGTCGAACGCGTCCGTTGGACTAAGTGGGATTACATTTCGACTGCACGAAGCCGACCGAATCTCGCACGAGAGCTTGAGCTCAGGTGGAGCGTACATGTTTGTGCGGCGACGAGTCTATCCGAGGTTTGCGCCCCGAGGGGCAACGGCATGATCAGGTAACGATCACGGTGCCCTCTCGCGGCATGAAAACGTCCACAATCTGCGGTTGAGTATCCCTTTAAAGGGCAATCCAACCCTGGTAATAAGATGATTTGTGTGAAAGCAGAAAAATAACAAAAACAGGATGGTGAAAGTTTTTAAGAAATAGGAAAAGGACTAAGAAAGTTATGGATGTTTGAAAGATGAGATCACTACATCTATACCCTCGGGGCAGTACCAAAAAAATATATTGGAGATCGCATATTGTTATAGGTCCTCATGAAAGAAAAAAATCCCACTGAGAAATACATTTTGAAAATAGTGACATTTTAGTCATTTTGTGTGTTGGAGCGAATGGGGGAGTTGTCCACAGGTACATCACAGTGACATTACCTATTCGGCCAATTTGAAATTCCCATATATGTATAGTGATTACGACTTTCAAAAATTCATAACTTTCTTATTGCTTGTCCGATTTTGTTCAAACTTTCACCAGTCTGCTTCTCTGATTTTTCCTCTTTCTTTCAAAGCAACTTGCTATTAAGGTTGGATTTCCCTTTAAGCCAGGCCAAAGCTTTATGAAATGTTGCTGAAGTGCTGAAATATAGTCTGTGGCTACAAAGTAGGGATGCATCATGTATCACCTAATTATATTCATTTGTGGTGAGGCCCATGGTACATGAATATATGTTCAATGTGTATGAACTGATACATCAGAGGTGCAGAAAGAAAACAGCATGACAGAAGGGTTCTCCTACCTGCACCATTGTGTATAGCTGTCAAGAGATGACCTTGGGTTGACTCGCTGGCCTTTGCATATGCCTCCCCCTCCTCCATGGTGAGTATCCTTGGTAACTCGGCCAAGGCATCCAGACATGCCTGACCAAAGGTTTGCTGAGGAATGATGTGAAGAGCAATCTCCAGTCTCTCATACCTACAAATAGAGAAAAATATGCAATTTATAAAATGACATAAACAAGGTGATATCAACATGGTTTAAGGATCCCATTTTCTACCAACCATTTTGAATTGGGTTAGGGGGGGTTCCTAAAGCACCATATTTGCCAACAAGTTTGGTGAAAATTTTCTGACAAACTCCCCACCCCCCTAGAAATAAATGTTCCTCAGATTTTCAAGTTCGAGGTGAAAATATTTAAACTCCGCCACCCCCCCCCCCCCCCCCCCCCCCCCCCCCAAACTCCACCTCAAAAAGGGTCCTCACAGATTTTCAAATTTACAGGCAAGGGCATACCAACTTTGTCAACAAGCATTGAAACATTCAAAATACAATTAACTTGTACATTATCATTTCAAACAAAGAGTACATGTACCAGCCAACCACAATATAATATCGAAAATAACTAGAAATATCACTGAATATGATGATTAATACCCCCGCCCCGTGACAACAGCCTTTCTTGACTTTTGGTCGAAAACTGAGGAAGTAGTTCGATCCGCAAGATTTTTCCCTGATTTACTGTACTGCCATAGATATGCCATTTCCATGGCAACGCAGCTTCCGACACATCCAAAAAATATGTCTTGCACAACTTCCCACCAAGACCAATGTGTGTACCAAATTTCTTGACTTTTGGTCGAAAACTGAGGAAGTAGTTCGATCCGCAAGATTTTTCCCTGATTTACTGCCATAGATATGCCGTTTCCATGGCAACGCAGCTTCCGACACATCAAAAAAAATATCTTGTACACATCTTCCCAGTAAGACCAATGTGTGTACCAAATTTCATGACTTTCGGTCAAAAACTGAGGAAGTAGTTCGATCCGCAAGGTGTTTCCTTGATTTTCTGCCATAAATATGCCGTTACCATGGCAACGCAGATTCCGACTCATCCGAAAAATATGTCTTGCACATCTTCCCACCAAGACCAATGTGTGTACCAAATTTCATGACTTTCGGTCGAAAACTGAGGAAGTAGTTCGATCCGCAAGATTTTTCCCTGAATTACTGCCATAGATATGCCGTTTCCATGGCAACGCAGCTTCCGACACATAAAAAAAAATATGTTGTACACATCTTCCCAGTAAGACCAATGTGTGTACCAAATTTCATGACTTTCGGTCAAAAACTGAGGAAGTAGTTCGATCCGCAAGGTGTTTTCCTTGATTTTCTGCCATAAATATGCTGTTACCATGGCAACGCAGATTCCGACTCATCCGAAAAATATGTCTTGCACATCTTCCCACCAAGACCAATGTGTGTACCAAATTTCATGACTTTCGGTCAAAAACTGAGGAAGTAGTTCGATCCGCAAGGTGTTTTCCTTGATTTTCTGCCATAAATATGCCGTTACCATGGCAACGCAGATTCCGACTCATCCGAAAAGTATGTCTTGCACATCTTCCCACCAAGACCGATGTGTGTACCAAATTTCATGACTTTCGGTCAAAAACTGAGGAAGTACTTCGATCCGCAAGATTTGCAACGGACGGACCGACCGACCGCCCGCCCGCCCGACCGCCCAACCGTCGACTGATTCCTATATACCCCCTTCAAACTTTGTTTGGCGGGGGTATAATAAGCAAAGGTATACAGTTGTTAAACAACATCAGGATGGTTTAAATTAATACGAATTAGATCAATGACACATCAAAAAGGTGTTAACCTGTGACAGTTTTTATGTCTACAGTCCAGACACCTTCCAAAGATGTGTAGTGGCAAACTGAAGTTAGCTGCCAGTTTTCTGATTGCAAGAAGATGCTGTTTAGACATCGGAACTGTTACAGGTTAATACCGTTTGGATGTTTCATAGAGCAAATTCCTAACAATAAATGAAGAATTAAAATCTTAAAATAAACAGAGAATGGTAGAAAATCTTACTGAGGTGCCTCTCCTTCTGGACTCTGGTTGATTGACTGAAAGCACGTGACTTGAATCAGACCTTGGTTGGTAGAGTTATCGTCATTAAAGCATGAGAAGATTAGACCCACAAAGCATTCATCAAGCAGTTGATATGATGCTTGTGTCTGGACATCTAGTTAAAAACAAAGATCAAAGATTTTCTTGAGGTTATCAAAGGCAGCTACACTAGAGTATAAACTTCCTACAATTACAGTTGAAGGCATGTTAATTTTGGTAGAGTTGTTGAAGCTTGAGGAGATTTGACCCACAAAGCATCCACAAAGCATTCATTAAGCAGCTGGTAGCCTGGTACGATGTTTTCGGTCTGGACATCTAAGATTGACATACAAAACAAATACAAGGCACTCATATGTGTATGAGGTTCAGGTGACACCCCACAGCTATACTGGGGTCACTTTTTACAACAGGCCGGCGAGGGAATGACAAGATCTTGTACATGAGAGTTTCAAAGGAGCAAAATGACTGGTTACCCCAGCAAAAAAAAGCCTGAACTGTAGGAATCATACTGAACTACGATATTGGATCATCCTTCTACTTCTGAATGTAAGTCTTTTTCCAGGCATCTTTTATGGAGTACTTGTCTGTATGCTGT
This sequence comes from Heliocidaris erythrogramma, assembly GCA_025617745.1. NCBI lineage: Eukaryota > Metazoa > Echinodermata > Echinoidea > Camarodonta > Echinometridae > Heliocidaris > Heliocidaris erythrogramma. The sequence continues at coordinate 30,527,021 of CM046871.1, read as the reverse complement.
GCATGTATAATATCAAATACAGCTGATGTTATTGAAATGTAGCTAATATCTCTGATTGCACAGTTATGCAAAAGTATAACTCACCTACATGCGAGGGCCAAACTGTAATGTGAGGATGAGAGTGGTACCAACCAACTACCCTCAGGGGTCGGCTCATCTCTCTCGCCAACCTGTGAATATAGCTGTCAAGGAACATGAGCTGGCTGACAACGGCTATTTAGCCACTTGCATATTAATATTAAAGTGAGGGATGAAAATTCTGAGAGCCCCTCCCCCCCCTCTCTTTTCCTTTCTCTAAATCTCTACAAGGCACGTTTTCTTACTGACCAAATGACGCAAATTATTAAAAACTCTGTACTGGAAATTGTTGGTGTATTTTTATTTATCATACTCCTGCTATCTACATCAGAGATTTTCATATGCCAAAATGAATGCAATTAGGATATATACTTTACTTGTATTAACACAGCTGGATGACTTGATACAAGGTTTTTTTTCTAATATTCATCTCAAAATTTGGGGTTTCCAAGATGAAAATGAAGTATAATACCTGCTTATTTCCCTCTTCCTCATGTATGATCTACCCTGGATTTTCCCTGCCGATACCGACACAGTCCCCCAAAAGCCAAGTATGCAAACTATACATGCAGATTTAAAATCTGCTATATACGAGATAACCTCATAGTGGTAGTTGCAAGGGTGGTCAAAAGGATATCTCTGCCTCTGAAGCTGCAAAAGAGAGTTGTTCTGGAGATATCTCTACTCTGTCTTTCCTCTTATCAGAACGACGCAGCATGATGACAGACACTATATGCACAATCTTATTGGTGTCAATCTGAAAAGGCAATAAGCAGAAGAAAAAATGAATTAATAAAAAAGGCATAGATTACATACATGTATACTAATAGACTTTAGACTGTCAAAATCGACAAAGTTTTTTAATCATTTTGATTAATTCATCATTTGGAACTCTGGTTTAATGAAACTAAAGGTTGTGGTAGCAGTAATTATGAAGAGATGCATTTGAATTCACTATAAAAACTTTAAAAACACTTCTCTATATATTGCTTTGAGTCTCATTCACGTTATCTCTTATTCTAAATGTATAGCCTGCCTAGGCCCAGACCTACATAATTATTTTGTTCATTCCAAGCTAAAAGCACTTTTTTTATTGTTTAGTTTCTCCATGATAGATTCTTCATTCCATCAGCATCATATTGTAATTTTAAACCTTCATTCTAACATGTCTAATTCTGAATCTAAATTCTCCTTTTACCCACTCAAGGAACCATCACTATGTGGGGCTGTGTAGACTTTGGCGGTGGTTACGACCTCAAAGTTGAAGAGGTATAAACACCAATATAATCAGCAAAATTTTGAGAAAATACTTCCTTCTACATTTTAGGATGAAAGTATATCTGATTTCATGCCAGATTCTTCAATAGAATCTTTATCATCTTGATCAAGTGAATTTTCAGGCTGTTTTTGGTCAGCAATCTTGCTCCTTTCCAGCACACATATACGCTAGAGATCACACACTTGCTATGGGAAGTAATTCCTTGTGGTACGAAGGTAAAGAGTGCGAGGTTATCTCCAATAACCTTGCATAAGTGTGAGTGCGCTTTTTTACCAGCCATTCTCATTTGACTCTCTCTAGACCTACCACTAGATGTTATCGTATTATTGATTTCATTTCCAAAGGAATATTTTTTCTTTCTCTTCATACTCTGGCCTTTTGATCTACCAAGTGTAATTATGAAGAAGTATTTTCAAATTTAACTAAGTTAAACATGTTAAATCAGTGCCACTCATAGGCCCTTGCCAATTGGGACTGTGTCCAGCATTTACTGTTGCAGCAGTCAAAAACAAACAACAAAATTGCTCTAAGCAAGATCTGATTTTCTTAAATTTGCTAGATTACCTGATTCAGGGACTCTTCAAGTTCAACTTTGGGGTTTCAGAGTTGTGAGATTTTAAATAATTATTTTCCTCTCATGTATGAATGATCTAGAATGGAAAAAGGCCCGCTGTTACACACAAACATGACAAAAGCTATTGAAGCCTATTCACCCCTGAAAACTGTTATGGAGTACAAGCTTAGACTTCAGATAAGCTTGTACATGCATAAAGTGAATCAGTGCGAGTCTCATTCATGTCATAAACCTTAACATTATGTACATTTTAAATTTTATTTTAACAAATTTTTATCAAACATGACAATAATTTTAATATCACGTAGCTGTAAAGGATAGATCAAGTAATAAAATAAACAATAGTATTAAAAAAGATTGTAAAAAAAAAAGGAAAAAAAGAGAAGCTTGATTGATGCATTGCCATTGTCAACTTGCGGCTGTGCCATTGAAATTGAATTTTATATTTTAAAATTTTAAACTTTTTGACAAATTTAACTTACACACATGTAGTTAACTTAGTCTTACTTAGTTAAACTAGTAAACTAACAGAACTAAAGTAAAGACAAGTTTAATTTTAAGGAAGAAAGCCATAAAAGCTGGGTGGATCATTGACAGAAATAACCGTCTGTTATGGGGAAATCTTTAATATTTCTGACATTTCTCAACCTTCCCCATAGACAGACGGTACGACCGTGTATCATCAACAAGGTGGATGATCAGCCGACCTGAGCCTTAGATCGCGTTGCCGTTACGTATATACTGCACGGATACGCCACTGAATACATGCTACACACACAAACACACAGACAAATAATAAAAATACACTTCCGGTTCCGGATATGACCGTCCACTCACTACGCGATATGTGATCATTCAGTCTCTATGTACGGAGGTCTAGTCATGTCTAGTGGAGCCAGACGAAGTCTCAGCGGAACAACCAGACAACCACATCAGCAAGCAATGGTCATATTGACATTAGGATCATATACATGTGTGTATACTGGGTATTGGGGATACAGATGTAATTTTGTTTGAAATGGAGGTTTTTGTGGGCAAACTGATACTTAAGTATCATTCTTTAGATTTTAAGTTATCAGTTCGTTAAGATACAAAATGTAGAAAGTTATAAAAACTTACATTTACAGCCCTCTTTTTGGTACTTGTTACCCACACCTCCATACGGATGACGACTGCTCTCAATATGTTGCGCAATAGTGAGGCCGCTCTACATGGTTACGCACCGTAGATACGTACGCAGAATGTTACGCACACAAGCTATTCTACGAAGACCTGGAAAAGTGGAAGGGCCAAACTGACGACGTAAAAAAATAAAAAATATTACGTACGTACGTAGTAATTATTACGTACGTACGTAATATTTTTTTTTTTTACGTCGTCAGTTTGGCCCTTCCAGGTCTTCGTAGGAGATCGACGAACCGATCGCGCCGGTACAACTACGAGCGCTGAGGGCTCCCTTCATCATAATCGTGAAAAATACAAACTGGATGCTGACGGGACAGTCTCGATAGCAGTTATCGACAAAAAGGACCCAAAATTTCAGGAAACCCTCTTCAAAGGTCACAAAACAACCTGGTAAGTTTTAATCATCTATTATTCAACATAAGTATTTGGATTTAAGTAAACTGCAATATATGAGTTTCAATTAAATATAGCCAAAAATGCACAGTGATGCAGTTTAGGTATGGGATGTGTGTTGGCTGCGTTACTACACAGTCGGCAATCATGGCAATGGCGTGTACCTATGAGTATGAGTGCAGACAACCGACGGCGACGATACAGAGAGACTGAAGCTGTTTTACTTTTGGTCTAGGCCTACGTGGATCAGTGACCGAGTTGTTAAAAAAAGAACCGTCAACATTGCTTTGTAAAACTACAATAAATGATCCCATCTGCACAATTATTCAGACAATGCTGGCATTATCGTGAAATAGTCCCCGCTTCAAAAAAATCTAAGTTTTTTTAGGATTAGGATTAGGGTTAGCTGGTTAGGGTTTAGGATTAGGGTTAGGTTTTAGGGTTAGGGTTAGGGTTAGGGTTTAGGATTAGGATTAGGGTTACTTTAGGATTAGGGTTAGGGTTAGGGTTAGGGTTAGGGTTAGGGTATGGTGGGGACTATATCACGATTATGCCGACAATGCTTAATCAGTTAATAAGACTTTGGAAGCATAATGAAATTTACCCATGCTCAAACGCACGGGCTGTTCCATGGTTCAACTAACACAAACTTTAACATATGGGACTGTGTAAACCTACCTCGCCAATACACAAACCCATAACTTCCTCTCTTTCAGTCGAAAATGCATGGGTAAGGCACACCATAAAGGCATCAGCCGCTAAATAGACTCCCGAAGCTGTCATCTTCTAAGAATAATGATGAATATTATGGAGGTTGTGCTACAGTTTCAGTTTTTATTTTTAGGACGATCATCCGGAAACAGACAGCAGCGCAGCAGAACCAGAATCGACCGATTTGATCTGGGTCGAAACTTGTAATGCATTAAGGGCGAGATGGTGAAAAGAGCAACGAAATTGCACAAAAAATTGAAAGATATTTTACATGTATTTCTAAGATTTTAGAATGATAAACGGAAATAGCTAGAAGCCCTTGAAATTAAATTATCTCTACAAGGGGCGGGAGGGGAATTTCAGGAAGAAAATCTAAGTTATTTCATGGGCCTCAGGGGCAGATCAAAGATTTTATAAAAATGAAGGTAGGGGGTACGTCCATGCCAGTTCCGAGAAAAAAATCAAGCGAATAACAAAATAATTAGGCCTATAAAATGAAATAAAGGAGAAAGGTGAGGGAAGGGGGGGGGGACCTCCGGGACCGTGATCCCATCTGGATCCGCCTATCCTTGCATGGCTGGTGCTATTAACTGGTTCACTGTGATTCTGTAGGTCTTTATAAGGCCGCGGCATTCTGATTCGATATATCGACCCCCTTTTTGCAGAAGACGAGTAGATTTACATGGGATTAACCCTCTATACCTGAAAATGTACATCAGGAAAAGTATAAAGGCCTGATAAATTTCAAGAAGGCTAGCAAAGTAGGGCCTACAGGGGCGTCGCTGCCAAATCACAAATACATACATGATTAGACAAAGCAGTAAAGTTTGCCGGCAAAATTCTGCACCGTAATCTCTCCCCGCACAATTTGACACCTTTCGCCCGAATATAAACTTTTCAATTTCTAAATTCTTTTAGAATTTTCGGAGTAAAAATGTCTAAAAGTTTCATACAGAAGTTACATAATTATCTGGGAACCTTGCTACATTGTTGTTATTTTCTTTTCCTTAATCACCTTTCTTCTTTCTTCGACATCATGCATCGACATCAAGCAACTCGCTCATGATGACGGTCTCCTGCGTTAATCCTGTTAATTGTAACATGTTAATTTTCCACAATATACATATTTTCTTTGTATTTAAAAGTAAATTGTTACTGTCTGAAAATTTGTTAATATATTTTGGTATGTAATATTATATTATTTTTTATAATGCGCAGAACACAGAAATAAAATGAATCAATCTAATCAAATCAATCAAATCTTTCCCCTTCCCTCTCCCTTTCCCCTTCCTTTTTTGCAGACAGAGGTGGCGCATTTGACCAGTGACAGCCCCCCCCCCCCCCCCCCCCTCCGCCCCCTCTAACGACGCCGTTGAGGGCCTACCCATAATTTTACGCCGGGTAGGCCAATAAATTATCAGGATTTGCTGCATGCGCAAAAAATAATTACACACATGTAAATCGCTTGAATTAAAAGACCAATACTAAAACAAAACATTAAAAAAAAACTAAAACGAAGATTTAGGCCGACAATCCATAGAACTTTATACAAGAGCTGACTAAGACTGAGAGCACACGAGGTTGTTGTTGTTGTTGTTTTAAAATAGGCAAACTAGTCAATTTTGACTATTGTTGCCTTACTAAATTGCTCTTTTCACTTATACTTTGTTTTTTGATTTGGGTCTAACTTTAGTTTTTGTTAGAAAGGTACAGATTCCAGGATACCATGCAGGACCGCCACTCCTGCCCTGATTTTACAACGTTATCCTGACAAGCCCGCTCGAGGTACATTTCGAGGGCGTCTTAGGAATACAAGTATTCCCTATGTCTCTCAAACGTGAGCAGGGGGCGCTCTTTCTGATTCCTCATAGAACCTGATTAGAAAATCCGAATATAATATAAAAGCAAAATAAATACGTACACAGATTTTCTTTCTGTTTTTTTTTAAAGTAGAGTATATACTGACATTAAAGGGCCTTTCAATTAAGTGAAATTACAAGAAAAGTGCACCTATACCTATAGTTAGTATATAACTAAGTGCTTCATCTTTGAGCAGCTTAAAAAAAAAAAAAAAAAAAAAAATTATACAGTATGATTGTACACATTAACATTCAATGGTCACAACATAAATCCTATCCGATTTACTTCGATTCCGTTCTCTTTATTTGGTTACACCTTACTATCACGGTTGCCCTCTTGGCAACCAATTACAAATCGACGAGTCCTTTTGAAATATCTGACGAGTGCACCTTGTGTCTTGACACTGAGATTCTCCACTTTGTGTTCCGCCTCAGAGACATTGCTCACATTTAATTCAGCAAGTAACAGGGCGCGTTGAATGATAAACCTAGGGCAAACATATAAAAAAATGGTATACCGTTTCTCTCTCGTTACAAAAATCACACTTTCCAGTTGTGTGTCTTCCTGTCTTAAACAGGAAATCATTCAAACCCAAACCTGCCAAGCGTAATCTGTGAATCATTTTTCACTACTTTTGTCGGTGCAGAGATACTGAAATGATGGTTTTTCTGAGACCACTTTTTGGTATTTTCTTAATTTTGAGTTTGACCTGTCCCATCTCTTCTGCCATTCATTTTGTATGAAAATTCTTAAAATATGTTTGGTTTCTTGGATATTCAATCCATTATTAATCTCTATTCTTTGTTTTAGGGCTGTTTTCGCATAGAAATCAGCCGTTTCGTTCCCTTGGACCCCACAGTGAGATGGGATCCATTCTAAGCAGATTATTGTGCCTTTGTATTTTAGACATGTAGCGGTGATTATAATTTCTTTTACGAAATTGTCGTTATTGTTTTCCTTGATTGCTTGAATAGCACTCAGAGAATCTGTCAAAATTACCACTTTATTATAAACATTCAAATTTTCAAGCCACCGCAGTGCCAAGACAATTGCGGCCAATTCTGATCTGTAAGATGATGTAAAATTTTGCATTCTTTTACATTCAACTACCCGCATTGCAGGCACATAATAGCAAGCAGAGGCGCTGCCGTTTGCAGGGTCTCTAGAACCATCAGTATAAATATGGAGATTATTTTTCCACATTTTATTAATATACTCCACAGTTGTATTGTATTGATAAAACATGTTATCACTTTTTGACACAAGCTCATGTAGCGCCAATGACACTTCTGGTGGAGAGAGATGCCAAGGCGGCATGGGGGTAAAAGACATGAGTGATTCGTTTGCATGATACATGTATATTTCATCTTCCATAACTCTCAAACCAAATGGTTTACGCACTTTCTTATTCTTTTCATATTCAAATTGCCAGCAGTTCTTCAAGGAGGATTGGAGTGGATGTGTGGGGTTTTGCCTTATTTTTGCTTTGTATACCTTACCAAGCATGGATCTTCTTATTAGGTCGAGTGGTAATTCACCCGTGTCCACCTGTAAAGATTCTAAGGAAGTTCCCGGCAACGCCCCTGTACACAACTTCAGAGCTTGGTATTGAATAGTCAGCAAGAAGTTCTTCACATGATCATGAGCCGAATCATATGCCTCAGATGCATAATCCAAGAGTGGCCTAATGACCACCTTATAGAATTTCATAAGGCTTTTATAGCTACTTCCCCAGGTAGTTCCCGCTAGTCTTTTCATGATATTTATTTTCTTTTTAGCTCTTGTTACAATCATATTTATATGCGGTCTCCATGTAAGCTTCCTGTCCAGCATTACACCTAAAAATAGATGTTCCTCCTTTGGTGGTAAAGGGACCCCATCTAAGTCAATCTGTACAATTTTGTTAGTATTGCTGAAAAATAAAGTAACAGACTTTTCTTTAGAAAGGGTAAAACCCCATTTGTTGAACCACTCATTTAGGTTATTTACGTAGATTTGTACTTTTCTTTTCAGAAAATCTATGTTTTCCCCACTCTTCCATATTACACAGTCATCAGCGTATGTAGAAATATTGACAGATGCGTCCATCGGTATATCCGATAACATCAAATTAAAAAGGACAGGACTAAGTGAGCTGCCCTGAGGCAGCCCTTCCTCTATGTTATGTGTTACTGAGTAGCACTGATTTGCCCGGACCTGGAAAGAGCGCCCACTTAAGTAGTTCCATAAGAACCTAACAGTGTTGCCTTGGAAACCAAGTTTGTTCAGTTTATAAATCAATCCTTTCTTCCACAGTCTGTCATAAGCCTTCTCCATATCAAAGAAAACGGCCAGGGTATGTTCTTTATTACCAATACTCTTTTGAATGTCATTTTCTAGTTGGGTTATATTGTCTTTTGTGCTTCTTGCTTTTCTAAAAGCACTGTGACAATTTGGTAACAGACAATGTTTTTCCGTAAACCATGTCATTCGTTCCTTGATAATTTCTCAACTATTTTGATGAAACAGGTAGTAAGAGATATAGGCCTATAGGAAGAAACATCTGTAGCTACCTTGTGTGGTTTCAATATTGGGACAATAACATAATGCTTGCATTGGGTGGGAACAATTCCTGTTACCCATATGTTATTCATGATTAGTAAACGAAGAAGCTTGACTGGGGAGGAATTTTTAATTTGTAAACAAATCTTTCGGCATATTACTCCCAGTGTTAAAGATCGTATGCTCGATCTATAATGAAAAACACAAGTCAGAAAAAATTGGAACCAGCGGGATTCGAACCTGTCATCTACTGCTTGCCGGGCAGCGACTTAACCACCAGGCTATTCTGGTTCACGGCCAAGTTACGACGAACTAGAATCAAATACCCAAGATCCTCTTCTTTCTGACTCATTAATATTCAAACGGTCCGCCGTGGAACAATGGTTAGTAAACGAAGAAGCTTGACTGGGGAGGAATTTTTAATTTGTAAACAAATCTTTCGGCATATTACTCCCAGTGTTAAAGATCGTATGCTCGATCTATAATGAAAAACACAAGTCAGAAAAAATTGGAACCAGCGGGATTCGAACCTGTCATCTACTGCTTGCCGGGCACCGACTTAACCACCAGGCTATTCTGGTTCACGGCCAAGTCACGACGAACTAGAATCAAATACCCAAGATCCTCTTCTTTCTGACTCATTAATATTCAAACGGTCCGCCGTGGACAATGGTTAGTAAACTTGGCCGTGAACCAGAATAGCCTGGTGGTTAAGTCGCTGCCCGGCAAGCAGTAGATGACAGGTTCGAATCCCGCTGGTTCCAATTTTTTCTGACTTGTGTTTTTCATTACAGATCGAGCATACGATCTTTAACACTGGGAGTAATATGCCGAAAGATTTGTTTACAAATTATAAGTTATTCATGATATTTAACATTACTTCTCTCCCTTTGTATGAGAGATTTTGATATACTTCATACTCAATTCCATCTTTACCTGGAGAAGACTCTTTACAGGTTTTTGATATTATACTTAATTCATACATGGTAAAGGGTTCATCAAGGACACTACTACTCTGTGCATCACTAAAGGATGATATGATATCGTCACATTGGCTAGCAATTTCTTTTTGTTCAGGGGTATTAACCTTGCCCTGAAAACTTTCGTTAATGGTTTTAAAATGGCTGGCGAAAGTATCCGCGACTTCACTGTCAGTGATTGCGGAACAATCCTCTCTCATGAGAACAATGTTTTTCCTGGTTGAAATACCATCATTATTGATCCTTTTGATCATACTCCAGATATTCGATAGAGGGGTAAAACGATCAATGTTCTGATAGTATTTTTCCCAGTATAATCTTTTAGCTTGCCTTAAAGTTCTTTGAGCGATAGCTCTTTTCTTCTTGAAATCCTCCACTAAATCAGCAGAGGGTATTACATAACTTTTCAGTTTCCTCCTTGCCCTATTTCTCTCCTTTATTCTAGAGGAGCATTCTTTATTCCACCATGGCACAGGGTTTTTCTTTATTTTCTTTGTCGCCCGATGTGCTTTCACTTTTTCCAGGGAAAATCTAATTGTTTCCATAAAAGTTTGGTACTCTATAACCTTACCTTCATTCTGTAAGGTATCCCATTGTTCCTCAGTTAGATGCCTAAATTCATCCCAATTTACATTCTTTGTGGATAGCATTGAACAAATTTGTTGGGATTGATCAATCTTTGTATGTGTACTATTCTCATTCAATATGTTCAATTGGCATAACAGTGGGTAATGGTCACTTCCCAAACTATTGTTCAGGACTTGCCATGTTGTTTTGTTAGCTGTACAAGGAGGGGCTAAGGTTAGATCCAAACAAGAAAAATTACCCGTGTGGTAGTCTACTCTAGTAGCACTCCCATCATTCAAAATAACTAGGTTTCTCTCGTTTGCAAACTCTTCCACTACTTTACCATTTGTATCTGTTTTCTGGCTACCCCATAAAGTGTTGTGTGCATTAAAATCTCCTATTATGATTGTGTGCTTTTCCTTCACAACATTGTTAAATAATTCATTTAACGAACCAATGCTGAGTTTGTTACATGGGTTATAGAAATTGACTATATTCACAGAAACGTTATCATGCAATAAAACTTGTAATGATATGATTTCTAAATCATCGTGTTTGAAAACTCTATTGTAATTTAGTTTAGAATACACGTATATTGCACACCCACCCCGAGTTCCTCCTTGTCTATTTCTATATTCACATATATAATCTGGAATTTGCATAATACATCCATCGTCAAACCACGTTTCTTGAATACAGATAATTTCAAAGGGTCTTGTTTGCTGATTTAAAAAACTAATTAACTCATCCCCGTGGCATCCAAGACCCTGTGCATTCCACTGGAGAATGCTGAAAGCCACGAGTGTAACAAGGCTAGTGGAATAGGCCATGAATGGTCTGTAATTCATCTACGGTGGGATGTAAGCCCAGTGTATCTTTCAAGATATGTGTAATTTCATCAAATGGGTTACAATCTGGCTTTGTGACTATTCTGATTAATCTGATAAAGAAAGAGACAAGTGTGATGTCGGGGACACCTTTCAAGAAATTTCTATTGTTTTGGTCTGTATTTTCAGACTTATTGCTTGTCGTATCCGTTTTGGTAGAAAATTGCGAGCCGGAGACGATTTCCATATCGGTTTGATCGGAATCTACAATTGTTAAATTCTCTTTCCGAGTATTTATTTTGTCATTTTCTTTTATTACATTCTTAAGTTCTGAGTTTTTAAAATGTTTTTCCTGCTTATGTTCCTCATTTTGTTCTGAGTGTAGTTTCACTGCCTGTGCAAAAGAAATTCGATTTTGTATTTTAATTTGCTGCACTTCTTGTGCTTCTTTCGATGCCTCGCATCCTTTATAAGCGGCCGAATGGTTACCATTGCAATTTACACATTTGAAATGTTGTCTCTCCAGCTCGCAACTTTCTACCGAATGCCCTAGGCCACACCTAGGGCACCTCTCCTTGGCTTTACATCCTATTGCTAAATGCCCGTATCTTTGGCATTTGTAGCACCTGGGTACTGGTGGAATGTATTCCTTGACTCTTATCTGCTGGAAGCAAAATTCAACATATTCAGGAACTTGAGGGGTAGAGAAAAACAGTATGATAGTTTTTAGGGGCTTCAAATCACCTTCAATTCTTTTTTTCATTCTCTCAACTTTCACTACCCTACTTCTTTCTAGCTCTTGCAGAATATCTTCCTCAGATGTCTCAAGAGAAATCCCAAATATGACCCCTTTCGAGGCGTAGGTTTTTTCCTCTGCTTTTACTGCAATTTTGCCGATCTCCGGTATCTGGGTTAAGGCTTTATATTGCCTGTCATTTCTGCATTTTACTAAGAGCCCCTTCCCACCTCGAACAAACTTAATGTAGTCTGGGGGAGACCTACAAGCCTTTTCTATATCTTTCTTGATAGTTAGCTGATTTACTGCGCTCAGGTTTTTATTTCTCTCTATGGGTACTAAGAGCACCTTAAGGTCTGTTTTTTTTGGCGTTTTCACCTGTTTTGAGCGGAGTTGACGGCGGGGTGCCGAAGTCGGTATCCGCCGCCAACTCCTCCACATCACTTAAACTACCCTCTCTCATCCTTTTTTTGGCTAATTTTAGTTTTCTTATTACTTGAAAACCTCCATCATCTACTGAGGGCTTCAGATGAGTTTGATTCTCTGCCACTGGAGTGGCGCCCGCCATTTGTGGTTTTGGCGGGAAATTTAAACAAAAGCTATATGGTGCAGGTGCAGAGTGCGTGAACGGCCCAAAAATGTCAGCTTACCCTTCTGCAATCCGAATATCCCCCAAACTGAAAGCAAATCCAAAATGATCCGAAGTATATGTCCAAAATATATCCAAAATACAGAATCCAAAATCCAAAATCCCAAAGTAATCCCCTGTTTATGCTCCGTATGTGTGATAAACGACAACCGACAAACGACAAACGACAACCAGTCGAAATAAAGTACAGCCAAAGAGTTTTTAGGAGTTCTGCGCTCCAAAACCCTAACCTACAAAGAATGAACAGGGATACTCATCCAAGGGACGGCCGGGGTGGGCTTTAGGTAGAAAGGCTGCATGGATCGAACAATTCCCTTAAGGATTTGGAGTTCAATTCAATTAGGAATCAGGAGGAGGGGGAGATGATCACAGTCAGGTGCCGAGACTGCATGTGCTCGCCGAATTCAGTTCAATTCAATAATGAAGATGAATGTGAGATTTTGGAGGGAAAGTCTGCCTCATTTTTAGGACGTCGTAAACCTATTTTTTCAGTATTCTAATATAGCATTCCAAAGAGAATTTTCACTGCTATAAGAGTCCTTTATATCAATTTTATAAAAAAAACTTTCAACTGATCGACTTAAAGTGATTTTTTTTCTTTGAAAAGTGTGTGTGTGTGTGTGTGTGTGTGATATTTTTTTGTACAGGACACCCCCCCCCCTCCCTCGGTCAAGAGAGGGGATGTCTACTCCTCCCCTTTTATTAACGCCCGTGGCACCAGATAAGTGACTGAGTTTGACTCCCAGGCAGGCTGCTCCCAAGAATACGAAGCAATGAAGGTTGTACAGTCTTCGTATTATAACTGCTCTATGAGAAGTTACTTTTTATTACCAAAAAGTGATACAATGATAAAATGAAAATAACCAAACAGTCACACAGTCGAATTACTTATATCATTTTATTAGAGCAGCATGGTTTCAAATATTTACACAATCATGTCTATTGCATTAAGAAAAGGAATTACATGTAGTTCGAATTTCATTGAGAGCTGATACTCGTGTGCCTCAATTAGGCTAATGATACAACACAGTTCGATATACGTATTTTAATGATGCACAGGATAGTGATGCAAAGCCAGGTTTATAATTCCCTTTAGGTACACGCGGAGAAAAATGGTCATATAACCATGTAATACTTCAAAATATACACAAAACGAATCTTCCAATAAAGTCCATACATGATGGCGCTGACGCAGCATTCGTCTGGTAAAAATAACCATAAGTTTTTTTAATCAATAAATTTTGTTATGATGATTCAGAATAAAAACACAGTGACAATAATTTCAAAGCATAGGATTTATGGGGTGTTGCAAGAAAGTTGCAATCAATTGCAAATTGTAAAGCAAATTAAAACAACCATTCTGAATGGTTCAGGGTCTGCCCATTCAAGAAGATGCGCTTGCAACAATGACTTTGATTGGTCAGTGCCGATCAGTTGCAACTTGCAATCAATCGCAACTTTCTTGCAACACCCCAATAGATGTCTGTTGATTACACATAAATGAAACATTTCTGTTACTGTTGGCATAAAAGCAGTAGTAAATCAATTACAATAAGGTCATGTATCCATATACAAAGTCTCAATGAGATATTAAATGATTGCGACAACTACATGTATGAGATTATGCATGGTACCTAGAGCACACGAGTTATATTCTTATAATATTCTGCAAATTCAAATAAATGATACCTTATATAAGATCTCATCTAAGTTACTTTAAAGTAAAAGAAAAACAACAACAGCGACAAAACAAAAACAAACCAAAGCAAATCAGACAAGCAAACAAACAAAACAAAACATATATGACACGTATCCAGCAACCATAACGTAAATTGTATAACCTTGTACGCACCATTTTGCACAGCATGGTTTGTGTGCCGATTTTTTTTTAAATCCCGATCTTAATAGCGTTAATATACTCCTGCGTCATGTCAAACTAGAGCGGAAATCAAAAGTAAGTATAGATGCAATCCAAGTGGATCGTACACAAATCTGCATATAATCTTAATATCAATTTCAGGAAGCCAAATTCCAAAATAACGTAAATAATATTTGTATACAGGGGCTATAGCTTAACAAAATTTAAAAAAACTGAGGGAAAAAAGTACACGTGTACTGCTGAAATGTGAAAGGACGGTCGATTTTTGTCGAACCGCAAACTGCTTAAAAATGTAGTCCTATATACTTTATCATTACTAGGATAAACTTTTTAAAAGGGCCCAGTCACCTTTTATAAAAGCACTTAATCAAAGAACATATAGTCAAAAAGTATTACTACAGTATGCATCATAAAAAGTTCTTCAATCTAACTGTCAAAAATCGAAATATACTACACATTCGAAAATCTATTAGAAAATTAACTTATCGGGAGATTTCGAAGTATTTTTTTTGAGAGTCAACACAAACCAGAAATTGAGTTTAATAGTATACATATTCTTCACCTTTGGAAACCCAGTTAAACATGGATTCCAGCTCTCCTCTCCCTTTAATTTTGTCAGGGTCAACTTGAAGAGTCCTGAGTCTTTCCTCGGTGTTACGCATCGCTATGGAGTCCGTTTCTGAAAGTGCCTTAGGCGACACTCCAAAGGCCTTTGCCACCATCGCATGAATGGGGCTGACCTCGCTGCTGTTGGACTTGTTGGACCTTGTGGAAGACTGCCGGGAGTCGGATCTCGAGGGAGAAGGAGAAACGTCATCATCGGACGACATCGACGGAAGCCTGCTTTCCAGTTCGTCCATCATCTCGCGGGCGACTTGCTTTCGCGTTTCCCGCCTCTCTTTGAATTTGCGATCGCGGTAAGCGGAGTTGAAGTATGCGGTCATCAGCAAGGCCATGGCGCGTGCAACGTCTTCCCTTTCGCATACAATCACGTGACAACGCGGTTTCTTCTCAGCCTTCTCTGTATCGATTTCGCTACTTCCATTACCCTGTGAGTCGCTTGTATTGCTACCACGTCTACCAGGTTCAGCTACAACCCAAGCGAAAACACACCCATAACCTTTGTTCGCCATGCAGTACGAGATATGGTCTAGGCTAAACTGGAACTGGTGGTTGCTTTTCGG